>OY755217.1:31360721-31960721 GCA_963576765.1 Draba incana | reverse complement strand
TTAAACTTGTTTTCTTTACGTTTAGTGCTTTAACTTTTGAGTTTTTAAATTCAGTCTCTTACGTTGTGATTTAAAAAGATTTTTGGGATGAGATTGGGGTCAATGTGCCGAGGTGTATTCTTCTTATTAATAAATTGGACATCTTCTTTAGTCAATATATCAGAACTTGAAATGGAGCAAAGCAAACATACATTTTATTGATAATACATAGACATTTTTTCTTGGTCTAATGTCTTAGATCTTGAAATGGAGTAACGCAGCCGTATTGAGGTCTTTAGTCCCGAATATCTTTGAGAACTCGTTGATAGTGGCTTCCCTATACTTGGGAGGGTTTTGTTTTGACAAAAGCTCTTTGATGGATCCATATACTTGAGGATTCTCCTTCATGATACTGCTGAAGAAACATGGCACCGAAATTCGCGGTTCAGCTGCTCCATTCGCGGTTCAGCTACTCCTTTCATTCGCGGTTCAGCTGCACCTTTCCGAATGAAAGGAGTAGATTGGTCCATGTCTTTTATATATTATTTCGGATGTGAGATTCCTAATAAAAATGAGTAGTTTCTTAACCTGGAGAAGATCTCCTATGTTAACGACAAAAGCCTCAGGGACAGGAGGAACATCAATCCAATATTGGTCATGGAGAACTTGAAGCCCTCCGATCTTCCCCTGAAGAACAATGGTTAGAAAAGAAAAATCGGTGTGGTTGCTTAAGCCTATAGTAAGGTCTGGCTGAGGACAAGGTGGGTAATATACTGGCCGAACATGACCAGTGACTTGGTGCAATCCATGTCCTTGAGGTGACTAGGGCTAACCCCAAAGCCTCTGATAGAAACTCAAAGAGCAAATGGCCTTAATTCATTATTTCCTTTCTGTATACTCCAACATAATATGTAAGATAATATGGAAGTGATGATCGTCTTATTACAGAGGAGTATCAATTTATACAAGTAATAGTAGCTAGGTTATTGTACAGACATAATTGAGAATCCCTAATTTACATGAACGTATCCTGCATATATGGAAACAGAGATAGCCTTGAGTTTAGGATGATTGATATGATTGACGTTGACTATGATCTTCTCCTTATACGGCCCCACAAGATGGCGGTACTCTAGTGACGCCAATCTTGCTTGAGATGTTATGAAACGCAGCACGCAAAAGTGGTTTAGTTAAGACATCAACTAGTTGATCGTGTGTCGAAACATGCACCACACGAAGAACACCGGATTGAACTTGGTTTCGTATAAAATGGTAATCCAAGGCAATGTGCTTCATCCTGGAGTAGAAAACCGGGTTTGCACAAAGGTAGGTGGCGCCAACATTATCACAGTAGATTACCGGTGGCCGAGACAATCTAATACCCAATTCACCAAGCAATGAGCATAGCCATTGAATTTCTACCGCCGTAGTCGCAACTGAACGATACTCTGCTTCTGTTGATGATCGAGCTACGCCTTTTTGCTTCTTTGAGGACCATGACAGAGGGTGTGAACCAAGATAAACAATGTAACCATTGGTGGAGACGTAATCATCTTTATCTCTTGCCCAATCCGCGTCTGAATAAGCATGAAGCGTTAACTCATTACCTTTCTTAAGAAGAACGCCATGATCAGATGTTCCCGCTAAATATCGTAGGAGACGTTTCACGGCGAGCCAATGATCCATAGTTGGAGCATGCATATATTGGGAGAGTTTGTTGACTGCGTAATAGAGATCCGATCTTGTAAACGCAAGGTATTGTAAACTGCCCATTGTTGCCCTGTATTCGGTAGGATCAAGAATACGAGTGTCAGAGTGAAGAGATAACGTAGGATTCGGTGCCATTGGTGTCGTGACAGGTTTAGCTCATGCCATGTTCATTCTTGCCAAGAGATCCAAAATATACTTTCTTTGATTTAACTGGAGACCCTTTGAATCACGTTTAGCTTCTATGCCGAGAAAATAATGCAAATCTTCCGGATCCTTGATTGAGAAACGCAGAGCAAAATCATCAAGAGTGTGTTGTAGTAACCGAGTATCATTGCTGGTGACCAAGATATCATCAACGTAGACTAACATATAAACGATTGATTTCCCACTTTACAAGATGAATAACGATGTATCAGAGACAGAGTTAGCAAAACCTACAGAGATTAAGTAATTGTGGAGCTCCATATATCACACACGTGGTGCTTGTTTTAACCCATAAATTGCCTTGCGGAGACGACATACATAGTCTGGTTTATCACGATCTATGAAGCCAGGAGGTTGGTTCATATAAAATTCATCGGTTAAAGTTCCCTGCAGGAAGGCATTGTTGACGTCCAACTGCTTGATTGGCCAAGAACGATCGACGGCAAGACCCAGAACCAGACGGATTGTTGTAGACTTAATAACAAGACTAAACGTCTCGGCGTAATCCAATCCTGGTCTTTGAGTATAACCTTGAGCGACTAATCGAGCTTTATACCGGTTGAGTGTCTTCGGTTGATTGAACTGGCTTGGAGTTCATTGTAGACAATTTCGCAAATGGAAAAGTCTCTTCATCGAATGTAACATGGCGTGAAGTATACATTCGACCCGTCGGAATGTGTAAACAAAAATACGCACTCTGTGTTGGCGAATAACCTATAAACACACACTGGAGAGACTTGTCTTGGAGCTTATGACTTGTATATGGTTTTAACCATGGATAACAAGCAGAACCGAAGACTCTAAGCTTTTCATAGTTTGGTGTTGACTCAAACAGCCTCTGATATGGTGATTGAAGATCAAGCAGCGGTGTCGGTAAGCGGTTAATGAGGTAAACCGCCATTGCAAAAGCATAGGGCCTATAGGTTTTTGGAATCGACGCGGTAGACAACAATGTTAACCCCATTTCGACAATATGTCGATGTTTCCGTTCAGATAGACCATTGTGTTCCGGTGTATGAGGTGGTGATGTAAGGTGAGAAATATCGTGTGATGAGAGAAAGCTCCTTAGAGCGATGTATTCGCCCCCATTATCTGAATATAAGGTTCCAATTTTGGTTTGAAACCGATTTTCGACGAGGTTTTTGAAAGCAATGAAAGTCTCTTTGACATGGAATTTGAGTTTAAGTGGATATAGCCATGTATAACGAGTGTAATGATCAACGAAAATAAGATAATATTTGAAATTATCATGAGATAAAATTGGAGAACTCCAAACATCGGAATATATGTATTCAAGCGGTTTTGAAGACGAAATAGAGGATTGATGAAAGGGAATTTTATGGGGGGACGGGTGGCCTAAACGGGAATGCCATGATGATAACGTAGTGGTTTTATTCGGAGAAGCAAACAAAGATGTTATAGACGGAGACGACCGCGGCCACTCATATAATTCATCAGAAGTTCTGCCTTGGAGTAACGGGATTCCCGTGTTGAGATCATTCACCTAAAATGATGCGGGGAAAAATTCCACCGAGACATGATTAGTATTGCATAGACGATAGACGGATATCAAGTTCTTGTGAACCGCCAGAACATATAAGACATTTTGTAATTGTAAGTTATGAGAGGAGGTAAGAAAAGATTTAAAACCAGTGTGAGTTATCGGAATTGTAGAACCATCAGCGATGGTGACATCTTCGGCGCCATGGTAAGGCTGATGGAGAGCTAAGTTGTTGAGATCCGAAGTCATATGATGCGTTGCACCACTATCGAGGATCCAATTGTTGGCAGCATACGAAGGATTGACCGCTAGATTGGCTCTCGGTTGCCACGATGTGAACGGGGTTTGTTGTTGTGGCACCATTGACTGGAAACTCTGAAGGCGAGAACAGCGTTTCGCACTGTGACCATGGACTCCACAAATCTGACACCGGCCCATGTATGGTCTCGGACCATTAGACTCAGCCCGGTTCTGGTTACCCGATTGCCATTGTGGTGAAAAAGTCTGTTGGCCGTGAGTGTTATTGTTGTTTTTGTAGCGGTTTGGACCTTTTTAATTGGAGGAGTGACGTTGTTGGTGGGCTGCATTAGCCGAGATTGGAACATGAGGAACAATTGAGTCCATGGCAACAAGGAGCTTAGCCTCATGATTGAGGAGTCGTTCATGGAGTTCGGTGATCGTCGGTGGAGTGTCTCGGCCTTCAACCTGATCAACAGCTGTCTTGTATTCCTCTGGGAGTCCTTCGAGAACCCGATCGATCTGGTCTTCAAGTTTGATTTCGGATCCCAAAATCGCGAGTTGATCAAAACGGGTGATGAGACCTTGGATGTAAACGTCTATAGTTTTGTTCTCCTTTTTCCAGTGTTTGAGTTGCGTCCTGAGTTGGCTGATATGACCACGACTCGGTTTCGCATAAGTGAGAGCCAGCGTGTTCCATATCTCGGCAGAACACGTGGCACGAGTGACAATTGGTTGAATGGCGGTGGATATAGTCCCGATGAGGGAGCTAAAAATGAGTTGATCTTGTCTTTTCCACGCGGTGTATGCAGGATTGACAGAGACAGCATCACCAACGGTGAGAGTTTCAGCCGGAACCACCATGGATCCGTCAAGATGACCCGAGAGATCGTAGCCATCGAGGAAGGAATGAACCTGAAGCTTCCACATCATGTAATTCGTAGCGGTAAGCTTTGTAACATGAGACATGTTAATGGTGAACAAGGATGATGAGGTAAGAGGAATTGTTTCCCTAGTGCTTTGTGTTGAATTTGTGTCAGAGGCAGCCATGGCGTCGGAGGAAGAGAAGGAAGAGTTTTATCGGAAAAACAGGGGAAAAAAAATTTGTTAAAGATCGGTGGCTCTTGATACCATGTAAGATAATATGGAAGTGATGATCGTCTTATTACAGAGGAGTATCAATTTATACAAGTAATAGTAGCTAGGTTATTGTACAGACATAATTGAGAATCCCTAATTTACATGAACGTATCCTGCATATATGGAAACAGAGATAGCCTTGAGTTTAGGATGATTTATATGATTGACGTTGACTATGATCTTCTCCTTATATAATATCCCTGTCACATCAAAACATTTTGATTCAGATTTAAGAGGTTTGGTTGGCTTAAAAACTTTTAAAGTCCAAACAGATTTTACTTGGATTTTTTTATAGTCCAAATGGTTTAAATACTACCTATCTATCAAATTTCTCTATATAAATTTATTTGATTTTGATGTGGACTTCTAAAATAAATATGACATTATAAAATATTTGCTTCCTTTTTTATTCTGACATGGACTTCTAAAGTAAATCGTCAATTTTTTGTTAAAATCCGCAATCTAGATTCCAAAAACATTAATTAAATTACACAACTAATATTTACAAAATCATTTTGAACCAAGATTTAAAAATGAGCATTATCAATTCAAAAGTAGCACCACAAATATTTAGTAAGCATTCTTAAACTTTGAATAACCCTTCCTAGTTAGTTTAGAACCCTTATACCCACAAACCGAGGGCAAATCATCCAATGTGGGAGGATCCGGGGCCATATAGCAACAGAGAGTATCTCTCCAACTCGCAGCCCGAGCAGTATAGAGATCAACATTGCTGTAGTAAACCAATTTCTTAGTATGATCACGAGAGTAGAACCGTTTCTTGTACTCAGTATCCTGCTCGTGAAACCCGCGAATCCCTTCTCTTATTTTCTCCAACACGTCAAGCGGAATTCCATGATTGACCACCTGAAATAATCCCCATTTCTCCGCGGCATCTCCTATCTTCTTAACCATGTTTCGCCTCGTGTCCGAGTCTTGATTGTTGGAGTACACTCCTCCTTTCAGATCGATGGTGGGAATAGTGAGCTGTGAAGTTGGTGGTGGTTTTGTGGTTGTTAAAGCAATTTTGTTCAAATGATGTTATACTCTGTTTAGTATTTGTCTTCTTCTTCAAATGTTTAGTATTTGGAATCAAGAAAGAAAAGATTTGATTGAAGCATGTGTCATCCCTTTTCTGGTGTTATACTCTCTTCTTTCGAATATTCGATCTGGAATTTGTTTATGTATTATTTTCTTGTGTGTTTTTATACTTTTATGACCTTTTGAGTGTCAACGACCTAATCAAACTCAAAGAGGTAATCAATGTCGATTATTTTACCATTAGAACAAAACAAAAATGAATTAAGTTAGGAAAAAAATGCTCCATATGATAATTTCGGAAGTATTAAATGAAAATTAGTCAATCGTATAGTTAATGATTTGTTTAAACTATTTTCTTTCTTCCTTAGGTGTTAATGATTCATAACAAAGTATTCTCTCTTTTTTTCAAAAACATTTGATAACAAAGTAGTTGCTAAAAATAGTGATCGGTCAAGAACAAACCTTAGAACTAAGACCTTTTCAAAAATTGAAGAAGTAATACAAATAGAGATAAAGAAAACGCACTCAAATGCCTAAAGACACATTCCCCACACGCATGGGTCAATGAGCCAAGGTGCATTTTACTTCTTATTAATACGCATATATCTAATCGAAAATATCAAAACTTGAAAATGGACAACTGCAAACAACACACATTTTATTAATAATACATAGACATTTTTCTTGGTAATGACTTAGATCTTGAAATGGAGTAGTGCAAATGTGTTGAGTTCTTTAGTGTCGAATATGTGTAAGACCTTGGCGATGGTGACCTCCCTATACTTGGCAGGGGTTTGTTCAGACAAAATCTCTTTGATGGGTCCATACATTCGAGGATTCGCGCTCTTGAAGGAACTAAAGAATCATGGCCCTGAAATCCGTGGTTCATCTGTTCCATGCGATATAACCCTGTGCTCCACGCTTATTGCTTAGATTTCCCCACTAAATCATAAATGAAACGGTCAAAGTTCATTTGATGTCCTACTCGAAATCAACTGCTCCACCAAATGAGTCCATGTATATTGTATGTTATTTTCAGATGTTTAGATTTCCAATAAAACAAAGAAATCCCATATCGTAACCTGGAGAAAATCTCATAGGTATTACGTAAATTGTGCGTATTGGGTTGGTGTGGTAGATTGGAAAACCAAATGACAATTTACATAAATTGCCATTGTCATAGTAGTCAATATCGATACAACTCAAGGTTTGATGGTTGGACATTCAATGATAATAAAGCTATATAAGTTGCATTGAAATATATTACTGAATAACTAAAATATTATAGTAACGCTCTCAAACATGTCAAGTAGCTTCTTCGCAGCATTGAGAGCTGGTTGTAGCCACATCAGTGGGAGTTACACTTTCCATGTTCTGTGGTGCGCTGCAAAAAAAAAAAACAAGTTGACACATGAAGAATATAAAAGCATTTTAAGTTTGTTTGAAACAGACTTTTGTTATCTTGTCAATCTTACATTGCGTCACCCTTGTTACGATGCACATGCCTTTTCCTCCCACGTTTAGTCTTTCTTTTGTAACCCGGATTGAACACTCCAGCATCCAGAAGAATTTTAACAGATTTCATCTAATAAGAGAATAGAGTCAACCAGGGTAAGTAAGTGCATGATTTAGTATAACCACGTCGATATATTGCTGGTAAATATATCAACTCGTTGATTTTTAGCTATAGATAATTTTAAAATGAACTTGTATGCTGCTAAACCAAGTACCTTAAGTGCATGATGGTAAAGAAGATTCTTGGTTTGTTAAGCTATGAAAGGAGCTTTCCACTAACAACAAGATAGATGGATAGATGATATATCATGGTTTTTACCCTGTTTAAGCCATGATATAAGTCCTATATCTAGAGTCTTTGTTATGTTTTGTGTTGGTTTTAGAGTCTTTTCAGGTACAAGGACGATTGGAGCTTAAAAGATGTTTACTGGGAGTTTTGGAGTATCTCAGAATGAAGCGGCAAAGATGCAATCATGGAATGAAGTTTTGGAGTCTGTGTCGAGCGACACCATCACTGAGCATCGCTCGACACGACCATTTGTGAAGCAAATAATCCGATTTTGAAGATTGGTGTCGATCGACACCACCTATCAGTGTCGATCGACACCCTGTTCGCAGAAGCCCAGTTCTTAATCGCAGAAGTCCGCTCGAAGCCCGAAGTTTCCAGATGTTTACTTTTATGTTCTGGCCGACTTTGTAACCTTATAAATACGTTTTTAGAGTCATTATTTAGACTGACGCTTTATTTTACTTAACTCTTTGATTTATCTTTTAATAAAACCATGTTTTCATTATTCGATATGTCTGAGTAGTTTCCTTTGTTAGGTTTAGGGTTATTCGAAAGTGTTTGATAAATTGCTGATCTGATCTGATTGTTAGGATAATATCATTAGAATGTTCTTCATCTTGATTTGCTTTTATTGCTGATTTTAGCGTCATGAACTGAAATCTGATCTTAGGATAATTAATAGAAACGAGAGTTTGATTAATTTCCTGATCTAGTCTTTGATGAGCAAAATTCCTATTCGCAAAGGAATTTGGCTTAGGGTTTTGTGAACAATTGAACCTGAAATTAATGCTTGTTTAGATTCATAGGATTCGCAAAGGAATTTGGTTTTCTAGGATTTATCCATAGATAATATTCGCAGCGGAAGCTGGTTTGTTTTACTTTCGTGTTCATGTTCAAGAACTGTGCTTTAATAATCCTATCAATTGATTTATCTGCAATTTTGATTCACTGGAGATTTCCCTGTGCCTAGCGCTTTTCTCTAATTGATTTACAACAGTTTTTATTGCTTTGTTTTTGCATTCTTATAATCTTGCTTAGCATAATTCGAACTCATAAATCTATTGTGTTTTCTGATTCCCTGTGGATTTCGATACCTAAAGTACTACATTGATCTCTTAATTTGAGAGAGTTAGCTCTAGGTTAATTTGAGTTTATCAATAGACCGACCATATAATGGAGAAAACATCCATTCCTAACGTCTAAATGTTTTTGGTTTGAGAGATTTGACATACATACCTTGGTATATCCAAATGCAATATCTAGTGCTTTCCTTCCCTCGGAAACTTGTTCATCGTCGTCCATACCCTGGGAAGTCGGGGAGTTTACAAGCTACCCTCAAGCAATAATCCCGGCTAAAGTAGTATAAGATTCAGAAAGGAATTTACCTCCGCAAGACCAAGAGTAGCAGCTTTAGCCAGCTTTTTCAACACATCTTTATCGTCCCAGAACCTAACAACCAAGGGGAAACAAATATTCTTTACCCAAACCTAATATTATCTACAACGAATGAAACATGTCACATACTTGAAAGAAGCAGCAACACCACGAACGTCTATCTCAGCAAGTATAGGTATCAGTTCTGGATCTTTTTGCATCCGCGCCATCCGCTAGTAGTAGTACCTGCAGCAAGTGGTTACGCATGCGCTGAGACATTTTCTCAATTTCAGGGTTCCTCAAAGCCTGAGACATTGTTCTGTCCAACTGTTCTTTGTCAAACTCAGCGATACCTGCTTGAGTTCTACGAAGCTCCTCATTGAACTGGATATATCCAGGATCTTTAGCTATTAACTCATTCAATTCCATGAGGGTTGGCTTGTACAACAAAAACCCGTTAATTAGCAAAAGAGAGAAGAAATTTTACCCAAAAAAAAATTTCAATTAAAACATAAAGGAAAGGGGAGTTACATCGAGACCGATCAGACCGGTAATGCTTGGGAACTTAAATTCCTTCGAATCTGCGGAAACATCATGTCCAAATCGGTGAAAGAAGAAAAAACACAAGGCTTGAAATTGATGAGATAGACAACAATCGGATTCAGATTCGGAACGCTTGAGATCATCGAGATAACAAATTACCTGAACAAGCAACTGTTTCCTCTGCCATCGGAAAACAAACCTTAAAAAGCAAAAAATATAATCCACAGAGAAAAAACCAAACACAAATCAAAACATGATCCAAAGGGTTGTGCAGAGGAAATTAATCGACTATAAGAGAGCACATGCATCCATGATATCAGTGAGTATCATAAGATAAAAAAATAATAAATCTCTTCTTTTTACTCAATTTTACTCAAAAAAATACTCTTTCTCTTCACTTTACTCAACTTTTATTAATTTTATATTTAAAAACACTTACTTCCTCCTATTAATACCCACTTTTGATACTAACTCATTGTTACCATCTCTCCAATAATATGAACAATCTCTTCTTTTTACTCAAATTTTATTAATTTTATATTTAAAAACACCTTTTTTTTTACTAAAAACACTCTCTTTCCTCATATTTTTCAAATTTTAATAATTTTATATCATATGATACCCACAAAGTATCCGTGCACGTGCTCAAAGGATAACAAATCACATGCGTCTTAATTAAAATGCCCAAACACGCGAAACGAAAGCAGTCTTAATTTAACTAAAGCGAAATAAAAATTTAATATTGTTTAATCATTATTGATATCGATTGTAAATGGGCTCGATCTAATAACATAAGCAGCAGTCAGACTGGGCCGACACACAAAGAGAGGCTCAGCTAGAAGAGTCTACTGAGACGGTCTCATGACAGGTGGCAAAGTTTCATTGGTCATGAAAAACTTAATATTAAAACTATTAAACTAATATTAAAAGTAATATTAAAAAACTATTTATGAGCCCCCTAATGGGCTCTGATGCTCTAAATGGCCTATTATTGTCACACGCGTCTTGTCATTGTTATATATATGATATACAGTAGTATTCTTTAGAGTTTAGACCGAAGCAAAAAAAAAAAACACATCTCTCTCGCTTGTAAAAATGGCTTCTGACTCTTCATCTACGCAGGTTAATTTGTTTCCTTAAGCTGATTCTTTCTTAAAATGTCGTAAACACTAGGCTACATTTTCCTTGTGATTTTGAGTTCTAAATTTTTAAATTTTCTCTAATTTTCATCTACGGAGGTTAATTTGTTTCCTTAAGCTGATTCTTTCTTAAAATGTTGTAAACACAAGGCTACATTTTCCTTGTGATTTTGAGTCCTAAATTCTTAAATTTTCTCTAATCTTTTGTTCATTTGTTTCAGCATGGCATGTTCTGATTCTGGTTCTGGGTCTGGGACAAGATCAGGATCAGGCTCTGGTTCTGGTTCCGGGTCTGGGACAGGCTCTGGTTCTGGGTTTGGGTCAGATTCTGGTTCTGACGATTCTACGGATTTTGTCCACTCCGAGTGTACCACAGCTTGCCTAGTGATACAGAATAAGGCGAGAGATGCTTTCCTTGAAGGAAGACATGAAGCAATTACGAATCATAACCAAAATTCGAACCTCAACACAACGCTCTACAACAACCCGCCTTCAATTTTGTTGAACCAGTTTAGCTCGGGGTGGAACAACGGAGTCGAGACAGCTGGTCATCTCTCAACTGTTGATTTTTCTGACGTTTGTATTTTCATGTGGAATGCCGCTTACAACGCTGGGTTGATGCTTGAGTCGCTCTATGACAATTCGCCAAAACATTTGCCTACATCCAAGTCACAAAACTTGTTCCATGCATGGGGGTTAGCGGGATTCAACGCAGGAAGGTAATATAATATTATTTAAACGAGTACGTTATTTCACATTGCTGATTAATTTGTCTCTTTTATTTCCACAGGTACATGATGGAACAGTATCGTTATGAAAAACGTTTGGAGCTGGAGGATTTCAGTGAGTTTTTCACCAATCACAGATTCTAATTCCACTACGCGAATCCGACATCTCTGATTCCACTAGTCTTCATAATTAAATTCAACAAGTTGGTTTGACCAGAAACATAGATCAAGACTTACCTTGCAACACAAGTACAATGCTTCATGTTTTCACTATGCATCCTCTACTAGTATTATTATATATATTTTAGTATAGAATCGGCAAATAAAAACATACATATTGTAGCAAAAGTATTAATTGTAGCAAAAGTATTGTGGCAATAATGTCAAAACTCAGGTAAATGTAATCATCTTGATATAAATATATATTTTTCCAGTTTGTTTATAGATAATTTGACTTATAAACCTTGACAACATATTCATTTCCAAATTCTTGTTTATTTATCGATTAGAGAACCACAAACAAAATTTGTAACCTTTATTTTGCTTTTTTGTCCATATATGTATTATTTACTACAAAATGACTCTTTCAACTTTCTTACTCTCTTTGATAAACACGTAACTAGGGAGCTGACTCGTCACATGCCATAATCCTTTTATAACTACAATATTCCGTTGGATTTACGCGCTAACTATACCATTGTAGTAAAGGTTTTTTAAGATACAACCACTCTTTAATCGATTTTAGAAAAGAATCACATGAGTATTGAAAAGCTGTATAGAGCTTCAATGGGTTCAGACGCAAACTTGCAGAAAAAGACTTATTGTCCGTTTCTGGAAATAAGACTTTACTGTTATAAATCATAGTGGATTGTCATAACTAGTTCTGGTCCGTTTACGGCCCATTAACACTTAGTCTTTAGGCCGGTTTAATGAATCCTAGTTGAATTAGGATTTTCCTTTTATGTACTTTCCTTTTCTCTCTTGTAATAATCCTATATAAAGGATCTTATGATTAATGAATAAACACAATCTTCCCCATTCGTTCTCTTGATTCACAACACGTTATCAGCACGAGTTGCTCCCTAAACCCTAAAAACACAAAAAACGCGATTACTGTTCATCGTTACTATTCATCGTACTGTTCATCGCGTACTGTTCATCGCGCACTGTTCATCGACGATTACTGTTCATCGACGATTACTGTTCATCCGGCGTTACTGTTCAAATCATAGTTCATACAGCCTTTAAGGTTACGGCGAACTAGAAGAAAGTTCATACAGCCTATCAACGGTTACGGCGAACTAGAAGACTCACGGAGGTTAAGGTAAACAATAAGAAACCCTAATCTAAAGAACCTAGATTCATGATAATCTTAGAAACCCTAATCTAAATCATGCTTGTTATTGTTATTGCTTGCTTGATTGTGTTTATTGATTCATGATTCGTAATCACTTGAAACCCTAACTTGAAACCCTAACCTAATTCAATTAAAATCCAAACCGATTGCATGATCTGTACCCGTGTCGATCGACACTAGTTTTATGTCGATCGACACGTAAACTTCTGCCTGAATTTGTTGTTTGAATTAAACTGTGTCGATCGACACAAATCACCCGTCGATCGACAGTAAACACTCTGTCCAAATTTGGTTGCATATTTATTTGAACTCGTTTGTTTGTTTGCTTGTTTGGATTGATTCGTTGATGGATAAACATGAAACTGAAACTGATTGCATCATATAGACATAACATGCTTGATTAAAATCCGGTCATATCATCATACGGTTTAGAATTTGAATACTAGGCTTGCATCATGAGCATATAAAACATTATGTTAGGTTGTTAAACATAAAAATCTGGTTTCATAAGCATCATGCATCCGTACCCGTTTATATAAGCACCCATGACCTATTTTGCATCATATGCATAACCTTTAAAATCTTATAGTTCTTAGAGAATAGGATGAATGTTTTCAGATGTCGAAAATCAACAATTTGGATTATGCTGCCCTCAATCTCTCTGGAGACAATTACTTACAGTGGGCGTTGGATACTAAGATAAATCTAAAGTCTAAAGGACTTGGCGAATGTATCATTGAGGATAATAATGAGAATGAAAGGAATCGATACAGAACGATATCGATCATTCGTCATCATCTTGTTGAGGGTCTCAAGGATCAATACCTAACCATTGAGAACCCTTTGGACCTTTGGAAAGAATTAAAGATAAGATATGACCACCATAGAACGGTGTTGTTACCAAAGGCCAATTATGATTGGAGGAATCTCAGGTTCCAGGACTTCAAGTCCGTGGAAGAATATAACTCGGCTATGTTCAGAATAGTTTCTCAATTGAGACTATGTGGTGAGAAGGTAACTGAGAAAGACATGTTGGAAAAGACCTTCTCCACCTTTCACACTAATAACGTGTTGCTTCAACAGCAATACCGTGAAAGAGGTTTTGAGACATACTCAAAGCTTATAGCATGTCTATTACTAGCCGAGGAGAATAATACACTGCTAATGAGAAACAGTGAGATGAGACCTCCTGGATCAGCCCCACTTCCTGAAGCGAATGTGGCCACAGATGAAAAGAAAGAAATTAACCACGTCCAAAGTGATTATAGACATCGTGGTCGTGGACGTGGGGGTAGATGGCAAGGACGTGGCCGTGGCCATTTTAATCCATACGGCCGAGGTCAGGGCCGAGGCCACGGATTCCATAACGATCATTCTAACCGCGGGCGAGGACGAGGACGCGGATACCGAACTGACTATAATCGTAATAACCGTGGTATTACTTCTCAACCACGAGAATCAAACCCAAAATCAGTTTGCCATCGATGTGGAATGAGTAATCATTGGGCTAAGACATGTAGGACTCCCAAGCATCTGGTTGAACTCTATCAAGAGAGCCTTAAAGGGAAGAATCCAGAAACTCATATGATCCAGCATGATAATGAAGGAGATTTCGATCATGAGCAAGATGACTTGATGAATTTTGAAACCTCAGATATACTTAAGTGATTGATTTTGATTTTCTGTTTTGGTGTTTTGTGTTTTGCTTGTTTTACGTTTTACACTTTATACTTTGGTTTTGTGTTATTGCTTTCTATTAAACTTTATGGAATGAAAGAGTGTTATTTAAAAGTATCTATTGTTATCTCTTTTGAAGTATGAACGATATGGATGTGTTCATTGTGGATAGTGGATCAAGCCACTCGATATTAAGAGATAAGAGATACTTCATTGATCTTACACTTAAAAAAGCAAATGTAACCACAATTGCGGGTATAGCAAATTTAATTGAAGGCCACGGTCAAGCCCATATTTTATTACCTAAGAGCACGCATCTAGAAATTTCTAATGCGTTATATTCACCTAGTTCAAAGAGAAGTCTATTGAGCTTTAAAGACATTCGAATGAATGGTCTTCATGTTGAAACTAAGGACGAGAATAACAAAGAATTCCTTCAAATCTTTGAAACCGTCCATGGCTATAAGAAAGTCCTAGAGACTATACCTGCCATTTCTGTGGGCCTTTATTGTGCTAAGATCGGAATGATAGAAGCAAATGCTATGGTAAACAAAGAGTTTACTGAGAATTTCACTTTTTGGCATAACCGGCTTGGCCATCCCGGTGCTAACATGATGCGAAAGATATTAGCAAGTAGTAATGGGCACACCTTGAAAGAAAGGAGAGTTATCCCAAAGAATCTCACGTGTGAAGCATGTTCACTAGGGAAACTCATTACTAGGCCATCACCAATCAAAGTAACTAAGGAAACGATAAATTTTCTGGAAAGAATTCAGGAGACATATGCGGACCAATACACCCACCTTGTGGGACGTTTAGATATTTTATGGTCCTTATTGATGCATCCACGAGATGGTCACATGTCTGCCTATTATCAACTAGAAATGTGGCATTTGCAAGATTGCTTGCCCAGCTCATACGTTTAAGAGCACACTTTCCAGATTTTCCTTTAAAGACTATACGTCTTGACAATGCTGGTGAATTTACATCCCAAGCGTTTAACGATTATTGTATGTCCATGGGGGTAAGTGTTGAATATTCTGTGGCACATATACATACACAAAACGGTTTGGCTGAATCGTTTATTAAACGCATACAGTTGATTGCTAGACCGTTGCTAATGAGATCAAAACTCCCGGTCTCAGCTTGGGGACATGCAGTTTTACATGCAGCAGAGCTAATTCGTATCAGGCCATCTAGTGAACATAAATATTCCCCATCACAGTTAATAACGGGTCAAGAGCCAGACATATCCCATCTTAAAACATTCGGATGTTCCGTTTATGTGCCTATTGCACCACCACAGCGAACAAAGATGGGACCTCAAAGGAGGATGGGGATATATGTTGGATATGATTCTCCTACTATCATTAAGTACCTTGAGCCAACCACGGGTGATTTGTTTAAGGCCAGGTACGCAGATTGTCATTTTGACGAATCTGTCTATCCAACATTAGGAGGAGATAACAGACTGGTAAAGGAAATTATATGGAATCAAACGTCCTTAAAATGGCAAGATCCTCGGACTCAAGAATGTGAATTAGAAGTCCAAAAGATTATACATTTACAAAAGCTAGCTAATCAATTGCCAGATTCCTTTGCTGACCCGAAAAGAGTAACTAAGTCTTACATACCAGCTGTTAATGCACCGATTAGAATTGATGTTCAAGAGGGACACAATCAAGTTGCTACAGAATCTAAACCACACTCAAAACGTGGCCGGCCAATAGGTTCCAAAGATAAGAATCCTCGGAAAAGAAAGAAAGGTGCTGAAATCGTGGTTGAGGAATCTGATGGAACCCCAGACATAACTGAACCGATAGTTCCAAGCAATGAGACTCGGGACGCCGAGTTTCATGGTTCTGACGTTCCTGAAAATAATGAGATCTCAATGAATTATGTTATGTCTGGAATACAATGGAATAGAAAGTGTGTGGAAATCGATGATATATTTGCTTTTAAGGTAGCACTTGAACTTATGGAGGATCTAGAACCCACGTCGATATATGAGTGCACTCAGAGTGAAAATTGGACTAAATGGAAAGAAGCTATAAACGTGGAGTTGAATTCTTTAAGGAAAAGGGATGTCTTTGGTCCAATAATTCGGACACCCTATGAGATTAAACCAGTTGGACATAAATGGGTCTTTGTGAGGAAAAGAAATGAACATGGTGAAATCGTGAGATATAAAGCACGGCTTGTTGCACAAGGATTCTCACAGAGACCAGGAATAGATTATGAGGAGACATACTCCCCTGTGGTGGATGCTACAACTTTTAGATTTTTGATAAGTCTGGCTATAAGAGAAAAGTTGGATATGCGGTTAATGGACGTTGTAACTGCATACTTATATGGTCCACTGGATAATGAGATTTATATGAGATTACCAGAGGGTATTGAGCTCAAAGATAAGAAAGGTTCTCGAGAACAACACTGCATAAGGCTGAACAAATCCCTTTATGGACTGAAGCAAAGTGGGCGTATGTGGTACAATAGATTGAGTGAGTACTTAGTCAAAGAAGGCTATAAGAATGATCCCATCAGTCCATGTATTTTTATAAAAAAGTTTGCAAACAAAGGGTTTGTTATCATAGCAGTTTACGTGGATGATTTGAACATCCTTGGAACCCCTGGTGAAATCGTCCAAACAGTTGAATGCCTCAAGAAAGAATTTGAGATGAAAGACCTAGGCAAAACTAAGTTCTGTTTGGAATTGCAACTTGAGTACATAAATGATGGAATCCTTGTGCATCAAATGGCATATACTGAAAAGGTACTCAAGCGTTTTAATATGGATCAATGTCACCCATTGTCCAGCCCAATGGTGGTGAGATCTCTTGATCTAGAAAAGGATCCGTTTGGTCCTAAGAGAGACTCTGAAGAAGTCCTTGGTCCCGAAGTGCCATATCTCAGTGCCATAGGAGCTTTAATGTATCTGGCAAGCCACACTAGGCCAGATATATGTTTTGCCGTGAATTTATTATCAAGATTTAGCTCATGTCCGACCCAAAGGCACTGGGACGGGATAAAACATATTCTTCGTTACCTACAAGGAACGAAAGACTTGGGTCTATTTTATACTAACCAATCTAAGGACGGTTTAGTTGGTTTTGCTGATGCAGGTTATCTTTCAGATCCTCATAATGCACGGTCCCAGACAGGTTATGTGTTTACTCATGGAGGAACTGCAATATCTTGGCGGTCAATGAAGCAGGCCATTGCAGCTACATCTTCTAATCATTCAGAGATATTGGCAATTCATGAGGCTAGTCGTGAGTGTGTTTGGTTAAGGCTGATGACCCAGCACATAAGAGTGGATTGTGGAATGGCCGAAGGTAAGCAGGAATCGACGGTCTTGTTCGAGGACAATGCAGCGTGTATAGCTCAACTTAAGGATGGATACATCAAAGGTGATAGGACGAAGCACATTCTGCCAAAATTCTTCTTCACATCCGATCTACAGAAAGATGGAGAAATTCAAGTGCAGCAAGTACGATCAAGTGAGAATTCAGCAGACCTATTCACCAAGTCACTTCCAACCTCAACGTTCAAGAAACTTACTTATCAGATTGGAATGCGTCGTTTGAAAGACTTGCAGTGAGGTTCAGAACAGGGGGAGTAATACGTGTTGTACTCTTTTTCCTTCACCACGGTTTTGTCCCAAAATGGGTTTTACTTGGTAAGGTTTTAATGAGGCAACATCCAAAGCGTATTACAAGCCCATTAGAGTTATGACATCCAAGGGGGAGTGTTATAAATCATAGTGGATTGTCATAACTAGTTCTGGTCCGTTTACGGCCCATTAACACTTAGTCTTTAGGCCGGTTTAATGAATCCTAGTTGAATTAGGATTTTCCTTTTATGTACTTTCCTTTTCCCATTAGGAAAAGGAATTTTCCTTTTCTCTCTTGTAATAATCCTATATAAAGGATCTTATGATTAATGAATAAACACAATCTTCCCCATTCGTTCTCTTGATTCACAACATTTACCTCTTTGTAACACTTAATTTACATTTTTAAGCGGTTAAGCATCACTATCTCTCTTTCTAATCTTATTCATTTATTTCTATATTAAATTACATTGAAATTTTATCTTATTCATTAATTTCGCCCGGAAACAATGCACCATTTAGTGTTTTTGACTATATGTTAATTAGTTTTTGTTTATTATTGGCATTTTCTTCTTCTTATATGCCTACATCCAATTGCAAAAAAAGTTAACTTTACAAAATTATAATTATCTTTTGTACAGGTGGGTAAGCAATTTGATTCACTTATGCTTATGCTTATTCAAAATATGTACATCTCAAAGTGTTTATTTATACATATCTGTTTTCTCAAAAACAATCGGTATTAACTCGTTTTTAATGTATTTTTGTTCCTAATACAACATGCCAACTCGTTTGATTCTTGGAATGGTGACAATCAAAACACTATTAACAATTATTAATCCTATAATATAATGACCATCAAACCAATATTAAGTAAATACAATGGACTATATTCCGCCGATATGTTAAAAGTCATGAGGGAAGATTAATTAAAGAAAAATCTAAGTGCATCTCCATCCATAAAGATTTTCAAAAAAGTCTAACTTAGTAATTTTAATATTATTTAATTCTTTATTTAAAATTTAATTCATTAAAAATACATTCAACCAATCACAACACACAATTTAGCAAGACACAAGACTTTAAAGTTCTTGTTTAAGAATTTTTCTTCATTCTCTCTCTTCACAAGATCTTAATTTTTTTTGGTAAGACACATGGATGGAGATGGTCTAAATAAGCTAGTCTTTCATATTCAAAACTTAATTATCATTCACAATTCATCTTAATTCTTAATTCAAATACTTTCCTCCACACAAAAGAGTGATCTCATACCATCCATACTAAGTTAGTAATAGAGTAACAATATCAATTATTGAGAGTAAACATATAAGTTGCCCCAAGATATCTACACCATAATTTGAACTCGTGTCTTAAGAGGATATCATCAAAAGGTCCTACTAAGTACATTCAAATCCCTTTTTAATTATATATTTTACAAGCAAGAACTTGAAGCTTGAAGCCATTCTTGAATTGCGGATCGAAGACCAAGATTCGGAACCAAGCACGTGTGAGGAAGTATTTTATTTGTCATTGGAGAAGTCTCATGTCCTCT
This sequence comes from Draba incana, assembly GCA_963576765.1. Classification (NCBI taxonomy): domain Eukaryota; kingdom Viridiplantae; phylum Streptophyta; class Magnoliopsida; order Brassicales; family Brassicaceae; genus Draba; species Draba incana. The sequence continues at coordinate 31,941,122 of OY755217.1, read as the reverse complement.
CTCAAACCAACCACTAATGGCTTCTCCTTCATATGTAAAACCATCTGCTGCTACATGTGGTTCCTCCATAACATCCTACAAAGAAAAAAATATGGTGTTTTGAGTCTCTTATGATTATAATATTTTGATCATTTACATTAGTTTTCATTGATCGGATAAAAACATTTACCCGTGTAATGGGACATATAAAGTACTGAGGTGATTCATGGTTCTTGCAGTTACTCCTCAGCTTTGATACTTCTCTAAGCTCTATCTTCAACTCGTCTCGTTCTTCACTAAGTCTTCTCAATGCTTTCATTGATAAACTATATTTTTCTTGAAGCTTTCTTATCACCATACTAAATTCCGTTATTCGTCTTTCGGATTCAAATCTCATCTTTTCAAGCTCTTCTTTCGCTTTCCTCAATGCCATCTCTGTTTCTTTCCTACGCTTCAACTCATCATTTTCCGATTGTTTAGCCTACGTTTTGGTTATATATAAAGACATAGAGTTAGAAAAAGTTTCGACACTTCCAAGCAAAAAGAACATGTTAAGAGACACTTTTGTACCCTTTTGATTGCATCAAACACATATTTTTCAGCTTCTTCGCGCTTAGACGCCTCAAAGCGTGCTACATTGATCTTATCATAGTCTTTAACAATACTCGAGCTTGGACCACTTTCAGTTCCTTTAGTTATCTCAGATTGGCTCAAAGAACTTGACAATGCACACTCTAGATACAAGTTATCTCTTCTTGTAGCTTCCCTACAACAATATATTAAAAAAAAAACACTTTTGTAGTGTTAATCACTGTTGAGAGGCTTTTCAAGCCTATGTCCAACTTTCCAAATTAGTATGATATTGTCCGCTTTGGGCCTAAGTGGCAAAGCCCGCACGGATTTATCTTTGGTTTTCTTCCCAAAAAGCCTCATACTAATTTAGTTGGACATTACTTATATATTAGACCAATCTTGTCTAATCTTCAGATGTGGGATTTTGATTGATATCCCAACATTCTCTCCTTCAAACCAAGGACCACATGACTCTTGTCATCCCCTCTAGCTAAACCTTAAGTACCATCTTGTACCCATCTCGTTTGTGCTAGGGTCTAGCGAAATCTTGGCACTGTACCTTCTTATTCGCAATGTCATCTTATGAGGAGTCTGCTCCCGCATCATTTATTTTGCCCATCCACTTCTCCAGGTCCACTTCTCGAACCGCTCTGATACCATGTTGAGAGGCTTTTTAAGCCCATTCAAACTTCCATAATTAGTATGATATTGTCCACTTAGGCCCAAGTGGCAAAGCCCGCACAGATTTATCTTTTGGCTCATTCCCAAAAGACCTCATACTAATTTAGTTGGACATTACTTATATATTAGACCAATCTTGTCTAATCTTCAGATGTGGGACTTGGATTGATATCCCAACAATCACAAGCAAAACTCAAAGACCACTGATCCTAAACAATGACTAATGTGAGAATTGACTAAATATTAATAGGTCAAACCTTGAACAAATTAGGTATCCATTGCAAGTAAACCATATATGACAAGTAGCGGGCGCTTCCCTCCGAATGTAAATTGCTTTCTTGGATTGTACATCTCTCATTCTCCTGAAAAATTGAAGTTTTACTTAATCAATAAATCCATATATACGATTAAAAAAAAAAACGATTCTACGCTTATTCACCTCCTACATTGAATAATGTCTATCAGTTGCTGCTCCCATGACGAGTTTCCTTACTCCGCGATCAGCTATCAATTGGAGAATCCCTTTCTCTACCGAATCCATTTCGATAAATACCTTCTCTGCACTGACCTAATTCACAATTTGACTAGAATTTTTAGAAACGAAAAATCTCTTGTACCATCAAAACATATATAGGTGATAAGTAATCATACCTGCATTTGCCTGCATATATTAAGGTACTTATCCAAATTCTTATGAGCTTTCTCCTTCTCTTTTCTATAAAGCCGCATTAATTTATGATCGCGTAACATTGCTCCCGCTTAAAACAAAGACAACATGACTCCAAAATTAACCAAGCACTATCTATAAACTCTCCACAAAAGGATTACTAATATAATTAAATTACTTACGGAATGAGATTTGGATCGGTTTATGAACATAAACGATGCAAAACTCCTTGCCTCCTCCAAGGTTCTGTATCGCCCAAACAAGACTAGACTTGCTCTCTAGGTCTTTCCCTGTCATTGCTACATAGATCTTCTCATCGATATCGCTGCCAAAAAATCTTAAAGAGCCAACCGTGTTCATCGTTTCTTGGATCGGAATCTTAAACGTCATCGTCACTCCGGTCCATATAAAAAAGAACACAGAGTGAACAAACAGAGTATTTTTGCAGAAATCAAGTGATAAAATATTTGATCTAAATTCTAACACAAAGCAAAGCTATTCAACTCTAATATATATATATATATATGTTTATAGAGATAAGCAAAAAGGCTGCGTATACAAGACAAAACGCGTTATCTAATGACGAATCTGTGTTCAATATAAGCCTTATCATAGAAGGTAAATCAGAAATTTATTAGAAAAATTAGAATGTAAATGGATAAGCATCTGACTTTAAATGAGCCGACCAAAGAATCTGAAAGTGATGGTCAAAATTTGTGACATGAACGAAATTGAGATCGAAATTTCAGATACAAGTAAAATAAAATTTGTCACATTCTCCAGATTTAGATGTCGTCACAAGCTACGTATGCATGCTTACATAGTTACACCAGCTCTCATTTTTCATTTGTAGTTACGATAGTGCCCCTGGCTGTCGACCGTTTTTATAACGACCTGGTCTCATTAGCCGCGTAATAATTAGTCTTAAGGTTTAAGAGTTTTGATTCAAAATCATTAAGCAAACAAAGCTAACGTCATTAGTTTAGATAATTTACAGAAATATAGTTGTTTTTATTTTATGTGAAAATGATAGTTTCAATAATTTACACTACTAATACTATTCAAAGACATCATCTCTGAGATCACCATTTCAAAGTAAATTATATTACACAAATCTCCACTTAAAAATAGTCAGTTAATAATATCAAAACATACACTTGTAACTTTAGTTTAAGTCCCTAAAGTTTGTGATTTAAACTTTAGTTCCTGAACTCTTGTGATTAAAATTTTAGTCCCGTATCTTTGGGATTTTAAATAGTCCATTCGCTGTTCTTATATTTTCTTTTTCCATCTGGTTGTATTATAATTGTCCAAAAAGGACTGGACCCCAAGAGTACAATAAAAGGCTTGAAGATGACCAACAAAATAGGCCCACACCACAAGCAACCGAAAAAACTACGTCATAAAACAGGAGTGGACATAATCCAACAATATCCCACAATTATATCAGACTCCCTCAACTACCACTGCTCAACATTAGCAGGGATTTCAGACATGAACAAATCCCGTAACCACATAGGGTAACCAAGAGCCACATAAGACTGAGTACAAGCTCCACTGGTTACACTATATGCTATACGGAAAGCCCCCATGTTGGCCTGGTGTTCTTCCACCTCTATTCTACAATCCCACTAGTCTAAGCGCCGAAATTAGCTTCTCTGCATGACTCCTGGAGTTTGGCCATACACTTGGTCTTAGAGTAGCCCCCCATAGTTCATTATCATGAGACGCAAAGATCACTTTAGACATGTGATGAACTTAGGTTCGGCTCAACGGTCCAGTGGACCTTATGCCAAAAAAAATATTTGCAGAAATTTAGAGCATTTTACGTAAACTATATAAAATTTAGGACATTTTTTACAAGTAATTTATATATTTAGAACCTTTTTTGCAAAAAAAAAAAAAAAATCAGCTGAAAATGTGGCCCCCACGGTAGGGTCTGTGCAAGTGCCCATGTGGCACATGGTTAAAACCGCCTGGATGAACTCTCACACAATCCACTGCCCAAACCAAAACACTCAGATTAAAATCTTGTTTTGAGTCTTTGCTATCAAAGTCTTTACGACTATGAAGCAGAACCGATTCCCTTGAATCTCTTAGCATCCAAGACCCACCAGGCCACCACCATATTCTCTATTCTTGTTCCAAGAGTGGCCGATATTGCATTTTAACCATCCAGAAGGAGGGGCTTTCCACCTGACCACCCTTTTCCTCTTCTCTTCATTTTTTTCTTCTTCACCCTGTCTAGCTACCTGCTGAGCCAAAAACCAATCATTTGATTCGTCCAGAACCTTAGCTGTTCTTATATTATGTTTAGCCTTTTTAATTTTTAGGTTTACATTAATATGAAGTCCCTTAGCTTTGTGATTTTAATTTTTGTTTGAAGAGATGGGGTTAATGGGCCAGGGTGTGTTTTTATTTATTTATGTGAGCCCGTAAGGGATCCATTAGGTAGCATTAGCAATTTAAGCCTTTGTGAGGGACAAAATTGCTAGAGTTCTACATATGATGTTGATTATAATTCCAAATTAAATTAATTTGAAGTATCTTATTTTTTTAAATAAATGAATTTTTTATCATATTTTATTCATTTTACCTACATACCGATATTTTTTCTTTTGAAATTTCTAATCATTTTTTTTGGGTTTTAATTATTTTTTATTTTAAACTTATATCCAAACGTGATAATTTCGTGCTATGCAACAAATAAAAACAAATAATAGGGTGTCCAATACATATAATTTTTTTTTTGTTACCCAATAAAAAGACTTCGGTGTTTTTTTTTTTCAAAAATATATAGTTGGATCATATAGTTTTTTTTGCTAAACTAGTTGGATCATGTAGTTTTTTTTTTTTTTTTTTGATAAATAGTTGGATCATGTAGTTGGTAAGACTATGATGACTCTCTTCGTCCATTTCCTAACTTTTTTGTCTTGTGTATGGGTTTAAAATATGATAAAATCATAATCATATTCGACACGTAGATACATATAATTATAATGTTTATATTGGATACAAGTCGATCTAATTTAATCATGATCTTAATAATGTTTTGTGGTACATATAGAATATGATATACAACGCAATAAGTATTCTATACCTGTTTTAGTTAGAGACATATCGCACGAACCTAACTCAATCAATTTAAGCTTGTTATGTACAGTAGTGAGTATAATATAGAGCTATATTCTTCATACTGAAATAATTATAATTGATTAATCATACACAAATTGGGGTGAGTTAGTTGTTAAGTACCTATTTCAATCATATCATCTAATACATATAACGAATGATGTTAATTTATTGGTTTGTGTACTTCGCAAACAGCCAATTATCGTGGACTAGTTTCAAAAAAAAAAAAAAAAAATTATCGTGGACCGACTAAAACATTAATAAAATACGCAAATCACATAAAATGATAATTAATTAGTGCTAATAATATGAAATCGTCCACTAGTGATGTTTTGGTTTCAACAAATTATTCACGCACTTTTAACATTTATCGGAATTTTACGCTACCACGTTGGTTAAATCATTGTATGCTGATGGGATTTCAATTTCCTAATGAATTTGTAATTAAGTGCTTATTTATCGAAACTTTAGTCAATATATGACGACTAATTTGGAATTTCACTTAATATATGCTCACGCTTTTTCTTTCTATAACTATTATGTAAGGTTTAAAACGTCCATGCGTGCTAGAAAGCTAAACTTTTTTTTTTATAAACCGTTGGAGTTCCAAATTTTTGATTCATAATTTCTTCGGTGTTCAGGGCCAGCCGTTAATAATATTACATTTAATGCGTAAATTACTCCTCCCAAATGTAGTTGAATTACTGATTTTGAAGACTATTTTTCAAATATTAACACCACTAGCCCACCAACCATTTGGTTAAAAAGCTAAACTTTATTTAGAAAAGAAAAACACACACATATTTGAAGATTAGACGATTTATTTCGAACAAGGCCATTACGATATACAGTCCAGTTAAAAAAAGATCGATGAGCTTCAGTCTAAAAATTGTGCATAAAATTCAAGAACTCAATACTTACCTTCATTACGTCGCACTAGGTAACTTTTAGTGCACTGTACAAATTCTTGTGATATTATTTGAGTTATTAGCCAACAAACATTAAATTTTATTTTATGTACTTATGAAAGCATAAAAACGCACTGAAAGATTAAAAGACACATTTTACTATATGAAAAAAGTAAAACCTAACTTTAACATATCGTTATAATGCATCTATTAGACAAATTTAAAAGCTGTATAGAAGAGACAAATTTAAAAGGATATGGGTTTGGGGGGGAATCCAATGAAAACTAAAATGATTGAAATCCATTGACACAAGTGTTTCTTTGTTTTCTAATATGTTGGATATAGGTTTAGCAAAAAAAAAAAAAAGATGTTGGATACAGATGTAAAGACAAAACGTTGATCGTCACAAAACCCTTTTCTAATTAATACAAAAATAAACCTTCATATATAGCTCAATTCGAATAATGTATATGTTCATTATATTTTAAAATTTTTAGGGTGTGTGTTTCGTGTATCAAACTGTCGGCAAATATTAATTAATTTGAATTGATTAAATTATGATATATTTATGGCAGTCGAGGATATATTATTATGATAGGATGATTATTATAACAATGTACGTAAATGGACATTATAACTACTAGTGCATATAATGACGAAATAAAACCATATAGAAAATTAAATTAAATGAGTAAATGATGATTTCAGCCTATTCCCCCATGAACTATACATCCCCGACAATTTCCTACATAAAGTATTACGGTCGGCGAAAACCCCCATGAACTAACTAAAATCGGCGAAAACCTCCATGAACTAACCACAATTTTGAATTTCCTACATGAAGTTTTAGAAGTCGGTCAATTCCCATAAACCAATATTAAACCGTAAACAAATTGATTAAACCGTAAACGGATTGATTATTCTGTTAGCTAATGCTCCGATTTTAAATGTTTTGCTCTAGTTTCGAATTGATAAAAATAAAAAAGAGATTTTTTGGTTCCATATTCTGTAAATAAATACTTTTATCGCGTAATCCAAAATTTAAAGCTTAGAGGAAATTACGGTTGTAATTCAATAAAGTTTAGTACGAAATAACAATACACAAAGTAGTGACACGTAAAGAAACATTTATCGCGTCTAAAACTCTTATGATTCTGAGATGCAAATCGAGATAATAACATTATATTTCACTAAATTGTTTAGAATATAAATAAATATATATATAATTCGTGATTATTAATTTATACTATTACTGGGATCATATTTTACATAGAAGTTTCAAAAATATTACAGTATTATCTTGTCATTTTCACCTAATTATTTTAGAATATATATATATATATATATATATATATATATATATATAATTCGTGATTATGGAACAAAAAAATCTCTTTTTATTTTTATCAATTCGAAACCAGAGCAAAACATTTAAAATCGGAGCATTAGCTAACGGAATAATCAATCCGTTTACAGTGTAATCAATTTGTTTACAGTTTAATATCGGTTTTTTGGGAATTGACCGACTTCTAAAACTTTATGTAGGAAATTGAAAATTTTGGTTAGTTTAGCCGAGCTTAATACTTCATGTAGAAAATTGCACAAAATGTTTAGTTCATGGGGGTTTTCGCCGATTTTAGTTAGTTCATGGGGGTTTTCGCCGAGGGATGTATAGTTCATGGGGGAATAGGCTGAAATCCCGGTGATTAGCTAGTGGTCTAAACAAAGATTAACGTTGCGTTTTGCTAATTATAGTAAACGTCAAAGTCAATCATAAATGGAGTTTGGCAAGTGTTATTCAATTTTTATTTTCGTTAGAGGCGGATCTTTAATTCGTACGTACTTACTTATAGTGAATTAGGGTTTGGCAAACATCGAGGAGTTAAACAAAAATTGTGAGAATGAAAATATCTTTTGGTTCAATGTTTTTCTTTATTTGTTAATGTTAATATGTGCTTGTTTGTGTTACGTTAACCCAATTCAACAAAACATCCTAGTTTATCGAAATCGTGTGCATAATAACATATAGGAGAAATGCTCATACGTTTATATAACATGCTATTTTTTTTTACGCGTATGTTTTCTCCATTGTTTTCGTTAGTTCCGACTTCCGACATTTGATCAGCATATATATTTGTAAATAGAAATCATGTTTGTAATAAAAAATGTCATGTTATCTAAACATATAGTTTATATCATGATACTCGATCAAACAACATTTCTTTTTGTTTATTATAATTATGCATATAATTTCGGGCAATAATATGTAACAATAAAGTTATGAACGTCGAAAGATAAAATTACCATTGAATTCTTTTTTTGTATACGCTAACTCTAGTCTTTTTTTTCTTCTAATATAATTGCTCAAATTACTTTCTTCCTCTTTTACCTGATTTAATTACCTTAAACTTTATGGTGATAAGATCTAGAAAATTACCTCTAGAAAATTATGTATTTCTGTGTTAAAAAAAAAAATTATGTATTTCATAATGAAATTCAGTCAACAAAATGATAACTACTACACTGTAAGTCTAAATCACTTACTTATTGGACTGAAAATTTCTCCATCTCTAAAAAATTTAAACTTTTTATTTTGTAACGTAAATCACAAGTAGTTGAAAATGTTCATGGATGGTAATTATAACATCGTAACGACTGCTATTTCACATCCTTATTTTGTCGCATTCTTTAACAACATGTATATCTTATATCCCTAACCTTGTCCTCTTCACTTAATCTTCTTGTTCGTCTTGAAAATAATTTAAATTTCATTTCTGATGACGCATATAACAAATTAGCTCTATTGTCCATATGAGGGTTCAAATCTATAAACAAACTAGGTTTGGTGACACAGAAGAATTAGCCTTTAAACTATCAACTTCAGCCTACTTAATTTCATTTTCTACACAACTTTTTTTTTTTTTTCATCTGATTGAAATATATATAGATCATGAAGACGAGACTGAGCAACCCAAAATACAAACTTGGACTCAGGAAACCAAATCCCTATGATATACAAAAAAGGGGAATTTTGGCCATCAACATTCCAAAAATACAAACCCACAGACGAGAAGTCAAAAAGACACCATCGTCTGTAAAAACAAAAAGACACTGTCAAGGAGAATCCAAACATTTCTCACTCTCAAAGATGTCATTTAGCCAAGAAGGATGACCTATGGATACATATGAATGAATCCTGAGATCCTTAATAACACTTTGAGCAATGAGAAATGCCCCTCTATTCGAAGGCCTAACCTCATTAACCAATCTCCAATTATATATATGAATTTATATACAATATAAGATAAGTTGCGTAAATATGTGTCCATACTGGAAGGTATTGCATGTCATTTTTGACTTTTTCTTCATTTAATCTTTCTCCTTTTTTTTTGGCTAAAAATTTCTCCTATTAAGAAAAATAAGTATTTTTTGACTTTGCAATTTCCAATACGAACGAATTTACAATTATACCCCTCCCGACACATTCGTTTTGTACGGTACTCGCTTGCAACTTCCTTCTAGAGGACCATTACCTACCTGCTTCAGCTTCACCAAACCTCCTCCTCTCTCCCTACACATATATAATCACGTACATTACAGTCTCGTGAAGACACTAATACATATGCATACAATGAAAATGATGTCTCAGTGTATGTATATCTTGAAGTAAACAAAGACGATACTAAAATTTTATTTCTTGGTTGATACATCATATATGTATCAATAACGAAACATGATCTATTTATCACACTTTCTTATAATCTAGGGTTTGTACCTTTTTTCTTCTAGTATTTATTCAACTTATCTTTATGCCTAATTCTCCATTTTATAAAATTCTGTAATATTTCTCTCTTTTTTTTTTGGTCGAATATTTCTCTCTCTTTTTATTGTTATTAATCTTTCATTTTCTGGTGAGAGACAGAAGGGACTTCTACTAAATTGAGACACTACTGTGTTCAACATCTACCCTCGTGTTTCGAGCTTCGTTACTACTTCATAATTTCATTATCATTTCGTCAAAAAATAAAGCCGCAATTTCGGAAGATTTTCCGGGAAAATCCGGTGAAAAATAAATTTTAGGCTTTTCTTTTTTAGTGGAAAACAGCTAAAAAGTTTTAAGATGGGTTCTTGTTAATCTCCAGCTCTGCATTACCAACATTTCCAGTTTCTTGCAAGTCTCGGATCAGATTCTAAAAGGTATAATATTTAATCTTTATTCTTTTTTCTTTCTTTTCATTTTCTTCTTCTTCACGATGATCACAAAAAGAGAAAATAAAAGTTCACTTGCTTCTAAAGGAAAGGTATCGAATTTTTTAACAGATCACTCAAAACAGTAATAATCACAATGCGTAGAATCATGAAAACAGAGTTTTAACAGATCATTTGCATGCTTTATTTATTTATTTATTTAGAAATGATTTTATTCTTTGCTTGTATTAACAGTTTCTTTTACCACTTCTATTTAAGTGGATTTTTGTTTGTAAATGGAGAAAAATTGTATTAGATATCTTAAAAAAGAAGGAATAAATCAACCAGGATGTTTGTGGATGTTCATCAGCATCTTTGGATCTAACCAAAAACGTTTATTGATGGATAATAAACGTGGAAGCAAAAGACTTACAGGTTCTTGTTTCATTTCAAACATATGTCTTAAATGATTCTTTACTTTATGTAATAACATAAAATTAACAATCTTGTAATTATTTTACTAATTTATTCAGGTACTAATGAGAATCACCTTACTTGTTATTGTGAGAAACTCATTGAAGAAGAGGAGTTATTGAGTAAGAAAGATCATACCGATGTTTCGAATGCTACCGATGAATCTGAGGAGATTATTAAGCGGTTAATAGCTCAGAAAGAAGGAGAGATACAAACATGTAAAGATTTGTTAGAAGCTTTTCATGTTTTGAGTTGTGAAGAAGAATCATTCATGAAGAAGATTTCAAATGAAGAAAAGACTGATGTAGTTTCGAAACAAGAGGAGGCGGTGATAGTACCGAAGAGGAAGAGTAATTTCTTTAGTAGAAAATGGAAATCAGAAGAGAGGAGAAACAAAACCATTGTGGTTTTGAAACCTGGTCCAAATAGTTTAGATGTTGATTCTTCTTCTGGACCTTGTTCTAAAGGCAACAAGTCGAAAAATGGAAGAGCGTTTTCTCGGTTTCTTATCGGTTTAATCAAAAGAAGACTACAATCTTCTGTTGGTAAGAAATCTTGTGATGATAGTGTTGATAAAAGCCAAAACTCTTGTGTGCAAGAAGAGATAGAGAGTAATGAAGAGGTTCTTGTCCGGACAAGCGAGGAGTCGAAGAAGATTATGTCTGGTTTATATATTGCGGCGAAGAAACATTTGTCTGAAATGCTTGCAAATGGAGATATAGATATGAATTTACCAGATAAGGAAGTACCAAGAATCTTGGGGAAGATTCTTTCTCTACCTGAATTCTCTTCACCATCAGAGAGTCCGAGATTGATCCCGGGAGATGATTTGGTTACCGGTCTTAGTCCTCTAAGCGAAAAAACCGAGGAACCGAAGATTCTGCAATGCGGTCCATGTACAAATGGTCTAACTGATGAAGATTCTGATAAAGATGATGATGAGACTTTGTTTACCATTGATGTCTCTATTCCCAAAGGTGATTATTTCTTCTTCTTCTTCTCTTTACAGATTTTGTTTTGTTCTGTTCTGACAAAATGCAATTCAATGCTTTTAGACCATGAGAAGGAAACTGAGAATATAGACAAGGAAGAGAAGACTGAGACTTGCAGCTCTCCCATTTCTCGACAAGTCGAATTTCTTGAAGAAGACGAGGATACGCAATCCTTGAATAAGGTTAGTTAGCTTGTGTATGTGATAAGTGAAGACATTCTCTGTTTTCTTGAATGATGTTTCATATTTTCATAGTTTCAGGAAATGTCGTATGCACCGTCTTCTCCACCAGAATCTCCAGTTAGGATGAATCAATGCAAAGAAACTGCCTTTGATATAGAGGGAGAGTTAAGTCCCGTGTCTGTGCTTGAGCCGCTGTTTACAGATGATGAGAGTAGTCCAACAACAACCACAAGATTCAGTTCCGCTGAAATGCGGATACAACCACTCTGTATAAGATTCGAAGAAGAAGCGGATTCTCCAAAACCGGACAAAGCCAACGATCTCAAAACAAGCATGGATGAGAAGGAAGCGACACTTGCATACATCGAAGCCGTAGTGAAATCCTCAGGCTTGAGTTGGGAAGAGCTTTTAGCGAGGCCGTTTTACTCGGAACAGCTTCTCGAGAAAGAATTAACAGATGACATCGATTTCTGTTCTACAAATCTCTGCGACGATAAGAATCTCCTTTTCGACTGTATCAACGAAGTTCTTCTAGACTTTTCCGGGAACGAGCTCATTCCCGGACCTTGGATTTCGTTCGTGAAACCCCAAGAACAGCTTATATCCGACATGGAAATCGCAGCTAAAGTGGCGCAAGAAGGAGTTTATTGGCATCTTCTACCTTTGCCTTCTCCTCACACTTTAGATCAGATTGTGAGAAAAGACATGGCGAAAACCGGAAGCTGGATGGATCTCCGGTTCGATATCGGTTGTATTGGTTCCGGTACAAGTGAAATGATCCTTGATGATTTAGTAGAAGAAATCATCAGAAGCTGCATAATAGACCAATGCAAGACCAGAACAGCAATAACCTGTGATTGAGTCGTTCCATTTACGGTTTTTCTTTCCTGTACAGTTTCACTGTCACTGCCATGGTCATAGCTCTCTAGTTGACCTTCTTGTGCAGTTTCAACTTTTTATTTGTTTCATAGCCATACTCTGTTCTAGCTTTCCTAGTGGCTTCTATAGTTTGTATGAATATGAACTATAGAATGTAATAACACCGAGGCTTGAACTTAAATAAGACAAAGAAGATTGTTTTACATGCATCAAGTTCCGATATAACTAAAATTACGAGGTTCTAGCTCTCTGCAAACAATCGAAACGAGTACAAAGGCCATGCAGTTTCTAATGAGGCGTATTTGTGTTTTTTCGTTTCTTGCCGAAAGCTTGGCTTTTACTTTCGGATTCATCATCGTCCTCACTGTCATCATCGACGTTCTTACTAGAACCAGCGGATTCTGCTATAGTTCTTGCATATTTTCTTTTTCCTGCATCAAACTTGGCTTGTAGTTTCTGATCTAGAGGATCGTCTGAGAATCTACGCGTTGTTTGCCGTGACACTGTAGAACCAAGTCCAGCCCTATACAGAGGTTAAACGATACTTATATCCAGCTTCAAATTCGACTAATGTAAAAAAGAAATATTCATTTTTACCTGTGAGGTCGAGGTTTTTGTTCAGCCTCAATAGGTTCATCCTCTGCAGACTTTGACATTTTGGCAACCCATTCCTCAGCCTGAAAAACGAGCAAACGCAAAGCGATGAGATATCAATGCAAGTATAAGGAACTTGGAGAAAAAAAATAGTTTCAAGAATGAGGAAAGTTTTAGCTTCAATCCAGAGCTTTGTGCTTTAAGGAAGAAAATCTTACAAGCTTTAACGCCGTGTCTGTTCTACGAATCTGTGGAATTCCCTTCTTCTTTGCCGTTTCTGTCGTCATTGCAATTCTAAAGTACCACTACCACCAAACTTCCTGCAGCCCCAGAAGTGATCTGCTTACATTACTCACCGCATCAAGAAGATTTCTCAGTAAGAATAACATTTTACATTCGAGTTTTTCGGTAAGTATCTAAGTCACATTGGCCAATTCACTACTTGTATGCAACAATTTTTAACCTAAAAACTTCTACTTTCTTCACAACTTTCAAATACAAAAGCGTTCTTCTTCCTCTTTTACCAAACCCTTCGAATGGTCCCTGAACCAATCCCTAATGAGACAATTAGCAACAAGGTAAGATTTTTCTAGTTTAGATACACTAAAAAGCTCCAAATACAAACTATATGACACAAATTTCATCACAAAACAAATCATTAGACTCTCACAAACATATCATCAAACACCTTCCGTGCATACCCTAAATAAACCCAAACTTCACATAAAAATAACAACGAGCAAACGCATACACGAACAATACTCACAGATCTTCGTGCGGATTAAAGTTCAAGAGCTAAAAAAAACGAAACTTTAGAGCCTCCGTCAAAGAAACTTCCTTCTTCCACAGATTCCGACGAAAAAGTAATCGGCCAGAGACGTCCCACAAAGTTCTACATAACCAAAAATAAACCAAATTTGGAATCAGTTATATTTCCATATAATTTTGGTTCGGTTCGACCAGTAAAACTGTACCGGACACAATTAGTTTTCTTTAGGTTTCGTATTTCTTCCGATTTGTATCAGTCGGAAAATGCTTAAGAAAATCTCCTCCGATTCGTATCGTCTTCTTGCTCCGGCATTATCATCATCATCATCATCATCGTCAAGAGCAGAGATCGAACGTATCACGAGGATCATCAATGACCATCCATTTCCAAATCATCCAATTCAACCAATTCTCACTAAACAAATCCCTTTATCGTCACTTTCACCGGAATTCGTATCGGAAATTCTCGGTCGTCTCTTCGCTGCACATTCAAATGGTCTCAAAGCTCTAGAATTCTTCAGATATTCACTCAGAAGCCCTAAATCTTCTCCTCCAAATTCCGATTCATTCGAGAAAACACTTCACATTCTCGCGAGGATGAGGTATTTCGATCAAGCTTGGGCTTTAATGGCGGAAATTCGAAAAATCAACCCAGATTTGTTGAGTTTCAAGTCAATGAGTATACTTCTCTGCAAAATCGCTAAATTTGGTTCTTACGAAGAAACTTTAGAAGCTTTTACGAAAATGGAGAAAGAGATATTCAGAAAAAGATTTGGTGTCGATGAGTTTAATGTTCTTCTACGAGCGTTTTGCACAGAGCGAGAGATGAAAGAAGCGAGATCGATTTTCGAGAAATTGCATTCCAGGTTTAACCCAGATGTGAAGACGATGAACATTTTGCTTCTAGGGTTTAAGGAAGCTGGTGATATTACAGCTATGGAATTGTTTTACCATGAAATGAAGAAACGAGGATTCAAACCTAATTCTGTAACTTACGGTATTAGAATTGATGGGTTCTGCAAAAAACGAAACTTTGGTGAAGCTTTGAGGCTCTTCGAGGAGATGGATCGGTTAAATCTTGATATTACGTTACAGATAGTCACCACATTGATCCATGGTTCTGGTGTAGTTCGGAACAAGCTCAAAGCACACCAACTGTTCGATGAAATTCCTAAGAGAGGGTTAACATCTGATTGTGGAGCTTATAACGCTTTGATTAGTACTCTCATGAAATGCCGAGACGTGAACGGTGCGATCCAGGTGATGAAGGAGATGGAAGAGAAAGGAATCGAGCCCGACAGTGTGACTTTCCATTCGATGTTTATCGGAATGATGAAATCGAAAGAGTTTGGGTTTGACGGTGTATGCGAGTTTTACCGCAAAATGAAGGAGAGATCTCTGGTTCCGAGAACACCAACGGTAGTGATGCTGATGAAGCTCTTCTGTTTAAACGGTGAAGTCAATTTAGGATTAGACCTATGGAAGTATATTCTGGAGAAAGGGTATTGCCCTCATGGCCACGCTTTAGACCTCCTTACCACCGCGCTATGTGCTCGAAGAAGAGCCAACGATGCATTTGAGTGCTCGATGCAGACAGTGAAGAGAGGAAGGTGCGTTAGCGAACCAGTCTTTCGAATGTTAGAGACCTCGTTATCGAGCAAAGACGAATTGTTGAAACTAGAGGAACTCAAGAGGAAGATACAGAAACTGAATAGCTTTTTGCCATCTATTGTAACTTCAATGTCATAAGTTCTTGTGATTTTAACATGAGCCAAAAGTTTTGACATTATATGGCTACAGTTTTACAGCTTATAACATCAATATCAGATACCCAAGTCTTCGGTATCGAAGAACACACCATTACTCCATTCATTGTCTTCTTCCTCAAATTCTCAACATCAATCACTACTGTTGAACAATCCTTACCAAATGATCATGCACACGTTCCCAAATCCCGCTTGAGGGATCATAGACTGCAACGGAAGATCCACCACGTACATAAATCTTACCGCCCATTACAAATGAATCTTCGATTTCAGAGACAAGATTTGCGTCTGAACAAGATTTGCAGGTTTTCGTTAAAGGGTCATAGATGTCCCGAGTCTGCGGATTCACTCCTAACCCGCCAATTGCCATAATTTTTCCGTTTCACACGCAAAGAAGCATCGTTTAGTCGAACGAGGCGTTGCAACGTCAAGCCAAGTGTTCATAGCAGCATCATAGCAACAAACCTCATCAGTCGCGTTAAACCAACTGCATCCACCACCCAACACAAACAATCTCTTACCCGATGCCGCAAAACCCATGCCTGCTCTTATTAGGTTATGTGGATAATTATTGATTCTTTTTCCACGATCTTCTCGACGGATTCAGGACGTGTAAGAAGATACTACCAGAGAAGAGACCACCAGATGATAAGTTGCGGCACAAGGCGTAAATCCAAGATTCAGCCAAATTAAACTTTTTTCGATAATCGTAGAACTCATCCTGCATACGAATTCTCTCCATTTTCTGGAAACACATTTCATCGCCATGTGATATTCTCTTGGAACTCTAGCTAAGCAAGAACTCGCAATATCGTCAGGAATTCCGCTAAAAAGCGACGACTCATCCGATCGATCCGCAGATTCCGTCTCCTCTATAATACCCTCCATAGCAAATTATCCACCAAATGAGATTCTGCAAAAACCTTGTACATGACCAAAAACACAAAAACTTGCTCAGATTTGGCTAATCCCCTAAACTAACTTAACGTAGAAATTTACAACAAATCAAACTCGAAATTGTACAAAAACGCAAACGCAAAACCAATTAATTCCCAAAGTTCACAAATCTAGCGATTCTACATTAAATCGAATACGCTACAATCAGATCTCCATCTCCAGAAATTTCAAGAATCAGATTTAAATAGATACATACCAAATTTCCAGGAATTGAAACAGATCACAATTAGCCCCAAATCTCAGATCGTCCCAGAAAGCGTAATCAATCAACGAATTGAAAAAAAATGATACAGAGTTAGCGAAGAATCTCTAAAAAAGTAAAAACTTGCTTTAATATTTCGCGTCCAGGTCCCCATACTATTAATATTATTACATATAGACCCTTATATTCTCTTCTCTTATCTATAGAGCCCTATCTTGAGAGACACGTTGAAGCCCTATGTTTCTTCTATAAAAGATGGGAAAGAAAAAAAGAAAAAAAATAAAAATAAATGTATCCATCATGATGACACAGTGCAATAAACGATCTTGTTCGAATTCAAGGTATGTAATGGAAACATTTGAACAGATGCCGTTCGATCTAATCATCGAGATATTCGCTAGATTGCCTGCCAAGTCTTTAGCTAGGTATCGTTGCGTATCGAAGCTATGGGGTTCCACACCTCGTAGTCCAAATTTTGAAGAATCGTTCTTCACCATATCTTCTTCTCGTCCGAAGCTATTGTTCGCTTGTGTAAAAGACGGCAAAACAACCTTCTTTTCATCACCACAACCTCCTTTAACCGTCAACCGACATATGAGTTTCCCGGTTAATTGTCTTTCCGGAATTTGTCGTCCTGTTCGTGGCTTGGTATGTTGTATAAACCAACATACTTTGAAGGGAGGAGGAACAGTTACTGTGCCATGGATATGTAACCCTAGCACAGGAAAATACTTGAAATTACCCACAGTGAAAACAACAAGGAAGATAATGGTCAACTATTTAAGGTATGATCCGATTGACAAACAATTCAAAGTATTGTCCATGACCACCCATTTCTATGACCCGACCTCTCGATCTCAAGAACATCAAATTCTGACATTAGGAACTGGAAAGAAACCGTCATGGAGAATGATCAATTGTGACATACCACATACTCCTACTATATGGACTAGACGAGGAAGGGGTGTATATGATGGGGTGTATGATGGGATATGCATCAATGGTGTTTTGTATTACATAGCGCGGATCGACGGTGGTGATGGGTTTCCTGCTATAGTTTGCTTTGATATTAGGTCTGAGAAGTTCAATTGCATAAAGACAGCTCAAGGCATGGAGATACTTGAGTACCACTATGGATATAAACCGATGCTAGTCAACTACAAGGGTAAATTAGCTATGCTTCAGCATCAATTTGCTAGTTATTGGATGTATACCGGTATTCAACTATGGGTTCAAGAAGACGCCGAGAAACGTGAATGATCGAATTATATCTACTTATTGTCTCCAACGTGGAAGAATGTATTCTCAACGCTTACGTTCTGTTTTGTTGGAACGACTAATATAGGTGAAATTGTGTTGTCCCCAAAGTGTATATCCGACCCTTTCTACCTTGTCTACTACAATCCCGAGCAGAAAACTATCAGAAAAGTTGATATCATCAAAGGAATGGAAGCTTTTAAGACTTGTAAAGCTTACACCTTTCTAGACCATGTAGAGAATGTGAAGCTTATGACAAGTGTTTAGGATCATCATGGCCTCGTAACATATTTCTTTTTATCGTATTGGATTTACTATTTTCTATTGGTTTCATATTTTCAGAGTGGTGAATTTATACACTTATGATTGTTTTAAGCAAGTTTTTTAAACTCTTCTTTTCATGAGCAATCGACTTTGTAAATTGTGTCTTTGGTGAGTTCTATTAACAAACAAGATTTGATGTTGAACAGAAACCAAAGCTCTCGTGAAGGAGACCAAGCTCAAGAGAATACAGAAATATTATTGTTTCTGTTAAATGTAAAATAAAGCTTTACATGAGATTATATACTACTTGTTGGATTTCTTGCATCTAACCTTTGTTTCACTCTCAAAGGTTAGTTCTCTCTCTATCTCTTGTTCTGTTTTTGTTTACTTGTTCTAGAGAGAAAAAAAAAGAAACGATTTTTTCATAAAAGATTACATTGATAATGTTCTTGTGTTTTTTACACAACACACTCACATAGTTCTTTTACTTGACACACACACTTGTATCCATGCTTCTACTACCTAGGCTAGCTCTCTTACACAAGGCAACTCCAACAACTACTTAGACCTTTAGCTAACAACAACACTTTTGTCTTGGTCTTGACTTTGTTAGCTAAACTAAGTAATCACATTATTTGGGCTTTAACTAAACCGATGGCCCATTAACACAAACCACTCACAGCCAACTCTGTTGACTTTCCATACATTATCCCAAACCGATAATTCTAAATTCTAATAAGTTCTTTGTTAGTCATGATCCATTGGTAAAAACAACATGTACAATAGGGCTAAAGAATTTAGGTTTTGAGATTGTAGATAAATTATAAACTAAGCTATAACTGCGTTTCTTGACCTAAATATGTATGGAAGGAACGTTTAAATAATGACTCATACACAAAATATGACTAAAAATGACAAAATGTATCGGATTTTCATCATTTGAGATGTGCAACCAAGATTTAACAGCTTGTTGGATGTTACTTACTAATAATAATTCATGGTTAGTAATTATACAAATTGATTGAACATGGAACGTATTAAATCTTCTAAGTAACAAAATGACGTCGTTTGGAATTGTCATGCCAGCATCAATTCATTATTCGCATTCAGACCTTTGATAATATTAGTATCATTCACATAGACCCCTATAGTATTCATTTTAATCTGAAAAGCCCTATAGAATCTTGAGAGCTCCATTATAAAGACTCTTTAGGGTTTATAAACCTAAGCGCAAACGTATCCATTTCCACCATGACTACTGATATATCATGGTTTTTACCGGTTTTCAACCATGATATAAGTCCATGTTTTAGAGTCTTTTGGTGTTTTCTATGTGTTTTTAGAGTCTTTACAGGAACTAGACCGATTGGAGCAGAAAAGATGTTTACTGGAAGTTTTGGAGCATTGCGGAATGGAGCGTCAAAAAGTCAAAATCTGCCAGCAGAGCCAGTGTCGATCGACAGAGATTTGCGTCGATCGACAGGAGGTCTGGTGAGACAAGAAGATTTTCCAGAGAGTGCAGCGTCGATCGACAGGAATTCTGTGTCGATCGACAGACATGCCAGACGAGCCAAAAAGCCCAAATTGAAGATTTCCGTTTTTTTCGAAGGAATTTCCAGATGTTTACTTTTCTTTTCTAGTCGGTTCGGGACCCTATATATATATATATATATATATATATATATATATATATGTATTTACAACCACTGTTTAGGCTTAAGCTTTATTTTATTGTTTTTAGAATTTACTCTTAAGAGATATCTCTAATAAAGATGTTTTGTGCTTCATTAAACATATCTTAGTAATTTCTCTGTTAGGTTTAGGGTTTTCAAGGGTTTTGATGAATTGCTAGATCTGATTTCATTGTTAGGATAATATCATTAGAAGTTCTTCATCTTGACTTGTTGTTAATGCTGATTTTAGCGTCATGAACTAGAATCTGATCTTAGGTTAATTGATAGTGTTGGGAATGTCCTGAAATCACACTTGTATTCACTCTAGTGATAGTTGTATTGTCGAGATCAGACATTCATATGATACTAGGTGGTCATTATGTTTTGCTAGAAGCCGCTGATGATCTATGAGTTATGAACTCATTACTAGTATTATATGATCCTACAGGGTCACACACCTAAGCAAACTGGATTTACTTAATGTGGGAATGATCATTAATGTAATGATCAAATGATGTGTATTAGATACACATAAGAATCATGTTTTAGAAGAGGCGTCGATCGACACCACATGGTGGTGTCGATCGACACCAGGCTTTGACCGAAATAGGGATTTCGGTTTAACGACTTAATTAATTCTGAATCGGTTCAGAGATTAATTAGGTTTTCTCCAGGGCCTATATATATGATATGAGGCACGACCTGGAGAAAGAGCTTTTAGTCCAGAGCCGCCTCTAAAACATAAATTCCCTGAGAGATCCGATTCCAGGCTCTAGCGACCCTGCGGATTCCTGTTTGTCTGCGTTTGGACTAACAGTAGAGGCGCAACGCTTGGGGCGCTATAGATCTCGAATCCCTGATTCAATTCCGCTGCATAAACTCCAGGTATATTCGAGATCTGATCACATAGATTCAAAGTTTACAAACCCTAGATCCTAGGTCAATTGGAATTATGTTAGGTTGATTAATAGAGATTAATCCGGTAAAAACCTGTGCAAATTCCTACAGTGGTATCAGAGCCTTAGGGTTTAACTAATCTGAATCTAAAGCATATAATCGAATTAGTTGAATTGATTAGAGGATGCTTGATAGATCAAAATCTGCTTCAAAACGTTTTGAAAAAATTGAAATATTAGGGTTTTCGTCCAGCGTCGATCGACACTATGGTAGTGTCGATCGACACGGGCTAAACTCGTGATTTAAAATTTTTCCAGAGAGGTTGGTGTCGATCGACACCGTTGTGTTGTGTCGATCAACACGCTCTTTCAATTGCCGTCAGTTTGATATATTAATCGATACCAAGTTGGTGTCGATCGTTGTGTCGATCGACACGACCATGCGATTGGTTAACCGGTTCAATTGGATTGAATCGGTTATCGCGACTGGTTTAAAATTGATTAATTAAAAACCCTGTTAAATGCAAATTGGTTAGTGTCGATCGATACAAATGTTGTGTCGATCGACACCAACCGGTTACCGATTGGTTTGGTTGGTTATCGAAAATCGGTTCAATTTGATTGATCGGTTTTGATGAACAGACCAGAAGGTCAAGTGTCGATCGACACTAAGGTAGTGTCGATCGACACAACTCTCTGATTTTGGGTTAGTGAACCTAAGATCACATAACCGAACCAATTTTCCCAAATCTTAGAATAATTAATTAAAATGAACTTAATTATGAATTAGTTATTTTAAAATGAATTAAAAGATTCTAAGCCTTCCTGAATGCATATGAGATATGTATTAGGATTAAAAGTTCCGTTCCTCAACTAAATATCAAGTGTTCTTGATGTCTTCCCAATCTTGTGAACTGTCAAGACTCTTTTCATTGTGTGATAGGCTTGCAGTGCAAGGTATCTGCTTTGACACGAGTAAAACAGTAGGTAATTGTGTTGATGGGCTTGCAGTGCATGGCATCAACTGTTACATGACTGAAGAGATTGGTTTGCTTGAATGGGCTATCAGAAGTTCTGGGCCCATAGACATCAGGTGGATAAAACATAAGATGTATTATCCACAACCAAGAGTCATATTGGATATGATTAGCAAAGTGTTGCTTACCTATATAGCTAAGATTTGAGTAACAGCCAGTGGCTTGCTCGAATTTTAGTGAAATATGGATCTTGGATCATTATATTCATTTGAGGAAACATTGTTTTGAATATAATGCGAGTTTCTTAATTGTTAAGATTTCTCTTTTCTGAATATCATAACTGATTTTTCCTTTTCTTATTACAGTTATGTCTAATCAGAACTCTTTCTCGTTGAGATCCGTCCTTGAGAAGGACAAGTTAAATGGATCCAACTTCCTTGATTGGTATCGGAACTTGAGAATTGTTCTCAAGCAAGAGAGAAAAGACTATGTCCTTGAGAAAGCTCTCCCCGAGAAACTAAGGTCCAATGCCTCACATGCAGTATATGATGCTTGGAATAAACATTATTATGATGTGATCGATGTGAACCGTCTGATGAGGGATACCATGAACTCTGAATTGCAGGGGCAATATGAGAACGTGGAATCCCCTATCGAGATAGTCACTAGCCTGAAAGCTATGTTTCAGGAGCAGACTCGAACTGAGAGATACCAGTCGGTTAAATCTCTATTTGAGTGCAAGCTACCAAAGGATGCTCCAATAAGTCCTCATGTCATGAAGATGATGGGTTATATTGATAACCTGAGGAGACTGGATTGTCCTATTAGCCAAGAGTTGGCTACTGACATCATTCTACAGTCCCTGCCGACGAGCTATGATGAGTTCATCAAGTACTACATCAAGAATGTCTTGACGAAGACGTTGACTGAACTGCATGATATGCTCAAGATAGCTGAGCTCAATATCAAGAAGGGCAAAAGGTTTTGTGAAACCTGGTAAGGACAAGGGTGAGAGAAAGGCCGTCCAGATTGTGAATCAGGATAAGCCTGAGTTTCTCACTAAACCCAAGTCTGGCCCATCTGATGATGATGCTTGCAGCTACTGTGGGGAACCAAGGCATTGGAGGAGAAAATGCAAGAAATACATGGAAGATTCCAAGGAAATAATGGAGATGTATGACACTCCTTATTCAGGTATTTGTGTTATTTCAAGTTCTACCTTATGGGTATTAGATACCGGTTGTGGTGCTCATATTTATTTAAATGTGCAGGGCCTGAGCAACAGTAGAACGTTGAAGAAGGGATGAATGGAGATACTCAACAGGAATGAAGCAAGGGTTGCTGCATTAGCTGTAGGAAGTTTCCATTTGTTGTCGCCTTCAGACTTGGTTTTAGAAACTAAATAATTGCTATTATGTAATTGCTATGAGCAAAAAATGTCATTTCATTTTCTTGTAAGATTTTGAATGATTTTATTTTGATAAAAGACAAATGTTGCTCTTTTGATCTAAATGATATTTTATATGGTAGCATCCCATTAGAGAATGGGTTTTATGTCTTAAACCAATATATATATCTATCTATGACATAAACACAAATCGGTTCTCCAGCATTATCGTTTGGGCCACAGAGGATTCAGAAGTTCCATAGTGATGGGCTTTTGGGCTCACATGGTTGTGAATCATGTGAGATATTTGAATCCTGCTTATTGGGCAAAACGATTAAGGCTCATTTTATCAAACTAAAAGAATGGGCCAATGACTTATTGGGCTTTATACATACAGATGTGTGCGGCCCGATAGGCACCAATGCTAGAGAAAATTAGGATTCAAGACTTCATTATCTATACTGGTGACTAGAGTGGGCATGGCGATGTCTATCTAATGAGTCACAAGTAGGAATCCTCTTTTGAAATTTTTCAAGGAATTCCAGAATGAAGTACGGAATCAAATTGACAAAAGTATTAGAGCTCTTCGATCAGATCGCGGAGAAGAATACTTAAGTCAAGAGTTAAGTGATCATCTGAGAGAGTGTGAAATTGTTTCACAGCTCACTCCTCCTGGAACGCCCCTTTGGAATGGGTTTTCCAAGAGGTGGAATCGGACCTTATTGGATAAGATTCGATCAATGATGAGTCACACAGATCTTCCATAATCCCTTCTGGGATACGCTCTAGAAATGTCTGAGTTTACACTAAATAGGGTTCCAACAAAATCAAAGACTCCACATGAGATGTGGATTGGAAATGTTCCAAGTTTGTCTTTACTAAAATTTGGGGTTATGAGGCTTATGTAAAACATTTAACAAGCTCGCATCCAAATTTGATAAATGCTACTTTGAATGGTTATCCTAAGGAAACCAAGGCTTATTACTTCTACAACTGTTCTGATAACAAAATGTTTGTTGCTAAGAACTATGTTTTCTTGCGAGAGATTGTCTTTCCAAGAAAAACAGTGGGAGTAAAGTGTATCTCGAAAATGTTCGAGAATCACAGGAGACTGCTCGACCTGTTAAGGAAGAGTAGTAGCTGGGTCTGCAAAGGGTTGTAGAACTTGCACCTGTGGTGCCTGAAGTTCGTAGATCCGAAAGGATTCGTAACGATCACGAGAGATATGGATTTCTTGTGACCGATTGTCATGACTTGTTGATCATTGACAATGAAGACCCTACGAATTTTGAAGAAGCAGTGTTGGGCCCGGACTCCGAAAAGTGGCTAGGAGCCGCTAGATCCGAGATGGGAATATCCAGATATTCAAAGTTTAGCTGATGGCTAAAGGTTTCAAGCAAATCATGGTATTGACTATGATGAAAATTGTTCCCATTCGCTATGCTTAAAGCCATTTGGATTATACTAGTAACTGCCATTGATCATGGTGATGAGATTTGGCAGATGGATGTGAAAAACAGTTTTTCCTTAATGGAATTCTGGAAAAAGGATGTGTACATGACACAACCTAAGGTTTCACAGATCCAAATAATGCTGGGAAAGAATGCAAGCTTCATCGATCCATGTATGGAATGAAGCAAGCATGACGGAGTTGGAATCTTCGTTTTGATAAAGATGTCAAAAGGTTTGACTTCATCAGGAACGAAGAGGAACCGAGTGTTTACAAGAAGACTAGTGGGAGTGTAGTTGCATTTCTCATTATGTATGTAGATGACATACTTATTCTCGGAAATAACGTTCTGTTGCTTTAGTCTCTAGAGACTTGGCTTGGAAGTTATTCTTTCAAAGAAAGACATGGGAGAAGCCGTGTGAATTCTTGGAATATAAATCTATAGAGATAGATTGGGTAGGCTAATTGGATCGTGTCAAGATTCTTATGGTGATAAGGTCTTGGACAGATTCAACATGCATGATTCCAAGAAGGGCTTCATACCAATGTCTAATGGCATTAATCTTGGCAAGACGCAGTGTCCCTGGACACTGGCTGAGCAAGAAAGTGTTTGAGTAGGATTTCCAGGCGTATGCAGTGGAACCTATCATAAATGCCATGACCTGCACTCGTCCAGATGTTGCTTGTATTTTAAGCAGGACGAGTAGGTACCAATATGACTCAAGTGAAAGTCACTGGACAGTTACCAAGAATATTCTCTAGTATTTGAGGAATACTGAGGATAGGAGCTTGGTGAACTGAGGAAGTAATGGTTTCTGATGAGAGTGGTTAGACAGACAAAGACAATTTCTGGTAGGAACCTGATTATGTCTTGTGTCCATACTGCGGTGCGGTTTGTTGGAAAGAGTTCCAAGCAAAGCACCACAGCCTGCGGTTTGTTGGAAAGGGTTCCAAGCAGATCACCGCAGCCTCTCCCACGACCTAAGCATGAGTTTCACTCTCCTGCTGTAGGTATTGGATATATTAAGATGTGATCTTAATTCTAGTGGGAGTTATAAAGGATTTAGTTATGTTATGATATTTTTGTTGACATACTTTGGTTATGTCATAATGAAATTGTTTCATGTATTATTTGATTATTGGATAATTGAATAATAGTCCCAAAGTAATTTATGGCATTTTATAGGTCATCAAGTTGAGGACTTGATCATGAAACCCTATAAGTGATAAATGACATAGATTATATTTGTCCCTGGTCGAGGTTGTTAAAGTGGGACACTGACAACCGCGTGAGACTGGCATGTGAGGTGACCGATGACTAAGTTTCATGGAGTCATTAATAAGAGTATTAAAGTCAATCACATAGATATATGTTGGAGAACATATGATCGGGCATGACCCGCTAATGGGAACTCTACAGGATAGTTATATAAGTGTCATAAGAGTTTCCCATTACGACTATAGAGTATAGTCCTTAGACCTGATTTCATCATGATTTCTTACATATGAATTGGTCCGCTTTGACTTTGTCAAACGTTATCCGTAACAGGTGACTATAATGGCATTGATTGGGCGTATCATAAAGTGTGTGAAGGAACAGGGATGGAACAAGATGGGATTTGTCCCTCCTATATAACAGGAGATAAATATCTCAGGGCCCATCGAAGATTTGATACTGAGAAATGCGTGGCCGCGCTCAAACGAGGTGATTGTCAGTCGTTTGTTTTTGTTCAGTATAAATCGGAGTTCGATGAACGTGATAATGGCTGTAATAAGGATGACACGGATCTTGCCTTATGCCATATCGAGATATAGAGACGAAGGGATTATAGGAATAGATGATTCCAATACAAGTGGGAGATTGTTGGGAATGTCCTGAAATCACACTTGTATTCACTCTAGTGATAGTTGTATTGTCGAGATCAGACATTCATATGATACTAGGTGGTCATTATGTTTTGCTAGAAGCCGCTGATGATCTATGAGTTATGAACTCATTACTAGTATTATATGATCCTACAGGGTCACACACCTAAGCAAACTGGATTTACTTAATGTGGGAATGATCATTAATGTAATGATCAAATGATGTGTATTAGATACACATAAGAATCATGTTTTAGAAGAGGCGTCGATCGACACCAGGTATATTCGAGATCTGATCACATAGATTCAAAGTTTACAAACCCTAGATCCTAGGTCAATTGGAATTATGTTAGGTTGATTAATAGAGATTAATCCGGTAAAAACCTGTGCAAATTCCTACAGTAGTATCAGAGCCTTAGGGTTTAACTAATCTGAATCTAAGGCATATAATCGAATTAGTTGAATTGATTAGAGGATGCTTGATAGATCAAAATCTGCTTCAAAACGTTTTGAAAAAATTGAAATATTAGGGTTTTCGGCCAGCGTCGATCGACACTATGGTAGTGTCGATCGACACGGGCTAAACTCGTGATTTAAAATTTTTCCAGAGAGGTTGGTGTCGATCGACACCGTTGTGTTGTGTCGATCGACACGCTCTTTCAATTGCCGTCAGTTTGATATATTAATCGATACCAAGTTGGTGTCGATCGTTGTGTCGATCGACACGACCATGCGATTGGTTAACCGGTTCAATTGGATTGAATCGGTTATCGCGACTGGTTTAAAATTGATTAATTAAAAACCCTGTTAAATGCAAATTGGTTAGTGTCGATCGATACAAATGTTGTGTCGATCGACACCAACCGGTTACCGATTGGTTTGGTTGGTTATCGAAAATCGGTTCAATTTGATTGATCGGTTTTGATGAACAGACCAGAAGGTCAAGTGTCGATCGACACTAAGGTAGTGTCGATCGACACAACTCTCTGATTTTGGGTTAGTGAACCTAAGATCACATAACCGAACCAATTTTCCCAAATCTTAGAATAATTAATTAAAATGAACTTAATTATGAATTAGTTATTTTAAAATGAATTAAAAGATTCTAAGCCTTCCTGAATGCATATGAGATATGTATTAGGATTAAAAGTTCCGTTCCTCAACTAAATATCAAGTGTTCTTGATGTCTTCCCAATCTTGTGAACTGTCAAGACTCTTTTCATTGTGTGATAGGCTTGCAGTGCAAGGTATCTGCTTTGACACGAGTAAAACAGTAGGTAATTGTGTTGATGGGCTTGCAGTGCATGGCATCAACTGTTACATGACTGAAGAGATTGGTTTGCTTGAATGGGCTATCAGAAGTTCTGGGCCCATAGACATCAGGTGGATAAAACATAAGATGTATTATCCACAACCAAGAGTCATATTGGATATGATTAGCAAAGTGTTGCTTACCTATATAGCTAAGATTTGAGTAACAGCCAGTGGCTTGCTCGAATTTTAGTGAAATATGGATCTTGGATCATTATATTCATTTGAGGAAACATTGTTTTGAATATAATGCGAGTTTCTTAATTGTTAAGATTTCTCTTTTCTGAATATCATAACTGATTTTTCCTTTTCTTATTACAGTTATGTCTAATCAGAACTCTTTCTCGTTGAGATCCGTCCTTGAGAAGGACAAGTTAAATGGATCCAACTTCCTTGATTGGTATCGGAACTTGAGAATTGTTCTCAAGCAAGAGAGAAAAGACTATGTCCTTGAGAAAGCTCTCCCCGAGAAACTAAGGTCCAATGCCTCACATGCAGTATATGATGCTTGGAATAAACATTATTATGATGTGGTCGATGTGAACCGTCTGATGAGGGATACCATGAACTCTGAATTGCAGGGGCAATATGAGAACGTGGAATCCCCTATCGAGATAGTCACTAGCCTGAAAGCTATGTTTCAGGAGCAGACTCGAACTGAGAGATACCAGTCGGTTAAATCTCTATTTGAGTGCAAGCTACCAAAGGATGCTCCAATAAGTCCTCATGTCATGAAGATGATGGGTTATATTGATAACCTGAGGAGACTGGATTGTCCTATTAGCCAAGAGTTGGCTACTGACATCATTCTGCAGTCCCTGCCGACGAGCTATGATGAGTTCATCAAGTACTACATCAAGAAAGTCTTGACGAAGACGTTGACTGAACTGCATGATATGCTCAAGACAGCTGAGCTCAATATCAAGAAGGGCAAAAGGTTTGTGAAACCTGGTTAGTGTCGATCGATACAAGTGTTGTGTCGATCGACACCAACCGGTTACCGATTGGTTTGGTTGGTTATCGAAAATCGGTTCAATTTGATTGATCGGTTTTGATGAACAGACCAGAAGGTCAAGTGTCGATCGACACTAAGGTAGTGTCGATCGACACAACTCTCTGATTTTGGGTTAGTGAACCTAAGATCACATAACCGAACCAATTTTCCCAAATCTTAGAATAATTAATTAAAATGAACTTAATTATGAATTAGTTATTTTAAAATGAATTAAAAGATTCTAAGCCTTCCTGAATGCATATGAGATATGTATTAGGATTAAAAGTTTCGTTCCTCAACTAAATATCAAGTGTTCTTGATGTCTTCCCAATCTTGTCAACTGTCAAGACTCTTTTCATTGCAAGCTGTTCATCAATTTTCCTTTGTGTTCCTGATTCCCTGTGGATTCGATAACCTTAAGTGCTACAATTGATCTTTTAATTTGATAGAGTAGTTCAAAGGAAATTTGAGCATATCAACTACTCAATGTAGTAAACGACTTTCTTCGACTACAATTAATGGAGAAGAAGAAAACCTAGTATCGCTCCCTTCTGACCTAGTAACAGAGATACTCCCGAAGTTACCTGCCAAGTCCATATTGAGGTTTCGTTGCGTATCAAAGCTATGTGATTCCATAATTTGCAGTCCAAATTTCACCGAATTGTTCTTCAACATATCTTCTTCTCGCCCGAAGTTTTTATTCTCATGCCTAAAAAATGGTAAAACATTCTTCTTCACATCATTACCACCAAACCCCGAAAAATCGCCTACTTTAAAAGTCAGATTTTAAACAACATTGAGGACCAACTGGACATGTTCCGTAGCATAAGGCAGTCTGGGCAAGATGATGTTGTGCTTTGGAAAGGTAAACGGGACACATTTCGACCATGTTTCAATACGCAGGAGACAAGGAAAGCTATTAGAGAAGCACAACCACATAAGGACTGGTATAGAGGTGTATGGTTCCCCAAGGCCACTCCAAAATACTCTGTTCTTGTGTGGATTGCTACTCTAAACTGTTTGAGCACCGGTGATAGAATGTTGTCTTGGAATGTGGGAATTAATCCCATGTGTGGTTTGTACAATGATGAAGTGGAAAGCCGTGACCACCTTTTCTTTGAGTGCTCTTACTCAAAAGAAGTGTGGGAAATGCTTGTGAAACAGCTACTAGGAGATAAATTTGCATTCGCTTGGGGGGATGTGATGAAACTCATTGTGGACAACACTTTACCAAAATCGGCCTTGTTCTTGGTGCGTTATGCATTTCAGGTGGCAATTCATACGATATGGTGGCAGCGTAACGGAAGGAGACATGGCGAGCCAAGCATTCCTTCTCTTCGTCTTGCCTCAATGATTGACAAAAGCATCCGTAATCGCATTTCGACGATTAGAGATGATGGAAAGGAAAGATATGTATTTTTCATGGAGATTTGGTTTGCCTCAAGATGAGCAATCTTTGTAAAAATTTCTTTTGCTTTTATTATTTAGAGAATTTTCTTTACAAACAAAAACGTTGCGATTGTAAAACCAATTTTTTGTATCAATTTTACATATTTTTACAAAAAAAAAAAAGAACACATATAAGACGTCGAAAGGAGTCAACAGCTATTTTGGTTACGATCCGATAGGCAAACAGTTTAAAGTCTTGTGCATGACACAGACAAAGATTGGAATTTCTATGTGTCGAAACCATCAAGTTCTTACATTAGAAACTGAAGAGAGGAAACTGTGTTGGAGAATGATCGACTGTGACATAGTACACCGTCCTTTTGTTATGAATAATTGCCTTTGACCATCGGAATATGATTGGATATGCATCAATGGTGTTTCGTACTATTTAGCAAACGTCTTGGCGAGGAGACACGGGTTTCTTGATTTAATTTGCTTTGATTTTAGATTTGAGATATTCAAGTGTATAAAACACAATCATGGCATGCGAAAGAACTTTAATCTGTTTATTGATTCGACTCTGGTAAACTACAAGGGTAAATTAGCTATGCTTCAGCCGAACATTGTTAGTGGAATATTCAGTTGTGGATTCTAGAAGACACCAAGGGACATCAATGGTCGAGTTATATCTACGCTTGGCCTCCTTCGTGGAAGAATATATTTGAAGAGACTAAATTACGTTTTGTTGGAACGACTGATACAAGTGAAATTGTGTTGTCCCCAGACAATAGAACCGACTCTTTCTACCTTGTCTACTACAATACCGTGAGGAACACTGTCACTAGAGTTGAAATCCAAGGAATGGAAGCTTTTGAGTCTTGTAAAGCTTACACCTTTCTTGACCATGTAGATGATTTGAAGCTTAGGATCATGGGCTAGCTCTTAACACAGTCCTTATATCTATCTTAATGGATCTTTTCTTTTACTTGTTTTCTGTCTTGTTTGTTGAACTCGGAGAGCGGGTTCGACACTGAATTTATAATGGAGGTTCGAGATTCTTTGTAAGTAAGATGGTAGATGAGAGCAGGTAAAATAAGTATGCTGTCCGGGAGAGCAGACAATTTAAGATTTCGTTATTCCGAGCAGGATGGACAAAAATGGGATTGTATTAATACTCAAATGTGGCAAAAAGAGCATGATCTTTCCCCAAAATGTGATACAACTATATATAGGACTTTTAATCTAGGGTTAATTTGTATATGGTTAAAAACTAACTATATACCTCACAAAAGCAACCCTTGATTAACTAGGGAATAACTAAACATAGGTTATATATTATCTTTGGAGAATGGGCCTTGGAGCTTGCTGGGCTAAGAGCAGGATTTTTCTTGGGCCAAATTCAGGTGTAACAGTAGAACCCCCCCCCAAGTCGATCGGACGAGCATACCGAGTTCATCAAGATCGCTA
Organism: Draba incana; assembly: GCA_963576765.1. Taxonomy (NCBI): domain Eukaryota; kingdom Viridiplantae; phylum Streptophyta; class Magnoliopsida; order Brassicales; family Brassicaceae; genus Draba; species Draba incana. Next base: position 31,909,249 of record OY755217.1, on the reverse strand, counting down.
GGCGAGCGGAAAGGCCCGACCAGCAGTTGTGTTTGGCGGACCGAGGCTTCGGTCGCAACTTGTTCTTGAACTCGTCGGATGGAGAATGCTCGCGGAGGGAACTTTAATTTTGCCTGGTCGAGAGACGGCTTCAACTTACTCGGCCATTCCAGAGTTTGGTCGGGGTTTGTCGGTAACGTGCAGGCAGACCGAGTTAGTTCGGCGAACTGTTCGACGGTATTAGCTCGTGCGGACTGGGTCGTCTATACCGAATTATGTTTGCCATATTTTTCTTTGCGGTTCCCGAGGTCAATCTCCTCGGACTTTGGTTGGGCTTATAAGGTTGTCTTATCGCCCTCGGGCATGCTAAGCGAACGTATAAACATGGCTCTCTTCTGACACGTGGACTTCTCCTTTCCCGCCCTTACCCGGCGATTAGGGTTTTCTCTGAACGGCGTCGATTCGCCTGGCCGACACGTGCCTCCTTGTTCTTCGGGGCCATCATAACGACTTTTTCGTGCCTTTCCTATATATATCGTATCCTTTCCTATATACTTCCTTTCTTCTTAATCTTCCCGGATATGTTGACTTTCTTCGCCGTCGACTTTTAATCTCTTCTTAATCCGGGTACCATGTCTTCCGACCATCCATCTTCATCGGAGTCGAATTCAAGCGCGGCGGCTCGCGGTCTCTAGAGGCGACTAGACTATCAAGATATGGAAGCTTCTTCCGAACATGCTTCCGAGTCGAGCAAGTGTTCTTCCGGTGGGGAAACCCAGTTATTACGAAAGAATCAAGGTAAGGGGAAGATTTCAAGTCGGGGGGACCCCACGACGCTCCGAGCGGAACAAGAAGAGGCCAATCGGGAAGAGCGCAACATCAAGGAGAAAACGAGGAAGGCCAAGCATAAGTCCCAGGTGGGGGCTCTGGGGCATGTCCTTATTTTCTGACCGGGCCCGGGCATCTGTCCGCAGATTATCTTGGGCAGACATGATGATATCTCTTCCACTTCTACTCGAGAGAGCGTATCCCGGTGTGCCATGTCGGTCGGATGGCCGAACATTAGCCTTTGCATCCCGGAAGCTCACGAGAGGCCCTGGAGCCCTCCCGAGGGCTACATCTGTCTCTACGAGTGATTCTTTGATCAGGGAGGCCTTTGCTTCCCTATTCCCACACCTATCTTGGAATAATGTGGTCGCCGGAAGCTCTCGGTGTCCCATTTGACCCATTCGGCCTTCCGAAATTTTATGTCGATCCTCGCACTGAGTTATGCGGCAGGCCGGGCCGTTTTCTGTGATCATTTTGAGGAGGCGTGTTCCGTGGCGCGAATGAATGTCTTTGACTCCGGCCATATCCAAGTGAAGATCAGAGCCGGACTCTCTCTCGTGCAGGGCTTTATTGATAGCCTTGAAGGTGTTTTGCAACAGAAGTACTTCTTCGTCAAAAGTGAACAAAGATTCAATCCGAAGCTACTCCGGGCCTATCTGAATTGGCTGGAATAAGCATATTGGTATGCTCCCTCCTCTCGGTCTTTGTGGTATAAACCGATCGTTGATTTTCTTCCTGTTTCGCAGATACGTTCTCGGGGATGCTTCCTGACGCTGAGTCGAGGGACAAGAGCGCCCCACTCACCATCCGGCACGGTCGGGGGAAAGATCTCAAGGACATATATGCCCATCTGGTGGATAAACGTTCCCGTACTGAAGGTGGAGGATCCGCTCAAGGCGCTGACGAGGAGGGGGACGAAGACGAACCCGAAGACAATGGCAATGAAATTGCTTTTTTCGAATGCGGAAGGGTCCCGGAAGGGACAAAGGATGTAGTTGGTGACGAAGAGGTCGTTGCGGAAGAGAGGACTATGGAGAAAGGATAAGGTTCGGCCAGAGGTTCTACTCGTGATGCTGATCCGAGCGGTGGCCTTGTTGGGACTCTTCCCATTTGCTCAAATTTGGCAGGTGCGTTTGCTTGCGACGAGTTTCAGTATAGCTTTAGAGGCTTTGGGGGTCACATCCCCGAATACCCTGGAGAATGTAGGAGGCTGCTCAACAAGATCCGAGGGGACGAGAATTCTGACAATGTGGCAGTGGATGACGTGCCTTATCTGCATGCCCACTGCAATGGGGCTCAGCACCTCGTACAGGTATCCTGTTCGATCTTCCTATTTCTTTCAACTCCTTAACTGTTAGTTGTTGCTTTCTGACCGGTAGTCCGCTGGTCGATAGGTAATCGCCAACTGGAACAATATGTGGAATCATCTTTCGACAGCGAAGAGGAAGATGGTTGCGTTGAAGACTCAGACTAAGGAGGACAGTGCCACAATCGAGCGGCTCCAGAAGGAGGTCGAGTCCTTGTCCGGAGAGATTCGGTTGTTGAAATCGCCAGGTGGTCTGGAGGCAGAGCTGGAGAAGCTGAGGGCACGCGTGAAAGAGCAGGATGAACTAATCGATGCTATGCAAAAACGCTCGACCACGAAGGCTGAGAACACATGGTTCCTCCATGAGTCCGTCGAGGAGGCAAACGCAGAGAAGTTCACGGCCCAGAAGAGATTCGAAGACGTTAGGGAGCGCATTAAGTCGGCCAAAAGGATCAACGTCGGGCTAGTCGTGCATGTCCGTAATCAGATGTCGCGTCTTCGGGCTTTCAGACAAGGCTACGTTCAGGCGTGTGCTAAGTTGGTCGAGCAGGCGAAGGAGTCCCTTTCGTTAGCCAGAGCTTACTTTGTGGAACAAAAGGAGTATCAGCGCCGTACGAGTCTGGCAAGTCAGTCCAAGACCCAGATCGACCTCCTGACGTAGATGGAGGAGGCTGGCTATGAGATTGACCCTGACAGCCTGGCAGACAGAGCAAATTCGAGGGTTATTCGGGCCAGGTAACGTTGATGGAGCTGATGGACTTCCCGGAGCAAGGCTATGAGTTCGTCCCCAAGCTGGGAACTTTCCCGGGCGATCGTGAGTGGCCTTCGTCCCCGTTCGGAGAGGAGGATTTTGGTCGTGAAGACTCCTGGATATTAAGGCCGTACATTAGTCACGACATAGTCAAACCCGAGGACGTCGATGACACTGCCGGGAACAAGGCTCTCAACGTGCTTGCTGATGGGGCGCTTAAGGAGCCGACGAGGAACCCCCGAGGTTAGTTGACTATTGTTGTTAATTTACTCTGAATCTTTCTTTGAATGCTATTAAGAGCTAACCGGGGATGAGTGTTGACAGGGATGTGCGTGGATCTGCTCCTCCCGAACAAGTAGTGGTGGAGGAATCTACTCGTGACGCGACGACCGGTAACGCTCTTCAGTCCCTGTCAACTCCGATCTCTCCTCTTTAGGTTTAAGGATTAAGATGTCGGTAGCCGATCTATGAAGGATCTCTTTTGTTTTTGTTGTCGGGTCGGGTGTGGCCTTAAGAACTTGAAATCTTTGTAATAATCGCTTCTGCTCGGACCTATGGAGGTCCGGGCTTAATTTGTTTTATACCGAGGAGGTTTTCTCGGGGTTTTAATTGAGTACTCGTTTGTTGCTTGTTTTTGCGGCTAAGTGCGATACTTAGGCAAATATTGTTTGAATTATGAGAACCCGACCAGGTTCGTGCGCTGGACAGTCGGATTAGTTTGTCTGCAAGTTGGGACCCGGTTTACGACGAATTCCGTCTCGTGGCTAAGTTTGCGAGGATACTCGACTTTAACAATTACTTAGACGTTCCTCGGAAAACATACAGGTCGAGGCCTGGCTTAAATTCATGTTCGGGATAACTTCTGATTTCTAGGAATTTGTAGATTATTTCACTACGGCGTTTATGAGAAATACGAAAGGGTATTCTTCTGGTCGAGTACTTGGCCAGAGCATCGATACAGATTTTTGCTCGGAGCTTTTGATAAGTTAAGGGTTAGTTTTGTTAGCATAAGACCAAGTAGATAAAAAGTTTTTATTATCGCGGCTGGACTTCCGGGGAAGCTACCTACGTACCCGTTAATTTTGGGATCAAGCCAGACGGAGTTCAGATTACAAGTGGTAGTTCGTTCGGAACGAGTGGGAGTACCAGGTACCCTTTTTTTTTTTTTTTTTTGGTGGTGTCCGCTCGCCGGGCGCAGAGCCAATTCCGGTCTGTCTAAGTGACTCTCCGGGGAGATGGCGGTATCGGAGCATGTGAACATGTCTGTTGGTGACCTTGCTCGAGCGTCCGCGCGCTCCTGATCGATGGGACGGGAGCTTCGCTGATGGTGTCGAATTTATACAAGCCCTGACGAGCTATTCTGGCTACCCGATAGGGTCCTTCCCATCTTGCTTCGGATTGGTCGGTGTGTGATCCTCTCGTATTGGGTATCTGGCGTAGGACAAGGTCACCGATGCTGAGTGGGCTAATCTGGGTGAGTTTGTGGTCGTTCAAAGCCTGGTCGCTGAATGGCCTTCTCCACTCCGGGGGGGAGAGTACTTCGTCAGATGCGTCCCTGGGCGGGTACGATGGTTGATTCTTCGATTTCTTGATAGACGATCGGGGTGTTTGGTTTGCATTGTTCTGTTTCTCGACTCGCTCTGGTTCTTCTCTACCCGACCTCTTCTTGGGCCGAGGATGGCCTTGTCGGGTGTTGCCTTTTTGTCCGTGGCTTCTTCCTCGCTCAAGTCTGTCGAAGATTGTTGGTGCCGAGCGGAGGTGGGCTGTAGGCGCCCCGGGATTCGGTTGAGTCAATAGTCCTTTCGACTCTTACGACGTTCCCTGGGATGAGACTAGACTTTCTAGGTGGGCGCTCGTCTGTCGAACCTTCTCATCCTGCGCGTCGAGGCGGCGTATCAGCAGTTGGAGAGAATGTTCATACTCGGCCTGGCTTCCTGTTCTGGGGGTCATTGTGCTAGGAGGGTTTTCCGGTCGGGCTTGGTCGTGTCGGGTTTCCAGGTGAAGTCTCAGATCCTTGGAGTGATCGGGAGTATATCGTGTTTTGATGGGGTCATCGGGAATTTGCACTAGCTCTGGAAGGGTGTCCTGTCGAAGACGGACGTCGGATTCTGAGTATGCTCGGTTCCACCAAGGCGGCTGGCGGGGCGGTGACTGAGACGGTCGGGTTTCCTTCGTGGGCGTTCCTCGTGGCCGGGGAGGGTTCTTGCTGACACATGGTCGGACTGTGACCGAGAGTTGGCATCTTTGTTGAGATCTACCATCTTGAGGCGTGAAAAGGAATCCTCGAGAAGTCCCCCTACCTGGCGCGCCAAATGTTGAACTCGGAGAGCGGGTTCGACACTGAATTTATAATGGAGGTTCGAGATTCTTTGTAAGTAAGATGGTAGATGAGAGCATGTAAAATAAGTATGCTGTCCGGGAGAGCAGACAGTTTAAGATTTCGTTATTCCGAGCAGGATGGACGAAAATGGGATTGTATTAATACTCAAATGTGGCAAAAAGAGCATGATCTTTCCCCAAAATGTGATACAACTATATATAGGACTTTTAATCTAGGGTTAATGTGTATATAGTTAAAAACTAACCATATTCCTCACAAAAGCAACCCTTGATTAACTAGGGAATAACTAAACATAGGTTATATCTTATCTTTGGAGAATGGGCCTTGGAGCTTGCTGGGCCGAGAGCAGGATTTGCCTTGGGCCAAATCCAGGTGTAACTTTGTTCATGTTTTCTTAGTGATTCATACACTTCTGAGCCATGGTTACTTTTAAACTCTTCTTTTCATGAGCAATTGACTTTTGCAAATTGTGTGAATTTGGCTTAAGAGAGTGTAGATGGATTCTAAATCATGCAAAGATGGTATAACTGTGTATCTTGACCCAAACTATGAGTTATGTAAAGGTTATATCTGCATATATACAGCATAAACATATACAAACGTTAATATAAAAGTTTCCCTATCAACTGGTATAAGTTGTTTCTATACAATATGTATATATCAAAGCTAACCTAAGCCATCACAGATCGTCATCGCTCGTGGCAACAAAAGGAAATCAAGATTTATGCTCTATGCCGACAAGATCTATGCTCTATGCCGACCATTTGATGAGTGCTTGAATTCATGTACCTTTACCTTTGCGATGATCCGGTTACGTATGACTTTCTCAGATTTAACAGCTTCTTGTATGTTACTATGCACTAGATCACATAGCTCGTCTAAGGCCAACATAGGAAATGGCTCTTCTATAAGAACACCCACCTGCATAGTTTCAAACAAAAAAAGAACGTTTATTAGTTAAAGACTCGCACAAATATAAACCGGTATTGTGAGCGAGGAGACGGAATAAGTACTTCTTCTATGCAGAACAGAGATGCAGCACTGATGAAAGTAGCAGGAACAACAATCCAATGACATTCATCCCAAAGAATGATCGGGAGCGTTAGATGCCAAAAGACTAAAAACCTCGAGGTTAACCGTGTGTAAGAAAGAGGAATCGGAATCCCCATTAGTTGTTCGCATACTCCAATTCCTTCGTGTAAATGTAGCATCTTTGATTCCTGCATTAACCGCAACGAACATATCAATAACAATAACCTTGGATTTCGAATCTTAAGGATTCAAGAAAGCTTACCAACAAATCTCTCTTTGCATCATCTATATTCAACAACTGAAGACTCTGAGAAATAAACTCGATTACGCAACGAGGACGATGTTTCGAATCAAGAATCAACGATAAATCATCCGCTTCAATCAAATTCCGAAGATCTCTCGCGATATCCGAACCATAAATCACATGACACTGCAAATTGAAGTAACTCCAAATTAATCACAATCCACAATTAGTCACGATTCGAGCAATGATCGAATTTACCTTAAGAGCTACAGGGAAAGCTGCAATATACCGCAAAAGCAAATCTTTGATGATCAATTCATCACCAGAGCTATCAACAGAACAAATAACTTGCCTAGCTAAATCATCAGTTCCAGAAATTATCCCAACCCAAGCTTTTCTTCCTTCTTCATACCTAGAATACGAAGCTTCCGTACGAAACACAAGAAGAAGAGCCAAAGCCGGAGCAGTAAGCTGATACGGCAACGAAGAAGATCTGAGAATCGGAAAAACGCCAGGAAGCCAATCCAAAGCGACGGCGGAATTGTAAACGGCGATTACGACGGCGACGGATGTGAAGAAGAAAACCGGAGGAATCAGAGAGAGGATAACTCGCGAAGAGAAGCTCGAGAACAAATGCCTCACATGGCGAAGAGAGCTTCTGTGTTCGACCCATTTCTCGTGAGTGTAGAGAGTTCGTTTCTGCTGCATCCCTCGCTCTTTAATCTCGTCGGCCCAATCGGGTACGGATCTGAGAAGAGAGATTAGTTTCTCGGTTAGGGTTGAATCGCCGGAATCTGGGCCGGAGGAGATTCGGGGAGGTTTGAGATTGACGGATTTTCGGATTCCGGTGGAGGAGACTAGAGGGAATTTTGATCGGTGAGTGAGATTAGAAGAAACGGAGAGATTCATTGATTGATGATACATTGGCGGGAAAATTAGGGGTTTAGGGTTAGGGTTTGGTAGAGACGAAGAAGATGATGATACCGAGGAATAGTGGTGAAATGGAAACATGAGTGATTAGAAAATATCTCAAAATGAGAGTGGTGCAGAGTTAGTTGAAAACGAAACGGTCGTGTTCAAGGTTTGTTAAAACGACGCCGTTTTTTTACATACTATTGGGCCTTAGTTTGTTTAAAAATGAGCCTGACCAGGCCTAAATCTTAAAATGTTATAGAACGAGAAGTAAATAAACGACGCCGTTTACTCTCAAAGAAGAACAATTTGGCTAAGAGAAAGAGGTATGAAGAATTAATCTTTGAAGTTGTTGTTTACTTTAGTTAAATTATCGCACGTGTATATACGTTCTTGATGAGTTTGGATTGTTTTTAACTAATGAATAACACACTTTGGAGTGTAATTAATAGCTCTAAACCACATTACATCATTAATTGGAGATTTATTAGAATTCTATATTGTTTTTAGGTACTTAGGTGAACATAATAGGGACAAGAACAACAATAATTACTTATTTGATCCCAAAAAAAGCTGTTTTAAACTTTAATAACTCTCTTAATGAATGTATAATTATTGTAGTTGGAAATTTAAAGAAGGGATCTTTGAGAAAATAGTTTTGATAGATTTGAATGCTTAGTTTGCCAGGTTTTTATCATCATCATCATCATCAATAAGCTATGAAAGTGGAAGCCAGTGAGGAACAAGAAAAAGTCTTGACCATGCTCACATCATCTTCCTCTCACTCTCCTTTACAAAACCGTGAGCTCCACTCTCTCACTCTCATGTCTCGTTTAACACACGCGCCTAAATCTAAAGTTTTGTAATGAACAGTAACTTGCTAGATGCTAGAAACAAGTCTAGAAAGAGAGATTACACAGTCAAAGTCAGAAATCAAATTTAATTTCGAATTTGAATTTTTGCAAATGCAAAATTTTGTGTTATATCCACAGTAAATGCTTTCAACTCTTGGGAAGGGATTTGATTGATATTTTTTTGTTTGTTTCTGTTTTCCTTCTGTCAAACACAGTAAAGCAAAAAAGCAACATTTCATAACAACAAAGAAGAACAAGAGAGAGAGAAACACAAAACACTTTTCTTTCACCATTGGTGATGGAGGAAAAAGCTTCATTTCTCACTTCTTAGAAAGAAAAAAAAATGAAGCTTTTTTATTCCTCTGTTCTCTTCTGGATCTAATTTCTTACATAGCTTGATACTAAAGTTACATAAAAAATCCCAATTAGGTGATTTTGATAAGCTTTGAAAGATTTTCGATTTGCATGTTACCTTACTCTCCAAGTTTATATCTTGATTTTGTTCTTATCCACTTATCCTTTCGCAAACAAGAAAATAAAATAAAAAATCAGATTTTCTTCTTCTCTCTTTTACCCTTTTAGTAGCCATTAGCCACAAAGTTCGAACCTTTTTTAAGGTCCCAAGCGAATTTTATCGGAAGCTATGGATCGAAGAGAAGCAATGGGTTTATCCGGGTCGGGTTCTTACTATATCCAAAGAGGAATACCCGGTTCGGGTAATCCGGGTCATCCTCCTCCTCCTCAACAAACTCAACCTACGTTTCATGGATCACAAGGGTTTCACCATTTCTCTAACTCCAACTCTCTTTTCGGGTCAAACCCGAACCCGAATCCGAACCAAGGAGGTGGTGGATCCACTGGATTCGTGTCTCCTCCTTCTTTACCCGTTGAGTCAACTCCGGTGGATTCTTCAGCGGTGGTTGCTCCTCCTCCTCCTCTGTCGTCTGGTGAGACTTCTGTGAAACGGAAGAGAGGACGACCAAGAAAATACGGACAAGAAGGTCCTGTTTCTTTGGCATTGTCGTCTCCTTCGATCTCCAACATTTCTCCAAACTCTAACAAACGTGGTCGTGGTAGACCTCCTGGTTCCGGCAAGAAGCAACGACTTGCTTCTAATGGTAACATCTTCCTCTAACTGGAAAAAGCCTGAAAATATTGTGGAAAATTGTGTTTAATTTAGATTAGGACATTGGTTTTGAAAATTGTGGAAACTTGTGTGCTTAATTGGATTAGTACATTTGGTTTTGAAAATGGTGGGAAGTAATGCGCTAAATCCAAACTGTTATTGGTTATTTAATGACTAATCAAAGCTTTGGAATTTTTTAATCTTGAATTCAAAATATAATCTTTTATTCCATCGACCTTCTTTACCTTTGTTTACTGTATTTGTTTCTGAAACCGGTTTTTCGGATTTTTTATTGTCTTGTAAGGTGAGTTGATGCCTTCGTCGTCTGGAATGAGCTTCACGCCGCACGTAATCGTAGTTTCTGTTGGTGAAGTAAGTCCTCTCCTAATCAAAATCTGTGTTTTTCTTTTAAGCTTTCTTGAAATGATCTTTAAGCCATTTACTCTTTGTGTTGTTTTTGTTACAGGACATTGCATCAAAGGTTATATCTTTTTCGCAGCAAGGTCCAAGAGCGATTTGTGTCTTATCCGCGAGTGGTGCAGTTTCTACTGCAACTCTTCTTCAGCCACCACCGTCTCATGGAACTATTCGATACGAGGTTTTCATATTTATCCTTAACATTTTAAAATCATCCTTTAGAAGTAGGCAAATAACATTACTCATGTTTGTGTTTACTTTGTAAATCACTAGGGTCGATTCGAGCTCATATCTCTCACAACCTCTTATCTCAACACAACTGACAATGAATACCCAAACCGCACTGGAAATTTAGCCGTCTCACTTGCTAGCCCTGACGGTCGTGTCATTGGTGGTGGTATTGGAGGACCTCTAATAGCAGCAAGTCCGGTACAGGTGAGTCTACTCGTAAAAGTCGAATTCTTTAATTTAGAAATCATTTTTTCGTAAACTGTGTTTGCGTTGTTAAAAGGTAATCGTTGGGAGTTTCATTTGGGCGGTTCCGAAACTAAAGATCAAGAAACAAGAAACTTCCGAAGATGTTCAAGAAACCGATGCTTTGGACGAACACAACGATAACAACAACACAGCAGCAGCGTCGCCTCCTCAGCAAAGTCAGAACCTTGTTCAAGCTCCTGTAGGCATTTGGACAACCGGTCCAAGATCGATGGATATGCATCACGCCCATATCGACATTGATCTAATGCGCGGATGATTCATGTGTATATTAGCATTGAATCTAGGAAGAAGATGAAGCAAAAAGACTTTAGCTAACTTCTCTTTGGTTGTAATGTTTAGGAAACAAAAAGACTAGTAGTGAGTTTGGTTTTCTATTAATCGAATTCGGTTTTCTTGACTTGCGATGATAAAATCGCGAAAAATGTTTCGGTTGTTTCATATATTATGCTTTTGCATTCTATAGCATACAGTCCGTTTTCGCTGGAAGTCGTCGGAAGAAGTTAACCGGACCAGGAGGTGTCTTTCGCCGGAATCTCGGATGTCGCATGACGTAAATCCCGGCGATAAGAACAAAAACCTTAAACGGTACAACATATAAAACCACAGAAGAAACCAAACATAAAACCATGAAAACCGAAGTCGCTCTTGGATCTCTCCAGCTTAACAAAGCTTGAACTCTCTCCCCTTGACCGGCTATATCGCCAACAACCGTTTGAGCTCGACTCGCGATACTCCTTAACCGCTCATACCGCATTTTTACAAGCCCCGGGTCTTGGGACGAAAAAGGAAATGTATCGAATTCTTCGCTAAGCTCTTCCGGATGAATATTGTCCGCGAATGAAAGTCTAGTGTCCATGTGTGGCGGTTGTCGCGGACGCAATCTGTAGTTCCATACCCCGAGCATGAACAAACAAAGAGACATTACCGGTAGAATCATCTCCGGTAAACATACAAACGCTAAGTAGAGAACATGAACCGCGGTTGACGCTACCGGTTTTTTCCACCTACAGATATCTTGAAACCATTCTCCGGTACCTAGTAAACCCGAGAAAACCGATCTCAACCTAAAGAGATTCGCTCGGCTTTTCCTCATGCTCCAGAAATGCGAATTCGAATCCGAAATGTATTCAATCACTTCTTTCCTTAGCGGCGGTTCGGCTCTGCTTAACCGAGCCGCCACTAAGTTGACCGCGTGCTGTCTTAAAATCTCTTGCTGCACGACTTTCAACGGTCTCGCGTAATGCATTTTCGGAAGAAGCGGTTTCCAATATTGAATTAGCATTTGAAACATCGACGTGCAAGAAAACCGAATCGCTAAATGCAATTCCCCCGTTTTCTTTACACCGGAAGGTCGAAGAACAAGAAGCGGATACGAATTCGTGTAGATCCTTCCTGATTCAAGTGTCGAGATTCGAATTCGCACTTTCCCAATCTTCCCATCTTTATTGTTACCGTTACCATTAATCTGATTGTTATTGAAAACGCCGATTGTAATCACAGTCGCTGGCTCGTAAACCTCCCACTTGTACTGCTCGTTGTACCGCGGGTTTAAATTATCGGTAACGGTCCGAGTTCTGACCCATTTTGTTCCATATTTAGCCACACAGTAAGCATCAACGGTCTCTTTTTTCCCATCTTGGCTTAGATTTAAACCTTCAACTCCTAAAATTCCTATTTCAAGAACGCCGATCGCCGGTTGTTGTCGATACGACAACTCTTTCATCGACGGTCTAAAATCGCTACTGTAATAAGTAGATTCATCAAGAACATGATAACCTCCTTCTAAACAAACATTCAAAAGAAGCTTTGTAGTAGCGAACCGGACTCTCCTCTGGTTTTCAAACTCAAGACTAAACCAACGGTTAGGTACTGTCCGGTTATCATCAATCCGTCTATCGATTGTACCGATTGGTATCCTTACCATTCCTAGCGTTTCCTCTCGGTTAACCGCGATTCGGTCTTCGATCGAGACGATTAAGTCTTCAAACGGTTCGGCTGTGACTAGCGTAAACTCTTCGTTCCATCTCGGATTAAGCGATTGACTCGGTTTTGTGCGAACCGTTTGGTTACTTAGCTGGATTTTGACATATGGATTCGGAAACCGAGTCCGGTCTGGTACGGTAACCAAGTCTTGTGCTTCGATGACGTTCACGCGAAGGTACCATAGCCTCGGAGAATGATAGATTTTAGAACGCACGCTCGATTTGTTAATAGCGTTTAAAGCGTCTGAGTATGTCGCGTCTGAGAACGCTTCGTCGGCTTGAGTACCGAACCAAACCGCTAACATAATCTCGCCGCCTTTCTCGTTGTTGACTCTGTACCATTCTGGGGCTAAAGGACTATCCGGTGCGACACGTGTTGGAATCTCGTTGAGGTCGAACTGGACTAAACCGACGAAATCATCTTTGATCATGTCTTTGTCCATGAGGATGACTTCAAGAACGTTTGATTGTTGATTGGATTTGGAGAACGCGAAAACTTCGTTCCAAATCGGGTTTTGGTTTTTCTCGAAATGTTTTGTTTTCGCGGTAAAGTTCCCGAGTTTGACTTGAATGTACGGATCTAGACTTCCGGTTAAGTCCATTATCGGAAGATTTCGAGCTTTCACGACTTTGACGAATAGAAACTCCATCGGCTCGACGAGATCATTTGCGCTGATTCTTCTTGCTCCTTTGCCTCCTCCTAGAACTGGATTCGTCTCTTTGATCGAATAATCCGGTGGATTCGGATTAAATCCCATTGTAGAACCAAACCTCGCCGCTTGAAATCGAGAAGCTTCCATAACCGGTGGTGGTTGAAGCGGTTGGGATTGATTCTGCGGCGGTTGAAGCGGTTGAAGTGGTTGGGATTGATTCTGTTGCGGTTGAAGCGGTTGCGATTGCAGTTGAGGCGATTCTTGATTTCTTCGTAGGCTAGGTTTAGGTTTCTCTATTGTGTGGATTTTGTGTCTTGTGCTAGAAGTAACCTTATTTCTAGGGTTAAGATTCGGTTCCTTGAGAGTAAAGTTATCAGTTACATACACTTTCAAAGCGAGCTCGCCTCTAATGGCAGAGAAGACACTCCATTTCTCTTTCTCGAGCGGATAATGCAACCCGACAGCTTCGGAATACGGTACAAAAGCAGTTCCTAAGATCAGAATCTTACCGAGACACGATTTCGTTATGCTGCTTGTTTTGTTGTAAACGTAAGCCTCAAGAACAAGATTTGATAAATCCTCTGTATGAGAAATGTTGAAGAAGAACTTCTCATTCCAAACCGGACTCGAATCGTCGATTTTAGTCGAGGTTTTGACTTTCTGATCGTCGAATCGCAGCTCGACGAAAGCGTTAATACCGCTATAGCCATTACTGATCTCTTCTCTAGGTTTGAGCCTTGCGCTTATGACTTCAACGCCAAGTTTGAGATTACTCATTTAATTTTACTTCAGAGAATTCGATTTAGTTTTTCTCTGAAACACACAGAGCAAGAGATATTGAAAGTTTCTTCCATAATTTGAGAGATTGTGGAGACTTGTCTTACAAGACAACTAGAGGAATGTTTTTTCGGGTGTAATTAAACGTTGACTTGACCATTTCTAATTACATGTTTAATTATGGTTACGCAACGCGCTTATCTGTTATTAATCGTGGCGCTAATCATTCATTCCGATAATATTAAATAAAAAACATTAGTAGTTGCCTACAAGTTTGATTGGAAATGGTACAACTTTTTTTAAAACAATAGTTGGTGTTAGTACTAACTTTCCGAAACAAATATCAAACTTTTTTTTTTGTTTAAAATTTTCTCAAATTGAAGATAAAATTTGTTAAATTTAGTTTTATGCCACCGGTGCTGAGATTCCAAAACTTTAGAGATCCCTAATTTTTTTAATACCAAATTGTATAAATCATGGGTAGTTACTTTGTTAAACAATCTTATTATGGACCTTCCAATCACTAGCCCACTTTTCAACTTCAATCTCCGACCATTCTTGTTTATCAAGAAACCTCTTGAGCTCATCATCTCCATAAGGTTTTGGCAAATCACAAGCAGGCTTGACGCTCGGAGACATAACCAAAGAGTCGTCCATACACTGCCTGACTAGACCACCATCAGTAATCGGACATGCCATCATCTCAGAACACACTTCGGTCGCATTTTTAGGTATGGTCACATCTAACTTCATCAGTTTCCCATACCCTTGCAACACATATAACATGTAATCATACACATACTTCATATCTAGATTCTTCATCATGTACTCACTTCCTTTTCTCCCTATAGCTTGCGCCTATATATAGATTTATAAATCAATTCCAATAGTCTAAATTTAATATAGAATTTTCAAATATTATAAGATCTTGGATAGAATGTATTGCTTACCTTCTCAGTGTTGTTATTACCCCATTCAACGGCGAATTTGAGGTCACCACAACTATCGTTTGATTTAATTGGCCAGTAATGTTCTAATGGAACCAAACTTCTTGAGAAGAAGTCGTAGTACTCTGGTTTAACTAGTAGAGTCATACTATCACACGCTAATATATATTTTTGGCTCACTGACCATGCTCGACCTTCTATGTAAATCTTGTACCTTAGCCAAAATACAAAGTTCAAAATGTTAATTAGTATGGAAGAAGAATGTTTACTAGTCCAAATTTTAAACCGGAATAATTAATTAAGCATATATATACCTATGGGTACATTGGTCTTCTAGGTTTGAACTTTTGTACCCTATCTCCTTCTCCTTATCCCAATCCTGAAATCAATCACCATTACTATTACATTTACATATAAGTTACATGTTACAAATTTTTGAGATTAAAAGCTATATACTTTTCTTCCAAACAAACTTAAATTCGACGCTGAAATTAACGGATGGACATACCTGGTCATAGAGACGAACCATAGGATCATATTTATCAGAGACATTACATGTCATAAGGTTTCTTCTTCCCAAAGAAACGTGAGAGTTCCCTTTCCAATAAGCGTACGGAACTCTATCTTCCCATTTAATCCTTTTGTTAGCTTCTCTTATCGCCATAGATAACTTGTTCCACTCCTTTATGTTCACCTCCGGCCTAGAAAACAACAACAACAATAAAAGAAAACAGAGCATTGCCCTTAGACCGAGTAATTCGAAAAAACACTAGGGTTTTATTTCTGAGTAAAGTCCAAAAAACATTTGCTACTGGTTCGAGTGGCACTTGGGAGAGCTGGTCCCTGGCCTGAGGAGATGTATGGTCCTAGACTCAAAACATCTCAGTATTAAAAAAAACATTTGCTACGTACCAACCCCAGAAGCTCCAATCAGGGAAAACGATACCGTAGGCTTCACGGTGACCACAGTATTGAAAGAATGGTGGAGGAGGCCATTTAGCATTTGCTTCTTCATGCGTAAAGTTTTTTTTCCAAATAATGGGTGTGTCATGGCAGAAAAAGAGAAGCTCAAGATCAGGGACTTGACCAGGATACATCCTTAAAAGCTGAAGTATTCCCCAAATTGTGAACACATCTCTTGTTTGATAAGCCTTTTCATACTGATCAACGTATAGTCTTCCTGATTTGATTACTACCCTGAAATGAGCATTAGGTTTTGCTTTCTCTAGTATATCTCTTGTGATTCCTTTCTTTTGCCATACCTTTAGGTCTTGTTGGATCCATCTAAAGTAATCAGGACAAGTCTCCAAGGATGAGATTGGGGGTTCGAATCGGTTAGGGTAGTTTAAAGGACATGTTTGTGTTGTGTTGTTGTTGAGGAGTGTACAGTTTAATGGGGTATTTGTGGTTGTAAAGATTGATGTCTTCAACATTTGGATTCTACTCTTACCTATTACAAACTATATGAACATTCATGAAAACAAAGATTTAAGTAATATAAAACAATTATATTTACGAATTAAGATTAAAATGATTAGAAAAATGAGAGTTTTTAGTACCAAATCTATCCAAGCACCGAGGATGAGAATGAAGATGATGATGAAGATTGTGATGGCTAGTTTAGATTTGGAATTCACATTTTGATGATATATTCCTCGTTGCTTCTGATTAAAACCTTTGTTGTTCATCTTCATAGTTACAAGGCTTGGATCTGATGACCTTATTTAATTTCTCATCAAGAACAAAACCCCAAATTAAAGATGAGATTTTGTTGACCAAAAAAAAAATACGGAAGAGATTTTTTCTGTTTCTTTTCAGTTTGATATAATGAATCATAAATTGCCAAATTCGACAATATGTAAATACTATATTAGGTTTTTAGACGAATAAGTATATAAACTGAATTTGTTGGCATAAATACAAGAAACTATGATCAAATCACTTAATTGCCAATTTTGTATTATTATTTTCTGTTATTTACCATATATATTTACATGCATGTATATTATGTGTGCATATATAATATTTTTAGTAAATATAGATTTTTAACATCTTATTTTATAAGATTCAATTTGTTTTTTTAACATTTTTTAAGATTTTTAACCATAATTGCAAATTAGTGATCTAACAACCATAATATACACATATTATTGTATATCATATTCTGGATTCAGTACCATGTGAATTGTAGACGACAAAAACACATATTTATATTGATATTAAATAACAAGAAAACATAATATTATAACTGATAAACTAGTTTATGTAGGACAATATCAATATTTTTTTTGGTTGTATTTATAATTCTATTTCAGAATATATTCAGCATGATTTGTCATTTGATATGTAAACTTTCAAAGCTATTAATAAATAACAGATGTTCAAAAAAAAAAAAAAACAAGTTAAACAAGACCGGCCAAATTGGATTATATTATTGATCTTAATTTGGACCTCTCAAGTCCCAGTACTCATTAGTCCACTTCTCAACCTCTCTCTCCACACTTTGTTGTTTCTTATATAACTTCTTGAGCTCATAATCTCCATCAGGCTTTGGCAAATCACAAGCCGCCTTGACGCTCGGAGACATAACCAAAGAGTCATCCATGCACTGCCTGATCAGACCACCATCAGTGATTGGACAAGCCATCGTCTCCGAACACACTTCAGTCGAATTTTCAGGCACGGTCACATTCAACTTCATCAGTTTCCCATAGCCTTGCAACACATATAACATGTAGTCATACACATACTTCATCTCTAGGTTCTTCATCATGTATTCACTTCCTTGTCTCCCTATAACTTGTGCCTATATATATACATTAAAATCATTATAATATAATTCAGAGTCAAACATAAGATTTTGAAATTTACCAATCTTGAAATTAGTATGCGATTTTAATAATTTTGTATCGTCTATGACATCATCATCATTAGAGATATTTGATCGAAATTTATTATGAAGATATTCAGCTATATGTCACTACAAGAAAACAAGGCATTTTCCGACGGAAAAACAATGCCGTCGGAAAATCCGTCGGACATTTGCGTCGGATTTCGGACGGAATTCCGACGGAATGCGTTTTTAAAAATTAAAAAAAAAAAAAACAAATTCCGTCATAATTCCATCACAATTTCCGACGGAATTATGACGGAAGTAATAAAAATTAATTAAAAATAATTAAAAAAAAATTCCGTCACAATTCCGTCGGAATTCCCGACGGAATTATGACGGATACCGTATACCGTATACCATATACGGAATATGAGGTATACGGTATACGGTATCCGTCACAAATCCGTCGGAAATTTTGACGGAGTTGTGACGGAAGTAATAAAAATTAATTAAAAACAATTTCCGTCACAATGCCGTCGGAAATTCCGACGGAATTATGACGGATACCGTATACCGTATACGATATACGGAATACCGTAATTATTTTTAATTAATTTTTATTACTTCCGTCACAACTCCGTCACAATTTCCGACGGATTTGTGACGGAATTTGTTTTTTTTTTTTTAATTTTATTGAATTTTAATTAATAAATTTAGGGATTTTGACGGCTTCCCGACGGAGTTCCGACGGATTGCGTTTTTTAAAAACAAAAAAAAATTCCCGCCTATGTTTTGGCGGTATAAAATTAGGGTATAATCCGTCGGAATACCGACGGATTTCCGACGGATTTTACCCTAATTTTATACACATTTTCTTATAAGAAGAAGAAGGAGAAGAAAGAAGGAAGAAAGAAGGAAGAAAGAAGGAAGAAAGAAGAAAGAAGAGAGAAGAAGAAGAAGAGAGAAGAAGAAAGAAGAATTAAAGAAGAAAGAAGGAAGAAGAAGAAGAAGAAGAAGAAGAAAGAAGAAAGAAGAAGAAGAGAGAAGAAGAATTAAAGAAGAAAGAAGGAAGAAGAAGAAAGAAGAAGAAGAGAAGAGAAGAAGAAGAAGAAGAAGAAGAAGAAGAAGAAGAAAGAGGAAGAAGAAGAATTAAAGAAGAAAGAAGGAAGAAGAAGAAGAAGAAGAAGAAAGAAGAAGAAGAAGAAGAAGAAGAGAAGAGAAGAGAAGAAGAAGAAAAAGAAGAAGAAGAAGAAGAAAGAAGATTCACGGGCCGGATTTCTCCGGCGGAAATTTTCCGGCCGGTCGCCGGAGAATTTCCGCCGGAGAATTTTTTTTAAAAAAAATTGAAAATCCGACGGTATACCGACGGATATGATATCCGTATATGGTATACTGTATTCGTATACGGTATACTGTATCCGCATACTGTATTTTTTTTTTTAAAATCCGTCATAATTCCGTCGGAATTCCGTCTAGATTTCCGACGGAATTATGACGGAAAACTATTTCCGACGCGATAGAACCGACCGGCCAAAACCGTCAGAATACCGTCGGAAAAGGGTCTTTTCCAACGGATTTCCGACGGTTTTGGCCGTCGGAAATAGCCCTGTTTTCTTGTAGTGTGTACATTAACGTTTCTATTTAGATCTTGAAAATTATTGGCTACCTTTTCGGTGTTGTTGTTACCCCATTCAACTGAGAATTTGAGGTCACCACATTTGTTGTTTGGTCTAATAGGCCAGTAATGCTTCATTGGGACCATACTTCTTATGAAAAAATCGTAGTACTCTGGTTTAACCAACAGAGTCATACTATCACATGAAAGTATATACTTTTCGCTTACCGACCACGCATTTCCTTCTATGTAGATTTTATATCTGAATGCCATAATTCATATCGCAAAAATGTGTATCAATAGAGCAAACAAACAAAAGTAAGGGACTATACGTGATTTGTTGGATGTATTTTGCATTTATACATACCTATGAGTGCATTGGTCTTCTAAGTTTGATCCTTTAAACCCCTTCTCAATCTCACTTAACCAATCCTGAAACAACATGTGAGACTAGATCACAACGATTACCAATCATGATTTTGGGGTTCGAAAACCAAAATCTGACAATGAACCTTACCTAGACCCAAAATATACAAAACTCATTATATTTGAGAATACATGTATTGTCATTAATTTCAAAATATAAACTTTTTTTTTTATATGTATATACCTGAGCATAGAGACGAACCATAGGATCATACTTGCCGGAGAAATTACATCTCATAAGATCTCCTCTTATATGAGAAACATGAGGGTTTCCTTTCCAATAAGCGTAAGGAACTCTATCTTCCCATTTCACTCTTTTGTTCCCTTCTTTTAGTGCCACTGATAACTTATTCCACTCCTTTATATTTAGCTCCGGCCTATAAAAATAAAATAAAAAACAATCAATATTTATATAACTTATAACGGTCCATTTACGTTATTGACCATACTTGATGAATGGTCAAAACCATTAACTCCAAAAAAAACAAGAAAAGTCTTGATGATTAGTCAACCACTAACCAGAAAACAAGAAATGCCTTGATGAATAATAGTCAACAATTAACCAAAAAAAAAAAAACAAGAAAATCTTGATAAATAGTCATACCAACCCCAAAAGCTCCAGTCAGGGAAAACGATGTCGTATGCATCACGGTGACCACAATAGTGAAACAATGGAGGAGGAGGCCAAGTGTCCTTTTTGCTTTCCGTGAAGTCTCTTTTCCAAATGGCGGGTCGATCATGGCAAAGGAAGAGAAGCTCAAGATCAGGGATTTGACTAGGATACATTCTTAGAAGCTGAAGTATTCCCCAAATTGTGAACACATCTCTTGTTTGAAATGCTTTATCGTATTGATGAACGTATAATCTCCCTGATTTTATTACAAGCCTGAAATGAGCGTTTGGTTTTGCTCTCTCTAGGGTTTCTCTTGTGATTCCTGTCTTTTGCCATACCTTTAAGTCTCGATGGATCCATCTGAAGTAGTCAGGACAAGTCTCCGAGGAAGAGATTGCTGGTTCGAACTTTGTTGGATAATTTGAAGGACATGTTTGTGTTGTGTTGTTGTTGAGTAATGTGCAATTTAATGGGATCTTGATGAGAGTCTTGGGAATATTTGTAGTTGTAGTATTACTTTTGTTTGTGTTTCTTGTGGATATTGATGTTAGTACTTGGAATCTACTCTCACCTAAAACAAACTATTAACAACACCAAGTTAAAATAAAATAAATATATAATTCCGGAATAAAAAGTTTATAAAAACCACTAGTAAAAAATTATAGCTCAAAGATTTTCAATGGTATACTCTTGCTTTAAATATTTCATAAGCTAATTTTAACCTTTCTCTTGAACATATATACACACTAATTTTTACGCTTTTCTTTTTACGTACGAAGCAAAAAAAATTTTTTTTTTTTTAATTATACACAGTTTCCCAAAGGCTTTCTAGACC
Organism: Draba incana; assembly: GCA_963576765.1. NCBI lineage: Eukaryota > Viridiplantae > Streptophyta > Magnoliopsida > Brassicales > Brassicaceae > Draba > Draba incana. The sequence continues at coordinate 31,888,280 of OY755217.1, read as the reverse complement.
CAAGAGACTAGTAAAAAAATTTTGCATGTAGGATTGGTAGATTATGAGAAGGAGAAAATTTATACCGTAAACATCCAAGAGACAGAAGCACTAAGGAAAATGATGAAGAGGACGAAGATAAAGATTTTGGTGGTGACCCATGTCTTTGCTAGTTTAGAGCTTAAACTCGTAATTCGGTTTTGTTGTCTCTGATGATGATGATAATGATCTTCTGTGGATTGACCCACGTGTATGTTCTCCCTCATCGAACAAAACACAACAACAAGAACTCAAGATTTACCAAAACAAAAGGTTTAAGCCTGTCTTTATAAGATCATGAATGGTGTTTAATTATCACTACAGAATTATTTATGGAGACTTTAAGGAGAACCACAGCGAAAGCCTAAATAAGTCAAACAATCTAAGTCTCTATACATAACATTCCGCGTTAATTAATTTATTACTTTTGGGGGAAGTAATTTCTTTTAATGAAAAAGACTCATGGAACCCGTGAGATCATAAAAATAGGAGAAAGGAGAATTTTCTGAACTCGTGCATTTTCGGTAGTCCAATTTATATGCTTAAAAGTTTTAAAGCTCTTTTTGCGATTTTTTTTCTTGTATATTCTCTAGTATAAAAATGAGTGATTAGAATTGCGGTCAAGAGGAACAAAAATAAAAAATCAAACTTTTTAATGGAAAAAAAAAAAGAAATAGATATTCAATTGGTCAAAAAACTTTGGCAGGATGTTGGAAAAAGAAAGGTTTGGCCAAGCTCAAGGCTATTTCTACCTCATTTTAATTATAACTAGAAAATTATCCGCGTTATACGCGGGATAAAATGATTAAAGAATAAAATAAATAGTTTTAGTCAAAACAAAATATTATGAAGAATAATTATACATAACCTAAGACCTAATTTATATATTTGAATTTTGCGACTATTTTGCATACAAATGCGTTTCACCTGTGAAATAATTAAACCAACAAATTTCATTAATAATTATATTTTTACTTGTACGAAGGTGCATTTATGAAAAATTAAAAACATCTACTTGTCAAACAAAACAACATATGTAAAAACATATTTTTACATGCTCACATATTTTCAAAAGATAATAAATAGTTTTATTTTATTTAATCATTTTTTTGGTATATATGTTAATTTTTTGTTCACATTTAATTCTATGATTTAAATCTATAATTTTGAAATATTTTAATTTTGGCAAGTTGAAAATTTCAAAATATTTTAATTTTGGCAAGTTTAGGAAGATTCAAATGTGTTTGGTAATTAGAGTTATAGTAATCAACATAAATATATTTGGAATTAAATGTGTTTGGCAATGAGTATAAGATAATGAAATAAATAAATAAAAATAAAAAAGAGAAAAATTGTGGGGATGACATCTAAGCAAAGTGCTCCCAAAATGTTCCTCAAATAATATATAGGATTTTCGAGAGTTCTGTATTTAATTAATTTCATATTATTATTATACAAACAAGTCGATCAAGCCGTTATGTTCCACATCTAATTGTATGTAACTTATAGTTATACAGAGTCTTTTAACAAAACTAACTACAAATCATTTGCAGCCAAGTTAATACGACGCATAGGCATAATAAATAGTCATAGATAAGAGGGGACCACTATTACACCACTCGTAAATTGAATACTTTTCAAGATCCATATTTAATATTTTTCACGAAATCGGATATAGACCGGGCTGAGACAGGGTTAATATTTTAAAGATAATTCTTGTCAGTGTCATGTGAGTATAGGTATAGTAATTCGATAATTAACTAGTGATTCGTTTACTTATCGTAATATACACTGCTCATGACATAGCATATGTGTATATCTCTTGTGATAATGTAATTTAAAGGGATAAAACCAAGAGTATTGTTTCTTCTAATTTTTTTTGTTCTAACTAGCAATAGAGAAAAATAGATCAACGATCAAATTTGAAATGCTAAAATATTTCGAGAGGTTAAAATAACTTTTGAAATAAGTTAATAGTAGCAACTTTTTCAAAAACACTTATCTAACATCTATTATTCGTTTTTTCTTTATTTTATTATTTTGGTGGAGGCTAAACAATACCACTGTAACACTATAGGTACAATCGTTACAAATCAAAACTTGTAACCCAACGTACATAATGTTATTGTCATGTCATATCCGAAATTAGATTTGATACATAGATTTCAAGACAACAACAAAAAATTTGGAAGGTGCTAAGACTATTCTCTTTTTTTTTATACTAATTCAAGGTTTATCGGTCAAATCATGGAAGTATTGGTCCTCCCACAACTCAACTTGACGTGTTATATTAGCTTTTCTCTCAAGAACCTCTTTTAGAACTTGAGGGTCATAAGGAAGAGGCATTTCACAAGGAGACTCTTCACTTGGAGACATTACCATAGACTCCGCCATAAAATCTCTCCACCGTCCCGTCGCGGGACATCCCATACTATCCGGCGTGATCTCCTTCGCACCTGAAGGAATCTGCGGCTTAAATTTTAAGAGCTTCACGTACTCATTGAGCAAATGAAACATGTAGTCATACACATTCTCCATTTTCACTTCCTCTCTTATAAATCTACTTCCTACCTCTCCAATCTCACGCGCCTACACAAACAACAAACAAAAATCAGGGTTAGAATTCTACAAAACAAATTATGAGGTCAAATGTGAGAAATCTTTAACTAGATGAACCTTGTCCACGCGGGTATTGCCCCAATGTACGGCGAATTTGAGAGAAGTACACATGGAGTTATCTCTGATTGGCCAGTAATGTTCTAATGGCATCATCCCTCGAATGTAGAAATCGTAGAATCTTGGTTTTACGTATAATGTCATTGAATCACATGCCATTATGTATTTCTCACTTACCGACCATGCCCATCCTTCTATGTATATTTTGTATCTGCTCTAATCCCAAAAAAAATTTCATTAGAAAAATTATAAATTACATTTTTGAAAAGTACTTATGCGTAAGTAGTAAGTTTGTTTACCTGTGGGTGCATTGGTTCTCTAGGTTTGAGTTCTTGAATCCTTCTTTTGTTTCTTTATCCCAATCCTTCAAAACCATTTCTCAAATTCAGATAATTACCACATAAACACAAAACTATATTTATTTATTATATTAAGGTTGTATTAAACTGATTTATACATACTAGTTACGATTTTACTTTGATGAATAGAAAAAAAATATATACATATTAGATGTACATGTGTTAATACTTATAAGCACAAAACTATATTTCCTTCTTATCATCAAATTGATTTCTATACTAGTTGTGACTTCATTTTCTTAATCGAAAAATTCACACCAAAACTTAGTCTCGAATCCGATAGGAACCAAACCGAAACTTTACACATCTATATCGGTCCAAAACTCCCGAATGCCCAAGACTACCAAAACTAAACTAAATTTGACTCTTAATACTACTATTCTGAAAAGGTGAAAATTTGGTAAAACCCTGTATATAGAGACGAGTATTCCAATCTTCATGTTCCGAAACATTACACTTCATAAGATCACGTCTTGTAGGGTCCACCCAAGGATTACCTCTCCAATAGGCATAAGCCACGCGTTCATTCCATTGCGTCATATTATTCCCCATTTTTATTGCCTCCAACGACTTTCCCCATGGCTTTATGTTGACTTCAGCCCTGGCCCATTAGAAGCCCATTAATCCCTAATTAAATAATCACAAGCCTAGTAATCTATATCAGAGTTCGCTTACCAGCCCCAGAAGGACCAATCAAGGAAGACTATATCCAAGCTGACGTCATCAGAACAGTAACGGAAAACTGGAGGTGGACCCTTGTTTTGACCTAAAAAGTCAACAGATCGTACGACGGGACGATCATCGGCGTCGAACAGAAGGTCGAGATCTGGTAGTTTCCCTGGGTACCACCGTAACAACTGTACGATTCCCCACAGAGTAAAATCGTCTCTTGTTTGAATTGACTTTTTGTATCTCTTAACGTACGCCTTCCCCTTGTGGATCGTTAGTCTTAAATGCGCCGTTCTTCTTGCTTTCTCGATCATTTCTTTAGTTATTCCTGTTTCTTTCCATGGACGTAGATCTTCGTGGATCCAACGGAAGTAAGATGGACACGTGGATGGTTTTGAAAGGTTTTGATTTAATCTTAAGGTGAGGTTTTGATGTGGTAATTGGTTTGGTACGCCGTTGCAATGGTTAGGGAATTTAGGTTCTGTTCTCTTTGTTACCAGCTTGAAATTTGCAAAATCATTCTGTAAAAGACAAAGAAAATGAAACAAAAATATACTTAGTTTTTTTATTTGAATAAATTTTACATTCAATTCAAAAAAAAAAAAAACTTACGAAATCGAGATAGCCAAGAACGTCTAGAAGAGCAGCTGATATGAATAGAGAAACGACGATGAAAAAAGTAGCTTTGACGATGTTTTTTCCAGGAAAGAACACCGTTTTGTAGTGTTCAATGTTCATCTCGAAGCTTTCTTGTTTTTCACGTTGATGCACAAATCTTATGGATCTTTATATGTAAGAAAAAGATTCATTAAAACGAGAATCGAGCGAAAGACAAAGGAGACAAGAAAAATTTAATTAAGGAGAGAAAATCGAGGCTTAGAGGTTGTTTAATTAGTGTTTGGTTGGTTCACGCATGTTTTCTTCAACCATAGTATATGTTAGGTTACCCAAAAATAAAAACCCTAATCTATAGTAGTTTTTAATAATCACTAGACTTCTCACTCTCGTTTAGTCTCCTCCCGTAACCTAACTTCCCCAGCTCTAGTCTCTTTATATCTTTGGACTTTAAGAGTATTAGTCTAATTAATTCTATACTATTACAAATTAGCCCTGGGCAAAATATCCGTTAGATCCGCTTCGATCCGTGATCCGTTTCGATTCGATCAAAAAATCAGGATATCCGTATATTTACAAAGCAAAACAAATACTAAAAACTAATATCCGTTATAATCGAAGCAAATCACAAATACTAAAATTTTAAAAACGGATATCCGCTCCGCTCCGTTTATGTGTGTATATATATGTATATATACATAATTACATATATACATTGTATAATAATTATATTTATATGTAAATTTTACAAATTTATATTCATCAAAATAATATTTTAATATTAAAAATAAATAAATTAATAAGAGTATCATTTTTAATGACATATAGTCAATTGTTTGTTAAATTTAAACCTTTTTAAAAAAATTTAAAATTTTTATAATTTTTAAAAATTAAAACGGATCGGATAGGATATCCGGCAAATATCCAAATTTTAACGGAACGAATACGGATCGGATACAAAATATAGCGGAGCGGATACAGATCGGATATATGTTAATCCGGGCGGAGCAGAGCGGATCGCGGGTACTTGATAAAAATACTCGATTTTAAAGCATATTACTTGATAATTGCTAAACACATTGAATCTTCATAAACTTGCCAAAATTAAAATATTTAGAAATTTTCAACTTGCCAAAATTAAAATATTTCAAAATTATAGATTTAAATCATAGAATTAAATGTGAACAAAAATTTAACATATATACTAAAAAAAATTGATTTGAAATAAAATATAACTATTAATTATCTTTTGAAAATATATGAGCATGTAAAAATATTTTTTTACATATGTTATTTTGTTTGACAAGTAAATGTTTTTAATTTTTCATAAATGCACCTTCGTACAAGTAAAAATATAATTATTAATGAAATTTGTTGGTTTAATTATTTCATGGGTGAAATAAATTTGTATGCAAAATAATTGCAAAATCCAAATATATAAATTAAGTCTTAGGTTATGTATAATTATTCTTCATAATATTATTTTAACTAAAACTATTAATTTTATTTGATAATCACTTTATCCCGCGTATAACGCGGATAATTTTCTAGTATATAATTAACCTCTTTGTACAGTTTAGAAAATATCTCCAATCATAATCACAATTTTCAATTTAATTTAATTTAATTTTCTCTCTGTTTCTTCGGCTGAGAAACAATGGCGGAGGAACAGAAGATAACGTTAGACACTGAATCTCCGGCGAAGGCTCCAGCTCCGGTTCCGACTCCGGTTCCAGCTCCGGTTACGACTCCCGAGCCGGTTCCTACTCCTTCTCCGGTTGAAACTCCGGCTAAAACTCCGGAGGTGGTTGCGAAAAACGTAACGGAGGAGAAAAGTGAAAAATCATCGCCGGAGAAAGTTTCTGATGACTCCAAAGCTCTTGTACTTGTCGAGAGTATGTTTTTTTTATCTCTTTACGTATAATGATAGATTGTTTAATCCAATAATCTTCTCTTTTGATTCTTAATTAAATGTTTTGGCTTTTGTAATTAGGTTCGTATTGTTTTAAGAGACTTATGAAGAGAATTTAGGTTATTAAGATTGACTTTTTTTCACAAAAATAAATTTGGTTATTGGATAAACGATTAAATGATGGAATTCGAATTGGTTTTGATTAAAATCTCGAGGTTTTATCATGACAGTTGGTGAATTGTATTGGGCCTTTTATAAAAATTCTATGTATTTATCATTTACAACCTAAAAATCATAGCTTTGTTACACAATTCAGAGATTTAAATTGACATATGCTCTGGTATTATGTGTCTGCTTGTGACTCTCTATGTGTCATGTTCTTAAGAGTTTTTCTGTTTATGTTACAGAGCCTGTTGAGCCTGAACCAAAGAAATCTCCATCTGCTTCGCATGATAGAGGTAAGCTTTTTAGAACAAAAACTATGTGAGTGCTTTCTATTTGTAATGGTTATGGAAGTTACTAATTGTTTTTATTGTTGGATATTTATTAGATGTGAAGCTAGCTGATTTGTCAAAGGAGAAGACATTATCTTTTGTCAAAGCATGGGAAGATAGTGAAAAGAGCAAAGCAGAGAACAAGTAAGAGACTTTTCTTTTAAAATCATTGGTTTTTTTTTTTTTTTTTGAATTTTTTTTGTCTGAATTTTGCTTGACATGAATGTAACAGAGCTGAGAAAAAGATTTATGATGTTCATGCTTGGGAAAACAGCAAGAAAGTGTAGGGGTCAAATCTCTCATAGAAGAATCGATAAACCAAACGGCTTAACACGTGTTAAAACGGTTCAGCGGTCGAACCCAGAAAACGCAGGCCCGTCAAAGGCCCATCACTGTTCACTCCAGCGTTGTTCGATCCTTCTAGACCGGCCCAGCTCAGAGCGACCGGAACTGTTCATGTCACCTCGACCGTCACTGTTCATACCGCCTCATTTAGCTATAAATAAACTTGTATCCCTCTCAATGTGGAGGATCCGAAATTTCTGGTAAAAACACTGTTTACAGCTCTGATCTTGATGAATAAGAACCCTAATTCATAATCTAATTCTATCATCCTCTAAGTGTTTGAAAACCCTAAAGAAGCTCTATTTCAAACGAATCTTCACAAATTCGATTGTGTGATTAATCCAGCACGCACAATTTGGCGCTAGAAGGAGGGGGTACTCGCAACACTAGCTTCATACACGAAACAGACACTTAGACGAATTCGCAAGATGTCAATAACGAACCCGCAGTCTCCAGCGGCCGAAGATACAGGTCCAAGCGAGCCCATTGTGGCTGGGCTGATCAACCAGTCCGCATTGGAGGCGGAAGCAAGCAGACCTGTCCCGACAGAGAACCAGGCAACCGCCAATACAAACACGGCCGACCCGTCCACACCAGGAGATTTCGGTCAACTCAAAGCAATGCTCGAACAGTTGCTCAAGCAGTCGCAAAACCAGGAAACGATCAACAGCAACCTAACTGCTGAAATCAGGGCCTTGTCGACAACTCGTCAGTCTCGAGGGCTACCTCAAGGTAACGCGCTTCGCGTCGCCCCGCTCGCTCTTAACTTCTCCCAGGCGGCATCGCCATCGGCTCGGGGCACTCGCGAAGATCATACGCCTACACCTCTCAGAGACGGAACCGTTTTCGTCGCAGGCGCTCCCGGCGGCATACCTGCAATCGCAGACAATTCAGAAGGACGTGAATTCGGAGCAGCTCGGCCCAGTCGACCGACTAGTCGTATCCAGAGTCGGGACGAGGGCGAAATCGCAGAAAATACGCGATGGATGGAACAAGCCGAAGCCATAACCGCCCGTAGAGCTGTCGATTCGCAGGGAACGGAAATGGACGAGCTCAGAGCCGTCTTGCAGCAGAACACTCGCGATCTCAAGGATATGAGGTCACAGGTCCATCGCGCAACTAGCAAGGCGCCGGAACTCGACCGCGTTCTCGAAGAAGCTCGCACCACTCCTTTTACCGAGCGAATAACAAAGGCGCGTTTATCTGACCCAGGGAAGCTCAAGATTCCTATCTATGAGGGAAAGGGCGACCCCACGGAGCATATCAGAGCATTCTCAATCGCAATGGGGCGAGCAAATTTCAGGCTCGATGAAATCGATGTTGGTTGCTGCCTCCTCTTCGTGGAGCATCTCCAAGGGGCGGCCCTCTATTGGTTCACAGGAATGAAAAGGAACTCTGTTGACAGCTTCGCCCAACTCTCCGAGGCCTTCCTAAAGCAGTATTCCGTCCTAATCAAACGCAGATCATCGGAGGTGGACTTTTATACTATAACGCAAGCGGCCGGCGAGCCCTTGGGAGTTTTCATTGAACGCTTCAAAGCGATGCTTATTCAGGTAAAAGGGATTGACGACAGATCCGCCCTAAGTGCCCTGCGAAAAGCTTTGTGGTACAGCTCGGATTTCCGAAAAGAGATGACGATTAACGAGCCCTCGTCAATTCAAGATGCGCTTCATCGCGCTAACGACTTCGCAAGAAGCGAAGATGAAACCAAAATCCTGAGCCAGAAGCATGGAAAGGCCAGGAATCCTAGTCCGCTGGAAGTCCCAGTCGCGACAAAGAGGAAGCCGGGAAATTTCGTACAACATGAAGGAGGTTTCAAGGGGGCCCATAACTACCAGGTGGACTCGCCCGGCTACGGTCGAGGAAGAGGGCGAGGCCGCGGAAGAGGCGCCCCTGGTCGCGCTAGCGGCAACACTTGGCCGAGAATATCGCAGTATGACGAGTCTGCTTATTGCGACTTGCATAAGATGGAGGGACACTCGACGTCTAACTGCAGAGTCCTCGGCATGCGACTCGCAGCAAAGTTGGCCGCTGGCGAGCTCAAAGGAAACATCAATGTTAACGATTTTCAGCTCGAGCAATTCGACGATGCAAGAGAAGGGGACGGCCCGACGGTGGACAACAGGAATAATAAGCGAGACCGACGAAACGACGAGGCCCACCTCGACCGACGAAACGGTAATGATGGCCGGAGCGCCTCGAAACAGAAAATCTGCAACATGATCATGGGCGGCTCGCGCTACTGCTCTAACACCGTCTCGTCGATCAAAGCCTATCAGAGAAGAGCGGAGGTAGGGGCAAACAAACCCGAACCGTCGAAGTTCCCAAACGACGTCATCCAGTTCGAAGAGAATGAGGTCGATGACATTGACAAACCTCATGACGACCCGCTTGTCATCCGACTCTCCGTTGCAGGATGGGACACGGGTCGCGTTTTGATCGACACTGGGAGCACAGTCGACATCATTTTCGTAGACGCTCTGAAGCGCATGGAAATTGACCTCGCACAAGTCGAATCCTATCCTAAGCCATTAACCGGATTCAATGGCGAGACGACTATGACACTCGGTACGGTCAAGCTTCCTGTAAGCGCGGAAGGTGTGACTAAAATAGTTGAGTTCGCAGTCTCGAACAACCCGGCAATTTACAATGTGATAATGGGAACCCCTTGGCTAAACTCGATGCGCGCCGTCGCCTCAACGTATCATCTCTGTCTTAAGTTTCCAACAAAGGGCGGAGTCAGAACAATCAGAGGAAGTCAGTCAGCGTCAAGATCTTGTTTCATGACCGCGCACAAACTAAGAGCTCAGGCGACAGTGCCAATCCCAAGAGAGCCGCGGAAAAAGATTAAGACAGACAGGAAGCCCGTCAAGGAAATCTCAAACCTCTTATAGCAGCTACAGATCGCGGAATCCGCTGAAGCTAGAGGAGCGGGCCCGACCTGCGAGCCTGTCATATCGGTTTGTATAAATGACGAATTCCCCGAGAAATATGTAGAGATAGGCGCGACACTTGACAAAGCCGTCAGGCTCGACCTCATCGAATTCCTCAAGAAAAACGTCGGTACATTCGCATGGTCCGCGGGAGACATGCCCGGGATCGATATCGACATCATCAGTCACGAGTTAAACGTGGACTCGACCTACAAACCGATAAAGCAAAAGCGAAGGCGACTTGGTCCTGAAAGGGCTCAAGCGGTAAATGACGAAGTAGACAAACTCTTGCAGGCCGGCTCGATCTCTGAGGTCAGATATCCGGAATGGCTTGCGAACCCAGTCGCCGTGAAGAAGAAAATTGGTAAGTGGCGAGTCTGTGTAGACTTCACGGATTTGAATAAGGCATGCCCTAAAGACAGTTTCCCTCTTCCTCACATCGACCGCCTCGTCGAGGCGACATCTGGAAACAAGTTGTTGTCCTTTATGGACGCCTTCTCTGGCTATAATCAGATCTTCATGCACCCCGGCGATCGCGACAAAACATCTTACATCACAGACCGCGGAATCTATTGCTACAAAGTCATGCCCTTTGGACTTAAGAATGCTGGGGCTACTTATCAGCGATTGGTAAATAAAATGTTTGCGGACTTACTCGGCAAAACGATGGAGGTTTACATTGACGACATGCTCGTCAAATCACTCGAGGAAAAGGACCACGTCGGCCACCTCGCAGAGTGCTTTGCGTTATTAAACAAGTATAACATGAAGCTGAATCCGGCTAAGTGTCGTTTCGGTGTAACGTCCGGCGAGTTCCTCGGCTACATGGTTACTCGTCGCGGGATCGAGGCAAATCCAAAACAAATCGACGCACTCATCCAGATGCCTTCGCCAAAAACGAGAAGAGAAGTCCAGCGACTAAACGGCAGAGTCGCGGCCTTGAACCGGTTTATCTCGCGCTCTACTGATAAGTGTTTACCTTTTTATGAAACGCTCAAGGATAAGAAGGGGGCAGCTCGACAAGATTTCGAGTGGACTGAAAAATGTGAAGAAGCCTTCCAGAAGTTGAAGCAGTATCTCGCGACTCCACCCGTTCTGACAAAGCCGATTGCTGGCGAACCGCTCTATCTTTACATCGCGGTCTCGACCTCGGCAGTTAGTGGGGTTCTGATTCGCGAAGACGGCACCGAGCAAAAGCCTGTTTTCTATATTAGCAAGTCGCTAATCGATGCAGAAACAAGATATCCTTTGACGAAGAAACTCGCACTCGCAGTTATTACGTCGGCTCGAAAGCTTCGACCGTATTTTCAATCACATTCGATCGTGGTACTAAGTACTTTTCCACTGCGCGCTGTTCTCCACAGTCCGACTCAGTCCGGGCGACTCGCCAAATGGGCGATCGAGCTAAGCGAGTTTGATATCGAGTATCGCAGTAGGACGACGATCAAGGCACAGGTATTGGCCAACTTTTTAATCGAACTGCCGGAGGCGGAAGCCTCGCCCGAAATCGAAGACGCACTTGCGGACAGTTCTGCATCCCAAGTCTGGCAGCTGCACGTCGACGGCTCGTCATCTAAACACGGATCGGGAGTAGGCATTCGACTATCGTCAGACGGAAAATCTCTAGAGCAATCGTTCTGCCTTGGTTTCAAGGCATCGAACAACGAGGCCGAATACGAGGCCCTTCTCGCAGGTCTTCGATTGTCTAAAGCGTTGAAAATAACAAGGATAGAAGCTTTTTGCGACTCTCAGCTCGTCGTAAATCAGTTCAACGGCGAATACGCAACAAAGGACGAGCGCATGGAAGCATACCTCGCTCTCGTCAAAACTTTAACAGCTGAATTCGATCTGTTCACCTTGATAAGAATTCCAAGGTCGGAAAACTCCCAAGCAGATGCCCTCGCATCACTCGGCTCGACCGCAAAGCTAGATAAAGATCTTCAAAGAATTGTCAAGGTCGAATTCATTGAAGAGCCGAGTATCGCAATCGCAAAAGCGGTCAACGTCCTAACAAGATCTCTGGCAGCGAAGCAAAAAGCGGCTCTCAGCAATGGCTCGCCCGCTCGCTCCGCCGCAGACCCGATGGACCTCGACCACACCAAAGATAACGTCGAACCGGATCCGATGGATCCCAATCAATCCGGTACAGTCGGCACAGACGAAACGACGGATGTGATGGCAACAGATAACGAGCTCGACCCGAATAACACAGCTTTTGACCATGGCTTTCTCCCCGAACAACTTGAGGAATCCCCAGAGGATGCTTACCCATGTAGCGAGGAGCCTCCACCTGGGCATGAAGTCGTCGACATTCCCATTGACGACGAGACCACAGTCTATGGATGCGACACCAAGTGGATGGCCAACATTCGCGTTTATCTCGCAGACGGCGAGATCCCAATCGACAAATGGGTGGCTCGCAAATTAAAGTCACAGTCGTCTCGTTACGTTTTACTTGATGGAAATATCTTCAAATGGCGACTGTCCGGGCCACTACTCGCTTGTGTCGAGGGGCAGGAGGCTCGCGAGATAATGCACGAGGTTCATGGTGGATCCTGCGGTAACCACTCGGGAGGTCGCTCACTCGCCATCCGAATCAAGAGGCACGGATATTTTTGGCCATCAATGATAAAAGACTGCGAGCTGTTCGCAGCAAAGTGCGAGAAGTGTCAGCGACATGGTCCGTTCATCCATCAACCGACGGAGTTCTTAAGCTCGATCACCTCGCCCTACCCGTTTATGCGATGGGGAATGGATATCGTCGGACCGCTTCATCCGTCTCGGCAGAAACGATACCTCTTAGTCCTAACGGATTATTTTTCCAAGTGGATCGAGGCGGAAGCATTCGGATCAATCAAGGATAAGCAGGTCGAAAACTTCGTCTGGAAGAATATCATCTGTCGTCACGGCGTACCCTATGAGATAGTGACAGATAACGGTTCGCAATTCATATCTAAGCGGTTCGAACTTTTCTGCGATAAGTGGAAAATCAGAATCAGCAAGTCAACGCCTCGCTGCCCGCAAGACAACGGCCAGGCAGAATCGTCAAACAAAACACTTATCCATGGCCTAAAGACTCGACTCGACGCTAAGAAGGGTCGTTGGGCAGATGAACTTGAAGGCGTTTTATGGTCTTGTCGAACAACACCGCGACGCGCTACGGGCGAGACGCCTTTCGCCCTTGTCTACGTAACAGAATGTGTGATTCCTCCTGAAGTCTATTTTCCAGGAGTTCGCCGACGATTGCTTCCAGAACAGGAAGGTCTCAATCATCTCCTCATGCTCGACGAACTCGACCTTATCAATGAAAGGCGCGACCAAGCACTTATAAAAATGACCGAATATCAAATTGCAGCATCCAAGTATTACAACTCCAAGGTGCGAATTCGGCGTTTTTACCAAGGAGACCTCGTCCTTCGCGCAGTATTTCAAAACACTGCCGAGCCCAATGCCGGCAAGCTCGGCGCTCACTGGGAAGGACCTTATCAGATCACAAAAGTAGTTCGCCCGGGCGTCTACGAAATCGCCAACATGAAAGGCGAGATGATCCCGCGTTCCTGGAATGCGCGACATCTGAAGAAATATCACTGCTAAAAATACTAAGTCATTAGACTTGAACTACGACGCGACTTGATCCCTTCATTGGGTACGTAGGCAGCTCGTTTTCGGACGAGTTCAGTTGCCCTCTTGTTCAAAAAAAAGGGGGGGAGTGGGTCCGTATATTCATACTCCCACTCGCAATATGTAACGACTTAAGGTTTTAACCAAGTCTTATTCGCTCAACTCGCAAAAACGACTTCGGTCTAAACGCGACAAGTCGACTCGCAAACGACTCAGGTCTAAACGCGACAAGTCGATTCGCTAAACGACTTCGGTCTAAACGCGATAATCGATTCGCAATAAGCTAAGGTTTTAACCAAGTCTTATTCGCTCAACTCGCTAAACGACTTCGGTCTAAACGCGACAAATCGACTCGCTAAACGACTCAGGTCTAAACGCGACAAGTCGACTCGCTAAACGACTTCGGTCTAAACGCGATAATCGATTCGCAATAAGCTAAGGTTTTAACCAAGTCTTATTCGCTCAACTCGCTAAACGACTTCGGTCTAAACGCGACAAATCGACTCGCTAAACGACTTTGGTCTAAACGCGACAAGTCGACTCGCAAAACGACTTCGGTCTAAACGCGACAAGTCGACTCGCTAAACGACTTCGGTCTAAACGCTATAAGTCGACTCGCTAAACGACTTCGGTCTAAACGCGATAATCGATTCGCAATAAGCTAAGGTTTTAACCAAGTCTTACTCGCTCAACTCGCTAAACGACTTCGGTCTAAACGCGACAAATCGACTCGCTAAACGACTTCGGTCTAAACGCGACAAGTCGACTCGCAAACGACTCCGGTCTAAACGCGACAAGTCGACTCGCTAAACGACTTCCGTCTAAACGCGATAATCGATTCGCAATAAGCTAAGGTTTTAACCAAGTCTTATTCGCTCAACTCGCAAAAACGACTTCGGTCTAAACGCGACAAGTCGACTCGCAAACGACTCAGGTCTAAACGCGACAAGTCGACTCGCTAAACGACTTCGGTCTAAACGCGATAATCGATTCGCAATAAGCTAAGGTTTTAACCAAGTCTTATTCGCTCAACTCGCTAAACGACTTCGGTCTAAACGCGACAAATCGACTCGCTAAACGACTTTGGTCTAAACGCGACAAGTCGACTCGCAAAACGACTTCGGTCTAAACGCGACAAGTCGACTCGCTAAACGACTTCGGTCTAAACGCGACAAGTCGACTCGCTAAACGACTTCGGTCTAAACGCGGAAACTCGCTAAACGACTTAACTGTCTAAAACGCGAGATCAATAACAATTAGGCGTCATTATGGCCATAATGGCGACCTGATTAAAACTTCATCATCATTATGAAGTATACTCATACATCCTCAGTGGATAAAGCGCGCTATATAAGTTTAGAGTTCATTACTGGGATAGACGTATTCAGTGCGAGTATTGTCCGTTAGCCGGGATGTCCATCTCGCGAATCCATCTCGGGATAGACACATTCAGTAGAATGTGTCCGTTAGTCAGGATGTTTGACTCGCAAACCCAGTTTCAACCTTAACAAACTGGTCGAACTTAGCAAATATATATTTGCCTGGATAAGATATATTCAGTAGAATATAACCAGGATGTTCGTCTAAGCGTCTTAAAACCGCATCGCGTCTTAAAACCGCATCGCCTCTAAGCGTCTTAAAACCGCATCGCGTCTTAAAACCGCATCATTTCTATGGCCTTAGACAAGCTCTAACAGGTCTCGTCAACAAACTAATAATCGAAAATATAGTTAAAAAATTGCTTAAGGGCATTCATATAAATCTGCTCGACCAACTCGGCATAAAAATGTTGTTACAAGTTGGATAAAGCCATCCAGGCACAAAAACAAAAATCGAGTCATTAAAGCCTTAAGCAAAAACAAAAACTAATCCTACTGTTGCAGTCCGGACTAGGCGACAGTCTCGCCATCTTCGGCCTCTTTGTCATCAGAAGCCAGCTCGCCCTCTTCGACAACTTGTTCTTCGGCTGGAGTAATGATAGCAGCCGAACTCGCAGCCTCGCCGTCCTTGGGTTCTGGTTCCGAAGGAGCCTGTTCGCGAAGAGGTTCAGTTGGTGCGACTGGGATCGGAGCAACGGTCTCATCAGCTTCGTCCGACTCGCTCTCGTCTAACTCCTCACTCGCGCTTCGCAAGCGCATACCAAGAGAGCCATCGTTCGACCCAGAAGCTGCATTTATACCAACAGACTTAGCAACAACTTCGATTCGCGGAGACGCAACTATATCCGCTACTCTAATGGGGACAACATAGTTCTTACCCAAGGTCTTTCTCAATTCGAGTGCTATCGCATCGAAGATCTCGTCGGCTTTTCCGAGCGACGCCTTGTGTTCAGCTAAAAGGGCACGCTCGGCCTTGGGATCGAAGGCCTCCTCTGCTTCAGCATTCTCCATGTCGTCAAGGAGCTGGAGATTAGCCTCCGCTTGTGCAAGATAGACCATTTTCCTAATCGGCTTCTTCATCATCTGTTGAAACAGCTCGTAAGCCCGGTTAAGCTGGCCTTGCACTTCGGCGGCCGCAGATCGCCTCGCAGAAGAGACAGCCTCTTCAAGATCCTGCTCGCGACTCGCCTTCAGAGCAGATAGCTCTTTCGCCAGCTCGGCGTTGTTCTCCTCGACCTTCTCCTTCTCCTTGCCGACTCTGTGAAGGAGAAGGTCGTCTGAGCTCTTCTTGTACATATCTCGCTCAGCAGCAAGATTTCTCATTTGGGCCGCGACTTTTTCCTTCTCGACCTCTTCTCTCTGCCTGGCCTCGCCTATAAAGAGCTCCTTAGAACTCGAGTCTTGATCATACGACATGATCAGCCTGTTGAAATGGGCGATGGCCTGCGAAGAAGTTGATAGTATGAAAAATAAAGCCAAGTGAAAAACAAAGAATAAAGTGTGGAATTACCTTGGCCTGGCGAGACGCGAACTCCTTGTTGAGCTCGCTCTTTACCAGCCTTTCCGGGATCGGCATACGATCGCCCGGATATGTAACCTTAGCCATCTTGGAGGCTGCGGCTAAGGGATCAGTGTAAAGCCCATCCGAACTTCCAGGAATAGTTTGCCCTGGGGACAGAGCCGGCAGCTCGCGACGAGATTTCTTCTTCTCGCCAACTTTACCTTTGCCTTTCTCAGAGGCAGAAGATCGTTTTCTCTTCCGATGCAGTTGGGCCTCAGGCTCGGCGGGCTCGTCAGTAATGGTAGTTGGCTGTGAAGTAATAACAGCCAACGCACCACTCGTAGCTACAGCAGCCGCTTCGTCGCCCACAGCAGTGGGAGTAGTATCTTTTTCGACGCTCCGCTCGGACGTCTCGACGATAGAATCAGTGGCCTTCGGGTCGGCCTTTCTCTTAGCCTTCTCGGCTTTTCTCTTAGCGAGATCACAGAAAGTTAGCTTGGGAGGCATGATCTCTAGATCGTTAGACTCGCTTTGTTCGACTTCTTCTTCTTCTTCGTCGTAGGAAATGAACTCGCGAGCTCGAACAACCCTTCGAAGATTGAAGTGACGATTCCAAAGGCACTTCCGAGCCTTCAATTTATTGACCAAATCGTCGATGTTGGCAACAGGAGTGAATAGCAGTCTGCTAGCTGTAAAAACAAATCAGCAGAAAAGTTAGTATAAAACAAGGGGGCAGTTCGCGCAGTAAACATTCGAGAAAATCTACCAAGTGTCCCCCACTTCGCCACCACTAAGTGTTCATCCTCGGCCGACGCGGCCGATATCGGTACGAAGAAAAAATATTTTCTCCAGCTATGATCTTTGTTCGGGAAGTCGTCCAGTATTTTATAAAGGGAACGACTCGCCAGATTGTAGTACTTCTTGCCACCCGGGTTTGATTGCTGGCGCCATTCAAGAAGGTTGTGTAGATGGCAAACTCCGATGGGCTCGCGACATTCGGCTGCCCGCGTCGTAATTCCCACCAATTGGCGAATCCCTCTTGAGTTGATTTGCGCGAGCGCGATTTTGTGAACCCGCGCGAATCGGAGAATCAGCGCAGGAATGGGGAACGTGAGGAAACACTCCTTAAACCAACACGCATAGGCGGTAAACGTGCCGGCAGGGGGATCGTCTTCTCGCTGCTCGATAGAAGGCGCGATCAGTTCGACCGAGTCGGGAATTCGGCACTCTGAGCGATAGTCTTCCAGGAAGTCCTCATCGCACCAAGAGGAACCTGGAGGCGGGCGTTGCTTTTGCCTCGATCTCTTTTTCTTCTGGACAACCTCGGCCAGCCCGCACGTAGCCCAAGCTTCCAGCCTCTCTTTTTCTACTAAAGAGTTGTACGACCAGTTACCTTCTTCGATCCTTACTTGAAGAGGCAGCTCGGCAGGACTAAGGGACTCGTCGCGGAGTTGTGGGATTTCCACAACCAGTCTTCGCCCATCAGTGGTCGAGGCCTCGCCAATTTGCGAAGGATGCGAAGTCCCAACTCCCTCTTCAAGGCCAGTTCGTCCAGCTCGCATGGATGAAGTAGACTCCCTTGTCTCGCGACTTTGTCTTAAGACGGGAGTAGGATAAGAGAACAGTTCGGCAAGAGGAGAATGGCCTCCAGCTCGATCTTCTCGACTAATGCGACTCGCCTCCTCGCGGCCTGAAGGGCTCGCTTCCTCTTGACCACGGAGCCTACTACAACTCGAACTCGCATCTACAATCGACTCGCTATCAGGAGAATACTCCCAGGCCAATTTTCCCTTCTCGGGGAGTTCGGCAGACTTCGTGGATGCAAAAGAACTAGTCGACGACATCTTTCTTTGGATCAAAACTTTAAGTTTTTTCAGTTTTTCTGAAGAACACTGCAGCGGCGATGAAGAACACGGCGGCGGCGAAGTGATGGGACGGCAAAATTCCTATCTATTACTCGAAAGAAAAAACAGAGAAGGGAGAGAGAGAGCGAACCTTTTTTGTTTTCGGAGGAATGAGAATAATGAGAAGTATCAAGGGAGCGTTGCCTCTTATAAGGATATTTTCGACGGTTCGACTTTCGAGGTGGGCCTCATTTCTTAATGGGCCCAAAGATTCTGGGCTCAGAAGATCAGTTTCACGAGATTAATCCAAATCGATGGTTCCACAATTTTTATCTGACCCTAAATGCGACTCCGCGGGCTCCTCCTCGATCTGTTTCGCGCCTTCATAGTTTCGATATTCTCAGGATTTTGACCTTCAAAGAATCGCGCGACCTCGCGACTCAACTTACGAATAAACTTGCGACTTCAGCATCTCGCAACTCGCGACTCCATCTCAATGGATCAGTCGCGACTCTCTCCGTGAAAATCAACTCGCGACTCCATCTCAATGGATCAGTCGCGACTTTCTCTCCGAGAAAATCCACTTGCGCCTTCATCACGATGGATCAGCTCGCGACTTTTTCTCCACAGAAATCAACTCGCGACTTCATCAACTCGCGACTTCGTCAACTCGCGACTCCATCTCAATGGATCAGCCGCGACTTTCTCTCCGTGAAAATCAACTCGCGACTCCGTCTCAATGGATCAGTCGCGACTTTCTCTCCGTGAAAATCAACTCGCGACTCCGTCTCAATGGATCAGTCGCGACTTTCTCTCCGTGAAAATCAACTTGCGCCTCCATCACGATGGATCAGCTCGCGACTTTTTCTCCACAGAAATCAACTCGCGACTTCATCAACTCGCGACTTCGTCAACTCGCGACTCCATCTCAATGGATCAGCCGCGACTTTCTCTCCGTGAAAATCAACTCGCGACTCCATCTCAATGGATCAGTCGCGACTTTCTCTCCGTGAAAATCAACTTGCGCCTCCATCACGATGGATCAGCTCGCGACTTTTTCTCCACAAAAATCAACTCGCGACTTCATCAACTCGCGACTTCGTCAACTCGCGACTCCATCTCAATGGATCAGCCGCGACTTTCTCTCCGTGAAAATCAACTCGCGACTTCGTCAACTCGCGACTTCCTCTTCGGCGACAACAACGATTTGAGTAAATGTGCGACTCGCGCTCTTTTCCCCTTCTGTTTTTTCCCACTGGGTTTTCAGACAAGGGTTTTTACCGAGGCTTGTTCGCACATCTGTACATCTTCATCTCGTCACCTCGCATCTTCGAGCAGATTCATTCAATCAAGTCAACTCGCGATTTTGAAGGCTTTCAGTCAGCTCGCAGATATCGGAACAAATCTACCTTGACACCTCGCACTCTCGCACGATTCGCGGATCACAAGTAAAACCAATTCGCAGATTCGCGAAACTAGAAATCTACTCGCCAATAACAGCAACCGACTCGCAGTATTGAGTATTTGGGTTCGACAGCATCGCCCCTAACACGGTAAACGGCCTAAGCGGGAATCGATTTTTCAGACACCCTTACTTCAGCACTTTTTAACTAAACTGCTGAACTGGGGGGCTAACTGTAGGGGTCAAATCTCTCCTAGAAGAATCGATAAACCAAACGACTTAACACGTGTTAAAACGGTTCAGCGGTCGAACCCAGAAAACGCAGGCCCGTCAAAGGCCCATCACTGTTCACTCCAGCGTTGTTCGATCCTTCTAGACCGGCCCAGCTCAGAGCGACCGGAACTGTTCATGTCACCTCGACCGTCACTGTTCATACCGCCTCATTTAGCTATAAATAAACTTGTATCCCTCTCAATGTGGAGGATCCGAAATTTCTGGTAAAAACACTGTTTACAGCTCTGATCTTGATGAATAAGAACCCTAATTCATAATCTAATTCTATCATCCTCTAAGTGTTTGAAAACCCTAAAGAAGCTCTATTTCAAACGAATCTTCACAAATTCGATTGTGTGATTAATCCAGCACGCACAGAAAGCAGCCGTTGAAGCTGAACTCCAAAAAATCGAGGTACGATAAAAAAATTTAACAAGAGAAATTAAATAAATAAACAAATGTTTTGAAAACAATGTGATTGTGATGAGTTTTATGTGAGTGCAGGAGAAATTAGAGAAGAAGAAAGCCGAATATGCGGAGAAGATGAAGAACAAAATCGCGGCGATTCACAAGGTAGCGGAAGAGAAAAGAGCAATGATCGAAGCTAATCGCGGTGAAGACATTCTCAAAGCTGAAGAAACCGCTGCTAAATATAGAGCTACTGGTATTGTCCCAAAGACAACTTGTGGTTGTTTCTAAAATTCTTTTTATTTACCAATTCAAATCTCTTAAGAGTTTTCCAACAATTGTAAAGCTTTCTCTGTCTCTTCACTATTATTTCATTATTTGGCTTTTTTGTGTTCCAAAAACATTAGAGTGAAATATTATTTATCCCATTTGTTCTTTCTTACTAATTATGTAAAGGGAAAAATGTCGGAAAAAACGCCTACTTTCAAAAAGTGGCCGTTTAAAGATTGAACTCTAATATTGCCATTTCAAGCTCAATGTTTTTGTTGACTTTCTATTAAAATACCAAATTTTTGTTGACTCGGTCATAAAAAGCACCACTTTAAGTGTCCGTTAGAAATGAGTTTACGGGGTTAAATCGTCGTTACGGTTTTCCGTTAGGCAAAAAAAGGACGACGTTTTGAAAATATAGCAAAGTGTCAAAAAAAACATGAACTTTTAAACTATGGGCGAAAAAAATCTCAACTTTTCAAAAAATGTCATTTAAATCCTGAACTTTATGACTTCCTTGTGATAGCGTACAACGGATGAAGATTGAAGATGTAATACAATGTCTTGGTTGGATTGATCTCAGGAACTCGCTTTCCATGAATGTAAGCTAGTTATCATCAGAGGTTGTGGTTTACTGTCGAAGTGTGTGTGTGGTGCTACACAACCCATGAAGATGGTTCTTCCGTTGTAAGTTATCACACGGGAATAAAAAAATTTTGGATTTAAACAACATTGAGTGCAAACATGGAGATAATTATGTAGTCTCAAACACTCTCTTATACCAATAAACAAGCTTACTGATATATTAGTATTTTAGCCTCTTTTACGTATTGTTTTCTATAGTCTTTTCGGTTCTTTCTAGTTCTTTTGTGTCTTTTCAGGTTCTAGGAGACTCTCAAGCATGGATTGAAGTTATTTGGTGTCATTGGAGCAAAAGGGACAAATCTGGAGAAAAGATGGCGTTTTTCATAACCGAGCACCTGCTCGGTCTGGAGCGAGCACCTGCTCGCCCGAAAACTCGAAGATTTGAAGCTCTCTGGAATCCAGACCGGTCGATCCTACCCCGGGACCGACCGGTCCACGCACGAAGACCAAAAATGCAAGAACACAGGGGACCGACCGATCCATCAGCCGGACCGACCGGTCCGGCCCTGAAGACCTGAAGCCAAAATCCTCTGGAATCCAGACCGGTCGATCCCATCCCGAGACCGACCGGTCCAAGACCCGAAGACTTGAAGATCCCGAGACGACCAGAAGACGGACCGACCGGTCCAAGACCAGACCGACCGGTCGGTCGTCCAAAACCAAGTTGCCCTAATTTTTACTATAAATAAGGGGCAGCCACTTTCCAAACACTATTCTATCTTTTTTTTAGAAAAATTCCTTTTCTCCTTTGGAGACTCACGGATCACTGTTCACAGATTACTGTTAACACGATTACTGTTCATCGGATTACTGTTCACGCGATTACTGTTCATCCGATTTGGATTGCTTGTAACCTTTGGAGAATCATTCCACAATATCTATTGAGAAGAATTCTAATCCCTATTCTCTTTTATATTATGAATTCTCTTGATTGTATTGCTGCGTTTGATTCAACCATGTTTGAATAGTCCTTTAGCTAGATTAGGGGATTTCAAGGGTGATTTAGGATTGATTAGTGACTGAGCCAAATAGGATAGATTATCATTCGTCTTCATCAATTGGAATTCATAATGCTTAGATTAGCCTGTACACCTAATCTATGATTTCAAGTTGAACTTATTCACGACAGTGCTCTAGGTTGCTAGATAAACCATTGGTGAGCAATTGGTGTGTAACCAACGACAGTTGATTGTTACCATCAATTGTGAACAAATTGAACCCATTCGATAATGCTTGTCAACATCTCTGAATTCAAACGACAGTTTAGGCATTTAGGTTGTTAGATAAAGATATTGATGCATCACGACAGTGGGGCAATATTATATTTATGTTTGAGTTCTAGACCGCGCTTAAATTGAATCCTGAATAGTTGCTCAGTCCTTAATCCGAAATCACCGGCGAATGACCTTGATCTAGTGATTTTCTTTATTGAATTTAACATCGAATTTATTTGCTGTTTTCATTGTTTCGTTACAACCCCCAAATCATATTTTATCTTAGCTTTAAATCAAAATCCATAATTTCATAGTGTAACCTTGGTCTCTGTGGAATTCGACACCCTTTATACTATTGCGATTGTCTGTGCACTTGCAGAAATATTTTGGGTTTAAAACTACTCACACCACTTACATGCACAAAAATTATGTCTTTAAAATCATTCCACGACACATTCTTAGGAAAAACGGCATTTTCAGTCCTGGACTATCCGGAAAGTGCTAATCGAGACCTGTTTGTTTGATATTGGTCATTTTAGACCCAGAGACACCTAAAATTTGAATTTGAAACCCGATCTTACATATTTGTGTCAATTTGGACCTAAAATGTTGTCTCATTCCTAATCCTTTGGCGAGATTCGAGAATCATAACTTGGTTATTCACGGATATCCGGATTTGTTGTTTGATCAAAAGTCATGGATTGCGTTGAATACGGGGAGTTTCTTGTTTAGGAATTGTCAATGGTCTTTGGATTTGTTGGATGTTTGGGCTCCTATGGGACCAAAAGGACCGATTCGGGAAGAAACCGGGAAGATAGAACTGCAAACGACACAAAGGTAAACAAACATTTCTTGGATTGTCTTTCTTTAATTAGACGAGTGATTGACAAAAAAAATCAATATTGCAAAATTCTAGGATGAAAGGGTGAAATATGTATCGAGTATTGTGGATTGATCTCAAGGACTCGCTTCCCACGCATGGAAGCTTGCTTGTTAGCATCATAAGTCATGGTTTATCGTTGAAGTGTGTGTGTGTGGTACCACACTTCATCCGTTGAGATCTTCATCCGTTGTACGCTATCACAAGGAAGTCATAAAGTTCAGGATTTAAATGACATTTTTTGAAAAGTTGAGGCTTTTTTCGTCCAAAGTTTAAAAGTTCATGTTTTTTTTAGACTTTGCTATATTTTCAAAACGTCGTCGTTCTGCCTAACGGAGAACCGTAACGGCGATTTAACCCCGTAAACTCGTTTCTAACGGACACTTAACGTAGTGTCTTTTATGGCCGAGTCAACAAAAGTTTGGTATTTTAATAGAAAGTCAATTAAAACATTGAGCTTTAAATGGCAATATGAGAATCCAGTCTTTAATGACCACTTTTTAAATGTAGGTGTTTTTTTCGACACTTTTCCCATATTGTAAATCATCATAAGAAATTTGATAAGTACGGAATATTTTAACTTCATAAACTGACTAATACTGATTTACATAGATACTATTATCTCTACTACATATCAGAAGACCAAAATAAAACCAAAGTTTTGAAAATTTTATCATAAGATTAGAATTTAGAAGCCATGGACTCATTGTAGCTACCAATATTCTCTTCCAAGAAACTCATATCATCATCACTAATCGGAAACTCGAGTAGAAGCTGAAGAGCAGAATCGGTCGAATCGCCTTCGAAATCATTCTCTTTCCCAACACAATACTTTGTTAAGCTCTTTTGAAGTGCAGATGAAGAAGAAGTTGTTGTTCTAGAACAAGGGCTTTGACTTGTTGATTCATCAAAAGGAGCAAGGTTTCTAAAAGAATCACCAATCTCCGAATTCCAAATGCGTAAGAAGTGATCACAATCTGTTTTCACAGCATTTGAAGGAGAAGTAAAGAGCATTGATTCTTTAGACAGTCTTGCTTCAGCTTCAAGCCTAGCACTTTCCCATTGAGCCATGTGGCGAGTTGTTGGTGAAGCTGGTGCTTGTTTGGCTAAACCAAATGATGGTAATGGCTCATGTGTACTTGGATCAAGACCCATACTTAAAAGTCGTTTCTTTAAATGTGTGTTCCATAAGTTCTTGATTTCATTGTCTGTTCTTCCTGATAGTTGTGCTGCTATTGCAGCCCACCTTACACCAAAACAAGAAACAGAACACAATTCAAAAACAGAACAAGAAAATAAAATTCATACAATTTGTAGGAGAAGTAAGTAAATAGGACCTGTTTCCGAGAATGGCGTGAAGTTGGACAACAAGTTTCTCTTCTTCAGGAGTGAAAGGACCTCTCTTTATGTCTGGTCTTAGATAATTTGTCCATCTCAGTCTACAACTCTTACCACAACGAAGTAAACCTGACCCAAAACAAAACAAAAAACTGGTAAAGATGAGAACTTTTGAGGTAAAGATTGAAACTTTTCTACATTATCTCCCTCAAGAATCAAATAAAGTCTAAAGGAGAAGAATAAGAACTTGTAAAGATGGAAACTTTTCTTCATGTACATTCTCAAGAACCATATTTATGAAGTTTTAAGGCAAAAGATTGAAACTTTTCTACATAATCTCTCTCAAGAAGAACAAGAACTTGTAAAGATGAAAACTTTTCTTCATGGACACTATTAAGAGCCATATTCATGGAGTTTTTTGAGGTTAAAGATTGAAACTTTTCTACATAATCTGTTTCAAGAAACAAAGAAACTTTACCTGCAAGTTTAGGAAGTGTTCTCCAGCTTCCATGGCCGTTTTTCTTGATATATTCAACAAGAATCTCATCTTCTTCAGCAACCCATGGACCTTTCTTCAAACCTTTCTTATCACAACAAGGTGTTCTTCCCATTTTACCTTCACGTCACTAACAAAAACGGAGAAAAAAAAGAAGCTTTTAGTATCTTCAGGGTAAAGAAGAAGAACAGCTAGTAAAACTTTAGAGGGTCATTATAGAAGAGAGACAGACAAACCTCAAAATGAAGATAGAATCAAAAAGAGAGAATTTTTGAGAAATGGGTAAAAATTTATTAATGTTTTTTTTGTTCTGGTCTGGTTTTAATGTCGTATAGATGAAATAAAAAGCCAAAAGGAAAAATGATGCAATGAATTTACAATGTATGATTCTTTATATACAAAAAGAAAAAGTGAAATAAATACGATTGTGTGTGGAATAGAGAAAACTTAAAAGGACGATCAGCGAGCTTCGAGCCGGCCCTGGACATTTATTAGATTTTGTATTTAATGTTCCTGACAGTAACAACAGGTTGTTCAAAAAAACAAAAATTCATGATTGCAAAATTTTATTTTGTTTTATGAGAAATGCATAATGCATGCAAACAAAAAGCCAAAGTGTATCCTAAAATATGTTGCAAATCCCATAGTGTTAAGAGATTTGTGTATGTGGAATGAGAAAAAAAAATTTCAGTTTTTGAAGGGGTGAAAGTGATTGATATTTTAACCTCTAATTTTGGTTGTAGAAAACAGCTGAGGCAAAGTAATGAAGTGGGGGCTAGGGTTTGAAATTGCAAGAAACAGGAAATAAAAAGTGCATTAATGGCGGATAATACGTGACATCCTTCTTTAGCCGGAAAATAAAAATTCACAGAGAAACATTTATTGTTTGTTTATCTAAAAAAGATTGAAGAAAAGTTAATAGAGAAAGGAGCAGAAGTGGAAGTAATGGTGACGATAGTGACTTGTAGTAGCCGAAGGAAAAGAAGTTTGATGCGACAAACACATTTAAAAAAATTTATATTATTAAGTTCAAACCAAAGAAACTGTTCATAATAATAGTATTAAATGCATCTAAATATTTTTATATTCTGTGAGTTATTTTTGTCGAAGTTTCTGTGCTGAGCTTTTTACTCGAATTTTACTATTACTAGTTTTCTCATACGAAGTTATTACAGAGTCAAGAAACGATCCAATAAAAAATCGACACCAAATGTGTGTATGGCTTAGGGATCACAAAGAGTCAAAGAAAAGAGAAGATACTGTTGGGTTATGACCTTGCAGACAATATGTAGGGTCCATTAAATATCTAATAAATGTGGTCAGCTACAAGTCAAAGCCTCATTTTCATATTTAATATTTTTTCGTATCTTATTTATATTTATTGTTTCATATATAGGCTTCTGTTTCTGCTACATATGTTTCATATATGTTTATTTTCATGAAAGAATTAAATGCGACATATCTATTCATCAAATTGCGAGAGACATCTCTACAGAAATCTGAATCAAATGAGTTAATATTTATAAACAAAACACAAAAAAAACAAAAAAAAATCTCAAAGGACAGCACTAAAAGAACCAAGGCTTTTTATTTTTTGTCGGCAAAACAAGAATGTCAAAAATGAAAAATTACGGGAAAAAGTAGCAAATCATTATAGTAGAGAAAATGTGCTCATTTTTTAAAGGGGATCGCTAAAAAATGAACATCACGGAATAAAGCAGCATATATATTTTAAATTTTGCATTTTCACAGAAACATTACTTGTTCAATTTGCTAAAAGATTTGGCTAGCTAAACCGTGAGATTCCACAGGGACCACAAAAGATGCTAAAGCAATAGGTCTAAAGAATTTTAATTGGAAAATCAAAAGAGTGTGAAAAGCAAAAAACCAAGAAGTGCAACAAGTTTCATAATACGGAGATCTAAAATGGACTAAAGCCCATAGTTATTCAAACAAAGCCCAAAAGATGAAAAAAGAGAAGTCATATATGTTTGTTTCCAACTTTTTTTCGAACTACCAAGTCAAAGAGAAGTGCAACGTAAAAAAGGTTTTGTAGAACTAGGAAATAAAAGGTCTAGAGAATGATTAGAAACCAAACCACTCTGGTTCGTCTCGGTAACGAGTTTTTACATGAACCGCCAAATATCAGTTGTCTCATCTCCTCCTCGCCATCGAGCTTGAGATACACCTAAACATTTGAGGCACATTGGAATTAAGATGCTAATGTAGTAGCTTTTCATTTCAATTTTGTCTAGACAAAGCTAAGAAAAAAGAGATTTATCTCACCATTTTAGTCACCCTGCGTCTCTCGACGGGAGGAGAAAAGTATCTTCCCGGTTACAAGTTTACTGACAGTAGATTGCTCGATCGATAAGTGAAGGAATTGGTTTGATTTCAGTGCCAAGTTCTTGTTCAGTCTGATACCTGTTTTCAAGATACGATAACGACTCAGAACACTATAATGTTAACTCGGGTAAGAACAACAGAAAGAAAGAAAGACGTACATTTTGAAGCGGTCCTCGTATGTTACCAAATTCACAGCCAGCCCAAGGTGTCCAAACCGTCCTGATCGGCCCACCTGAAATATTTTACGGCAAGAATTAGAAAAACTAGAGAAAAGCTAGAGCACAATCTGGTTTAGTTTTGACTTACCCTGTGTAGATACGACTCAGAAGTCCTAGGAAAATCAAAGTTAATCACTACATTCACAGCTTGAATGTCAATTCCACGAGTAAACAGATCTGCACCAGTCATTCCACAGTAAGTCAAATCATCATCATTATTATTTAAAGTACATGCTCGAAGAACACAAAGCATACCAGTGCAAACGAGATTCCTGCAAGCACCATTGCGAAACTCATGGAAGACTCTGTTCCTATGGTCTTGAACCATCTTCGCATGAATGTAGAAACATGAATAGCCAAGTTCTGTGATTTTCTTAGCCAACAACTCCACGCGATTGACAGAGTTACAAAAGATTATCGATTGGTTTATTTGCAGCTGCGATTAAAAAACAATAACTAGTTTAGATCATCCAAATCGAGTAGCAGATATAGTTATCTAGTTACATGGATTGTTTAGATATCTGACCTTGGAGAAAAGTGTGTTGAGGCAGTGAACCTTCTGCCTTTCTTCAACAAAAGCATAATATTGTGTGACACCCATAAGTGTGAGTTGATCCATGAGATTGATAACGTAGGGCTTCCAGAGATGTCGATCCTTAAAAGCCTTCACAGTGACAGGAAATGTAGCGGAATACATCAAGAATTGACGATTCTGTGGCAGAAACTGTATCAGTTCCTCTAGAGATGGTTGGAATTCTGCAGACAAAAGCTTGTCGGCCTGGTAAAATCATTTGAAAGGAGCCAGCAACAAAATCAACATCTGTTAACAGTCTTAAGTATAACAAATTAATAGGAGCCATATCAGTATATCATTTAGCAGTAATCCTAAGTTTTTCCATCATCGATTATAACAGTAAAGACATGAATAGGAGCCATATCAGTATATCAGAAAACCATGATATAGTTAGGATTTAGATATTAGGAAAAAATATCAGGAGCTGACCTCATCCATTACAAGCATCGTACAGTCTTTCAAAACACACACTCCCTTTTTCGTAAGATCCAATATTCTTCCAGGAGTTCCAACCAGCAAATGTACAGGTTGATGTAAACGCATAATATCATCTCTCAGACTAGTACCGCCAGTGGTGACCATAACCTGGATGTTCAAATACTTGGAAAGCTCCTTGCAAACCTGTGATGTCTGAAGGGCCAGCTCTCTCGTTGGAACTAGAATCATTGCTGCATAAGAAGATAGACCAACAAGTAGTGCAAAGACATAAACAGTGAATCAGGAACTAATTTGCACAAATAAAAAAAAGAACACATTCTACTGGGAGTTGCACAGAGAAGATTTTCAAAAGGAAAACAGCAAACCTTGAATGACATTGTTATTTGGATCAATTTTCTCAAGGACTGGAATGCAGAAGGCACCAGTCTTTCCTGTGCCGTTTTTGGCTCTAGCAAGAATGTCACTACCAGTTAAAGCAATAGGAATGCTCTCTTCCTGAATAGGAGACGGCTTCTCAAAACCCTTTTCATAGATTCCCTTCAGCAAATCTCTTTTCAGAAAGTAATCTTCGAATTCATTTCCTTTCGTAGCTGTCACATCCTGCAGACAATGTTCAACAAAAATCACCAAATCTTCTCAACACAAGGTTAACATACGCATAACAAGAATGTCCATTTCTCAACACCATACATGATACTGTAAACGAACGACTATCCTCAAGATTCATAACTCGGAAGAAAGTAAGTAAAGAAACCGTACCGCTGTCTGATAACGAGTATCAGGAGGTGGGAGCCTTAACGTTGCCTTCCAATCCTGGCCACTGAGAGTAACAAAGAACACAAAATCCATTAGCACACACAAGAACCATCTTCACATCAAAATCAAATCACAGACCTATAACACAGCCATAAGCACACACAAGATCCATAACTTCACCTCAAAAATCATATCACATTACACACACAATCTTTAAACAGCACAAATCATTACGTACTGCAAACCAAATCATCCAAAACAACCTTTCTTATCTCCCCAATCCTAGCAATATTTGCACAGTACAGGGAGAAGAAACGAGAGCTTACTTAGGATCGTTGCTAGCTTCAGGCTGAGACGTCTTCTGGATTTCATTAGCGTTACTCGCGTTTCCAGGAACCTGAGCGCGTCTTGACCACTGTTGTTGCTGTTGTTGCATCTGCTGATAGTTCTGCGGTTGACCTCGTTGAACGTGTTGCTGATCTTGAGATTGTTGCCGGTAGTTCTGATAATCGGGATTCGGAGGCGCACCACGTCCCGAACCAATCCCCGGTGGATATCTTCCTCTGTTATTCATCACAATCTCTCTCGATCTCGAAAACTACAAACAACCAAACCCTAAATCTACCAAATACCTTCTACCAAAAAACTCGAAAACCACTACGAAGAAAACCGCCGTAATCTAGATTCCCTTAGAGAACGAAGATTCTAGAATGTAAAGAGGGAAATAGAATGCTCGTTAGGGTTTCAAGAAACTGATCGTGGTAACTCTGGGGGCGAGATCGGAATGTTTCGAATAAAACCACAAACCGGTACCGCAAGAGAACGGAAATCGAAGAATTTCCGATTTGTATACCTCAAGTAGAGTAAAGCGAAATCGAGAAAGAGAGAGAGAGAGAAACGGAAAATTTTTTGGTTTAGAGGAAAATAGAAAGTGATGAATATACAAACACTACTCTCTCCGGCGTCTTTGTGTTTAGGGCGTCAATGGATTTTCCTCTTCTTTCAGACTCTTCTCTCTTTTATCAATTATTTATGATAATGACCCTTTTTATTTTTACTATGCGCAGTTATAACCTTGTTTTCTCGTTATTTCAGATTCGCATCCTTTTCTTCGTAGTGTATGTAAATAACCCCTAGACTTTGTTTTATCAATCAAAATAGCCCCGGCTTTCCTTCTTCTTTTTTTGACTCTCCCCATCTTTTCTCATTAATTAGAGAAAGACCCCTCTTTGTATATTATTTACCTTTATCACTCTAATCTTGATTCTTGACATTAATAATAATAATTCGGATTTCCCCCTTCTTTTTTTGCTTCTCTCGAAATGACAATGGTCTTTACATTGTTTACAGTATTTACCCTGTATTTGGGTTTTTAATATTATTCCCCATTCTTTCAATTCTCAGTCTACTTTTCATAATTGATGTCAAACTTTCTTTACACTCTATTTCTAGTTACATAACAAATCTTGAAATGGTTTGGTTATGCCTTACAGATTTTGCATAAAGATGATCATATTTGTGTATATGAAATTAATAACATCTCAAAATCAGAAAGATAACCATTTATAACCTTTGCACCAGATAAGGGTTTTGTTGTATGTATTTTTTCCTTTTGTTAAATCCGGAAGACAAAAAGCTTAATTTTGTGTGTTCCTTGATTTACTCGAATGCAAAACAAAACAAAAAAAAAGTTAGAAATAAAATGAATTAACCCGAATTAGATTATGGAATACAGATGATTTAATAAGTAAAGGGTTCTCCTCATTCGAATCTCAACCATCAGAACCAAAAATTACCTCAAAAACTCAATTCAAGATTTTGAATAAAGGCAATAGAGTTTCCATACATAGGAAGAAAAAAACGAACTTTGATACTTTTGTGACTCTTTTGTGATCTTGAAACCAAAGAAAAAAGAATAAGAGATAAATAACAATGGAGTTTACCGGAACATTAGACAAATGCAAAGCGTGTGACAAGACGGTTTACGCTATGGAATTAATGACATTGGAAGGAATGCCTTATCACAAGTCATGCTTCAGATGCAGCCATTGCAATCACACTCTCGTGGTACCTATCTATCTTCTTCTTCTTCCTCCATTGTTCCTCAGTTTATGTGAAAGCAAAACAAAAAAGAATCTTTTTTTCTCTTTCGTAGATAAGCAACTACTCATCCATGGATGGAGTTTTGTATTGCAAGACTCATTTTGAACAGCTCTTCAAAGAATCTGGAAATTTCAGCAAGAATTTCCATACAGGTTAGTTAAAATCCTCTATTTTTCCACATATATATATATATATATATATATATTTTTTTTTTTGAACATCTGTATTCTACATTTATATATAACCTCTGTTTTTTTAATATAAATATTTTATTAGTTTTTGAAATTAGATTACATCGAGTGTAAAGATAAATAAATCACAATAATGAATCTATATAATATATCGAATCTTCCGCTTCGATTTAAAGATGTTTTTTTGGGGAAACTGTATATAACCTATGTTTGAAATGCTAACAATCTTGGCAATTTACAGCAGGAAAGACCGAGAAATCAAATGAATTGGTACGTACATAACCTATCAAACATTTCTTTGTTATTGTTGTTGTTTCAACATCTTTTTTTAATATGAGTTTTGTGTGTGACAAATCTAGACCAGGGCTCCAAGCAAGTTATCTTCGTTCTTTAGTGGAACACAAGACAAATGTGCAGCTTGTAAGAAAATTGTTTATCCATTAGAGAAGATGACAATGGAAGGAGAATCTTACCACAAGACTTGCTTTAGATGTGCACATAGTGGTTGTCCATTAACACATTCTTCATATGCTGCTCTTAATGGCATTCTTTATTGTAAGGTCCATTTCAATCAGCTTTTCCTCGAGAAAGGTAATTACAGTCATGTCCTTGCCGCCGCTAACAATCACCGGCGCACACATGAAGAAGAGAAAACCGAAACCAAAGAAAATGAAGCAAAAGCTACGGAAGAAGAAACTTCTGATCCAGTCCCTGAAGATGGTAAAGAACATGAGTCTTAAGCAAATCTAAGTCCTATATGGAAAAAATGAAATATATAATCATAAGTTGTTAAAAGGAGACAAAAATTACCCATCAAGAACATTTATTTCTTTAGACATTTTTTTAAGTAAAGCAATGAACTAGACCCAAATTTTGTTGTCTTTCTTTTTCTTGTAGAACTGAATATTATTTGATTATTTGTAAAGTATTTATTCGAGTTTATGAATAATGTTTGGATGCAACTTTTGTTTATGTGTGGATCTTGTGAAATTGGGAGTTCTAGCCTTCTAGGCGAGTATGTAGAACTGTCCCTGGTAACTGATCATAGTCAGACCAGCTTCGACCCCCAAACCGATCAAGTATGGGCTTGCGACTTTCCAAACCGTTCTATGAACATACTTATATGCATTTCATTCAAAAAGAGAGTTCATAAAAAAATGGAAGAGCCAAGACTATGAATATGTTTAAATTCACATGTGGATTTCCACATTAATGAAGGTAGATGAAAAAAGGAAAGAAAAGTTTTTGTGAATAAAAATGTAGAGAATGTCACAAAAATGGCATAATACTTATTTTAAATTCGTCAATGTAACAAGATTACTATTTTTTTCTTCTTCAATATATCCTTCAAACCACATACATTACAAATATGGCATGCATATACCACACTTACCAGAATATAAACACAAGTCTTGTTTATATTCCTATTCTCTAAAATGCAATTTTTTTATATACATGTAATTATGTAAACAAGAATATACATGTTTATAAACAGAATTGTTTATAACCAGAATATACATGTTTATAAACAATTGTTTATAGTCTTATTTTCTAAAATGTAAAATTTCCTTAATGTTAGTCATTAACCTCTCTTTTCTATATTTTATACGATCTAATTCCATAGCCTATATATACTGTTCTTCTTTCTCTGTTATTACAATATTTTTACTCTCTTTCAAAAATCACAAGCAAGAAGCTAATTAGGATCTTGAAGAAAAATAAATGGAAACTTTTTTATTGATAGCACTTGATATACTCCATTTTTGGCGTATTCTAACCATTGTTTTGTAGGGTTTTATCGAGTCTTTCTCCTTTGTATCGAGTCTTTTTAGGTCTAAAGGTGGCTGGAATGAAGAATTGGAGTTTGCTAGGAGGTTTGGTGAAAAAGGAAGGAAAACACGATCTTTGGAGGTTTTTGGAGCAGAAAAGGGATCACCCGCTCCCCGATTGGATCTGCCTTCTCCCCAGAAGATTTACCTTGAAGATTCCCAGATAAAGTGAATATTCACCCAGAAGGTTTACAAAAGGAAATATTCACTTACTCAAATATTCACCCAGAAGATTTACAAAAGGGGATATTCACCAAATCAAATATCTACCTAGAAGATTCGCCCTAGATTTACTCCCTTATTCGAGCCACCGCAGCCTTTAAAAGAAGAGAAGACCTTGGAGAATAGAGGGGGAGACAGTTTTCGACACGCTTAATTACTTCTCAAAAGTTTTACTTGTTTTTCACGTTTTGGCCGAGAACCTTAGAGAGATTTTCGTTTGCACTTTGTTTGGGATTTCGAGAGTTGTTCATCCACTTGTTATTGAGTTTTCTCTTGAACCTTTCTCTTTAATTTATTCTATGAATTCTTTCATCTCTCTTTGTGTTTTTCGTTCTATTATGTGCGAGTAGTCATCTTTGTTAGATTAGGGTTTTTCAAAGGGAAATTAGAGATTCATGAACTAAGCATAGATAGGACTTCATACATATTTTGATATCTTCATCTAATGTTGAATTTAATGCCTAGACTAGCTTGATCACCTAGCCTTTGATTTTAGGTTTAATTTACTCATCAAAAGTGTAGTGAATTGCTTGAATAAACTTAGATAGGCGATTTGACCCTTAGCCAACGACAGTTAAAGTTAAGGCAAATCGTGAACTTATCAATCTTAATCGCTAATGCTTGTTAATTTATTTAGGCTCAAACGACAGTTTAGGGTGCTAGATTTATTGATAAAGTTGTTGATGCCACGACAGTGGATCCTCATAAAACCGTGATTGTGTTCTAGATTGGTGCTTGAATTAATATCCTGAATAATTGCTTGGTTCTTGATGATCTATTCCCTGAGATAATTTCCCTAGTCTAACGCTTTTATCATATTTGTTTACAACCGATTTTTACTTTGTTTTGCTATTTAATTTGTGACACTTAAACCAAACCACTTGAATCACTTAGCTAGAATTGTGTTTAAAGGAATTAAAGAGTATTGCCGGTCCCTGAACGAACCTAATTCTATATCTACATCGGATTAGTAATTTAGGACTTTGAGTTCTTAATCGGGGTAAAATCCGGTTCTTCAGCACTCGTCGTCCTTGTAGCCCTTTTCTTTGGTATTGCGATATACTTGTGTGTCACGTCTGGTCAACAGGCAATTCCGAAAGGTTAATTAGAAAGTTATGTAATTTTTTTTCTTCTTCTTAGTCGAGATTTTGAGTTAAAACTAAGGATTTTTTTTGTTACTTCTAGTTTCATTGTTTCCCATTACGATGTTCTATCTCCTTGTAACAATTAATATGTTTTGATATTTTCATCATATAAATTTTTTATTTATTTAAGCAAATTTACGTTCAGTATTATGTTAATCAAACGATAATTCTCGTTACATTAATGAAGTTATTGGCTTATTACAATGTTACTCTTACACAAAGATTTCAAAATTCTGAAACTTGCTTGCAACTAAAGAAACAACCAGAAAGAGTTTCTTGATGTGGAAGCAAAGCCAACCTCACAGGACTTGATGCTCCTTCTTCTACAGACAAAACTCCGGTCTTATAATTCATATCCGTTTTAACAAATCCAGGACAAACCGAGTTTACGCGTAACTCGGGATGTTTTTTCGCCAGGATCCTCGTGTAACCGTTCAAACCAGCCTTCGAAACAACGTAGGCGGACATAACATTAGCCCAATTTTTCGTCTTAGCCGGATCCTCGTTCAAATCTTCAAGAATTCGGTTGATCACTCCGTCGATTCTTTCCTCCGTTAGGTTCTCTGCGCCGCTCAGGATTTCATTTGCCCATTCGTTTCGTATATTCTGGTGAATATTAATGGAAATTGTAATGTAATTAGGGTTTATTAGCCATCATCTCTCAAGCATTCTTGATATTTGATATTTTTACCTCTAGTTGACCCATGAAGGATGAGACATTGACGATTCTCGGCGAACTAGATAGCTTTAAAAGCGGAATAAACACCTCGCACATACTCTTTGGTCCATAATAGTTAATCTTCATGCATTCTTTCGCTAGCTCGTAAGTCTCTGTGATAGTTTCCTCCCACTTGAAACCTTCCTACGATGTCAGGATATAACAAGAAAGCATTCAACTCTACAAAGACTCATCGATTATGCGAAAGTTTATTGCAAACTAAACACAAACAAAATACTAACTTTCCCTGTTCCAGATTTTAGAGCATCAACATCAGTGATTACACCACCAACCCCTGCATTATTGATCTGTAAAACCAATCCAAATATCACTCAACATTACACAAATATGGTCTAGCTAAACAAACCTAACCGGCTCAATTATGTCAGTGATTCTTCATTTTCCAGAGCTACTAACTTAAACATTTCTAACTTCCCTATAATTTTTGTTTATCTAACTAATTAACTCTCAATTTTACATTCAATTAAAAAAAAAAAAAATGTCAACCAAATTTCTTTTTTTGCTAAACAAATCAAATTCTCAACTATAAAATTACTAATCATTACCAAGATATCGAGTTTTCCGAATTGGGTTTTCACAAAATCTGCAAGAGATGTGATACTAGCAGGATCACACACATCAAGCTGATAAAAGACATGACTTTGATCAGAAACTCCAAGCCCTTTCTTCAATGTCTCAACAGCTTCAAGTCCCTTTTTCTCATCCCTAGAAGTCAAAACAACACTAATCCCATTTCTCACTAATTGTCTACATATCTCAAATCCAATTCCTCTGTTTCCTCCAGTGACTAGAGCATACCTACAAACCCATAAAAACAAATCTGTGATCAATCATAACCCAAACAAGAATGAAATCAAGAAGTAAGGGATGATTAAGACATACCTTGGTGTTTCTTCTGTCATTTTCTAACCTATGGGTTTCAGATTCAGACATACCTTGGTGTTGTGTGTATATCCAATAAATACACACAACAATCAAACAAAAAGAATGTGGAAGCCAAAGAAGCCACGTAGCTCAGAAATTGATCTTCTTTATAAGATAAGAGTGAGTGGCCCAAATGACCTTTGAAAACTCATAAAGATCACCAATACGACGTCGTTTCAATGCGTTCTCTAATTGTGCTATTCCACAATTGTTATGTGATTCTACCTCTCTAAAACGTGTCAGTAAATTTCAAAGTTTGCAAGGAGATTTTATTCAGCATTTTATACGAAAAGTATCATTACATTAACGGTGAAGTATATGGCTTATTATTATTATTCAAACACACACAAAGATTTCAAAACTCTGTAACTTGCTTGCGATCAAAGAAACAACCAGAAGGACTTTCTTGACGTGGAAGCAAAGCCAACCTCACAGGACTTGATGCTCCTTCTTCCACAGGCAAAATCCCGGTCTGGAAATTCATATCCGTCTTCACATATCCAGGACATACCGAGTTCACGCGTAACTCGGGATGTTTCTTCGCAAGGACCCTCGTGTAACCGTTCAAACAAGCTTTCGAAACCACGTAAGCCGACATAAATTTAGCCCAATTTTTCGTCTTAACCGTACCTTCTTTGAAATCATTGAGAAGTTGGTTGATCACTTCTTCGATTCTTTCCTCCGTTAGATTCTCTGCGTCGTCGAGGACTCCTTTTGCCCATTCGTTTAGTACATTCTGGTAAAACATTCAATCAATTGCAATGTTCAAACATCTTACGTACTGTTTTTTATCGACTTTTTATAATTATTACCTTTAGTTTACCCATGGAAGAAGATACATTGACAATTCTCGGAGAATCAGATAACTGCAAAAGCGGAATAAATGCCTCACACATCTGCTTAGGACCATAGTAATTAATCTTGATGCATTGTTCAGCTAACTCATAAGTCTCCGTGATGATTTCGTCCCACTTGAAACCTTCCTGCCATGTCGTAAAAGAAAGGTTTATCGATAATAAGAAATTACGAAGTCGATTTGCAAACTAAGTACAAAGATACTTACTTTCCCTATTCCAGCTCTTAGAGCATCAACATCAGTGATTATACCACCAACCCCTGCATTATTGACCTGTAAAAACAATCACAAGACATTACTTATATTGCGAATCACTCAAAAACGGTACATTTCAGGAACTAGACGACCTTAACCAGCTCTACTATGTGCTTGATTCTTTCCCTTTTCAAAACTATTAGATTAAACATTACAAAAACTGTTAAAACTTTTCAAAACAATTTTTTTTTAATACTAAGGAAGAACTGAGTCTACGCGCGTACATCTCTAGGCCGGGGACTAAAGCATTTTCTTTGGTCCCCTCCCAAGTGTCACCGGAACCAGCGACCTAGGAACACTTTAATCACTAAAGGCACCACCTTTCTAGTCAGAAATGGGCAATAAGGAGAACTCTTTTCTCACAAAACAAGATTTTGAAATTGCAAATTTCTAAGACATTAATTTCAGAGTAAACTGATCATTACCAAGATATCGAGCTTTCCGAATTGGGTTTTCACAAAATCAGCAAGAGAAGTGATACTATGAGGATCACACACATCAAGCTGATGAAAGGCAAGGCTTTGATCAGAAACTCGAAGCTCTCTCTTTAGTGTTTCAACAGCTTCATGTCCTCTTTTCTCATCTCTAGAAGTCAAAACAACACTGATCCCATTGCTCACTAATTGTCTACATATCTCATATCCAATTCCTCTGTTTGCTCCAGTAACTACGGCTAATCTACAAAAACCATAACCAAAATTACTAAGATTACATGCAAAATCAAGAACTAAAGAGATTGTTGAGGCATACCTTGGTTTTTCCTCTGCCATTTTCGAACCTATGTTTCAGACGACGAAGAGAATTTTATTCTTTCTTCTACGTATACAAGAAAAAGATAAATGCACACACCTATGAAACAACGAAATGTGAGAGCCAAGAAAGGCCACGTAGCTCAGCAATTGACGTTTTTTTTTTTTGAACATGAAATTAACGTTCTTGACTAGTCTAGAAGGAAGTTACAATAAAATGAGTGGCCTAAAACAAAATTCGTAACGTTCCATATGATTTTTTTTTTTTGTCGTCCATATTTTTTTTTGGTTGAAGGAGGGGACGAGTCTCCCATTTTATTAAATTAAAAAAACAAATTTACAAAGGGACTAAGCGCGGAATCGAAATCACACTTAAGTCTTCTAACAAAACCGGGTAAACAATGTCCGGTACAGAAACAAAAGAATGAAAACCCAAAGCAAGCGGAAAAGTATAATTAGGTAACCTATCAACAAGACAGTTAGCTTCCCAGTACACATGAGAAACACGAACTATCCAGTTTCTTAAAATAAAGTCATGGCACAACCATACCAGAAACGACAGCGGATGAGGCTCACTTATCTCTATCTGAAGAAACTCCACCACAACCTCTGAATCAACCTCCAATTCCAAACACGTAACTCGCTTTTCCCACGCAATGACCAAACTATAATACATTCTTTAAAGTTATGTTAAAGGTGCGGAACAAATCCCAATATTGAGAACGAATCCCCCACACCAACCTCTTGTAGCACCTTTGTTCAAAGGTGCGGAACAAATCGTCCATATGATCATTACTTTAGGGTATTTTCGGATTTGATATTCGAACCAACGAAATGAAATGGAAGGGAATAAACGGCACGTGTTTGCCTTCAAGCAAGACCTGCCCCTACTTTTAATTAATTGCAAAAATTGATATTTTTGCTTTTTTTTTTTAATCTATCTACAAACTATCATCAATTTTAAGTAATAAAATATACGAAAAAGTAATAAAATATTGGATAGAAAAACTAAATTATATTTTGCAATCTTTTCTAATTTTAAAATGTGAATGATTATACTGAATTCTGATTTCAATTACTTGACATAAACTAAAACTGCTATTTTAGCATTTGTGCCTTAATGTGTCGATCATTATCAATATATTGCAATGTAGCGATGAATGAATAATAAATTTTATACTACAACTTTAAAAATTAAATATATATTAAAAAATTGTGAAACAAATTTAATAGGTTTAAATTTGGCTAGATAAAATAATTAGCTAGTAGCTTTGTTTCGGCGATCTCAAAAAAGAAATGCCATGTTAAATTTTATGAGTTTTCAAATTGAATAATCAGTTGTCCATGTCTTTTATACAATGTATCATTTTAGTCACGTTTTTGACAATATATTATTTAATTACTTATATTTTGTTTGTTTTCAGTTTTACTTTAACTAGAATAAAGCCTTCGCGATGAGAGGATTATTTGATTTATAGTAAATAATTATGTTTAAATAATGTTTAGAAGAGAAGTATATTATATTCTTACTTCAAACCCCGACTTACATAATATAGTGATTAAAGTTATATGTTCATATCTAGTTTGAAAAAATATAGTCTCATATATCATATAATTCGAAAAATTTGGAAATCAATAAAGTATATACGCTTGATATATGTAAATATGGTTTGAATTATTAAACTATTTGATATAATAACTAAATTATTTTTACATGTTTAGACGATCCTTCTTTGATGATATTCGTAAAAAATACTACTAACTAAATTTTCTTTATTTTTACTTGTTCTTTTTGATATAGTTCTTCTTTTACCTATGGTCAATTATTTTGTGTTCCCATAGATATACATATATTAAATCTCTTCCTATATATAACGATAATTATACGTAATTATATATGTCCTAAAAAAAATCTCATTTGTATCATAATTAGCCCAAATTGTTTTGCAGAAATAAATTATTCTTAGGGTTAAAATTATAGGAATCAAATTTTACATAGTCTTTCGAATATTATCACTAACTATCCATAGTCTAATATAAAAAAAAATTCACTTATATCGCCATCAAATCTTCATATTATCACTAATATAAAATGATTTGAATCTTTATACGTAATTATATACGTCCTTCATAGTTACATTTGCATTTTTAAATTTTAAATATTTTTGAGTATAACGTTAGGTAAAAAAAATATCCCTTATACATTATTAGGAAGGTGATTTCATTTAAAATGTGACATGGAATCCCTTCAAATGTGACATGACATCACTTTAAATGTGACATGGCCAAACTCTTACCAAAAAATAATTTTAGCTAATTTCCTATAGAAAAAAAATCTCATTTGTATCATAATTAACCCAATTTTTTTTGTAGAAATAAATTATTCTTATGGTTAAAATTATAGGAATCAAATTTTACATAGTCTTTGGAATATTATCACTAACTATCCTAGTCTAATATATAAAAAAAACTCACTTATATCGCCACCAAATCTTCATATTATCACTAATATAAAATGATTTGGATCTTTATACATAATTATATATGTCCTAAAAAAAATCACATTTGTATCATAATTAGCCCAAATATTTTTGTAGAAATAAATTATTCTTAGGGTTAAAATTATAGGAATCAAATTTTACATAGTCTTTCGAATATTATCACTAACTATCCATAGTCTAATATAAAAAAAATTCACTTATATCGCCATTAAATCTTCATATTATCACTACTATAAAATGATTTGAATCTTTATACGTAATCATATATGTCCTTCATAGTTCCATTTGCATTTTTAAATTTTAAATATTTTGAGTATAACGCTAGGTAAGAAAAATATAATAATAGTTACTTACACTTATATCCTAACGATAGATTTTATAATTTTATTTTATCAATTATAATACATTAATTTTATATAATTCAAAATGATCATAAATTTATATATTATATCATCATTTTAAAATAAAAAAACGCTTTTAATCGATGAATTATTGACTAAACGAATCTCTCTATATTTCATAATTAGTAAGTTTTACAAAATATTTCGAAGATGTTATATAAAAAATGTGACATCGAATATGGAAAGACACATATCGATGGATTATTACATATGTTTCCAATAATAAGAAAAATATTTTATTTCATAAATATAATAAAACAAATTAGTAC
The DNA here is from genome assembly GCA_963576765.1 of Draba incana. Classification (NCBI taxonomy): domain Eukaryota; kingdom Viridiplantae; phylum Streptophyta; class Magnoliopsida; order Brassicales; family Brassicaceae; genus Draba; species Draba incana. The sequence goes on along the minus strand of OY755217.1, from coordinate 31,846,472 downwards.
CCATTATTTTAAAATTATTTCTCTGCGTTTTGATTTCCTAAAATAATTTATTTTAAAACAAAAACTATATTATGAAAAATATGTGTTAAAAGCAAATAAACATTTTAGCTTTTTATTTTTCGATTTTTACATGTTTCCATAGAATCTATATGATTGCAAACTTTCAAGTTTTGAGCAATACAAAGAAAATTTACAATCAGAAAAATCATATATTAATAATATTTTAGATATTATATTCAAAAATTTTAAATTCACAACAATTATACCAAAATGAAATAAAATATTGAGCAATTTAGCAATATATAACCATAGTATAGTCTTTCCAAATTTGTGAAAATTCAATCAAATTAAATTGAATTGAATGGTCATAAAAAATATCTTAACAAATTTTATTTTTTAACTAATTAGAATGTTTTTTTGTTGAAAAATTATTGATTGAAAGAAACAACTCTTATGTTTATAGTAAAAAGAAAAATATTTAATCCTCATATTACGCTGGGAGTCATCTAGTATATAACGATAGAAACATGGTTATTTCTATTTTTAATTACATAGTTTGCTATTTTCCTTTTTCTAATTTTTTTAATGTTAAATTTCTTTTTATTAATTATTTTCAACTAAATATCTTATATAACTATTCCTATAGAGGTTTTGCACAATTTGTAAAATTACTTTATATTTTTCCCCCATTTTAACTTCTTTCTTTATATAATAAGATTAACAATTTTGATATTGAAAGTTTTACATATTTAAATAATTGACATGTGTTATAATCTAATCGACTACTTAACACGTGTCGCGATCTCGTGAGTTATTTGCTCACTCTCTTTTATATAATAAGATAGAGTTATTAATTTACCGAAACTAGAAACTTTCCATAATCTTTTCAAAATAATTTTTATTTCAAAATTTTAATTTATATTATGCTATATTTTTATGATATTAGTTTATTCTTTTTGTTTATTTATACTATATTAAATAATGATAGAGTTAATAAACAAATTTTAGTTCTAAGAAAAAAATAAGCAACACTAAAATGATATATAAATATATTTTAGTCATGTTTATATAGCATATATTAATTTATGTTATTATTGAGACCATATATTTACATCTGATTTCTAAAAAAATTATTATGTTATTATCTTATCGAATTATGGCATATTTTACACCGGTCCGACTTGGGACCGACCAAATTTATTAATTAGAGAGTTTATTAATTTATCGAGTATTAATTTGTAGAGTTTCTACTCTATAAGATATACGAGTTAACATTGGATTATAAACTAAGAAAAGGAAGTCGACTTATTATAGAAGCTAATTAAGCACAATATCAAACTTGTTTGAATTTAATTTTAAACGTGCATCATTTTGTGCCATATACGAGTTTCTGATTTTTAGGGTCAATTATAATTGTGTTTTAGTGTTGTTATGCAAACCATCTCTAATTTTTAATATGATAAAATTAGAGCTTTTTTCACATTAAAAAACTCGGGCTCGGGCCCATTGGTATGGGGTGATAAAAGGAAATCGCAGGCCCATCTGACCATTCCATATATTCCCCAATTGGAAAGAGAAAGCATAAATCACACAAACCGTAGCGAAGAATAATAGCTAACCTTAATTTCCGATGATGACGCATATGCAGTGCCGGGCCTGAGTACAGGCCAATAAAGCCCACGCTTTGGGCCTCCGTTTTTAAATGACCAATTTTAGGCTTGAAATTTTTTTTTTTTTTTTTTTAAAGTAAATTTGGGCCTCCATTTCGATTTTGCTTGGGCCTCCATTGCTCCAGGCCTGGCCCTGCGCATATGATGTCGAAGCTGAGATCCGTCGTTGCGCAGGGAGGGAGATCGATCGAAGCTGATGACCGCCAATCCTCTACAAGCTCCCATGGTAACGTTCTACAAAAGTTGGCGAGTGTCTCTATAGAAGGGTTTCCATTTATCTGATTCACGCATCATGTCTATATAAAAGGGATCTTAGGGTTTCGATTTGTTTCAATTGTAGGCGGTGAAGAATTATCGCTTTTCGGTGAGGTTGCATATGTGGCTATCATGGCGTTGGGTAATGTTGAGATTATCCATATATTATTTTGAGATTATTCCTTGTTTTTATTCGTAGAGATAGTAGTGATACAAACAAATTCGTGATATTTTTGTTTTTTTGTTTTCGTTTTCCTACCTCAGGACTAGAGGGATTCCGTCGATACAAGGTATGAATCTATAATTACTCCCTTTTCTTTTCTTCCAAAATTTGGCTGGAAACCTAAAAACTTAAACAAGAATTTCACTTGAAGGTGTCTAAATGGGAGAAGGAGTTGGATATGCAGATTGAGAAGCTGAAGATGAAGATTGCGAAGATGGAGGCAGAGGCAGAGGCATAGAAGAAGATGCAGTTTGCACACCATGGTTAGATTTTGTTTTAGTAATTGTCTGGGAAACAAGAAAACTTATGGATGTATTAATCTTGTGATGTTTGTGATACTTTATCAAGTTCTTAATACATTATCGAGTTCTTAATACTTTTATCATATATTATATGTTTATCATGTATTAATCTTGTGATGTTTGTGATACTTTATGAAGTTCTTAATACATTATCGAGTTCTTAATACTTTTATCATATATTATATGTTTATCAATTTTTATGTTTTCGATTAAATTCAACTTTTTTAAAGCTTGGTTTTGATAAAGTTTTTGGTGGAGTATTTGTTATTGGAAATTGTTCAATGTATACATTCGGAGTTGGACCGACGATCATATTGTGTAAATTAAATTTCTGGTGATGCTGGTGAGGTGAGACAGAGTGTACTGCTTCTACTGGAGAAAATGAAGTGGTTTCTTGAAGAAGAAGTTGCATCTAATCAATAATGTATGTGATTGGCCAATGGAAGAAGAAAGTTACGTTTCGAAATTAGTTGTCTCTTTGTCATCGTATAATTAATTTAGATTTTAGAAGTGACTAGGTGAGTACCTACGCTACGCGTGGATTTTGGTTTTGAAATTTGTGAGAAATATGTTGATTTTTTGTTTTTAATTATGAACTTATGGTCAATTTTACCTATTAAGTAAAGTAAAGTTATATCACTACAAGAAAACAGTCAATCTGTGACGGATTTTTGTGACAATTTTTTTCGTCACAAATGATTGCGACGGAAGTGGGACGAAACTGTGACGGATTTGTGACGAAAATAAAAAACGTATCAAAATCGTCGCAAATTTGTGACGGAAAACTTCTGTCGTAAAAGCGTCACAAATTAGTGACGGAGTTGTGACTATTTTAATGAACGTCACACTTTTTGCGACGGATTAGCGACAGTAATAATTCTATCACTCATTTGTGACACATTTGCTACTGATTAGCTACGCCTAGATGAATTTTTGTGTTTCAAATGTGTATTGAAGAACTTGTATTATATACAAACATAAATTATTCATGTGTGTACTAAAAATCTTAAATCTAATTGTTCATTTTTCTATTTCCAAAAAAAATTATAATTTCCATATTAATCATGTTATATATACTATAAGTATTATTACTTTGTAATCTTTGTAAAAAAATTGCTTTTGATAATTAGACATTTGAATTTAAAATTACTTAAATATAATCATTCAAACTAAAATCATAGAAAAATTAATTTAAACTCATAAACTTACCAAATTTTCATTTAAATGATAAACATAATGTTTGGTATAAATTAAATATCTCGTGTAACATTATCGAATTGTTACGATAGCCAAGTGGTAAACATGCATAGTATAACTGTAAGAGGTTTCGGGATCGATACTGTCCAGTTGCATATGGGCCTTTTTTTTTTAAACCGAGATATTTGGTATAAATAAAATATTGTGGGTTATATTTCTGATTTGTTACTATAGCCGATTGGTAAGCATGCATATTACAAGCGGTTGAGGTACCGGGATCCAGACTACCCAGTTGCATTCTGGCCTTTTTTTAAACTAAGAAAAATAATTCGTCACAAAAGTGTCATAAAAGCGTCGCAAAACGGTCAAAGATGAGTTTCGATGGGATGTTTTAGAGTATAGGGTTTCACGTAGAGTCACAAAGCATCACAAATTTGTGACACTTTTGCTACGGATTAGCTACGCCCAGTACCATTTTGGTGTTTAAAATGTGAATTGAAGTACTAGGATATTACACATACATATATTACTAATCAGTGGATTAAGAATGTTACATATAATTATCAAATCTAATTATTTCCAAAAAAATTGGAATACTCATTCCAATCACATAAGTGTTATTGTAACATCCTTATATTATAACTTGTAAGTTTCTTTAAAAAGTAAATTTTTTTGTAAATGGACATTTGAAGTTCAAGTTACCTCAATATGATCATTCACATGCCTCAAACTAGATAGAAAACTAATTATAAGGCCATAAACTTACCAATTTTCCATTATAATGTTTAGGGTTTAGGGTTTCAAACTTTGTATACACTGAGCGTCACAAAATCGTTACAAATTTGTGACGCTTGTGTGACACATTTGTGACACTTTTGAATTTTGGATTCCCACCAGAGTTTGTGTTTTAAATTAATTGGGCTCGAAATGAAATTTTGTGACGTTTTAGCGACGATTTTGCGACGCCGTCGTTTAATATATAACAAAATCAGATCCCCAAATCGGAAAACCCTAGTTTCGATCTCTCTCTTTTTCCTCGTGACCCATCATTTTCTCTATCGATTCTCTCTGATTTCTTACAGAATCAGAGAAATCTTCCCGATTTCATCTCTGATATCATCTCTTTGATCTATTTCATTCCCTTTCTCCATTTGTTTCATTCGAATTTCTCAAACCCATTTCGATTTCTCCTTTTCAAACACTAAAACTGCAATTTCTTTTCGAATCGAAACATTTCTGCTCGATTACTCTCAAGATCTTCATGTCTTCCAAACCTAAAGGACATGTGAAGCCAAAACCGCGGCGAAGTCCGTCGGAGCCGCTGGTAGAGGAATCGCCGGTCCTACCGGTAGAGGCGGAGCCACTGTTAGAGGAAGAGGCACAACTGGAGGATCTGTGGGTAGAGGAAGAGGCGAATCTATTTCCACTGGAGGAGCCGTAGTTAGAGGAAGAGGCTCTAGTGTTCCTACTCGAGGAGCTACGGTTACAGGAAGAGGCTCAAGTGTTTCTACTGGAGGAGCCGAAACTCTTCCTACTCGAGGAGCCACGGCTAATAGAGTAAGAACTAGAGGTGGCCTCAGAGCCGCGGCTAGAGGAAAGGGGAAAGAACATGCAGCTGATGCTTCCACAAGCGCTGGTGTCGGTGAAGCTGACAGAGGAGTCGAACCATCTCCTGTACCGGCTAGATCTCTGGTGGCTCCTAGTGGAAACCCTAATCAGAAGCCTAGTGGAAACCGTAATCAGACATCACCAGGGGGTGTTACAGCTAGGTCTTCTTACTCTTCTAATCCCTCCTCTGAGAACACAACCTCTGTCAACAGAACATGGATACCGGCTCAGATTCCTTTATCTTCTTAAAGACCTAGACTCCATTTGGCGATTGAAACTACGTCTCTGCCTCCTCCTCAGAACAGAGTCGATGAGCAATACGATGACTAATACGATGACTAGTACGAAGAAGACAACAACGACTTCCAGTTTCCTGACTTCCAGTTTCCTGAAGAAGAAGAAGAAGTCAATCAACAAAATCCAGAGGGCCAAGACTTCGAAGCTCTCCTCGATGAGCTTCTCCATCTTCCAGGCAGAGAGCAGCTCATGCGGTTGTCTGAGCATCCAAGCCCAGACTACGAGTCCATATGGTAATGTTTTCAATTCTAAATAATGTTTATTTGTTTATGTGTTTAGGTTAATATACTGAACATCATTAGGTTCATGTACTATTGCTTGGGTGAAATTATGTGAAATTATTAGTTTATCTACTGCTTAGGTTAATTACATATACTTAGGTTGAATAATGCTGCTTGTGTGAAATTATGTGTTTATCTACTGCTTAGGCTGTTTTCTTGCTAGTTAGTATGTGCTTATCTTCTGATTTTATTTTGCTTATGTACTTGAGGTTTAATCGCGACGACGACGGAGTACTGGGTCGAGTGATTCTTGGAATCATGAGGCATAACTTTAAGGGTTCGTGGTATAGCTGGAAGCGTATGCCGCATCATGTACGAGAGCTATGGTTCCGAACATTTACGGTAAGAAAGCCAAAATTATTTCTTTGTACACTTCTGTAACTTGTTCAACATATAACTAACATCTTCTTTCTCCTTTCTTCTGTAGCGGATGTACAACTGGGACCATGCGCTTACTCCATTGATCAGGGACAATTTCTTTAGGGTAATGAAGAATTGGCTCAGAGGAATTGTTAGTCAAGCTAGGCACGGACCTGGAAAACCCTATTAGATCGGCAATGATCTCTGGCTAGTAATGTGCGCCTTTTGGGAGACTGCTGAGGCCATCGAGAGGAGTACGGCTGCTTCCAACTATCGCAACTCTGACCGTGGCAGTTTAGGACTTGCAAAACACGTTGCGGGTCAGAAATTGTTCCTGCGGATTCAACAACAGATGGTAATATCTCTATAGTTTCTTTCATATCAGTTAAGTCATTCTAAATTTGTGGAACAAACTTAACACTTCTATTTATGCGTAGGAGCGAGAGTTAGGCCGAGCAGTTTCATATGGCGAAGTCTTCAAGCAAACACACACCAAATCAGATGGGAGCTTTGTTGACAACAAAGCTCAAGCAGTTGCTGAGGCTTATGAGAAGGAGATAGTTGAACATATGGATGATGGAGATGGCCCATCTAATTCATCTGATGGTGGTTCTCAACGCTCTACTCAACGGACTCTGACACTCGATGAAAAGAACGCCATTTTTCTCAAGGTATTCCGAAAATCTCTTATGCTTATGTTTGTTTCTACTTTGCTTTGTTCTTGCTTTCAGTTTCATCTTGCTTTCACTTTCAGTATGGTTGTTCATCCAGATAATAATTGTTTTCATTTATTCTTTTCTTATTTCAGTGTACTAAGACAAACGCCAAGGGCGAACCCTTTAGACTTGGCCAATTAAAAGATGGTTCGGCCACAAGAAAGAGGAAGAAGGACGATGGCTCTTCTTCGTCTGACCTTGAAGGAATCAAGATCCAACTTGCTGCTGCCAATCAAAAGATTGCTGAGCATGAACAACTTCAGGCTCGCCATGATGCCAAGGTCAGCAGAATGGAGAAGTTCATGAGGCAATCCGATCTCCGCGTCGCAGCACACTTTCAAGAAGAAGAAGAAGAAGCAGATGATCAACAACAGGATCCACTGACCCGTCTAGTCGACACAGCACTTGGCCTAGCCACTGGGCTGAGCTTGAGCAATGCACCACCCAACGCAGAAGGTACCACAACATCCACCTCAGAACCGTAAACGTGTAGGTGTTGTTTCGTTTGTTCTATAACTTGTGTATCGGATCCTTTCAACTCTAAACATTGTTGAAAGTGTTTATGTTCTTTTGTAAACTCATTACTCTTTTGGCTTGTGTAAATTATGGTTTTAGTTTAATTTCTTTTACATTTCAAACATTTTGGTGTGTGTTTCAAAAATCAATTAAAATTTTTTATTTTGTCACAAATTAGACACTTTTGTGACGAAATAAGAGCAAAATATTTTATGAAATGGCGTCACAAATTCGTCGCAATTGTGATGAAAATTACCGTCACAATAGTGTCGCTAATTTACGATGGAATAAAAGAGTCACAATTTCGTAACAAATATATGACGCTTTTTTATCGTCACTAAACCGTCGCATATCTATGACGCTTTAGGTTCGTCTCAAAACCGTCGCAAATTGGTGACGCTTTTTTATTCGCCTCTAAAGCGTCACAAATTTGTGACGAATGTGCGACGGTTTTTTTGCGACGCTTTTGTGACGCCATTGAGCGTCGCAACTTTGCGACGCTTTTGTGACGCCATTGAGCGTCGCAACTTCTCTGTTTTCTTGTAGTGTATCCATGTTGTAGACATTTTTCATAACTTTTGGTGGGTTGGTGTTAGTAAAACTATATATTATCTTTCTGGTAAAGCTTTTATTGTTTCCCGTTTGGTCACAAATAAGTAGGTTTAAGTGAGGTAAAATTCAGTTTGGAACCCGTTAGAAAGGAACCGGTAGGTGCATGATATTAAATTTTACTTGATGTGATGCAATTGAATACATGCTAATTTGATTGGGTTTTAGTAAGGAGTACAATTGTGAGTCAGTGAACTTTATCACCACTATCAAACTTAAAGATGATGATGAAACAAACCACCATCTAAATATGGTCTTCCTCTAGAATCACTTCTAAATGGTAAAAATTTTAAGAACTGATGGAATAAATACATGTGAAGGACTAGAGTACGAAAATAACAGAATAAATCTATCCCATTTAGCCCGCAGCAAAATTATAGGACATTTTCCATTGAGTTTTGATATTTTTCTGTTGGGTAAATGGAATGTTCATGTTGTTCATTTCATCATAAACGTAAAATTTTATGTATAAGTGGAATGCTCCATTCCACAGACATCCATTTGCCCCCTAAATAAAATAGTGTGATTTTTTTTGTAACTATAGTGTCGTACTGTCGTACTATAAATCCAATTAAATAAGAAAACAACATGTATTTTGTAACAAATAGTGTGGTTTTTCGAACAAGTCTAAGTTCGGTATATCTAAAACCCAAAAATAACACTAAAGTGAACGTGCTTAGTTCGAGGGTTCCAACTTTTTGGTTTAGCTCCGGTCGGGCTTTTAGCCTATTTTTTATGTGTAAAAAAGCAAGACTTAATTTTCAAAAAAAAAAAAAAAAAGCAAGACTTATAAATTCTCAAACAACAATGTAATTTGTATATTTTTCCTCTAAAATAATATATCGTAAAATTGAAGGTCTAACAGCCAAAGTTATGCAATACACTTCTGGTAAATGAATGTACATCATCTTGGGCCATTTTTCATCGACTGAAAGAAACTACAGACATAATACAACGCATTCGTAAGAGACAAAATATTTGAAAAAGGGATGGTTCGTCTTACAATACCATTAAAAAGCCATTATGATATTGACCAACTGTTTTTGGAACATCTTATGAAATAATTTTCATGAAGAATAACAAGTAACTCGTAAAAAGATAGAACAAAATTTTGTGTTGCAAGTAGTTATGTCACAAGAAATTGTTCTACTAACACTACAAGAAAACAGGGGGTATTCCGACGGCAATAGCCGTCGAAAAACCGTCGGAAAAGGTCTATTGCGACGGTTTTCCGACGGTAATAGTCCGTCGTTTCTATGACGTCGGAAAATAAAGTCCGTCGGAAATTCGTCTCTATATTGCGACGGCAATCCGACGTATTTTCGTCGGCGTAGAAAGGCCGACGGAATTCCGACGGCTTCCGTTTTCCGGCGTTAACTGACGGAATTCCGACGGCTTACGTTTTCCGGCGTTCACTGACGGAATTCCGACGGCTTACGTTTTCCGGCGTTCACTGACGGAATTCCGACGGCTTACGTTTTCCGGCGTTAACTGACGGAATTCCGACGGCTTCCGTTTTCCGGCGTTAAATGACGGAATTCCGACGGCTTTCGTTTTCCGGCGATGACCGACGGAATTCCGACGGAATCGGTTATCCGGCGATGACCGACGGAATTCCGACGGCAATCGTAAATGAAAAAAAAATAAAAATATTTAATTTTAAAAAAACAACAATAAAATAAAATAAAACATTTAAAAATTATATTAAAATATAAAAATAAAAACTAATTAAATAAAAATTGTTTTCAAAGTATTTTAAAGTTTTACAATAAATTTTAAAACTCTAAAAGGCCTACCGGTACTGAAGAAGTTCATCATCTTCCGTTCCATCGCTTGAAAGCGTTCTTCGGCCTCCGCCTTATCTCTCGCTCTCGCTGCCTCGGCCTCCTCCCTATCCTTCTTTCTCTCTTCCTCCATTTCCCTAAGGCGTTCGTGCAACTCTCGGTTTTCCGCCTCCAATCTGGTAGCACCGCGAGGTCGAACCGACGAAACGGACGAGCAACTATCTTCAGGAAGGCCGAATACCCGGCCTCGGGTCTTGGGAGTCACCTAAGAATAATAAAAAAAAAATCTTAGAACTTAGTTGTATTAAAAGTTAATTTCAAATTACTTTAAAAGTTAAAATGTTACTAACCTCGTACGTGTACTGGTTGATAATGTCGACTGGAACTTCGGTCGGCGCCGGAGTTCCTTCCTCGATCGGTTGCGATTGGAGGTACTCATCCTGCCGCCTCTCTACGGCTTCCACGATTTCACGAGCAATCGGATCTTGAATTTCACCGGTCTTCTTGTTGGTGTGCGAACGTTTGACCATATCAAGATGCGAAGGAAACACACCGGTCTTCTGAAACTGTTAACATATAAAATTTCGTTAGCAACTTTAAAAATTTATTGAATTATTTAACTTCTTACCATTTGCTGAGCAGCTGAAGCCTTGCTTGTTGCTCCGAGGTTGTGGATCGCGCGTCCTTTCCCCTTCCGGTCGCTGTTGCGGTTAGTTGAGTGTTTCTCTGAATTCTCCCGAGTTGCCGCTAGTTCCCAATATCGAACTAGTCCAGCCCAACACTCATCTTTATATTTAAAAACCTTAGGCACCTTCCCGGTTTTATACCACGAATCTTTCCACTCGTTCATCTTCCACGAATACTTCCTCGCAGCCTTTGTGTCGAATTCCTTATGTAGAAAGGATTTCCGTCGGAAATCCGTCGGGATTCCGTCTATACATCCGACATAACACCCCACCCATCCCATCGGCCACCGCAGATGATATGGCAGCCACTCAAACTTTGCCGACATTAGACACAGTCGGAACGCCGTCGGAATTCCGTCCCTCATTCCGACAGATTTTGGCCGTCGGAAATAAGTCCGGTCAATCAAAGGTTGCCGACATCGGAAAGTTCGAGTTTTGTCGGAATTCTGTCACAATTCCGTCGGAAAAAGCTGATAGATCATTTCCGTCGGAATTCCGTCATAGTATTCCGACGGTATTCTCGCGGAATGTCGACCGCGTGGATTTCCGTCGGAATTCCGTTGGAATACTTTGACGGAATTCCGACGGAACATAATTTGTCAGATGTTCGTCGGAATTCCGTCGGAACTGGCAGACGGAATTCCGACGGCAATAAAAAGCCGTCGGAAAACTGCCTGTTTTCTTGTAGTGTAAAACACCCAAAACATCAACATTCATTTTTCAACTGCCAAGTTTTGTAACAGAAGATATAACCAACACCTGATTTATGATATTTACACATTGGCTTTAGAAGCATTTGAAATCTTTGTCAAAAAAATTGTATACTCTTTTCCGATGGGTGCAATGATTGTAGAACCTAAAAAGCTTAAAGATTTACACTTAATGTTCCTACCATCGATTAACCAAAACTGCAGTATTCTCTTCAGGTAGTCCTTACCAAGCTGACATTCGATTCTTTTTTTTTTGCTAAAAGGTAAATATTTCATTCAAAATGAAAATGTTTTAGGTTTATAAAAGGAATTCATAAACCTATAAGATGAATTTCATGGCAAAAAAAGGTAAAAACATGAAAACATAAATCATTACGGTTTTCAGTCCGTCCGCTCAGCATAACCACTAATGGTAATGGAGTACGACGAAGTGATGTCGATGTTATTTGTTCTTCCTAATTCAGTTTGGAGAGTTGCGAATGCGAAGAAAACCCACAAGACCGAGAGCCAAAATGCGTAGCACTAGAAGTCGTTCAATGGAGACTCAAGAATACGTCATCAACGGCCGCTCCTTCCCCTCGCTCGATCACGTACTCCTTGCGTCCCGAGAGGGCAGACGGGAGAGACATTTCCATGAGCTAACATATAAAAGAAGTCTCACATACCATGCTAGTGAAAGGTGTAAGCTCACTCTACCGAGGCCCGTGGTAGTCCAGAGCTGGATAAACATTATACACAACACCTAACCCAATGGCCTTACTAGCTCCTCTAGATCTCCGATACGAAGCAACGGACTCCACACGCAAGCCCGCATAGCAACAACTAGACCAAACCTCAGCAGCATGACACAACTAACAACTGGTCCAAATCCCAACCAACAAGACTAGGAAAACAATGATGAAGAACAAGAGACACTAGAGAGCCATCACCGATAGCTTACCAACTCAAGGATGCATCACCGAATAATCCAAGAAGAAAGACTGAGTAAATACTTGTTGACAAAATGCCACACCCGAAGCGCCACAATGATCACACTCTCGCAGGAACCTGATGTTGTCCACAAGCAGAAGCACAAACAGAGAGGGACCAAAACTATGGGACCAATCACCAAGCAAGGAACTCAAGCCAAAACTAACCAGACACAATGCTCTGTAACTAAATCAATAGAAGGCAAAGGACATAGAGATCGAGGCTCAAGCAGCCAAAGAAATATAAATATACCAAACCCAAAGGCCTAGCAATCGCGATCATAACCACCAGAGATCTCAAATATCCAACCCCTTAGCGACTACCCCAAGCTTACTGATGAAGACAGAGGCGACAATCAACCGGAGCCACAACCAGCCTCGAGCAGTTGATTGCAACGGAGAAGGAAGCCAACCACCAGAAAGAGAGAGAGGCGCAGCGGATCTTCCAAAAAAATTAGAAGATGTCGAAATCGATTTAAGACGGAGAAGAGGAGAAACAACAAGTAGACGTCGCTCCTTTTGCCGCTTGAGAGCTTCGCCGTCACCGGAATCGCGAGGCAGGAGAGATAGATCTAAAAGAAGATCGAACGCCGACCGATAGCTTGAGACAGGAGAAGGGATTTAGCTACACTTCGCCAAGTACTATCGCCATCGAGAAGCAGAAGCAATCAGCAGAAGATAACCCCAAAAACTTAAATGCGGTCGTCAAGCTCGGCGTATCTCCGACCACTCGCCGCGGAGACAGAGCAAGCCTCGCAAATTGATAGGGCTTTGGATCCTGGGTAACAGCAGAAAGGGAGGAGAAGGTTGCCCTCTCACAGGACCGGAGAAGACCGGTCACCGGAGAGGCTTCACGGTGAGGAAAGAAGAGAGGCCTGTGGCGGCGGTGGTGTTTTGAGACATTCGATTCTTCGTCAAGGAAAAACGTCCTGAGATTCACAATAGTCTGCACATCCATGTACTTTGTTGTATACTAAAGCACCATATTTCCACCTACCAAAAATGTAGTCATAACAACAACAAAACTCCAGTTTCGTTTTAGCTTTCTTTAAACTGAAAGTCAAAACACGGAATCCACCTTAGTTATATGTCTGGAGACCTCTACTATGTCCGAATACTGCATTCTTCACATAATTTTCCTCGTGCAAGTGTTTTAGAACATAGCGCAAATCTTCAGCTTCACAATGATACTTACCATACTGAAATGAGACTTTGCTTTCCCTAAAACCCAGAATCATGAGTAAGCAACAAATACCACCACTTTTAAAGAAAGATAGAAAGAGAAGCAGCAATTTTATTATGTGTCTTAAATCTAAATAGATTGATTCACACGTTCCCAGCAAAGTCAAAACGAAAAGAATTGATTATTGTCTTTTAATTACAGTGGCAATGGTTAGCACCAGAATTCAGTTCTCGAAGAGTATTTGAAGATCATAGTGTTAGAGAAAACAAAATGTTAAAAATTAAATATGGACGAAGGTGATTTGAGAAAACCTTTTTCTAAACCAAAAAGTAGCAAATATACAAACAGATGACCGCCACTTAGGGAAAAAAAACATAAAAAGCCCATGAACTATAATAAGCATGACTTAGGTGACGGATTTTAGTATATCCACATGTAAAGAAGAACACAACACATCACACGACGGAAATGTACAACATATAAAGTAAGTGAAGCATCATTAGTACTAAAATAGGCGTTTAGTAGTTCTCTTGGCCGTCCAAAGTTTGAAACAAAGTAAGACATGATAGAGATTTTAGTTTGTTATATTGGTTTTTTGAAATCATTGTACAAAACTGGAACAAAACTCGTAGAACCCAACAAAATCAAAGACGCAAAGATATGTAAGGACATGTTTTTTAAAAGATTGAGAATTTGAGAGAGGAACTTGTAAGGTTTGATTGATATTTTAGCTCATACAACATAGCAAATTCAAATCTCGTTTTCGTAAAAGTGAAGAGAATGACAGATAGAGTTAAGAGATGGATAGGGTTAGTGGAAATTTAGACCTTTTCATCGAGCAGGAGGAACTCGATTCCGGTGATGATGTGGTAATCATTGTTGGGATGTCGAGCATCCCAAAAACGGAGGAGACGGCCGACAACTTGTTGATCATGACAACCAAAGCGTAAATCATTGAAGGTCACGTAGTTAGCTTGGAAAGGAATTGCGAGAACATCGATGGTAGACATTTGGAGAAAGAGATGGAGCGTGAAGGCAAGCGATTTGAGTGAGCAAGGAAGTGGTATGTTGGAGCTTCTGGTGGTGGCGGTGGTATTTATAGTGGTCGTGTGGGCCGTTCCGGTAACGGTTACAAAGATAGGAGGGAGAAGTAGGGAAGTGGTAGAAGGTAGTGGGGAGGTTGATTTGATGCATTGATGTTGGGAATTACAGTTGGGAATTTATGTAGGGTTTGTGCGTTTAGGTTTTTTGGAAGGGGGGAGTTGGGGAGTCTGGTGTTTACGGGTGGGACGAATGGTGGCTATGTCGGCGATGACGTAAAGAGGGTATTTTGATCGACCAGATTTGATATGTGGAGAGTAAGTGAGGCCCATTAGAATTGAAGCCCAGATGAAATTGGGCAGTTTAATGTGGCGCAGGAAATAGGTCGGCTGACGTGGCAACTGCAGAGTGAAATGTGTTGTTGACGTAGCGTCCTATGGAGAGAGCCATTCTCCTTTTATATGGTAGATTCCTAAATATCTTTTCTATTTAATAACAGTGTCCTTTAGAGAAATTGGCTTGTAGAGCAAAGAAAAACACGGTAATTGGTGAAACACAATCCTACAATACAACTTTTACAAATTCTGGTTGTAACCCTCTCTCTTTGTCCCCTCTATCTTTCTCTCTCTCTCTCCCCTCTATCTCCCTCCCCTCTATCTCCCTCTGATAGATTCCTCGTAAGGATCTAAGCCCAAGGAACACTTCGAATGGTTTTGGAGATGCGGAAATGATGATTGGATGAACGGATTGATATGAAATAAATCGAAATGATGAAGATGAACCGAATTAATGGAAGTGAATGGATAGATTGATGGATCTAAGCATACTTCCGAGAGATATGAAAGATCTCTAGGACTACAAGGCTCAATCAAAAACTTAGATATTACGCACTAAGCCAAGAAAGAGTTGAGAAGATATTACGCACTTCTCGGATCAAACAAGTTAAAAGAAAGTTTAAGAATAAAAAGTTTGATGATTTGATTGATGATTTTAGGCCACTTATATAGGGGAGGGAAATGAAAGGACAAACCCCTTTCACTTCCTTAATTAAAAACGAAAATTAGAGACATAAATGAGAAGTTTGAAAGTCTAATGTGTGCACAAACAAGTGTGAACACATTAAACCAAGTTTGACTCACATTAAAAACAAAGTTTTAAATAAAAATCTGAAAAATATTAAGGCATAATGGGCTGGCCGAAATCACTTATTCATAGGCTTCAAGAAGCCTTCAAATTAGCCTAAGTCATGAAAATGAGGCTTTTGAAAATAGTGTGCACACTTGCCTCATTAAAAACCTCTTTCGGAAAACCCAAAGGGACAAAACCGAAAGGAGGGAAAAAGAGTACAAGTCCGCACACCTCCCATTATCATCCTTCCTCGGCTTGAATCACAACCAACGCGGTTTGATAAGCGTTCGAGTGAAGTTGGCATGTTATTCTCAACACAAGCATAGAGACGGCTTGGTTGAGTTTCTTCATTTTTGACCTCATCAAGGGTTTAGCTGGTAAATGCAAGGTCTTCGAGTCCATTGGATTCTCCGCGACTTCAAATTGCTCGTCGGCTTCATGCGGTTCTGTGACTCCATGTTCCAAGCTGGCCAGGGTTCTATCACCCTCTCTCCACTGTATCCACCACCCCAACGACCTTCACCCCTACGTCTTCCTCTATAACATCACTTCCTCCTCCGTAACCACCACTGCCGCCTCCATATCCACCTCCACCGGAATGATTATAATCATCATCATTACATCTCTCCGTAACCACCAACTCCTCCTCCGTAATCACCACCACGATCATTAATTTTCACATAGTTTCGATATTTGTATTTGGATTAATTAACCTTGAATTTAGGTTACTTCTACCCAATTAGGGTATATTTTAGGGTGGGGTGGGGGAAGGTTTTGGGTGCAAACTTGCATTTGGGTTAACCACTACCCAATTCTCGTTCACGGTAATGTTACGGCCATTAAGCTCTTTTCCGTTCATCTCTTCAATTGTATCTCCATCTAACAAATATACATATACATACACATTTTTGCCTTATCAAAAGAAAGGAGATAAGTGTCATTGGCCACACAATCACAAACAGAGATTAATAGTTATTTGAAAGTTATTGTTATTTTCCTAATTTGTGAACATTTCATTATTATACAGCTAAATGACTCTTTCCTTTATCTCGCAACCTATTAATTTTTGTTGACTGGTTTCAATTTTTTATTAATGTATCATATAACATTATGTGATTTGTTTGACCATGGTTATTGTTTGTTTTGTTTGATTTTGTGTAGTTTATGGAAGTAGTAGATATGTTTCTACTTATACAGTGCGTGATAATTTGTAAGTTCCATGTGAATACATCAGGATTATATATATATATATTCGTTTGTATATTACCATTACATTCACCAGAATTTATTTTGAAGTTTTTATTTCAGTTACTAGAATTGGCTCGCGCTTCGCGCGAGTATTTATTTTACAATTTTATTACATTTGAAAATAAATATTTTGATTATTATTTTTTAAAAAAATAAGCAATGTTTTATAAATAAAAAATAGTGGTTGGTTTGAAATGAATTAGTATTTTTTGTTTCTTAACTATATGATGTTGTATGAATATGAACTATGAGGTGATTTTTAACCATTTGAACATTAATGATTACTATTTGAAAATGTATTTCATTGTTTTAAACTTTGTTAGGTTTTTTTTGTCACTTAAAACTTTGTTAGCTAAATACATAAAATATCATATATTTCATATATCTTATCTATAAATTATAATACTTTTAATATTCTATTATTTTAACATTTATCGTTTATTTTCTATTCATCATATTGTTTTTGTTTGAGACATTATTTATTATGAATTTTGATTGGTAACATTGCTAATATAAAACTATTGGTTGAATCCAAAAATTAGTTATTTAAAGTTAAAAATACATTAAGGTTAAAATATGTGTGAGTTTTTCATACTTCAACTTAGTAGTTATTCTCTATACTTTCCAACATATTAATTGGACTAACATCACATGATATTTTTTCTCCTCCTATTAAGTGAAGTTTTAGAACTTTTATTTCATCATGCTCTTAAATTGACATATATATTTTCTCTTTGAGTTAAAAAGAAAATGATAAAACAATTTACCTCCATTTTTGATAACCAATAGTGCGAATTTCATATAACTAAATGTTTGTTTTACAAAAGAAAATACAAATCACAAAACACTACAATATTTAATTTTTGAAGCTTAAATTATTTTTTCGAGGCAAATATTTATAGTTTTACCCATTAATTTCTCTTGTTCTCTTATTACTTTAGATTAAGTATAATTGCAATAATTGTCTTAAGTATAGCTGAATTTAATTGATTTATTAGATGTAACAATTTTCTACTTATATTTTGCTTTATAAATCGAGTTATAAATCAATTTGTTTGTTTTTTGGGATAATTTTAAAACTGCCACTTTTAAATTATTTTTTCCAAATATACTATTGTTGAATTATCTTCTTACAAACATGTTATTTATAAAATCTTTTAAAAATATTATATCTCAAAATCTTCAATCTTAAAAAAGTATGTGAAATATCCATACTTTAAATTTTCACCGGATGTTGAAGTTAAAATATTTTTACTAAAATATTAATTACACCTTCCATCATTTATTTTTATTTTTTGTGATTGCTTATAACATAGATTTCCCCTCTACTTATAGTTGTATTTAAAATTTCTTTGTTGATCAAAATAAAATTACAAAACATAACGTTCTTAATTATTTACATTTATATAATATTTTTTGTAAATACTTTCAATATTTTTCTGAAAACAATAGTTTCTCTTTTAATTTTTTCACTTTTGTTATGTATAATTTTCCTTATTGTTTTAAGGATACCTTAAAATTTTATTTGGAATTAGTTGTAAGATGTAGCAACTTATGTTTTGTTGTATGAATTTAGTTGTAGGTGAATTATTTGTAAATTGTTATGACCTTTTTGATAATTTAATTTTTCTGTAATATTTGCAAATATAATTCAACCTAATTGAAGATATATGAAATGTACAATATATTAGTATAACCAAATATATTGAATATGTAACTAATCTAGTTACAATTTAACCTAATTGAACATTATGACTTTTCAAATTCTTTTTCTAATGTTAAAACCACATCTATAATTGTTAATTAATATGTATATTAAATTTTAAATTTAAATAATAAAAATAAAATAAAAAAATGATGTAGATGATGAGGTGGATGCATGAGAAGAGAGAAAAACTAACTTTATATATATAGATAATTTCAAAGATTGATGACTAAAGCCACCATTTTTGCTATCTTTATGATCGTTCTCGTTGTATGTTTGTTTTTACTTCAAAATTTTAAATATGATTCTATACTATATATGCATGCATCTAATTTCTTACAAATATCATATTTATTTACATACACCACTACACATATTGCTTTTCTTACTTTGAATTTTTTTTGTTTATATCATTAGAAATGACTAAACTTCTCTTCTTGCTATTTTTATGATCGTCCTCGTTCTAGGTTTGCTCAGTTTAAAACATATCAGAAATGTTGTTATTTTAAAAGATGAATGAATACTTGTGCTTTTCACCTTTATAACTCATTTTATCACTTTATAATTAAATTATAACTAAATTTTGAGATTAATGTTCTCTATATTTTTAGGACTCGTAACGAAGAAGACGCAAGGCGATGAAATGTGTCATGATCTTCTAGTGAAAGATAATTGTGATTTTACGTCATGTACCAATATGTGTATGTTGAAATGGAAAGCAAGCGGAACATGTTTTCAAAACATAAACGTCTTCAGCTGTTTATGCACTTTTCCATGCAAAATTTGATTGTTATCTATAAAGTTATGTTACAATAATAAATAATAAATAAATATATAAGCCGGTTTGAGTTCTTTTTATTTTATTTGTAATTTGTTCAAGTTCGGATTACCGTACTACTTGATCAATAATGTTTGGCTACTCAATACTTCTTAAATGACCAAAATATCCGAAAATTCCACATATTCGAAGATTACACAAAATTTTATTTTAGTCTACGCTTCTTCAACAATAAAAGAAAAGGCTAATGAAAATTACGATCGAATTAGTTTGTTAACGTTGGTATATTTTACAATACATTAGCTATACATTAATCAATATGTAAAATACACAAAGATTTTTTTTTTTTTGAAACTTTGATGAATACACAAAGATTTACCTTGCTATATATATATAAATTTGACATTTTATGAATTAAAAAGACATTACCAAGTGAGCGAGAGGAAGAAAAACTGAGAAAATCATGGTGTCTATCAACTCAGCTCGTATTTTATCCGACTTCACTCTATTTATGTTCTCGTTTACATGCTGTTAGTGCATGTACATTGGTAACCCCAAGGGGTCTAAAGTTGGTGTTCTTATAATATAAAATTATTAAAATAATTGTAAAAGGAAGAAAGAGAGTGTTAAGAGAGTATTTTTGTCGGGTATATTGAAATATAAAATTAATAAAATTTGAGTAAAGAGAGTAGAGAGTGTTTAAAACGAAGAGAGAATGTGTTAAATTGGATCTTTTGGAGAGTGTGTTTAAAAATAAAAAAGTGTGTTTAAATATAAAATTAATAAAAGTTGAGTAAAAGGATGAAAGAGAAGGTATAAAGTTGAATAAAAGGAAGAGAGAATGTGTGTTTTAATAATTTTATATTACTTTTAGACCCTTTGGGATGTGCAATGTACATGCCCTTAGAACATGATTGTTGGGGGTCTCTAACAAAAATATTTTAGATATAAAATCTGTAAATAATAATATTTAATGATGGAGTCTCTAAAAAAGATGAGAAAGTCTTTTTAAGGAAAGATTTTGGAAACGTCTCTTATAAATTTCTCACATTTTTTATGATAAAATATTAATAATTATTATTTTATTATTATTCATAAGTGGAAGAGACTTTTGTAATAAACCACCTTTAATCATAGTCTTAATGGTTGTACTTATAAACCCGTGACTAAACATTTTGATTAAACGCTATGATTGTTATTCGTTTGGCTCTAAGGCAACGTCTAATCGCAATCGACCAAAAGTTCCAGACGCCACAGCATTTGGTTTTAGACAAACACCGATTGGCCTACTACTTATGACAAAACTGACATACCATGTTAAATTTTACGAGTTTTCAAATTGAATAATCAGTTGACCATGTCTTTTATACAATATATCATTTTAAAAGTTCTAATACGATTTTGACAGTAGTATAATATTATTTAATTATTTAATTATTTTTGTTTGTTTTCAGTTTTACTTAATTCCTAGATATCTTTTCTATTTAATGATAGTTTCCTGTATCCCGTTACCTATTAATATTTGTTGACTGGTTTCAATATTTGATTCATGTATCCTATGAAATTAATCAAATTATCAGTTGTGTGTTTTGTTTGACCATGATTCTTTTTTTTTTTTTTTGGGGTGAATTGTTTGACCATGATTCTTGTTTGACCTTTTATAGTTTATGGAAGTAGTATATTTGTTTCTACTTATACAGTTTGTGATATTTTGTAAATACCATATGAATACATCATAATTATATATATTCACCAAAATTACCGTTACATTCACCAGAATTTATTTTGAAGTTTTTATTTCAAAGATGATTAAAGCCACCAACTTTGCTATCTTTATGATAGTCCTCTTTCTAGGTTTGTTTTATACTTCAAAAACTATTATACAATTATTATTATACACGAGATTAGTTCATATTGAATGTTCCCATCTATTTTATAGTATGACTCTAATTATTTTTTTTTTTCTGTTTTCAGCACGTAGTTAACTACACATTGTTAGTTTTCCTTAGTGTTAATATATGTTTTACTGTATCAAATGGTAGAATATCTCCATATTCTTTTGTAGATATTCATTTTCTCTACATCTTACACTTGTATTCACTATAAAAAAAATTTGTGACAGAAAATTGTGTCAATTTCTTTTGTCACAATATTTTGATGAGTTACAGACAAGATTGTGAGGAATTTGTTTAGTCATACTTTTGTTAGTATTTGGTCATAATTTTGTAACAGAGTTGAAGGTAACAAGTTTTCGTCACAATAATGAAATTGTGGCCATCCTATTGTGACCTTGTAAAATTTGTATCAATTTTGTCACAGTAAAAAATATGTGACGAAATATTTATATATTATGTCAAAATAAACTGTAACAATATTGACATTTTTTAGTAGTGATGGACCTTCTATAAAAACTAATACATAATTAGCCTAAAGTTGTACTTAGTTCATGCATAATTTAATATGATTCTATACTATATATGTCCCCATATATGTATGCATTTTTTTTCTTATAAATATGATATTTATTTACATACCATTACACGTATTGCTCTTCTTACTTTTGAAAATTTAGTTTATTTTATATCAATAGAAATGGCTAAAGCTTCTACTTTTTGCTATCTTTACGATCGTCCTCGTTCTAGCTTATAACTTTTTTATATACTTATACTTTTCACCTTTTTAACTCATTTTTTCACTCTATAAATTATAGCTAAGTTTTCAGATTAATGTTCTTTATATTTTTAGGACTGGTATCGCAGAAGACGCAAGGCCAAGAAATGTGTCCTGATCTTCTGATAAAGGATAATTGTGATGCTAACTCATGTGCCATTATGTGTACGTTGAAATGGAAAGGAAACGGAGCATGTTGGCAAACCGTACACATTTCCAGCTGCATATGTAGTTATCCATGCAAAATTTGATTGTTTTTAGATTATCTATAAAGTTATAAGTTACAATAATATAAAAATAAAAAGTTGATAAAATTTTTGATAACCGCGGTTCAAGTTCATTTTAATTTTGTATAATTTGTTCAACTTTGAATTTTCAGTACTACAAGGTCAATAATAATTAGCTACTCAATTGTTGTTAAAAAAAAAATTAGCTACCCAGTACTTCTTAAATGATCGAAATATCCTAAAATTCTACATAATTTTATTTTTAGTCCATAATTTTTCAATTATAAAAGAAAAAGCTAATGGAAATTCCATACGTTCAAATTAGTTTTATAACGTTGGTATATTTTACTATTCATTAGCTATAACTTAATCAATAGGTAAAATACACAAAAATTTACTCAGCTATGTAAGTTTGACATTTTACGAATTAGAAAGGTATTAGCAAGTAAGCAAGAGGAAAAAAAAAACTGAGAAAATTATCGTCTATCAACTCAACTCGTATATTATCCAATTCCACCTCTGGTCATGTTCGTTTACAAACTTGTAACCAAACGTTGCGATCATACGCTACGATTGTTATTCGTTTGGCTCTACCGCATCGTTTACTTGCAACGTCTAATCGCAACACTAAATAAATTCAATGACCAAAAATTTCAGATGCTAAAACGTTAAGATTGGCTACAACGTTTGGTAGCAAGAGTATGCGAACACCGTTTGGCTTACAAACGAACATACAATATGATTTCAAAGAGAATTGGTTCGCATGTAAACCGGAATCAAACATGACCGTATCCAATTTCTCCTTAGCCGGAATCGGTAGGTTCAAAGCGATGAAAAAGCTTTGCAATTTTGAACGTAGGATTTTTAACTTTCCATAAATAGAAAACAAAGAAAAAGTCAACATTTTTATTTAAAAAAAAAAAAAACCAAATTTGAAATCAGATTTAGGTTAAAATCGAATTGGGGAAAAACTCCACGAAACTTGGAAATCACAACCACACAGAAATCGAACAATGTCTTCTTCAGAGACGACGAATTTATCGAAAGAAATCGATCCAAATTCACCGATTTCGTCAGAGGAGACGATTGTATCGAAAAAAATCGATCCAAATCACGTACTGTTAGTCGCGGATTTCATCAAAGCTTTCACTTTCCCAGATTCATCTCTCGATGATTTCACATCTCACGACTCTTTCTCCGTCTTACTTCAAAGCAATCTCAAAGCTCTCTCCGTCGAACGTGGCCGTATCTCTTGCTCCGTCGTCGTCACTCCAGCTTTAACTGTAAAACATTATCCTTTTCCTCTCTTCTTCATTCAAAAATCAAAATGGGTTTCGTAAAGTTTCGATCTTTGATTCCATGAAAGTTAACTGTTTTCTTTGTGTTTCGGATTTGAAATTGAAATGGGTTTCCCTAAAGTTTCGATCTTTGATTCCATGAAAGTTTCTGTTTTTTGGTGTTTTTGATTCAGAATCGAAATGGGTTTCGTAAAGTTTCGATCTTTGATTCCATGAAAGTTTCTAATTTTTGGTGTTTTTTATTCAAAATCGAAATGGGTTTGTTAAAGTTTGGATCTTTAATTCAGTTACTGGTTTTGTTTGTGTGTGTGTGTGTGTGTGTGAATAGAATTTCTTTAATGGGTTACATGGAGGATCAGTAGCATCAATTGCAGAGAGATTATCATTGGCTTGTGCTAAAACCGTTGTGTCTGAAGACAAACCTTTGTTCCTTGGTGAATTGAGTATGTCTTATCTCTCTGCTGCTCCAATTATGGTAAGCAACAACTACATTTCTCTTTAGAATCATTGAAATGAGAGAAGATTATGATTCTGTGTAAGATTGATTTTGTAGAGTGAAGTGTTGGTGGAGGGATCAGTGGTGAGGAGTGGGAGAAATATGACAATGGTGAATGTTGAGTTTAAGATGAAGGAAACTATGAAAGTTACTTACTTAGCTCGTGCTACGATTTACCATTCTCTTATCTCCAAGATTTAAAGCTTTTGGCATTCAAAAAGAAAAGATCTTTTTGTTGATTGTTTTATCTTCTATTCAATAACACAAGATTATGTATACAGATTAGTCTTGAGATATATATATTAAGCATTATTACTTTTCATTGTCTTCAAACACTTTATACAACTCTACAAGCTGAGATCTTTGAATTCTATTGAAGGAATGTAGTCTTGTTAGTCCTTTTAGTAGTAAGCGCAGTGCTTTCGATCTTGGTATGAATGTGGTTTGTGTTGGAGGAATGTAGTTTTGTTAGTCCTCTTAGTAGCAAGCGCAGTGATTTCGATCTTGGAATGAACGCGGTTTGTGTGGGATGGAAGGGGTGAGATCTATGGAAGAGCATATTGGGACCGGTTTTACGCCTCGAGAGAATGTTGCTTTGACAATTGGATTCTTTAGCTTGTGGATGCATTTTTAGACCATCAAGGAGACAAGTAGGATCTATTGAAAACAGAGGCTTGCATGGAGCATTATCATAAAGCAAATTTATGTGGAGATTCAGGGAAAATCTTTCAAGATTCCCAATATGACTAAACCATATGTTCAGTCTTAGAGAAACAACCAAGTATCATATGAGCCAATGACACACTCGACTTTGTTTATAAGCCCATCAAGGGCCCAATAATATTTTATCTAATTGTAAAATTGTGGAAACTTGGATATGTCAATCACCAAGTCTTCGAGTTAATCAAAGGGTCAGTCAGTAGTAGCATTATTTTGGAACTTTTCAGATGATAAAGTCTTTGTGTGTTGTCAACTTGAAAACCAAACGGTTTAGGCTTAACTTTGCACATATCTATGTTCAATTTATTACCTCATCGTAATGTAAATTCAGCATTTACGTTTTAAATTAATTAATTTGAAAGAAATAAGTCTTTTTCAAGAATCAATCATAGTTTTCTTTTTCATTTGCCGGATTAATTAAAATTTCTTCAATGTTAAATTATACTATGTTCAAAATAATGATAATGTATTTGGTTTTTCTCTATATAAACCACTAGTCACCACAAAACAATTCCGTAGGGGTTATATGGTGTTTCTATTTTCAGAGTGGATCCATTGATTGTTATAGCTCGAGATATGTCCAAGTTTTCTCTCATTATGTAATAATATAAGTATTGTCTTTTTTCCAAATTAAAGATCATTAAATTTCAATCGATATACGCACTACATTCCGATGTCACTACTACTAGCTCTAGACAAATAAATTTCAGTAATATCTAACCATATTTTATTTAATGAAAATAACGTAAGTTTTATTATGACGAGAAGAAGTAAGGACGTGTAACGCACATGCCTCTGCATTAATATACGATAGAGATGCAAAAGACAACTACAATATGGAAGTTCATGGAAATTTAGTTATATAAAGACTTGCTAATAGGTATTTATAGGTCAACCTCTTTTAATGATAGCAATTCGGATATATATGCAACGTCAGTCACAAGTTTTTTTGAAACACTTTCCCTCTCACAATTGGTAATAAATCCATTCATTACCTAACTTTATTTTCAAAAAAATGATAAGATCATGAAGTGACAAAACAACAACAAAAATCAACTTATTTATAGGTTCTAACCGGAGAAAATCACATCGTGGAATATGCTGTATTATTTTCCTTGTTGTGACATTTTACTTGAATTCAATTTGTAAAATAAAACTTAAAAGAATGTCTATCAACTAGCTTTGTATGCTTAAAAGTTGATCTATCTATATGCTCAGGGATCGAATCCACAGAGACCAAGTGTTACGCAACAAATTATAGACTATTGAACTAAGCTAAGTAGGAAACAAAGATGGGTGATTGTTATCAAATTGAAAGACAAGATTGCAAGTAAAAACGATTTAAATTCAGATAAATAAAAGCACTAGGCATTAGGGAATTCTCAGGAAATCACATTCATAAACCAGACAACTATTCATATTCTAATATGCATGCATCTTAAACTCAAACACTGATATAAATTGCTCCACTTTCGTGATAACAATTACTTTCCCTAGAGATCCGAGTGCCTAAACTTTTGGAATGGTCACGGCTATCCTAGACAAGCATTATAGTTCAGGTTTGATCAGTTCATAATACTCTATAACTAACCTTTCGAATTGTTATAACGCATTACTCATCAACAGTAGTTCTAGCAATACACAAGCTTTTGGAATGTGTATCAACCTAAGATCTAGTGATTAAATGGCCAGTTCAATCCTAGCATTATGCCTAACAGTGATGAAGATGGTAATTGATAAGTAATCTATCTGTGTCTAGTTTAATCTGTGAAATCCTTCGAAAACCCTAAAACCTAACTAGAGAACTACTCATACATGATTAAAGAACAAGCAAAAACCATGGATGAGAATAGCATAATCATATAAATAAAAAATCAATATGGGTTCAGAAATCTTCTCCAAAGGGCGATGAGATCTTCTCCCTTGCTTACAAAACGTCTGAATAAAACTAATAAAAGAGGTCGTGTCCAATAAAAACAAAATCCTATGGGTTTATATAGAAAATAAAACGGAAAAGGAAAATTCCTAGAAATCTGGGAACTGGACCGGTCGGTCTGGAATCTGGACCGGTCGGTCCAGTTTCCAGAGACAAAGGTCTTCACGTCTGCATGTGTGGACCGGCCGGTCCTGGGTGTGGACCGGTCGGTCCGGTTTCCCGAGGCTCCAAATCTTCATGTCTTCAAGTGGAATGGTCGGTCTTCAAGCAATCCTATGTGGACCGGCCGGTCCCTAGGTGAGACCGGTCGGTCTGAAGTCCAGAAACCTCCAGTTTTCGCCCAAATGCTTGAAACTCGTCCCCAAACGCATGCGGTTCCAAATCTTGAAGTATGGACCTAAATCTCAACTCAAAACAACTCAAAGACTCTGAAAACTCGTTAAACTTGTGGTTAGGAACGTCCAAATTCACGTTATATCACTATCTTTTACCAATATTAATAAAGATATATCGAATTAGTAGTTACCAATATATCATACTATTTTTAAACTGTGGTTGTGTCATTGTTTTTGTTATTCATTTATTATCGTTCTGTGGCACAAATCGGACCATTATTATTTTTTGTGAAAAATATGATGGCAAAAGAATGATAACTTAGCTATAACGAAATAGATCCATATACTATTAACTATGTATTTAAAATATTTTCAGCTTATATAAATTAGGGTTAATTTGCTTAATAACAAAAAAAAATTATAATTCAAAAATTAACCAAAAGTGGCATGTGTGACATTATTATGGCCATTAGATTTAGGGTTTTTAGCTAGATTTTCAATTATAATTTTTTTTACGCTATCTTTCCTAATTTCCCTATAAATTATGTCAAAAGGACAATCTCATAGTGTGTAATAATAGAAAGCTAAAACACTACCCAATATCATCTCACGAGATGCTACAAACAAACTTAGAGGCAAGTGGCAAACATCTATAGCAATAAAGAAATCCAGCGATTATTTTGTCAGGATTTAACCCGTCTTTATCGAATAACTTAGTTCCACAACAAATGATTTTTTTATTATAAGTTTTGGAATTGATTCCAAATTCGCAAACCATATCTTATCATTTCCATCTGTCGTATATGTAAAAATCGTATTAAATTCGTTGTCAGACACACTTAATAGTGGCTTCGTTCGGGTGACTTAAGTGCATACTATATCGTATGGAGTCAACGAACTCAGTATAGCAAAAAACAAAAGTACACGCTGATATAATCAGGCTTAGGAAACTTTTATAGCAACGAAATTAAACAGATTACGAAGTGTCTTTAATTCGATTAATCTGACAGAAAAAAATACTTATAGACAAAATTTAGAGATCACAAGATCGTATGACGCTTCAGACGGAACTAATATTATATGGTGTGTTGTTAAAAGGGAATTACAAGTTTTACTCCAAACCATAGTTAAAAGTTAAACACATTGCAACAAGAAAAGATAGTTTTGCAAAGCTAATTGTGATTGTAGACATCATGATTTGCCAAAGAAGTAATTAAAAAGTAAAATTATAGATGGTTTCAGTGTCAAAAGGTTTTTTTTACACGCAAGTATTAAAGTTGATAGATCGCCACTATGAATCCATGATAAATACGTTGATTTATCGGATGGTGTTTAATTCCACAAATTAACGTCACGTTAACGTAGTAGAGTGTGATGCATGAATACGATTTAGAGCAACGTAACTTTGATTATAACAATATGATCATTCACCGCCACTATTCATAAACTTATTAAATAAAAACAAGCACTACAAGAAAACAAGGCATTTTCCGACGGAAAAACAATGCCGTCGGAAAATCCGTCGGACATTTGCGTCGGATTTCGGACGGAATTCCGACGGAATGCGTTTTTAAAAAAAAAAAAAAAAAAAAACAAATTCCGTCATAATTCCGTCACAATTTCCGACGGAATTATGACGGAAGTAATAAAAATTAATTAAAAATAATTAAAAAAAAATTCCGTCACAATTCCGTCGGAATTCCCGACGGAATTATGACGGATACCGTATACCGTATACCATATACGGAATATGAGGTATACGGTATACGGTATCCGTCACAAATCCGTCGGAAATTGTGACGGAGTTGTGACGGAAGTAATAAAAATTAATTAAAAACAATTTCCGTCACAATGCCGTCGGAAATTCCGACGGAATTATGACGGATACCGTATACCGTATACGATATACGGAATACCGTAATTATTTTTAATTAATTTTTATTACTTCCGTCACAACTCCGTCACAATTTCCGACGGATTTGTGACGGAATTTGTTTTTTTTTTTAATTTTATTGAATTTTAATTAATAAATTTAGGGATTTTGACGGCTTCCCGACGGAGTTCCGACGGATTGCGTTTTTTAAAAACAAAAAAAAATTCCCGCCTATGTTTTGGCGGTATAAAATTAGGGTATAATCCGTCGGAATACCGACGGATTTCCGACGGATTTTACCCTAATTTTATACACATTTTCTTATAAGAAGAAGAAGGAGAAGAAAGAAGGAAGAAAGAAGGAAGAAAGAAGAAAGAAGAGAGAAGAAGAAGAAGAGAGAAGAAGAAAGAAGAATTAAAGAAGAAAGAAGGAAGAAGAAGAAGAAGAAGAAGAAGAAGAAGAAGAAGAAGAAGAAGAAGAAGAAAGAAGAAAGAAGAAGAAGAGAGAAGAAGAATTAAAGAAGAAAGAAGGAAGAAGAAGAAAGAAGAAGAAGAAGAAGAAGAAGAAGAAGAAGAAGAAGAGAAGAGAAGAAGAAGAAGAAGAAGAAGAAAGAGGAAGAAGAAGAAGAAGAGAGAAGAAGAATTAAAGAAGAAAGAAGGAAGAAGAAGAAGAAGAAGAAGAAAGAAGAAGAAGAAGAAGAAGAAGAGAAGAGAAGAAGAAGAAAAAGAAGAAGAAGAAGAAGAAGAAAGAAGATTCACGGGCCGGATTTCTCCAGCGGAAATTTTCCGGCCGGTCGCCGGAGAATTTCCGCCGGAGAATTTTTTTAAAAAAAAATTGAAAATCCGACGGTATACCGACGGATATGATATCCGTATACGGTATACTGTATTCGTATACGGTATACTGTATCTGTATACTGTATTTGTATACGGGATCGGAGTCCGTCGGTAATCCGTCACAATTCCGTCGGAATTCATATTTATGACGGATTTCCGACGGAATTTTTTTTTTTAAAATCCGTCATAATTCCGTCGGAATTCCGTCTAGATTTCCGACGGAATTATGACGGAAAACTATTTCCGACGCGATAGAACCGACCGGCCAAAACCGTCAGAATACCGTCGGAAAAGGGTCTTTTCCAACGGATTTCCGACGGTTTTGGCCGTCGGAAATAGCCCTGTTTTCTTGTAGTGAAGATATGTTGTCTTGAAATAATATGGCAATCTATCTCAAAGCTGGTACAATTATCTATTTGCGAAATTTATACACATGCACATGACTATATGAGTAATTTATAGAAACAAAAATCGGTTTCAAATACTAATAGTATGTGATCATGATCAGTGTGTGGCTCTCGAATGTTGTGGGAAGTTAAGTTGTTCTTCTCCAAATCGAATGGCCATAAAAAATTAGCTTTTCAAGTTATGAGAAGACTATTTGTAACTTATTTTCCTCACTATCCATTTATAACTATATTTGGAAAATATATACAATGCGACGAGAAAACAAAACAATATAAGTTCCATGGAAATTAGATACAATCTAAGTAATATTTCCAATATATAAAACGAAAGAAGATGGAAATTCCAATACACAAGGTCAAGAGACTCAGAAGTTATGTTTTTCTATATACTTGTTTTGCTTTTTCATAAATGGTATATATTCTGATAAAATTGGTAACAATTTTCAAAACTATCGTCTATATTATATCTCCACTTTCACAGTATTTTTTTATATTCTATTTTAAGTGATAAAGTGATATTAAACCAACTTTAGTTTTAAACATGATGGCAAAAGAATGGTAACTATTTTCAAACCAGTCGTCTATATCAAGTTTTAAGTTAGACAATTCGCACAAACATAATAACATCGTTGGATTAAACAAATAGAGATCTCTAATCAATTTAAACTCATCCAAGTTCGAAGAAGAAATAAGTCATTCCTCAAAAGAATCTAACATCTTCAACAATTCCAAACGATATGATTCGGAAAACGACATCAAAAACATTTTCAACAAAGACTTCTTGGTTTCGTGCAAGGCCCTCGCAACAGGAAGATGCAGTTTTTCCATTGTCTAAAATCTTTTAGTCCAAGTACAACAGAGATAAACAGAGATAAAAATCTTTTAGTCCAAGTACTATAGCATTATTGCTATTTACATTTTTTTATATATAGATAATCCTTAACTATGATTGAACTCACAAAAAACAACCTTAAATCTGAAACTATACCTATGTGGTGAACTGTCAACAAATGGACCGACCACCATGAAATTGCTAAAAAACTTTAGAAAATACATAAAATGATGAAATCTGAAACTATAGATGCTATTTTCAAACATCATTTTGTTACAAATATTTTTAAACTGCTTGTATTTATTTATCACCAATTAAACTGCTTTGGCACTAGCTGTACGTACATCGAGTCATCGACCATATAATACCATTATACCAACTATCTATTTGTTCTGCACTAACTAATTCATCTTCTACGATTTTCTATATATAACGTGGTAAAGACATATTAGTTGTACCTTACGTGCAAACATGATCCCATAATAATAATATTAACCTGAAATTTCTAAGCTATTTTTTGTTTCTACTTTCAGTCTTTAATGAAGCTCAAAATTTTGATAACTTGAAAACTCCAAGAATTAAGGAATGGTACAAGTGTACAGTTGACGTTACTCGCCGAGTCAACGACTCCCCCCAATACGACCTTTCCATAAAGTTTTCGTTCAACTCGCAAAATAAGAACGAAATTCAATACGTATGTGAATTTCTATGTAAATTCAACTTTTGATATAAAAAGTTAGTTCCATTTACTCAGATTAAGTCATGAACATATTCAAATGAGTTGAATAATTCTTGATCAAAATTGGTTAGTATCCGTTCAACTAAACGTTTTGGTAAGAAAATTTCCGCAAAAGTTTCTCACAAGTTGCTTCCTTGAATATCAAGAAAGTATTTTGATATATGTTAATTATCTTAATCCTATAAGTCCTAAATAACAATTAAATATGACTGTTAACAAGTATGGAACAAAAAAACATTTTCAGAATATTATACTATAATATGAGATCAATATGAAAATTTCATAATATTTAAAAGATCTATATCAGTTTTATTAATGATATAGTATGTGAAAAATATAAAAGATCTTATGCAAGCTTTTATCAATTAGTAATAATGCAACAACTTTCAGCAAATTTAATTGGGTCTCCTAATTAACACAAAACAAAACAAAAATATCTAATCAAAATGAAGAAAAAGACTTACACTACAAGAAAAAAAGGAAAATACCAACGGCCAAATCAGTTGGAAAGTCGTTGGAAAAGTGGTATTTCCAACGGAATTCCGTTGGTAAATTAGTCGTTGGTATTTAGGCGTTGGAAATCTGATCCGTTGGAAAATTGTTGGAAATTTCCAACGGATTTAGCAACGGATATTTTTCGTTGGAAATGTCCAACGGATTTCCAAAGGATTATTCTGTTGGAAATTCGTTGGAAATTTCCAACGTATTTCCAACGTAACTTCGTTGCAAATTTCCAACGGATTTTAGTTGCTATTTTCCGACGAATTTCCAATGGATTTTAGTTGGTATTTTCCAACGATTTACCAACGGATTTTAGATGGTATTTTCCAACGAGTTTCCAACGGATTTAGTTGGTATTTTCCAACGAGTTAGCAACGGATTTCAGTTGGAAATTTCCATTTTTATTATTATTAAAATTAATTCCAAATAAATTAAATTATCGGAATTTTTTTTTTTTTTATAAAAATTTTGGTTCCCAAAACCGAAATTATTCGCAAATATGAAAATTAAAACGTCTCAATAGAGTATTAAAAGTGAAGTACAATAAAAACACAAATTTTGTTCTTAAAACCCGAAACCGTGATCGAAGGTTCTTGAAAAAAAACCGAAAGAAGAACATATCATTCAAGTGTCTTGAGATCCATCCAATGTGTCGCCGCCTCCTGGGTTCGACGTCTGTGGGAAGGTCGGAACCTCGATATTCAGCTTCTCGGAAACGACCCCACGAAGCCAGTCGAATTGCGAAGATAGGTTGACCAATTGTTGTTGAGTGTTGCGGTATTGTTCCTGAGTGGTGCGGTATTGTTCCTGAGTTAGCCGGAGCTCATGTTGGGTACTCTCCAATTGTTGAATCGGTACATAACCAACTGGTGGAGAAATTGGCGTCGTCCGCCTAGAGGTTGCGCCGTGGTCGTCTCTGTATGAGCCATATCCGAACCGATATCCCTTCTTGACAGGAACCGTCTGCAATGGTATGTAATTAATATTAAGTTAGTATATTTATTTTGATTTATTAAATAAAAATTGTAAATGAAAGTTATTACTATATATTTACGTATATATACCTCATTGTACAGCTGTTGGATGTCCTCAGGCGTGAGCTCGTTCGAGCATTGTTCCGACCCTTCGGGTTGAGATTGAGCACGTTGGGACTTTAACTCTTCCGCTTTTGCCCTGACATCGGTAATGATCTTCTCGGCTTTTTTGGAAACTAGTTTTCCCGTTTTTTTCGACTTACGGGAAGTCTCCAGGAGAGTGACGATGTCAGGCTCAACTCCAGTCTCTATGTGCTGAAATATAGGGAAATAGATAATAAATATTAAATAGAAAATAATTGAAATTGAATTGTAATCGGAAACTTGTGTTTGGTGATTAAATACTTACAATTTGATTGGCCAGTCGCTTCATTCCACTCGATCCAAGTGTATGGGTGCCATTACCGTTCTCAATATCGGTCTTCTTGGCTTTTTTGCAACTCTCGCTCTTCATTTTCGACGATTCGGAAGTCCAAAAGTCAATGTACTTCTGTTGAATACCAAGTCCCATCCACATAGGAAACGCCGGCTTGCCCTTTAACCATTTCTCCTTCCATGAATTGACGTAGCCTTTCAGGTTATTCGTCCCAAATTCTTCGAATTCCTTCAGAGCCAGCTCGTCGTAGCGGTGGTCCCAGTTGTACCGTTGCTGCCAGAAAAAAAACCATTAGTAAATTAAAAATGAGTAATTTTAATTAAATATATAATTGAAAAGTAAATAAATAATTTTTTTGACTTACCGCCAATTTGCTAAACCACTCGTCCCTGACATTAAGGGGGACTTTCGACCAGCTCGGATATGCATCGTGCCAATTCCCATAAAAGATTTTCCGAAGGACTTTGTTTAAGTCGTTCGAGTATCCGAACCTGAAATAAATAACATCAAGTTAGTAAACAAAATAAATAAATTGTAACAGTATGAACATATTATTTCATAGTTCATTAAGTTTTTAATTACCATATCTTTTCGGCGTATGGGTTGGTTTTGATCGCGGGATCGAGTCTCGTCAAGTTTTCCCGACTCGGCGCATGGAGGACAGCATAAAGGTCGATATAAGTCTCGGGGTTGTAACAAGAAAATCCAGAGCCACTGAGTCCCTGTGCGGCGGTTGGTTCGGACGAAGACGGAAATTGGGTCGACGTAGGACACGTCGCTGGGCCTTGGGTCGATGTAGAAGGATTCCTCCGAACATTGCCAATGGTGTCGTCGAAAAGCAGATCACGAAGTAGGACGGTATCATCATGAGTCCACTCGGTTGTGTTGTAACACGAATTTGTCTTCTTTCAAGGCTTCCAACTCCTCGTCAGTTATATGTGGTCGTAAGTTCCTCATACCAGCACAGAACATGCTACAATATACAAGTATACATCTTTCAGTTTAATAGATGGGGAATTATGGAAAATGTTTATATAAGTATCCGTCCAAAAAAACTTGAATTACCTTACGAATGGACCGAGTTCCTCGCAATTCGCAATGATATACTTATGAATGTGTGTGTGCTCCCTCGTGTCTAAGAATCTGTTACCCCTTTTACCGCTAAGGCGCCCTATTTGTTCAAACATATCAGGTACTGCACTTGGATATACTGGCTTTTCCCCCCCCATCATCGTAACGGCCTGGTTTTGTTGCCTTAGTTTTAACTGTCCTCGGGAAGTAGTGCGCCGAAAATGCAGTGGTCTCCTCTCTGACTTGCTGAGCCGCTATTGATCCCTCGACCCTGCTGGGGTTCTTGACCTTTTTCTTAAGGTGAAACATGTAGCGTTCGAACGGGTACATCCATCGATACTGAACTGGGCCTCCAAGCTTGAGCTCACGAGGTAGATGTATTGGTAAATGTTCCATAACATCAAAGAACGACGGGGGGAAAATCTTCTCCATGTTGCAAAGAATGATTGGTATTCTTTCTTTCAAATGATTGACACCTGCTTCAGTATGTGTTCTACTGCAAAGATCACGGAAAAATGCACCAACACCGGCTATTGCCTCATGGACATCTTTTTGTAAAAGATGTGTAAAAGCCATAGGCAGTAGTCGCTCCATAAACACATGACAGTCATGGCTCTTCATCCCAGCCAATCGTCCGGCGAGAGAGTCCATGGAGTTCGAAATGTTTGATGCATATCCATCTGGGTACTTCACACAAAACCTCAACCATTCAAAGAATTCCGCCTTTCCATCGCCATCTAGTCTGTATAAGGGTATTAGACCCACACCATCTTGTACATGAAGACTTTCCCGACAACACAATTTTGGGAGATCTAACCGACTCTTCAAGTTATCCTTTGTCTTCCCTTGAACATTGAGCACGGTGTTGATGATGTTGTCAAAAAAATTCTTTTCGACATGCATAACATCTACATTATGTCGTAGCAAATGATCCTTCCAGTAAGGGAGATCCCAGAAGATGCTCTTCTTGTGCCAATGGTGTTTATCACCGTAACCGGATGCTTTCTTATGGTTGTTTCCTCCACAATCTGCCGTCCGTTCTACCTGTTGCTGGTTTAACTGGTGAAGGAGGGCTTCCCCACTTAACTCTGGCGGTGGTGCCTCTGGTACTGCTCTTTTTTTCCTGAACAACCTTCTGTTTTTACGGTAAGGATGTCGCCTATCAAGAAACCTTCTATGACAATCAAACCAACACGTTTTCCGGCCATGTTGGAGCTGAAAAGAATCAGTTTTGTCCCCACAATATGGACACGCCAACTTTCCGTGTGTTGTCCACCCGGACAACATCCCATATGCTGGAAAATCGCTAATAGTCCACAACAACACCGCTCTCATTTGAAAATTCTGTGACCTAGACACATCGAACGCTTCTACACCTTCAGACCATAGAAGTTGTAACTCTTGAACTAGCGGCTGTAGAAAAATATCTAGGGATCGCTTTGGATGATCAGGTCCAGGAATGATAACAGAAAGATAAAGATATTCTCGCTTCATACACAATGACGGTGGCAAGTTGTAAGGCGTCACAATAACTGGCCACAACGAGTACTTTCTTCCCGTCTTCCCAAATGGATTGAACCCATCTGTGCATAATCCCAAATAGACGTTTTGACTCTCACGGGCGAAACTCGAATGTAACGCGTTAAAGTGCTTCCACGCTTTTGCATCCGATGGATGGCTAATTTCCCCTTCCGAGTTGTGCTCTGCATGCCATCTCATCGCTTCCGCCGTAACTTCTGCTTGGTATAATCTCTTTAGCCTAGGCGCTATTGGTAAATACCACATACGCTTAAACGGCACTTTGGCTTTCCCTCCAGTAGCCTGATACCTTTCCTTATGACAAATTTTACAACTCGACCTATTCATGTCTGTACCCCAGTAGATCATGCAGTTGTCCCTACACACGTCTATCACTTCACAAGGCATACCCATCCCACCAACCAACCTTTCGACCTCGTCATATGTCTCCGGTGCCAAGTTACCCTCCGGTAAGTAATCTTTGACAAATTCAAGTATTTGATCCACACAATACTCGCTCAATTTGTTATCAGTCTTTATGGCCATCATCCTAGTTGCAGCTGATAGAGCAGAATGACCTTCTTTACAACCTTCATATATAGGACGATTCGCTGCGTTTAACATTTCAAAAAACCTTCTTGCTTCACCAGTTGGTTGATCCTCACTTATATTTGTGTCCATGTTATCTATCCCGGCTTCCCGAAACACTTCATTCACCATTTCTATCGTCCCTATGGCCTCTGTCTCCATTGTTTCCGAGACCACATTGGACTGTATATCTGATCCGGATACATACTCAACACCCGCCTTTCTCCTACGTCTACGACGTCCGACCAGTTCTACAGTTCCACTAATACTACCTCCACCTAGACTTTCCCCATGAGACAACCAATAGTAGTAACACTGCATAAAGCCGTTTCTATATAAATGCTTCCCTACTACACTAACCTCTAAAATTTCATCATTCTTGCAATTGACACAAGGACAGCACATCAAACCAGTTTCTTGTGGGAGCGGTTGATTGGAAGCAAATGATATGAAATCTCTTAGCCCCTGGTTGAATTCCCTTGTGTTTGTGTTACTGACAGGATCCCATTTATTGTACATCCACGCCCGGGCAATCTCAATATTATTCATCGACGACATCCGAAAACCTATTTTAAGAAAATATTGTTGAGAAACAAGTTTTAAAAGTATAGTGGAAAGTGTAAAAGAATGAAAACTAATGGGTTTAGTTATATATATACAAAATCAATTCCAACGGAAATCCGTTGGAAATCAATTAATTTTCCAACTAGTTTCCAACGAAACATATTTTTTAATTATTTTAAATTTTTTAAAAGTTTCTAACGCCATTCCAACGGAAACAGTCCGTTGGAAAATTCATTGGAAATTTCCAACGAATTTTCCAACGGATTCGGTCGTTGGAAATTTCCAACGGATTCTCTTTCCGTTTCTAATCCGTTGGTAAACCGTTGGAAAACTTTCCAACGGATTTATCCGTTGGAAATTCATCCGTTGGTAATTTCCCATTTTTCTTGTAGTGTTAGAATGCGAAATTTCTAACAATTTGTAAGTTTATTGTACCACAGTTTTTAGTTTGTTTTGTACGACAAAGCACAAAAGTACATGTATCGCATGCTAAGAAATCTTTAGAGCTAGGCTAAGAGGAAAAGGAGTCGTGTTTCATTAATAATAACTAATGGAGTACAAAAAACAAATTATAAAACTAATATACGAGTGTAACCAAAAAAAAAAAGAAACTAATATACGAGTAACTTTCCTTGGTTATTTACTCTTGTTTCATAGCTGTTTGAACGCGCGTTACTTGGCACCGAACAATCCCGCCGCGTTTTTCACGCCGCTTGAATCGCCACGTCGTGTACTCACTTTTCAGAAACCATTATTCAATATTTGAGATATGGGCCTGTTCTTTAACCTCCCGCTAGCGTCATCTTTTTATTAGTTCATTTCAGAGACGCAGCGGCAGTTTTCAGAAATTGCAGGTGATAATTAGGTGTCGCAGGTGGCAGTTGGGAGTCGCTGAATTTTCTGGCGTCTATAAACTCACCGGCACGGAGTCGTTGCGGCAAGGTAATCACTATTTGAGGACGAGAATCAGAGAAGATGATGGAGAAATAAACCTTTTTTTTTGTGACGCTCACTTGTGCCGCTGCGTCATGTTGCCGATTATTGTTTTTTTTTTAATAGTAGACTAATTTGATTAATTTGATTTAATCATATTTTGATGATATTCCACTGTATGTTGTCTTTATAATTAGGGTGAGCAGCTTCTACGTAGACTTCCATGATGCATCTACTCTTTATGAACGATATCTTCTACGATGGACAAGCTCTTTCCGAAGAATGGTTCTGCATATATGACATCTTCCATGATGGATAGCTTCTCCTCAACCAACGGCTCTACATGTACGACATCTCCAACGATGGACATAATCTCCCTAGAGGATTCCGAAGCTTCTGTAAAGTGCCCTCTATTAATCTGCAAGAATTTGTTTTTTTTACATAATTTTTTAACATAATAAACTATAACAAAATTGTTTTAAATTAATTTTAAAAATTATAAATAACTTTTAAAAAAATTGCAAACAGACTTATTTTATTTAAATTTTATGATTTTATTTATATACATGTCGATTTAGCTAATTTACACTTGTGAAAATCATTATTTTAAAAAAAACTTGCATATAAATATAAATATAATTGTTTTTTTTTTTTACCTTTTTGCCTTTTTTTTCTTTTCTTTGTCGACATCTTTTTCCCCCCTACAATGCGCTGGCGGGGAAAAAAGAAGAAGAATCCTCGTCTCTTCTTACACAACTTCCCAAATCCCAATCACCTTCGTAAATTAATTATCTTTCTCTCTCTATATAATACTATGGTTCCCTCTTCTCAATAATGATTAGACCAATACATACACTAACACAACAAAAATAAACCCAAATGATATATCTCCATCATCATCATCATCCTCTGTTTACAACAATGACAAAGACACTCGAGATTCACATAAGATCTGCAGAAGGTCTCAAAGTAAACCGGAAACTCATAAAGACGAAGACTTTCGCCGTCGTAAAGATCGGTGAGAAGTCTCGAACTTCAAATCTCGACGAATCTGGAGGTTTAAGCGACCCAACATGGAATTTCATATCAGAGATGCCGATAAATTGTAGTGATTTTCAGTTTATCTTCATTGAGGTATTTCATCGAACAGGTTCTGGGCGTAATAAGAAAATCGGAGAAGCGAAGATTCCGACGACGGATTTCATGGGTAGATATTCACCGGAAGGTCATTTGAATATATTGAGTTATAGATTGAGAGATGAGTATGGTGATAAGTGTGGAATTGTGAATGTTTCGATTATGGTTAAACCGGAGGCGGTTAAGGATTACGGGGGTTGTTCGTCGGAAGTGAGAACTGAGTCGCCGTCGATTGATGGGTATGGTGGTCGGATTGTTACCGGAGTTCCGGTTTGGTGTGTGGTTCAACGGCAATCTTAAATTTTGGTTTTTTTTTTTGGGTTTTGGTTGCACAAATTATTCTTTGTTGGGTCCAAGGATTTTCCCAATTTGGAATTGAGGAACAAAGATGTGTGATTATGTAATACTCAAATAATTTGGTTTTCAAAATTGAAAGTCAAATTTGTTGGATGATTATCTAAAAACTTTGTTTTGTGTGTGCGATGTTTGAAGATAATAATTTTCAAAATTTTTTTTTTGAAGATAAAATAAAATAATAACTCTTGCAATGTTATTTTTATTTATTTAATAATCATTGCTACTTTACTGCAACGTCACTTTGCCTCAGTGGTTTTGCGGCGGATATAATTTAAATTTGAATAATAAATAGATATAAAAAATAAATTAGTATAACTAGAGGTACATATTTTAATAAGTTTTAAACTTTTGAGAATGTTTCCTCATTTCCAAGCAAGTGTTATACTAGATTAATCTAGTGTATAGATAAATGACCTTTCGTATAACAAATTATGTACTACATTTTCTATTTCAAATAATAGAGACAAAAACATTGAAATCCTTCATCGAACTATAATATAATAAGCTAACAAAGCTTCTCAGGATTAACAGAAAATTAAAAATCAGAGAAAAGACTAATTTCTTTTTGGGTGGAAGAGAAAACAAAAATGTCTAGGCCTCGGTTTAGATAAGAGGATATACGGAAAAAGAAAAAAAGAAAACAAAAAAAAAGAGATAAGACTTCCACGATTTCAAAGTGGCAGGTTCAATGCCCTGCACGTGGAGCAGCTTTGATTTTTATCAAACTTTCCTCTCGTTTTTGACGGTATCAAAACGTTTTTTTGGGGTTTTCAACCATTTTTGACGGTAAAAAGCCTTTAAACCAAATCCACACGCCTCTCTCTCGTTCATCACGATTACAATATAAACCGCATTATTATAATTTCTAAAATAACTTTATTAAAAACGTTATCATCATAATGATCTCTTTCTCTTCCCCACCTCCTCACCAAATGACCTCACACACACGGCAAAATATAATTTGGTCGGTTTGGTTATTAAATTCTACTAATGTAAATTAATCAAATCCGGTTCTAATTTAACCGTTGATTCAAAAATCCAAACGGTTCACATCACAGGTCTTAATATATACCGATGTTTAAGAAGGCGCTCAGCGCTAAGCGGGTGGTGATCCACCGCCTAGTGCCTAAAACGTCTAGTCGAAACTAGACGATCTTTAAATCGGTCTAAACGTTCTAAAAAAATATATAATATATTAGGTGTATGTAATAAAATATATAAAATATCACGATTTCTATATAAAAAAATTTTAATTATATTTTTTTATATCATTTTATACTATAATATAAAGAATGTCATGATTTATAATAAAAATTTATAGTTTTATAATACTATAATATTTTAGGCGGTCTAAGCATTAAACGCCACGGTCTGTAAGGGCCTAGGCGTAGAACTCTTTTTAGAACACTATTATATACTTATTACATTTACAAATCTAATAAATATAAAGAAAACAGGAATTGCATCTTCGTCTCGAAACAAAATCTCAAGGTCTTCTTCTCTCTTCTTCTTTCCTCTCTATAGTAGTCAGAGAATAAACAACGATTGATGATGATGATGACGATTGATGATTGATGATGATGAGCTCACCATCACATTCACATACATTGAGCAACGAATCTTCTTCTTCTTCCTCCTACACTTGTTCATTGCCACTATGTTCACCATTTTTGAGGATATTGAATTTGCAGAGAGGACAAGTCGCGTTGATCCTTAGCCATTTGTCTACACATAAACTGTGGAAATGGTGTCTACAAGGAAGTTCCCTTAGTTCTACTCCATCTTCATACGCACATAGACAAATGCTACATTCCTGCAAAAGTTTTTACGATTTTTCTCGAATCATTTCACTGTCTTTATCCCAAAAAAAAAAGGGCTTTGGTTTTGGTTACTTACAGCATCTTCGCTAGATAACACGCGTTCGTTTTGAGAACCAACGGCTACTTCAGTCATTATCCCTCCTTGAGTTTCACAGATTTCGCCATTCACTTTCTCGGAATTCTTAACCGTCAGAAACTTGAATTTCGATAGCCTTTCTATTTCCTCATCCGGCGCACCTTCCTGAATAAATCATTTAAGACATTTTGAATCCAGACGCATCAAGAAACATGGGGTTCAATTTTTGTCTTTTATTTATTCTCTAGTGTTTCTTTACCTGATCTGCTAGAGCGTACAAGATCGCGATGATGCAAGGTAAGCAGCAACAAACAGCAATACCGATTAGACTAGCAAGCGCAACGCAAATGACAACGAATATAACATCAAAAGCAAGGAATGCAACACATAGCCTGCAAATATACAAGAAACCAAAATCTTTTGAGACGATAAAAACACAAAGAGGAAGAAACACAATCAAGAACTGTTAATTTCCAGAAACAAACCAGTAGAGTTGAGGCGAAGATTGAGCGAGAGCCTCGGTATCACCTGTGACCCAGTAAAACCCGATGATCCACCAAACAAAAGAGAACATCGTATTCGCGGATTCAAGATGCTTAGCAAAACTGAAATAGCCAAAAACACAAGGATCTTTCATTTCAGGAGAGTATCATCAATGGAAACCAGTAAATTCACTTCCACATTTCTATACTAAATCCTAAAACTGATTCTGAATCTAAGCAAATAAGAGTCCATCACTAAAACTGAAGCATCAATGAAACTAAGATTCTGCAAAATTGAAGTTTCAGAGATATATAAGAAATTTGACCTAGTTCGATGATCATCATCAGCTTCATCAATACCATAACCACCATCAGATTCATCTTCACTTCCACTAACAGATCCATGATTCAATGAATCTTCTTCTTCACTCGAAAGAGAATTAGCTTCTCTGCGTCGTTTATACTCAGCAATTACACATCCAACGTGAAACAAACACTGGAAATTATACCCAATTATCCACAATCTCAAAGGAACATCAGGTTTTTCCTCAGAACTAAACCCTAAAATCGCAATCGACACAATCACAA
Organism: Draba incana; assembly: GCA_963576765.1. Classification (NCBI taxonomy): domain Eukaryota; kingdom Viridiplantae; phylum Streptophyta; class Magnoliopsida; order Brassicales; family Brassicaceae; genus Draba; species Draba incana. Next base: position 31,803,793 of record OY755217.1, on the reverse strand, counting down.
AGACGAAATTCCAAAGTATATCCAGAATTATAATCGGTTTCGAGTAAGCCCATTCACTTTGCCTCTCCTCAAGCTGCTCCGCCGCAACCTCACGGACTCTAACGGAAGGTTCGCGAAGCATCATACGGCGACTGCTAGCGCGACGGAGAAGCCGCGCCGCCGCGCCACGAAGCGGCTGAGAAGGACGAGGAAGGTTACGTCGGCTTCGGCTTAGAAGCGGCGAAACGTCCATCGCCGGAGAAGATGAAGCTGGAACAGGGATCGGTGGATTCATCGAACCAGAAGATTGGATCTTGGGGAATCTGGGTTGAATTCGGATGGTCCGATTCACGATGGGTCGGGTTTGGATTCGATTGAAATTGCCGACTTGTGTGTGGATGATTCTAGGTTTGTAGAGGACGAGTTTCTGAGAAATTGAAAACGACAAGAAGAATATGTCTCCATTAACGTTTTTTTTTTCGGATATTTTTTGTTAATGATAGTTAAATACTTTAGTTAATTATTATAAACCTCCTCACAAATAAGAACATGCCTGAATGTTGGTAACGTATAGTTATGCACTTATGCTAAATTCTGATTAAAAAATATAATACATTTGTTTTGCATACACGGATTTGAACATCAATAATAATACAAAAGAAACACTAATAAAAAAACATGAAATTGTAAATAATTGAATATCATCGATCAAATATATCTCTAATTTTGCAGTCCACTTATCGAACCATAATCGGTTATGTTGCAGTCTAACTCTTTATATTATTAGCAGCGCCTGCTACATGGGATCAGGCGTCCGAGTGCTTCACAAAATTATTTTATGTTTTTATATACAACTAATTTTGTAAAAAAAAGTTAATCCATGTATTCAGTTAGTTTGTATGAATTTCATAATTGTACGTAATACGGTAAAATGATTTTGTCACATAAAATTTAGAGGTAAAAATATATAATATTTTATTGGATCACTTAGTGTATTATTGTTGATATCTTTCCTATACTTTATGTTTTTTTTTTGGACAGTGAACCGAGAGAAAATATCCCTCAGGTTTTATTAATGAAATAAAGAACATTACATCATAACTTGTATTGGTCGTGTAGACCCAATAACATCAGCTTGCAACAACGATTCTAAATCAGGCAAACATGTTCCAAAAAATGAAATCCTAAGTGTTATTATTTTTCTTAGTAGGAATGAATGATTTATTGTATCAATAGGTAGAATATCTCCATATTTATCACTAGTTTAGCACTAGTTTATCGTTTTATTACTAGATTAGCTCTTAAAATATTTTTATTACTAACAAATTTTATACGCCTAGTTTACCCTTCAATCCTTTGTTAAGAAAAACATTATTTACAAAAATGTCATTACCAAAAATTCTGAAAAAAATAAAAAAATAAAAATATTTACAGTTTTGCCGTATAACAGACTTAATATAATGACATGACAAACTTATTTGCAGACAGACTTGTTTTCTTTCAACTACAAATTTATTTAATATTGACGACTTATAAGTGTTCCACCGATTTTTATAATAGATTTATTTTACTTTGACCACAGATTTACTTAATTTTGATAGACTTAATTAGTTTTCAATAGATTTATTTTACTTTGACCATAGATTTACTTAATTTTGACAGACTTTATTAGCTTTCAACAGATTTATTTCTCTTTGTCAATAAATTTATTATATTTTGACAGACTTAATTAGCTATCAACAGATTTATTTCTCTTTGACAACAAATTTATTTTATTTTGACAGATTTGTTACTATTCAACATATTTATTTCTATTTGACAACAAATTTATTTTATTTTGACAGATTTGTTACTATTCAACAGATTTATTTCTATTTGACAACAAATTTATTTTATTTTGACAGATTTGTTTCTATTCGATAGATTTATTTCTTTTTGCCACATATTTATATAATAGATTTATATTCTTTTGACCACAAATTTTTTTTTTTTAGCCACATACTAATTTAAATTGGTTAACCTAATATACTAATTTGGTTAATCCAAACGACATTATACCATATTAACCAAACTATACCGTCTAAACCGAAATAAACCAAAAATTCAATTTAAAAAAAAAAAAATTAGGGTTCTAATTAACCCTCACCGTGTTTTGTTATTATGACATTGTTCCTCTTTTGTCATCTTCTTCCTCTTGCCACCTTTTTAGCTTATTCTCATTTTTTCCTCTTTTGATTACCTAAACACGTTTCTTTTCACAAAAAAATATGGCACTTATTAGTTTGATTTGTGGTAAATGGATTTTACAAGATAACATGTGGTTGTTTGGAATTGATAACAAAAGAGGGAAGAAATTTATCAGAGAGCAAATGAAAACATTTGTTTTGAAGATTTTGTTGGAATGGTCATTGAGGAGTACAAGATTGAGAAACAAATATACCACGTGGAATTGAGCTACATGTTTTCCAAAAAGGTATTGTTGACATTACCACGAAACACACCGCCTATAGATGTTGGAAATCGTAGGCAATTCACTACAAGAAAACAGCCGCAAATCCGACGGAAATTCCGACGGAAGTAATTCCGTCGGAAATTTTCCGACGGTAATCCGACCTATTTCCGACGGAATGGAAATTTTTCAATTCCGTCGGAAATCTGTCGGAATTATTTCCGACGGACCATAGACCGTCGGAAATCGGTCGGATTATTGGACCGTGTAACTAGCCGTTGCCGACGCCGGAGGAGATTCCGGTCAGTTGTCGGAAATCCGTCGGAAAATAGCAATTTCCGACAGATTTCCGACAGACTCCCAACTAGTCTGTCGGAAATCTGTAGGAAAAAATAGCCGTTATATAACCGTTATCTAGCCGTTATTATATCCGTTGTTTTTCCGACGCTTTGCCGACAGATTTCCGACGGTCAGCGTATTTATATATATAATTTCACACATCTTCATTCACTCACAAAACAACAACAACTTCCAACCAAATATTTGTTAGAAAAAAATCGTTAAGAGAGTGAGATGTCATCTTCTAGATATTATAGATCGTGGATGGATGAAGAGATGTATGATCCGGAGTCGAATACATTAAATCCAAGTTATGCACGAGGTATATGCGAGTTCATGGCGGTTGTCGGGAATCGAAAGGTGATAAAATGTCCATGTTTAAATTGTTGCAATTCTCGTAATGTTAATGTAGAACAAGTTTGGCATCACTTGTATATCGTTGGTTTTATGCCGGGATACAAAATTTGGTTTTTTCATGGAGAAACTAATAATGATGGTGCTAGTAGTAGCAGTGCACCATATGTTGCGGATAGCTTAGGCGAACATAGAATGGATAACTTAGGTGAACATAGAACGGATAGCTTAGGCGAACATAGAACGGAAGTAGATTTTGGTGTAGGTACCGCTGAGATGGTTCATGATGCGTTTAGAGAGAATTTGCCATCGATCGTAATAAGGGAGGATAGACTAGAAGAACCAAATGAAGAAGCTAGAAGATTTTTTGATATGTTAGATGCAGGGAAGCAACCATTATATGATGGGTGTAGAGACGGACATTCCCCTTTATCAACTGCTAGTAGACTGATGACCCTTAAGACATACTTCAATTTGGCGGAAGAGTGTGTTAATGCAATAGCAAATTTTGTGAAAGATATTTTGCCTGAAGATAATCAGGCACCTGCATCATACTACGAGATACAGAAACTTGTAGCTGGTCTTGGTATGCCGTATTAGGTGATAGATGTATGCATCGACAACTGTATGCTATATTGGAGAGAAGACGAAGACCGGAGAAGATGTAAATTTTGTCGTAAACCGCGGTATAAGGAAACTGGTGGGAGAGTTCCAATTCCATATAAACGTATGTGGTACTTACCATTGACAGCGAGGTTAAAGAGGTTATATCAATCTGTGTGAACGGCAGAACAAATGAGATGGCATGCAGAGCATCGTCAAGATGGAGAGATTACACATCCTTCAGATGCAAAAGCGTGGAAACATTTTCAAATGTTGTATCCGGATTTTGCATACGAGTCAAGAAATGTGTACCTCGGGTTAAGTACAAATGGTTTCAATCCATTTGGGAAGCATGGAAGGCAGTATTCTTTGTGGCCCGTAATCGTAACACCGTATAATTTGCCCCCTGGTATGTGCATGCGTCGAGAGTTTTTATTCCTCTCCGTTCTTATTCCCGGCCCTGAGCATCCGAAGAGATCACTTGATGTATTCCTCCAGCCATTGATTTATGAGTTACAAATGCTATGGAGTCACGGTGTCGAAGCATTTGATGTTTCACGGAAGCAGAATTTTCTGATGCGTGCGGTCCTTATGTGGACTAATAGCGATTTCCCAGCATATGGTATGCTATCTGGATGGACTACTCATGGAACATTATCGTGCCCGTTTTGCCAAGACAACACTGACGCTTTCCAATTGAGGAATGGAAGAAAGCCATGTTGGTTTGATTGCCATAGATGGTTTCTACCGGACGGCCATCCCTATCGTCGGTCTAAAAGATTATTTAAGAAAAATAAACAAGTGTTTGATGCTCCAATTGATGAGATAGACGGTCGTACTATATTGGAGCAGTTGAGAGATTTTTGTGCTGAGAGGACTCCTGATTGTGGGGGTAATGGGCATGAACCGCTTTGTGGTGTAGGAGGAGCTCACAACTGGCATAAGAAGAGTATATTTTGGGATTTGCCGTATTGGAAGGATCATTTATTAAGGCACAACCTCGATGTGATGCATATTGAAAAGAACTTCTTTGACAACATCATGAATACAGTGTTAAACATCCCGGGAAAGACAAAAGACAATGTGAAATCTAGGATGGATGTTTCAAAGATTTGCTACCGTGCTTATCTTGATCGTATTCCCGATGGTACATATCCTTTTCCTCCGTACCGATTGCAAATACAAAAGATAAGAGAATTTTTCCGGTGGATTGAACACGAAGTTAAATTCACTGATGGATATGCAGCTAATCTGGGTAACTGCATAGACTCGCGATACCTAAAGTTTTTGGGACTGAAGAGTCATGATTGTCATGTACTGATGCAGAGGCTTCTTCCATTTGCTTTTACCCATCTCCTTCCTCAAACTGTCCACGAAGCTATTGCAGCAGTTGGTGCTTTCTTTAGGGATTTATGCACGAGGACACTTACAGTTGAGGGGATCCGCAATTTAGATGCCAATATACCAGTGATCCTTTGCAATCTTGAGAAGATCTTTCCGCCGTCTTTTTTTGATGTTATGGAACATCTTCCCCTACACCTCCCCCGCGAAGCTGAACTAGGTGGTCCCGTTCAATTTCGTTGGATGTATCCCTTTGAGCGGTACATGTTCCATCTAAAGAAGAAGGTCAAAAATTTGGCTCGAGTTGAAGGTTCTATTGTCGCACAGAGTATCAATGAAGAATCATCACAGTTTGCGGAATATTACTTTCCGCGGGAAGTTAGTACGAAGAGTAGACGTCCTGCTCGTTATGATGATAAAGGTGAGAGAGTCACATATGCCGCGATTGTCCCTGAGATGTTTTCGCAAGTTGGCCGAGTGATTGGGAGAGGGAAGAGACGCTTCCTATCACAAGCAGAGTGGAGTCACTTACATATGTATATCCTAACGAATTGTGAGGAGATGGCGGAGTACGAAAGGTAAAAACAGAACTTATTTAAATACATCTTGTTTTTAATACCTAAGTAATATATAGGTTTCATATGTTATATATTTTTTGTTTGCTTTCAGGATTTACATTGCATCAATACGTCGCTATTATCCAGAAATGACAGAAGACGAACTTGGAGAATCTAAGGAAAACGAGTTTCCAAATTAGCTGCAATATTACGTAAGTTTTAAAAAAACGCTTACATTTCTTAAAATTACTTAATTAATTATTACTTAATTAAATGTTTGTTTATTAATTTGTCTAAATTATTATCTCAGGTTTCTGAAGGAATGAAGAATGGAGAAAGGTTTCCGACATGGTTACAAGAGATAGTTTCAGGCCCAAGCTTTGAAGCAACTTCATACGCTCGGTATTGCACTAGGGGATTTGCATTTAGGATTCATGAAGAAAGGCCGAGGGCAACTGCAGATTACGGTATTTCAGCTACAAGTGGTGATGTAGTCTACTACGGGATTCTGAAAGAAATATTCCAAGTGCGCTATCCAGGAATGTTGGGCATGAGGTGCATTGTTTTCTTGCGTGAGTGGTATGATCTGTCATATCCAGAAGGTGTCCAGGTGAGCCAATTTGGCGTCACTTTAGTAAATTCTTCTAGGAGACTGCAAAAGTATGACCCATTCATCCTAGCATCACAGGCAGACCAGGTTTGATTTTAAAATTTTATAATACGTGCCTTATAGATAAATAATGATATTGTAATTGCCTAAACTAAATATGTTTGTTTCAGGTATGCTACATTTCTTATCCTAGGGTGACACATCGAGGAGATCCTTGGATTACAGTGACTCCAATTAATCCAAGAGGGAGACTATATGGAGTTGCTGAGCAAGATGCTATGCAACCAACTAGAATTACTCCGATGGCTCCAGTTGATCATTCTTCAGCGGTGGACCTTTTTGTTGATTTCACTGAATTTGGTGATAATATCGTACATTCAGAATCAGAAGAAGAAGTTGGAGAATTTGATGAAGACGAAGACACAATTCCTTCGGAAGGATCTGATGAAGAAGAAGAAGTTGGAGAATTTGATGACGAAGAAGTTGGATAATTTATATATATATATATATATATTTTTAATGATATATATATATATAATTTTGACTTATCTGTATATTTATTTATATATATATATTTAATATAAAATGATTTATATATATATATATATATTTTTTTAAAATGATATATCTGTCGGAAATCTGTCGGAAACATATATATATATTTCCGACAGTTAATCTTTTTTATATAAATAAGCTTTTTTTATTTTATCCGTCGGAAATCTGTCGGAAATATATATATATTTCCGACAGATTTCCGACAGATTTAGGGTTTTAAGCTTGTTTATGATCCGTTTTCGTAGTTACAAGTTAATAGTATGGTTGAAGCAATATTTGGAAGATAAAATACTTGATAATGGTCATTGTTACTTTCAAATTCTAAACATTTAGTATTTTCCGTAAACATCTACTGTTTTGTATATGTAACTGTATGAAAGGCTTTTGGTTGAAACATGACAAAATCGAAAAACATGTTCGGTATAACATCGAGAATGTTATTTACTCAATTATCTTTCACTTTAGTTGTCAGAATTGTATGTCGAGACTTTGTCTTCTCAAAATTCAGGAATTTGGCCTCAAAACCCTAAATCTGTCGGAAATCAGTCGGAAAAATATATATATTTCCGACTGATTTCCGACAGATGTAAGGTAACACGTGTCGTCTTTTAAGGTTAGCATGATATGAATATTGCGTCGGAAATCTGTCGGAAATATATATATATTTCCGACAGATTTCCGACGGATAAAATTAAAAAAAAGTTTATTTATATAAAAATGATATATCTGTCGGAAATCTGTCGGAAATATATATATATTTCCGACTGATTTCCGACAGATTTAGGGTTTTGAGGCCAAATTCCTGAATTTTGAGAAGACAAAGTCTCGGCATACAATTCTGACAACTAAAGTGAAAGATAATTGAGTAAATAACATTCTCGATGTTATACCGAACATGTTTTTCGATTTTGTCATGTTTCAACCAAAAGCCTTTCATACAGTTACATATACAAAACAGTAGATGTTTACGGAAAATACTAAATGTTTAGAATTTGAAAGTAACAATGACCATTATCAAGTATTTTATCTTCCAAATACTAAATGTTTAGAATTTAAAACTTATGCTAACAATTTTTCCAAAATAAGCATTTTGGTTTAAAATTCTTATTTTACTATATATTGTTTAAAAATATACAATGCTTAAATTTCCAAAAAAAACATTTCTTAAATTTAATAAACATTTCTTAAATTTATTAAATTTAATAAACATTGCTTAAATTTCTTAAATTTAATAAACATTTCTTCAATTTCTTCAATTCCTTAACCCTAAAACAACAAAAAACATTTCTTAAATTTCCCATACCCTAAAACCACAAATATATTTCCGACAGATTTCCGACGGATGTGCCAAATTTAACCCGCGAAATGAAAAATAAATACCGCGAAATGAAAATTATTAAATTAGAATTTCTGACGGATTTCCGACAGATTTAATTCCGTCAGAAATTCTAATTTAATAACAGAACCGACTCTTCTTCTTCTTCTTCTCCACGGGTTGAAATCACTTCTTCTTCTTCGCCACCACCGCTCCTCCTCGCCGAAATTCGCCGATTAATCTCCTCCTCCTCGCCGGAATCGCCCTTCCGCCTATCCTCTCCGCCTCCGAGCCTCTCCTCCTCCGAGACTCGCCCCAACCGCCTCCTCCTCTCCCCTTAGCCGCCACCGAGAATCCCCTCTTCCTTGCCGGAATTCGCCGCCGTCTCCTCCTCGCCAGATTACCCATGGCGGATCTTCCTTCTCATTTGTAAGTATCCTCAAATTTCATGTTGATTTTGGTTAGATTTTATATAAATGAGTTTGTGAATTGATTTTTGCTAGATTTAGGATTAGGATTAGGGTTTGGAAATTGTTAGTATTTTATAAAATGAAATTTGGAAATTGTTACTAATTTTATGAAATTGTTAGTAAATTGTTAGTATTTTTACTAATTTTTACTAAATTGTTAAGGTTTTTAAATTGTTATGAAATTGTTAGGGTTTTTAAATTGTTATGAAAAATTAGATTTATGATTAGGAAAAATGAGGGAAATTGATTTAGAGAAATTGATTTAGGGAAATTATTTTTTCCATAAATTTTTAGAATATTGTTAGCAAGTTTTACTAATTTTTAAACAATTATAACGATTAATTTAAAATTTTAGAATTTTAATTTTTTAGAATTTTAAATTATGTAACAATTACTTAAGAATTTTAGAATATCGAAATAATTGTAAATTTAAAGATAATGACTTAATTTTTGAATTTATATCTATATTTCAAAGAATTTTAAACAATTACATTTAGGAAAGTTTTTAAAAGGTTTATAAGATTGTTTACAAAACCTTATAAAAATATTTAAAAACCTTATAAAACTATTTAAAAACCTTATAAAACTTTACAAAAACCTTATAACACTATTTAAAAACCTTATAAAACTATTTAAAAACCTTATAAAACTTTACAAAAACCTTATAACACTATTTAAAAACCTTATAAAACTTTAAATTTTACAATTTTGGAAATTTAAATTTGAGAATTTTGGAAATTTAAAGCAATGTTTTTTTAAACCATTATATTTTTATAATTATAGATTTTTCATATATTTAAAATATATTATCATATAAATCTAGGGATTACGGTGGTTTCGCCACTGCATCTGGCAGCGGCCAACATCGTCGTCGTCGTGTGAGTAGAGCTCATTCGACTTCGACGTCTACACCTACACCGTCGTCTATACCTGTAGAGACGCCGGTGACACCAGCAACCACCACAGCACCGTCGCAGATTAGCGTCGAGGAGTTCATGGGTCTTCCTGGACGATAGAGGTTGACTAGACTCCATCCAGATCAGCTCGGTAGAGACAGATGGTAAGTTTTTTGTTTCATTTCTGTTTTTTTTTAACAAATTTAATTTAATTGCGACTAATGTTGCATTTTTTCCCGTAGGTTTGGTGATTCTCGCAGCGGGATTTCGAAGTCCCTGAACAAGATGGAAAACTCTATGCTCAGCCGTCCTTATGCGACGTACACCGCCATGCCACTAGAGGATCAAGATATGTGGTTTCGCCAATTTGCGGTAAGTCATCTTTTTCACAATTTTTACTTTCATTTAAATTATTATTATTTATATTTAATTTTTGTATTTGCAGCAAGAATTTAGGTGGGACCCACACATGACCGCTCTGGTTAGGAGAGAATTCGACTCTTATGCAGCACTGCACTACTCGAAGAAGGTGTTCGAGTGGAAGGATAAGTGGCTACACGGTCAGGTGCCAAAGGAGATGGTGGAAAAGGCGGAGTTGTGGAACGGGTTCATCGCCTATTGGCAACTAGAGGCGACCAAGGAGAGCTCTACATATCACTCTAGCAACCGGAACAGCCAGCGCAACGGCAAGGGACCTGCCACCCACAACCTTGGAGCTACCAGCAAGAAGACAAAGGCTAGGGATATGATAAGTTTTTCATTGAACGTCTTGATTTTTATTAAAAAATTTTTTTTATACATTATTATTATTAAATAAATATCTAACAACTGCAGGCTAAGGAGTTGGGTCGGGATCCCAACAACTTGGAACTTCTGCTAGCGACACACACCGACAAGAATGGTGTTGTCCAGGATCAGGTAGCTCGGGAGATTCAGGAGAGCGTCCAAAGAATGGAAGAGGAGTACATTCTCTCTCAGCCAGACGTCGAAGGAACCCCTCCCCTCACCCAAGCCCCGGACGACATCATCAACCAATTCGTCTTAAAGGTATGTAAAATTTAAATTAGTTTTCAAGTCTTTTTCATTTACAATTTAATTTGTTCCGCAGGTTGCTCCGCAGAGCAAAGGGCGGCTTTATGGTCTTCCCGACGATGCGGGATCATCGGAGTCTTCTTGTTACTACAGCGAGACATCCGACCTGAGAGCCCAGATGAAGGAAAATGACGTCGAAATTGAAGGTTTGAAGACGACGGTCCAAGAGATACGAGATGCACAAGCCGTCCTAGAAGCCGAGCGGGTGAAGGAGAGAGCCGAGCGGGACAAGGACAGGGAGATGATGCAACGGATGATGGCGTACTTGGGGCGCAACCCAGATTTTCCGCCGGGGCCCACCACTTAAATTTTTATTATTAACGTTTTGTAAAACAATATTACTTTTTATTTCTACTTTTAATTATATTTTAATTTCTACTTTTAATTTTATTTTAATTTAAATAATTCAAATTTTAAATTTTAAATTTATATTAAATTAATTATTATTTAATTTATTATTATATTTAATTATTTCTACGAATACGTCGGAAATCCGTCGGAAAGCTGTCGGAAATAATGACGTCGGAAGTCTGTCGGTTTACTAGTAGTCGGAACCCATCGGAAAGCTGTCGGTTTTATTTCCGACAGCTTTCCGTCGGAAATACTGCCGTCGGAACGCTGTCGGAAATTTCCGACAGCTTTCCGACAGAATTTCCATTTCCGACAAGATAGAAACGACAGACATATCCGTCGGAAATCTATCGGAAAACTCTTATTCCGACAGACTTCCGACGGATATTTCCGTAGGAATCGCGCTGTTTTCTTGTAGTGATTTGATGGATATTTAGAACAAGTAAAAGCCGAACCGGTGCAACTTTGTATGGAACTCAAAAAAAGAGTTTTGAAAGATGATGCGTGATCTCCACAAGAATGAAAACGATGAACAAGACGATGATAAAGATGAGAGGTTTGATTACTGTGATGATTCAGACGGAGCGTCTTCAGGCGATGAAGACTTTTCTCTATACGGGTTAGTCCCTGAAGAAGAAGAAAAGAAGCAAAATTCTCCAAATACAAAGACACGTTCCATGTCGACGAACACTGGAAACGAAGTAAATTCTCATGTAAAGATAGAATTATCCGCGCTTAATCTAGCTGTCGGACAACGATTCGAGACGAAAGATGCATTAGAGACAAGACTTAAGATTTTGACAGTCCTCCACCAATTTGATTATAAAGTAGACAGATCAAAACCAAAGATGTTAGTTATCAAGTGTTGGGTAGAAGGCTGTACATGGAGAGTAAGAGCGACCCCAGTCGGAGATTCAAATCAGTTCACTATTCGAGTATATGTTCCAAAACATACTTGTTCTAATACTGAACGTTCTGCCCGTGCCCGACAAGCAACTCCAGACATACTTGCAAAACTATATATGGACTACGTTGGAGGTATTGATTCAAAAGTTGTTCCATAACATGTTGGGGAAGCCTTAAATAAGAGATTTGGTGTCAAGGTATATGAGTTTTTTTCGTGGTAACTGGTTCTACCCTTAATAGACTGTATTAAACTCTTACATGCAACACGACCCCATGGATATCTTTCAAAAGCTTCAAGATCAAGTACTCGTTTTGCAACTTCCAAAGGTATTCGACTTGTTGGAGCTATGCCGTAGATTGCAATATGCAAAATACATAACCACCCAACCATTCTCCTCTTCTCGAAACTCCAATTCTTACATCTTCCTAAAACTAACCGCAACTCGTCCAAGTTAGGACCAACAAATGTACAAACATTTAATTCTCCCCAAAAATCTGTGTGATCAACATCACAAACATCCCCATCTTGGAAAGGTTCACAATTCAAACCTGTAAAGAAGCCAAATTTTATCAAAGAAAGACGAACTGGCATCCAATCAATCAACGACCAAATCTCATAATTCTTGTCGACTAACAGATGGTGCGTTAAAAGGTAATGGACAATCTTTCCACAGTATATAAAGTCTTGCTCATAAAACCTAAGTATATTTCCAACAGAAGACTTAATCAATGCATCCCAAGCATCAACACCAACTCCGGTTTGAACCATTTGGAAATTTGATAAGTAAGAGTAGTAACTCAACCTTGTTTTCTGACTTGGTGATTTTCCCTTTTCGTAGAGTAGTTTCGGATAGTTACTCTTAATACTTGACGAAGCCATCTATGAATTAAAAAACATAAAAAAAATTAAATGTCATAAATAAAGAAATTGAACATAAAAGAACAAACATAACTACTCATTAAAAACACTATAAAAAAAACAATGTACGAGAATGGAGTAATGCATCTCATAGAAAAAGAGAGTAGAATCTCTAACTCTGAAGCACTATAAAAAAACAATGTACGAGAATGGAGTAATGCATCTCATAGAAAAAAGAGTAGAATCTCTAACTCTGAAGCACTTTGTTAGGATCTCCAAAACAGTTTTCAATCACCGGCAGTTAAAAAACATCACAATCAATGTTCTCACTTTGTTAGATAAACAAAATAAATTACAGAGACGAAACAAAGATTACTCTGTCAATCAAAGGAAGGTGGTGGCTAAAATCTGGAGGTGAAATCGAGATTAACAAGTGTTCTTCTTTGCTGGGTAAATAGATGAGATAAGGTTTGTTGATTCTTATGACAATAAATGTCACAAACTTCTTCTCCGTCGGAAAAACAGAGTTTTCCGATTCATGATTGAGACCAAATCGGAGAAGAAATCAATTTTGAAGAAAAGTGACTCTCGTCTTTTTTTGACGTCGGAGAAGAAACGTAACTTAGAAAAGGAAAAACCCTAAACGTAATATTCACATATATTAGAATTAATATATGGGAAATTATTTTTAAAAATATTAAAACATTAGAATGGCATTATTGTGATTAAATTGAAATTTGATGGTTTAACCGACTTTTTATATGCTTGGTATTAAGTATTTTTGAATGGGTGTTACTCTAGTAATAAATCAATGAATTAGTGCTAAGACAAGTAATTTTCTCTATTTATATTTTGTAGATATTCATTTGATCTTATACCTTACACTTGTATACACCTGTTATGAAAATTAATACAATTAATTAGCCTATAAAGATACTTAGTTCATGCATTAGATAACATGATTGTATACTATATATATGTACACATCTAATTGCTTATAAATATGACATATATTTACAATACCATTACACGCATTGCTCTTCTTCCTTAAGAAAATTTTAATTTCGTTTATATCATCAAAAATGACTAAAACTTCTACTCTTGCTATCTTCATGATCGTCTTCGTTCTAGGTTTGCTTAACATTTACCATGCTCTAAACATATAAAAAGTGTTCTTATTAAAAAGACGAATGAATACTTGTATTTTTCATATCTTTAACTCATTTTAATCACTTTATAAGTTATAACAAAATTTTGAGATTAATATTCTTTATATCTTTTTAGGAATGTTAACGATGAAGACGCAAGGCGAGGAAATGTGTCATGATGTTGTAATCAAAGATAATTGTGTTGCTAACTCATGTACCAATATATGTTCGATGAAATGGAAAGGTAACGGAGCATGTTTTCACAACATGTACGTTCACAGCTGTTTATGCACTTTTCCATGCAATATTTGAGTTTTTCTGGCTATCTGTAAAGTTGTAAGCTACAATAATAAGTAATCAAAATTTATGATTTTTGTTTCTGATAACCGGTTCGTGTTCTTTTAATTTTTTTATAATTTGTTCAAGTTTTAATTTTCAGTATTACAATGTCAATAATGATTCATGATTGGCTACTAAATACTTCTCGAATGATCGTCCAAAATTCCTCGCAAACTCTATTTTATGTTGTTTAGAAAGTGATAAGAGAGAAGAAGAAGAAGAAGAAAAAATCAGACTTAGTGGGATCAGTTCCCTTATCCAAAATCAGACATCACGATCTCTTTATATAATACTTGAAAGGATATATTGACTTTTAACGAAAGGACGGGTCCGATCGTTAAACACCTTTACAAACCATCACATATGTTAAGAAGAAGAGATGTCCTTTCATTAACACATTTCCAAACCATCACATATGTTGTGTCTTTTCATTATATGTTAGTTATTTAATTATTTTGTTAATCAATATTAACAAAATTAAATAATTCCAACAATCTGATGTTTTTTTTTATAACCCCCAAATTCTTTTTTATCTTGATAACTAATTCAAGTTCGAATTATCGTATTACAATTTCAACAAAGTTGGTTACTCTACACTTAACTGATCAAAATATCCAAATCTTTTACATACAACAAGTATTCAAGGATTCGTCTAAACTTAAGTACAAGATTTTCCGTTTATAAAAAGCTAATTAAAACGTTATACGATTAAATATTTTTTATAAAATATTAGTATACTTAACTTTATATTAGTCAGTAGAAGTGTCTCAACTTTGTCATTTAGATATTTTAAGATTTAGACAGGTAAACAGCGATTTGAATGAGAGGAAGAAGATCTATAAAACACAACTTTATTCACTTTTGTGATAAGTAAACCATAAGTGTAAAATTGAGCCATAACTCATAAGAGTAAGCATTATATATATTCTTAAAAAAAAAGAGAGTAAGCATTATTTTTTTTACAATTTATTGGAGATATCTAAAATAAGTGAAATGTGCCAAATAAGTTGTTATACTTGTATGCAAGGGGCTGACCAAATATATATATTAATAATAATAATTTATTGTAAAACATCCATAATTACAAAGTAAGGCGTAATATTTTTTTTTTTTGGGCGCAATCTTCTGGATCATTCATTGAGAATTCTCCATACAATCATATGTCGTTTAAGTTGTAGCAGAGAGTCTCAAGATTCTCCAACGAGACAATTAGGACCTTGGAGGATTAAGTAACTCGTGATCCCACTTGTATAGTCGTGTAGTTTATTTATATTGTGAGAGTTATATTTAGCGGTAACGTGCCTTTTATTTTTGGTAAATTAAATTAGTAATTTGGGATGTAAAAAAACAGTCCCAAACATAGAGGATATATACATAGACACACAAATGAAACCAATCTAGAGTTTTTGCATAGAAACTATGTTTTTTGATCATTCGATGTAAACAACTTAATTTTCAAAAAAAAAAAAACTTTATAAAAATAATAATATTAGTTATGGTTTATTGAGTTCTTATCTATTTTCATTTTGAATAGATTTTGGAGATTTTCTTATTTATATTCATATGATTTTTTTCTGTTTCTAGCAACTATTTAACTAGTAAGTGATTTTCCCCCTTTTTTAAGTTCATGTATCATATATAATTTTACTGTATACATGTATGAATCATATCTTATATTATATATATGATATTTACATGTATATTACCATCACACCAATTGCTTTTACGTAGAACATTTTGCACCAATTGCTTTTTACTTAGAACATTTTGTTTTGATTGTGTCATAAAAAAATGAACAAAGCTTCCATGCTTGCTATCTTTATGATTGTCCTTGTTCTAGGTTTGTTTTACATTTACCATTCTCTAAACATATCAGAAATGTTATTATATTTTTAACGTTTTTCTCTTTAATTCAGTTTTTATAACTTTACATTTTATTAACTAATTTTTGAGATTGATGTTCTTAATACTTTTCAGGATCGATAACGAAAGAGACGCAAAGCAAAAAAAGGTGTCATAATAGTTTAAGGGTATTTAATTGCGACCGTGAGGCATGTGAAAAAATGTGTAACTTGAAATGGAAGGGAACTGGTGGGTGCTATCAGCAAGGATTCAACTACACTTGTGAATGCGATTATTCTTGCAAGATTTGATTTTTGTTTTTGTCATCTATATATAAAGTTATAAACTATAATAATAATAATAATAATAATAATAAATGACTTTTTCTTATGATTTTTGCTTTTGATAACCAGTTCAAGTTTGAGATCTTTTTTATTCTCCAAACGAGACAACTAATTAAAACGTCGTAGGATAAGTAACTCTTGATCCCACTTATATTTTGAAAGTACAATTTTGTGATAAAGACAGTCTCAAACATAGACGCCATATACATAGATAGTTAAAACACAAATATTCCAAATAAGAGTTTCTAGAATACATACTATCTTTATGGATCATTCGATGTATACAACTTTTTAAAAAAGTGTTATGGTTAGTTCTTATTTGTTTTCATTTTTAGTTGATTTTGTAGATTTTCTTCTGGTTTATATTCTTATAATTTTTTTCTTTTTTCAGCATGTCTTTACTAGTAATTGATTTTTTCTTCTTTTTAGTTCATGTATCATATAACTTTTTACTGTAAATTGTATATGTATAAATCATATCTTGTTATATATATGTGGGAAAATTACAAATATGCCACATTTGAAATTTATTGTAAACATGCCACTTTTTATAGAAAAAAAAACAAAATCATTAAAAAAAATTCTCTCCCAAAAATCAAACCCTAAACTCTATCCCAAAACTCTACCCTAAATATAAAATAGTTAATCCAAACTCAAAAAATATAAAAGTTAAGTTATAAAAAATAATGGCATTATTGCAAAGATTTTCAAATTATGGCATAACTGTAAAGTGGCATGTCAAGAGTGACATATCATGAAGATTTTATTTATTCATCATTTAATTACATTCCATGGCTGTGCTTAGGTATATTAGATCATGTGGTTGAATAACAATAAATGGTATTTGAATTCAATTCTACTTTTTATTAGAGTTTGAATTCAACTTTATTTAGATTTTTTTTTTGGTTAAAGTTTAAATTCAATTAAATTATATTTGAATAACGCCAAATGGCGAAAAGATAATTTATTTTGATGCCCTATATATATATATATATATATATATATATATGTGTGTCTAGTGTCTACCAATACATTCATTTTTCTTTTTGTAGAACTTCAAATCCAATTGTATAATCAGTCAGAAATATGACTAAACTCACCGTTCTTGCGATCTTCATCGTGTTATTTCTAGGTTTGTTTTACATTTATCATTCTCAACCTAAATTATAAAACTATTTTTCAGTAATAAACTATAAATCGTTATACTATAGTTTGGATTTCATGTTTTTTTTTAATACAATTTTTATTTAGTTTTCAGGGATGGTTTGGAAAGAGACACAAGGACAACATATATGTCATCAAATTCTAACAAATGATCATTGTGAAGGACCTATGTGTACGGATCTGTGTGACAAGAAGTTGGGAGGAACTGGACAGTGTGTCTTGACATATGACAAACGCTTTATTTGTCTCTGCAATTATATATGTCAATCTTGATTTTCTATTTTCTTCTTATCAAAATTTAGAATAACATCAATAGTAATAAAACGTTTCTTGCAATATTCCCTAAATTTTTCATGGAATGTGAAATTTGCATGTCAACCTACATGGTTACTCAATCAGCCAAGACAATAAGACCTTGTTCGTTTGCTTTTAGCATTTTCATTTGAATGGTTCATCCAAATATTTCATATTATTGATTATTTCCATTCAAATGATCATTAAGATGAAGCTGCAGTTGTTAATAAATTTTCAGGAACTCTTGAAGAACTTCGGAAACCCCTATGAATAAACAACCTCAGGTGCTTATGTGAATTCGAAAGACCTATTAATCTAGAGAACATGTCAAATATTTAGGATTTTATGTTTTGTATTTTTTCTGAATTTTTAGTAAACTGATTCTTCCTTTTACATCGTTATATTTTAGTTTGGATTTCATGTTTTTTTTCAATACAAGTTTTTTTTTTTTTCACAGGGATAGTTGGGAAAGATATATAAGGACAACATATATATCATCAAATTCTAACAAATGATCATTATCTAAGACCATTGGGATTTTGTCCATTTCTGACACTAAACGAATATCAATTCTCATCTCCATCCAAATGAATCAGTTTAAAGAATAAACTCAGGATCGGTTCATTCCACTAGTACTTTTTTCATTGTGTGAGAGTGTTTCTAATGGCATGTTAATGAATAATTGTTTTAACATGCCATTATTAAACTGTAACTGTTTTAATATTTGTTAATGAATAAATCCACCTGTAACTGTTTTAAAATGTATTTACCAATATTTGAGTGTTCATTCTTCATTAGGTGACACAAAAATATATCAGAAACTATATTAATCACATTTTTTTGCCTAAAGCTTGTTTTTTGGTTATAGTGAGTGATGCACAGATTGAATTTCAGAAACATTCTTCTTCCATTGAAACCATTTGGTAATAATTCCTACATTCACAGCTATGCTTGTCGACACTCGAATCTGGTTTTGGGAGATTTATCTAAATCCGGCCGAATTGATGAAGCACGCCAGTTGTTCGACAAAATGCCTGAGAGAGATGAGTTTACCTGGAACACCATGATCGCTGCTTACTCAAATTCAGGAAGATTTTCTGATGCAAAAGACTTCTTTTTTAGAAACCCAGTGAAGAATAAAATCTCCTGGAACGCTCTTATCTCTGGGTATTGCAAGTATGGAAGTAAAGACGAAGCTTTTACTCTGTTTTGGGAAATGCAGTTTAATGGAGAAAACCCTAGCGAGTATACTTTAGGTAGTGTTCTTAAGATGTGTGCTTCTCTTGCTTTACTTCTAAAAGGTGAACAGATTCATGGGTGTAGTGTAAAAACCGGTTTTGATTTGTATGTGTATGTTCTTAATAGTCTTCTTGATATGTATACAAAGTGTAAACGTATCTCTGAAGCTGAATACATCTTTAGAACAATGTCAGGTGAGAAAAACAACGTTACGTGGACTTCGATGCTCACTGGATACTCGAAGAACGGATTTGCTTACAAGGCGATCGAGTGTTTTCGTGATATGAGACGAGAAGCGAACGAATCGAATCATTTTACGTTTCCTAGTGTTTTAACCGCTTGTGGTACGGTCTCTGCTCGTAGTGTAGGAGTTCAAGTACATGGCTGCATTTTAAAGAGTGGTTTTAAAGACAGCATCTTTGTTCAGAGCGCGTTGATTTCGATGTACGCTAAATGCAGAGACATGGAAACCGCGAGAGGTTTGTTAAAAGGTATGGATGATGAGGTTTCTTTGAATTCGATGATCGTTGAGTGTGTTAGACAAGGTTTAGAAGACGAAGCTTTGTCTTTATTTGGACGAATGCACGAGCGGAAACTGAAAATAGACGAGTTCACGATTCCTTCAGTTTTGAATTGTTTTGCTTTGTCTAGAAGAGAAATGAAGATAGCTTCTTCTGTGCATTGTCTGATTGTGAAAACCGGATACGGAACTTACAAGCTTGTGAATAACGCGCTTGTCGATTTGTACGCTAAACGTGGAATCATGGATTCGGCGTTGAAAGTGTTTGAAGGAATGATTGAGAAAGATGTGATAACGTGGACCGCTCTTGTAACGGGAAATACACATAACGGGTTTTACGAAGAAGCGTTGAAATTGTTCCGTGACATGAGAGGTGAAGGCGTTTCTTCTGATCAGATTGTTACAGCGAGTGTATTAAGTGCTTCAGCGGAGTTAACTCTTCTCGAGTTCGGGCAACAAGTACACGGGAATTACGTTAAATCTGGATTCCCGTCGTTGTTGTCGGTAGATAACTCTCTTGTGACAATGTATACGAAATGCGGAAACTTAGAAGACGCGAATGTAATATTCAACTCGATGGAAATTAAGGATTTGATAACGTGGACCGCTCTAATCGTCGGTTATGCGAAAAACGGTAAAGCCAAAGACTCTCTACAATCATACAGTTTGATGTTAGGCAGTGGCGTAAAACCGGATTACATTACGTTTATCGGTTTACTATTTGCTTGTAGTCATGCCGGTCTTGTAGAGGAAGCCGAACGCTATTTGGATTCGATGAGAATGGTTTATGGAATCAGTCCAGGACCTGAACACTATGCATGTATGATTGATCTCTTTGGCAGATCCGGTGATTTCGTCAAAGTAGAGGAATTGCTGAATCAAATGGATGTCGAACCAGATGCAACAGTATGGAAATCGATATTAGCTGCAAGTAGGAAGCATGGGAATATCGAAAACGGAGAAAGAGCAGCAAAAACGTTAATGGAAATTGAACCGAGCAACGCTGTTCCGTACGTTCTGTTATCAAACATGTATTCATCAGCAGGAAGACAAGAGGAAGCTGCGAATGTTAGTAGAACGATGAAAACTCGTAATATAAGTAAAGAGCCTGGTTACAGTTGGGTTGAAGGGAAAGGTAAAGTTCATAGCTTTACGTCGGAAGATAGAAAACATCCGAGAATGATCGAAATATATTCAAAAGTCGACGAAATGATGCTTTCGATTAAAGAAGCTGGTTATGAACCGGATACGAGTTTTTCGCTACAAGATTTGGATAAGGAAGGGAAAGAGCTTGGTTTAGCTTACCATAGTGAGAAATTAGCAGCAGCGTTCGGTTTACTAGCTGTACCGTATGGAGCGCCAATACGGATTATCAAGAACATTCGCATATGTGGGGATTGCCATAACGCAATGAAGTACATATCGACAGTGTATCTACGACATATTATCTTGAGAGATTCGAACTGTTTTCATCATTTTAGAGACGGAAACTGTTCTTGCGGAGACTATTGGTAATGTTTTTGCAATAAGAAAGTAAAACTCGGAAAATTCTGCATTTCTGTCTGCAACAATGGAAACTGCTACAAAGTTACAAACTTACAAATTATACACTTTTCAAACTGCTAGTCCGTGTGGTTGCGCAGGAGGTCAGTGAGGAGGTTTATAACCGAAACAATGCTATAATATACGGCCGCGTTAGCCAGAGTACTCATTTTCTAGCATGTTCAGGGATTAAGCGATGACGTAATTCAACAGACGCACCAGCCAGTTCTTGAGCTGTGAAATCAAACAATGGAGGAAGTGCTCTTCCATTAGGTAATGATGCATTCGGGTCTCTCAAATCATCGAAGAACGGGTGTGCACATGCTTCAAGCTGTAACCAAAGTTAAGTTAAAGGAGTTAAAACAAACATCTGTCAGGAATCAACTCGGTTTGTTTCTTTACTTACCGCTGAGCATCGAAGGTTTGGTGAATACTGAAGGAGTCTAGAAGCAAGATCCATTGCTTCGGGAGATACTTGTCTCCGGAAAATCTGAAGAAAAACCGAGTTAGCAGATTTAATTTTATAAGCAAAACATTATCATTTTCTATATAGTATGTTATATAAACCTTGTGCCATGGTTGAGCTTTGATCTGAGGGAACTTAAAATCGTTGTAACGAGGATTCATGTTCTTTATCTCTTCTCTTGCTGGTGTCCCCAAAATCTAATTTTACACAAGAGAAATTTTCAGAACATGAGAATCTTTAATAGTAAAAAGAAAAGAAACCAAATTTGTTTTTTTACCTTAATGATCTCTACCAATTGATCAACACTGGTCTCTCCAGGGAATAGAGGCTGTTAGAAAATCAAAAGCAAGAGAGAGGTTCAAATAAAAATGTCTCAAATCAAAAAGTTATAAAAACTCCAAGAGCAAAAGTTTACTTACATGTCCAAGAAATAGCTCAGCCATTACGCAACCTACTGACCACATATCGATCGCGTTTGTGTACTCGGTTGCTCCAAATATAAGCTCTGGAGCTCTGTAATATCTTGAGCATATGTAAGATATATTTGGTTCTCCTGGAATCTGTAACAAAAGAAGACAACTACTCATGTTTTCTATAAATCGAAAAACCTTAAAACTCACTTAGAGATATACTATAACTTACCAGCATTTTTGCGCTACCGAAATCGCATATCTTGACCTCATGCGTAACGTTATTAACCTGCGAAATGCATCGACGAGTTAATTAGTCCGAAAAGTACTACTACCCTCACAAGAACTAGTTTTTTTTTTGGTGTTGTTGAATTGAATGTGAAATTGTATTTAAATCAAGAACTAGTTTTGAAAATGCTTACCAATAGATTTTGCGGTTTAATGTCACGATGACACACTCCAACAGCTCGATGTAGATAATTCATCGCGCGACAAATCTGTTTTTTCAACAAACATTTCTCAAAACCCCCAAAAAAGTGAATAGGTTTCACAAATAGTTCTTAATCCCAAGTTATTTTTATTTACCTGATAGGTATAGAGTTGAATATAAATCAAAGGCATATGATGATTCATCTTGGTATAAGATCTCGAAGCACGGTATACAGTCTCGGGTACATACTCAAGAACAAGGTTAAGATAAAGCTCGTCTTTCTCAGTCGTTGAGAAGAAAGAATGCTTAAGCTCAACAACATTACGATGATTAAGCATTCTCATAATCTGAAGTTCTCTGTTTTTGTATCTTTTATCTTGTAAAACTTTCTTTATCGCTACTTTTTCTTCCGTCTCTAAACACTTAGCCTAAACATCAAACACCACAATGTAACATCAAATCACATTTTTAAACAATTCTTTAAAATGTTTTTGCTTTTTTTTTTACCTGAAAGACAACACCAAATGAGCCAGTTCCGACAACATGTTCAGCTCTGTACGAGATTGTCTGAATAAAAAACCAAAATTGATAATCATATCTCATGAACAATTACAGAAATGTTACAGATAAATGTTACAGAATTTGAAATCAACCTTGTCTCTTTGGTCATTTAAACCTTTCTTTTTGGTGGTAATAATCCGACCAGATTCTGTTCCATTTCCTTTGATAATTCCACCGTCCAAATCCTAACAAATCCAAACAAAAGTTTTGAACATTATTCATCATTTAGCTTAAAGATCAAAGAAAAACCAATAAATAAATAAATAAAAAACTCACTCTTCCGTCTCCGAATCCCATATCACGAATTTCTTTTGGTAATTGATCAGAATTCTCTGTCGTAGAGACAGATTCTTCTATCTCAATTGTCGTTGTTTCCGTGATTTCAGTTTCTTCACGAATCTGATTAGGTTTCGATTTAGGCGTGTCGGAATCTCCTACCTACGAAAATTAAAAAGCTTCAAGCTTTAAACAAAATCCCAAAAAAAAACTCGAAAAATGTTGGGAAATTTTTCTCTCTTACGTTATCAGAAGAAACGAAATTACGTCCAGATGCAATACTCGTCAATCTACGCATCACATTCATCGTTCCACGTTTTCCAAATACAGAATTTTCTCGAGAAAAAAAAAACAGAGAAAATTACAAAATGGGTTTTTTTTCAAGAAAGCCGATTTTTTTTTTTTTTTCAGTTTCTTTCGCGAGAAGAGGAAGAGAGAAAGAGAGAGACGAAGATGACGACGATGATGTCACTTTCTCTCTCCTTCTTCTTCTTCTTCTCTTCTCTGATCAATAAAAAAAAACACGAACAAAGAAAACACAAAACAAGAAGATGGATTTTGGTCGTATATATATAAAGATTATTTATAGAAAGGTGTATATGTATCTATGGTGGAGCGGATATAGCTAAATAGAAAAACTAGGTGGCATTTCTCGCCATGGTCAAAACACCAATCATTCTCAAACCCTTCATTCCTTTCTGTACAGAGATCACCAAACGAAAATGGAAAGACATAAAAAAAAAAAAACAGTAAACAAAAATATGTAATGACGATCGTGACCGTTCGTTGAATCTAACAGTGTTGATTGAATATTTTATTAAAATGACGAAAATAGCCTTTTCGCGGGATTTTCGGAAACTGTTGCTTTGACCTTTTTCTTTCGGCCCTTTGTAATTTTATTCAGCCGGAAAAATCATCTTCTCTAATAAGTCTACTACGGCTAGTCCAAAAACAAGGTAGTTTATTAAATATTTTCGAAAAGTTTGATAAAACTATTTATGTTTGTTCTTTTTTAAACAACCTTTGAATTTTCATTTATATTATGATTGTTTTTGGAAAACTTGATTAGATTTAAAAGGCTTATGTAGCTCATAATATATCAGTTATGATGTCCTTATAATAGCCCAACAATAGCCCATAAAATAGCAATCTATGAATGGCCAAAAAAATGCTCATTATTAATCCAAAATAGTATTGATATTTGTGTGTGCAGTGCATGGATATTCATAATCATAACAGTAAGTGCAACGATACTCATGCACTCACGTGTTTCACTCAACCATTATTGACAAAAATAATACTTTGAACTTGGAACACAACATAAAGGGTCCCTAAAAAGAAATGGTCCAACCTTCCCTTTCACATTACGAAGCCACTGTACCACAAAACTAATAATAGCCTTGAGCTGAATGTTTTCATTAAGAAGAATTATGATTAAGTTTCAGATATTATATAATCAATCATCATTTTTCAAAGCTGAGAAACTATTCTGAATGTAAGAAATAGAACATCCTAAGAAAAAACTCTTTAATGCTTTTCAGCTAAAAGTCAATACAAAAAGAGGATAATAATATCATCAAACAAATATCCAAAATAAAAACAATCCAAATCACAACATTTTTACGTTTTGATTGGTTTTTCATAAATTGTATTATCGAGTCAATACCCGAACCATCATCACATTAAAGATTTTTCCTCACAAAATGAGGTTCGTTCTTGACTCAATCTCCACCGTCCGATTCTTTTTCCAAATCAACTACTATCACAATGAAGAGCAGCTTTAATCTTCTGTACCGTACACGATATCAGATTATTAACTGTCTCCACAGATTCCACCGTAAGCTTAGCCGTAGGCAAACTATTCACCAGTATCTGAAACGCCACCGTTAGTAACGACCCTCCTTCCTCCATACACCCACCGCTACCGTTACCGTTACCGTTACGTTCCTCTGTGGCGCAGCGTTGCTGAGCGTTCGGTAGAATAGCGAAGCCTGAAGGAAGGAGTGACACGTAAGCAGAATCTCCACCGTTCATCACATCTTGCATTGCTGGGATATCAACAGGCGCGTACACTACAACCGCTCCTGCTGCGTCTATGCTTGTTTCTTGAAGTATTAGCATACTACTCTGATTCGCATTTATCGCCTACAAAACAAAATTAAATAAAATCAAGGGGTAAATTGGTAAGAGACCAAAATTATAAGCCAGAATAAAATGAATTATGATGTGACCGATGTGTCTATTCGATAGTGTCACCGTCACGAGCCAGACGTTCAGGGGTAAAAAGAGGACAAACAGATCAATAATGCAAAACAAATAAAAGAAAAAATAGAACTAAAAATGAAAATGTCAGAGCCAAAAAGGAGAGAAAAAAGGTCAAAACTGTCTTGTTTAAATTTGACTTTTTACCCCCCCATACTTCCAAATTACAGATTTGTCCCTTTCCAATCACAGGCGACAAGATTCATATGACCACACCATACATTGACCCCACACAACAACACAAGTCCTTTCACACACAGCTATACATAAAAATTACATTAAATGTCCCAAAAGCTAGTTTAATTGAACCTAATCAAAACTAAAAATACTAAATTAAATTGATCTTAATGACCAAATTAAACTTCAATTTTTCAAAACGTATCTTTGCTAAATTCTACCAAATCAAAAACCGTAACAAATTAAAACGAGTTTTGAAAATTGGTTTAGTACTATGCATGTATAAAGAATTATATTATAGATAGTGCTTACACTTGCACGGAGAAGAGAGACGGAGTTAGAATGGTCATGGCCTTTAGCGATATGAGCCATCTCTTGCATAGGACCACCGTTGGATAAAATATCCCATTCAGATCTCAGCCGTTCATTTCCGAGGAAATCAAACAACCGTCGTGGAGAAACCGGCATCCAAACCGACGTCGAAGCGTTTAAAACGATCCCAGGCGGTTCGCCGGGATCGTTTACGCTTTTCCTAGTCATAATCCTAACGTCCTCGTCAATGTTACCAACGTTAAGTTTGCTCCATTTCTGTAACGTCGACGCACAAACGCCGCCGCAGAAATTATCAGTCATTCGCTTTGCTAGCTTTAGCATGCTCTTCCTCCCATTGCAGCTTATTGCTAAAACGTTTAAAACAAAAATTAAAAACGTTTTGAAAAATTTTATAGGTTAGAAGTAAAACGCAACGTTTTAAACGAAGCTTACGGGTTGGGCTACGTGAAGGTGACACAGTAGAGGACATGAGAATGGTGAGGCATTCGCATTGACGTTGTAACGCAGCCATCCATCGCTGTGCACCAAACGCTAAACCGCAGCTTAGTAACGGTCGGTATAAGCGGTGGATACGGTTTTCATCGTACTCGGTGTGTTCAATCCAAGTTACCTGCAATTTGCTTAACCAATTTGCATTAGCTACTTAAACCTAAATGTGAGCTTCAACAAAAAACTACTGAAAAGAAGAAAAAGGTAAAAACTTTATTGTATTAAACTAAGCAATGAAAAAGTAAATAAGAAATAAATATAAAATTTGTAAACGTTAATTTAATGCACGATCCAATGGCACAAAACTCGGAGATTTTTAGATGCTTCTCATAAATAAAATAATGATTCTTCTAAACCTGCATAATATAGTAGCTAATTTAATGTTACAAACCCAATGTATCAGAAACTTTTACTAGTAGTATAATTCTTGGGACAAAATCAAAGAGACTTGTCTAGTTCCTAGAGAATTGTGAGCAACACTAGTGTAGTATGAATACTAGTAAATGTCAAGACTTTACCATATGTATAATTTTCACCAAGAAAGTATCATTTTGTGTGTTTGTGTTTACCTTAGAGTAGCCATTAGCCATGTCTTGTACAAGGCAACCAGACGGTAACCTTCTACAACTCGAAGACGATCCATCTCTTATCGAATCAATCGAAACATCCACGACCGCCCAAACACCTTCCGCGTGCTGTTTACAAAACCGCAAGAACGAAACTTGTCGAACCGGCACTAGCGGAGACAACAATTGTAACTCTGCATGCATCTAAATCAACCCAAAAACACACAAAAGACTAAATTAAGACCCATTTGACTAACTAAAAGCTATGTAAATGTAAAGATAAAAACAAAAGCATATACCAAATGAAGTGCACCATTTCTTGTCCCACCCATGCCACTAGAGATAATCTCAGTAGTTGAAGTTCTTGAAATCATAAACGGAAACATTTCAGCCCAACGTTCCTAATCAAAAAACATCAAAAGATTAAATCATCGCACTTTTCTTGGATTAAGCAATAAGTAATCATAATCAAAGTGTTTAGTGTTACTAACCGAATCCATCAAGGTTTCAACAAGAGCTAAGCTATTAATAATAACAGTTCCAGAACTTCTAGAAGCTTCTGAAACAAACCCATCTTGTTTTAATCCAACACAACGACTAAAACTTGTATCATACTCTTCCTTGTTCAACATTTCAAACCCAGTATCCAAATTCCGAACCCAAAGCGGTTCACGTGACTGAGCCATCTTCATTAGCTCCTCCATAGCTGCAAGAGCCAAATCCAAAAACCTAGATCTCTGATCAAAATCACTAACCGTAACCGGTGGTTTAGCCAAACAAGAACCACCGGTACGATTCGAAATCTCAAATCTAGAAGAAGCTTCTGGTGGTAGTGAGAGATTGAAACCGAGGACTAGTGATGAGTCCGGTATAGGATGTGAATCCGGTACAGACCGGCCAAGGAATTTTCCGGTTAAGGCGCAAACCCGGTCTAGTTCGTCTTTGAGACGAGAGTTTTCGATTCGGAGATGTTGCTCTTCGACGGAGATCTCGCCGAGAACGGCGGGTCCGCCGCAGTTACCACACATAGGGTTTCTCATAGCTTCACGAACTGACGTATTCTCAGCTCGTAGCTTCTCGTTCTCTTGTCTTAGTAAAGCATTCTCATGCCTCTCGATTTGCGTCTGCGAAAACAAAAAAAAATCAAAAAAAAAAAAAAAATTCCCCAGAAAATAAAAAATGAAGAAGACGACGATTCGAAGGTACCTTCATTTGAGTACGGCGATTTTGGAACCAGAATTTGACTTGACGTGGATCTAAGTTTAATCTCCGGCTAAGATCAAGACGTTGTTTCTCATCAGGATGTGCACACTCTTTGAAAACCCTAAAACAATTCAAAATCGATTTCAATCAGAATCAATCGGAGAAATTCGAATTTTTTTTGGGGGGATTTTTGTTTGTTATTACGATTCGAGGTCTTGGATTTGTTTAGGAGTGTGACGATGATAACGTTTCTTCTTCCTCGGTGGTTTATTATCATCGGTGGTTTCTAAATCGTCACCGGAGACACCTTCCGCGTTATCACTCTCAGATCTGCTTTCTACATCTTCTCTACTCTTACGAGTTACAACATTCGATTCGAAAATCTCTCCGTTTCTAACGATTTCTCCGTTGTTTTCAACATTCGTTTGCTGTTTAGTGAAGAAGATAAAATCAAAAACCCAGAGATTATTATAAGTAAAGAGCTACGAAGAAGAAGAAGTAGACTTACGATTCCGAGTGAGAGACCATGAGAGGAGAAAGGACGAGAGTGAGGAGTAACGGTGTTTGCGGCGGAGAAGGAGAAGTGGTTACTGTACGGTACATCGGAGAGTAGTTTTCCGGTGGAGGAACCGTCGTCGAGAAAACCGTTGAAATTCATGTGAGTTTTGGGGATTTGGTAAATTGTGAATCAGAAGAAATCCGCCATGGAAGTGGAGAAAAAGAGAGAGCCCTAACTGTTTTGGAAAGCTTTATTGTCGCTTCGATGCATGTCCATGAAAAAAGTTAAGAGAGAGAGATAAAGAGGAGAGAGAAGATAATAAATGAAAAAGGAAGAAGACGACAGAAACGACGAAAAAGAAAGGAAGATAAAACAGATTTATTTATTTTTTTTATAAATGAAAAAAGGATAAAAAAGGAAAATAAAAAAATGTGTGAAGTCTTTGAAAAGTTGGGTTTGACTCTTTTGACGTTACAATGTTATATATAAAAGTCTACTTCAAGTGGTGAATCAAGGCTGAATTTATCATTTATGTAAATGACTCTTTTACCCCTCTCTCTTTTTTTGGTTACTTCAAATTTAATTGTGGTTCTTCGTTTTTTATTTGTTTAATTCATGCATTTGTGACATGTTTCTTCACGATCTGAATATTGTTGCATCGTAAATCGTACCATATTGTGTGGCAATTTATTTGTGATAGTGAACAAGAAGTTTAAAAAACGTTGGTTGATGTTGATGAACAATCTATATTTTAAATACATGTATAACTAAGATCGTATTTTTATTTTTTCTGTCATTTAAAACGGCAAAAATATCAACAATGAAAGTCGATAACCTCTATGGTTAAAGAATGTTTTGATGATAAGAGTGTTTTAGCCTCTACTTAGTGTTTTTTTGGCTTTATTTTTTGGTCTTGGTCTGCTTGGGAGTTTGTTTTTCTAAAAACATCTCTATTGGTTGTAGCACAAGTTGGTTACTATCGGTTTAACCTAAATTCATCATATGGAAAAGAAAAAAAAGTTGATAACCTTTTCATTATTCAGAAGCACTTGAATTGAAACAACCAAGAAGACTAATGTTGTTTGCTGATGGAGTACTAGAGTGAGTAAATTAAAATGGCCCATTTTCCAAATTTGGCGGAATCATAACTCTATGGTTTGTGAGTTTTGAGTAAATATGGAGTTATTGCGATGTTACCTAAGACCCATTAAAGAGGCAAAACCATTGAATTTCTTGATTAATAGATCTTAGAATATAGCTTTACTTACTCAAAATGTAATCAACTCATAGAAGTTCAATAGGCTTTTTACATAAAGTAATTTGCCCAATTTTCTTGTTTTGGTACGAATCTTGAAAAACACCCTTGATTATTCTGCCACACACAAAACAAATAAAATAAATAAGAACAAAGTGAACAAATTAGATAAATGTCTAGAGAACAGTTACTTATGATAATGATATTTAGATAAGAGACTTCTACCAATAAAATTATCACTTATTCATAACTCTGATACCCTCAAGCCATGACCAAATTATTAATAATTTTATCTCATTCAATGATAATAAAATTTTACAAAATCAACAACAATAATGAAACGTAGCTATCGAGTTTTAAATATCAAAAGTTCTTTGACACAAGAAAATCAATAGTTCACACTTAGCCCACATGATGCATCGACATTTCAAATCTTGGTTTTACAATTTTCGAGATTTATAAAAAAAAAAAAGGACCTTACCGTTTTGGACAACAATTTTGGTTTGTAAATTAATCAATCTTTGAGTTATGGAGTGACATCTGTGAAGAAACTATCATATAATATACAAAGTATAGTTGACAAAATAAAATAGGTATTAGTTGGGAGATGAGAATTGATCCGCTAGATGTATACATTTTTGGCCCATGAAACCAAATGTGTACTTACTCATCTACTATTTGACCATTTTCACTTTCAATGTGGTTTCATGCGTTTCTAGTTTCACACTTGTGAAGATTTGATTCAAAGTCCAAAGATGATTGATACTTCAAAGAACCTTAAACTAAAAGTTAAGATAACAAAGCAAGAAACAAAAGAACGTCTCTTTGACCATTTTCACTTTTAATGTGATTCATTCACACTCAGGATTCGATTCAAAATCCAAAAGATACTTCAAAAGAATCTTAAACTAAAAAGTTAAGAAAACAAAGCGAGAACTCAAGAGAACAGAGATGATTCGACATAGATCTAACCAATGACTAAACCAAAATAAATCTTTCATAGGTATCTTATGATCTTTGAATAGGCCGTTACCTCCCAAGATTAGAGAAACAGATGTCATCGATCTCAAAGCTTTCTGGAATTTCGGGCGTGATACTCGTGTTTAAGGAGGTTGGCTCTTAACATCATTGCCCTGGCATCTCTATCATATTCGTTTCCCATCTGAAGTACCTTTTGGAAAGTAGCATTCCTTTGATCAGCGTGTCTTGCATAGAGGATTTTGTTGTGTGAATCAATCCGTGCCTGTTTAAGATAGACAAAGGTTATTCTTTCTTAAAAGGTTTTAAAACGACAAAGTAATAGAACAAAGTTCTTTTTTCTGCAAAGAGAACGGACCTGTATCTGGTTGTCAGTGATCAAGGCTTCGAGTTCTTTCTCTAGACCAGAGACGCTTGTCTTGAATGCATCAGCCATCCTGCTCAAATCAACAGACACAAACGGAAGTGTGTACTGGATAAGCGCCTTCCTCCTTATCAGATCATACAGTGAGTCGACATGATCATGAAGATGAATGTCCAAAAGCAAATTCGCTTTGAGGCTTCCTAGATATTCGAGACAGGAAGCATAGCGGCTGCAAAAAAACCAAAGTTAAACATTAGATTCTAAACGAATACAGACAAAAAAAAGTTAATTTTGGATATCCTATATTCCTATGCATCATTGACATATATAAGAAGTTGGAGCAAAGCATGGTAAGCCTTCATAAGCAAGACAGAATAGAGTTCTATGTAACTACCAGCTAAGTTAGTGAGTTGGTCAGAGTAAATGATTAGACGATTCTCTCTAATAATTTCGTATTTTGGTACTACTCAGGAGATAGAAGAGAGTCTTTGTAAGAAACAGATAACCTTGAATAGAAATCGTTGATAAGTTCCCTCACTTCAGGTACTAGCTCCAAAAAATTGCGGAAGTTGATATTGTCGATGACTTTTTGCTGCCCACATTAAACTACCAAGTTATAGACCAAGGGTAGAAAATAAACTGACAAAGAAAGATAAAAAGTGATAAGTGCCTTCAGTTCTGATCGATCAAAGCTTGCAAGTGCACAGAGTCCCCCATAAGTGGCGACATCTTGAGGAGCAATGACCTCGTTATAGGTAGTTCCAAGCTCTGGATTAACTTCCAAAAACTGCACAAGACAATATTCAAAATTCAAGAATCCATAAACACTTAAGCATTAAAATACAACAATACAACAGACCTTACGAGCAGCGAGCTTATACTTCTTAAGCTCCAAATGAGCCAAACCAGAAGCACATCGCAGTTTTGCAGCTACAACAGGTTCAAGAGCTTCTGGATTCTGCTCTGCTTTGCTCACGTAGCTCGTAACATGAGTAAACTGACCCATCTCAATGCTCACAAGAATCGCATTCATACACATATGAATGATATGCTTCGCCGTGGTGCAGTAGTCTCGTGTTCGAACATAATTCTTGAAAGCATCTCCAAGTAAACCACAAGCATAGAAGAAATCCCCAAAGTCATTATATCCCATCCTAATACTTTCCTTGATCAAATTCGTCTGCAATACTCACAATTCAAAAACACAAATCAACATCTATACAATTACACACAAACTTCATTCTCTAATCAACTAATTGAGATTCATCATCATACACACAATAAGCAGAGCGATTTACAGGAAATTAGGTCATAGAGAAGAGAAAATCCCCAAATTACCCGATACGAACTGAGCTCATTATCAAGCTTTCCTTTCTTCTGTTCAGCACGACGCTCGACGGTTTCGCACCAAGCCGAATCGTTCCCGTACTTCTCACCAAGCCTACCGTTAATCTTATTGACCACATCTCTAAACAATTGAGTATTCTCTCCCTTTTTGATCTCATCGTAAGCCATCCTTAGCGCTTCAAGCTGAATCATTTGGTTTCCACCACAGTGGCTAGCGATGAAGAGAAGACGCATAATCTTCGTACGGCCTTTGTAGAGCGCCGCGTAAGCTTCGATGTCGAGTGGTTCGCCGCTTATGATAGGTCTCCGATTAGAGGTTTCTTCGCCGCCGTTAGTGTACATCTCCTCCATCATCGGTCCGCTTGCTTCGTCGTCTCGCTCCATCGATTCGTCGGAATTAGGGTTTTTGAACTTTCGGATTTTTTTCTGCTCACAAATTTTGTTTTTCTTTCTTTCAGTGTTTGATCTTCTTTTCTTTTGAGTTTCTCTCTTGGGTTCTTAAGGAGGGGCGATTTGTGTAATTTTGTATTAGTAGGAGTAATAAGAGTCGGTCCAAGTTAAGCCCATCTCACATAATCATTGGGTTTTTATTTCTTTCTAATTCACTGAATTTGGTTTTATTATCTTTCGGTTTTATTATCTTTCTAATTTTCTTTCATAAAATGGGATTTTATTTTAATTAATAGTTTAATACTGTCAATTTGTTTCCACTTTCCACTACTGTCTAATTTATAATCTTATTACAACATATCATATTTGCTAAAAAATACTGAAAATTTATTTATTTACATGTAAAAAAAGCTTAAATTGCAACTCCATTTGTTGTTAACATATTTTTCTCTAAATGAAAATAATCTATGTTTTTCTTATTCTGAACAATGTTTGAAAATTGCAATATTTGTATACACAGCCACTCAGTAGAATTTCAATTAACATATTCTCGAAAAATAAACTCAGAACCAACAAGAGTGTTTTTCTTAACCCAAAACAAATAACAAAAAGAATGACTAAACAAAGATATGAATAAACAATTAACGATGTGTGGAATGAAAAAGAGGAATGGCATGGAAACAACAGAACATTAGGAGTGTAATTACCTCAAATCATCTAAACAAAGATTGAACTGTTTTTATTCATGAAGGTTGCATCGACGAAGATATGGGTGATCAAACTTGATGTATTTGGTCCAATACGGTCGATACTTGGACATAGCTAACTCCAACCACGGTTTCATGTTCCCGTTATAGTGAACCACTGCTGCATTTTCAATGTCTTTCTTGTCGATACTCGGGTTATACCCGAGTCCAAGAACGTGCCACGCCTTGTTTAACGGATGTGTTAATCCGTAAAATGTTATTAATCCTGGTGGTAATGTCCCTAGCTTCCATAGTGTTCTGTTCTCATTCTAAACAACAATAACCATAATAAGCAAACCATGAATAATCGTAAACATATAGCGAGTATTGATGCAAAAAAGGTAAGAGTTATTACCATGTTTTGCCACTTATGGTATATACCGGTAATGTCTCGCTTCTTCCATTCCTTTAGGTCGAACATGTTCATTCCATATGCCCATCCACAAGCGTTCGGATTGAAGTTTCTCGCGATATGAGGATTCGAGAAGTTGAGATACTTGTCGAATCTGTGGAAACTCTCTCCGCAGGTTTCGACTGCACCGTTGACTTTCCCGTTCAGGTTAACTTCCCAAAGTGGAGTCAAGTCTTTCTGAACAATGATGTCGTCGTCTAAGAACAGGATTTTGTTCAGCTTGGGGTAAACTTCAGGGAGGTAGAATCTCAAGTGATTCAACATGGAAAGATACTTTGGGTTTCTGTATTTGAGATTCGAAGATCCTGAAGTTGGATGATCTGCTTTGAAATAGTATTCTCTCATTGCTGCAGATTCGAGCTGGCGAAGAACGGGACAGTAAGATGAATTCAGCCACTTAAACTCATCGACGTTTTCCACGTGTATTGTTGCTTTTCCAGGTGGGTTTAGGAGGAACCACATGTTCATTGCTCCGAAGTTAAGTTTATCCGTCACAAGGTGAAAAACATGCTTCGAAGGATCCTGCACAAACAAGCATTTTCAGTTTCCACTCTGCAATTCATGTTTGAAGTAAATCAAGTAATAAGAGATCATTGTTTTACCTTGGCGTTCATGATGGTTGAGTTAACAACGACTGATGCAGCTAATACATTGTCAGAGAAGAGGGCATAATGATAAAGATTTGGGTTTTCTCGGTTTTCACTCCGAGGGAACTTTCTTTTCTCCGGAGAAAGAAGGTAGTAATCGATGGTCAAGCGCATCGATAGGCAATGGATTGGATTTGGAATTGTTTTCGCTGCTAACTGAGCCAGAAAAGTACTCTGCTTCTTTAAGCTCCTGACTTGTTCGTCTGCGGTTTGAAGCATTGCTCTCAGCTTTCCAGTAACCAACTTGCAGTCATATAACTCCGTCTTAGCTTTACCCAAGACTTGACCCATGGCTCTGAGTTTCTCATGTGCACTATATGAAAAGTAATTTTCAGAGAATGTTACTATGTGAAGTACACGAATAATAAAAAGAAGGCAAGTTGTAGAAACAAAAAGATCCCTTACCTCTTAGGAAGATCAGCATCAGATGTTGATTCACCCAAAACACGTTGGCTATCCTTAAGTCGGGCCTGGAGTTCTTGTAACAAGTCATTCTTGTTTTTCAGCTTTGCAAGACCACTGTAGACTCTAGCCATTATTACTTGATCCCGCATCAAGCGTATATTTGAATCGGAGTTATCATTCTCATTTTCTCTTCTCCATATACTGTATTTTCCGAGGACTGCAGAATCAACAGACTTAGAGCGTTCAATGGCCGCATTTTCGAGTTTCAAAATCGTGTCGTCATTGTG
Source organism: Draba incana (assembly GCA_963576765.1). NCBI lineage: Eukaryota > Viridiplantae > Streptophyta > Magnoliopsida > Brassicales > Brassicaceae > Draba > Draba incana. Next base: position 31,768,182 of record OY755217.1, on the reverse strand, counting down.
CAGGACCAACTCATTTGCTCGCATCTCACGCCTTTTCTCTCTTAATTGCTGGAAAATTCAAGAAGGATAAAGATAAATTTAGTAACAATTACTCAGCCACGTGAATTCTCCAATATCTGGATGGTATAATAATTACCCTTCTGTAAAACTTTGCAGGTGTCTCAACTTTCTGATGGCTACCATCTGCATCAGCAATATAAAGAAGAATCAGAGATGGAAAACTTCGAAATAGATCAAAATACAACTTAAACAAAAGAAAAAGCCACGACCTTTTGAAGCACTGTCCCGTTTTGCATGCACTAGAGTTGTTTGATTCTGCTTCAAGTAGATCAAAAGATGAAAACTATGAGCAATAGGCAATAAAACGAAACAAGCGAATCAGGCTACAAACGAAACCCCACCTCAGAATTAGTCGAGGAGGTGTCTACTTCGACTCCACGCCACGATGCTGGCAAATTGTTTTTCTTGAAAGAATCAAGGCTAAAAGGACCCAAATCAGCTGTGCTAGCTGCAATAACATCTAGTACCTATAGAAATAAATAAAAAATAGTAAGAAACGCCGAAGAAAGAATACTCCAAACTAAGTTTCCACTGATTCAGACTTGCCTCTTTAGAGAAAAGAGATCTAACAGATTGCATTGCTAATCGTTCTCTCCAATCAAGATTCTGCAACAAAACAAATCCAAATTAAACAACATCCTTACTTCTGCTAAAAACAAACAAGCAAATAATATAAAAAGAGTTTAATCCCACCTGCTTCGCAGAAGCATTCGAATAATCTGCAGTATAATGAGAGCAAGTTCATCAGATTATCAAAAACGCTAATAGTTGAGATTCAAGCTCAACAATGATTACTCTAATAGTACAATCAAAGACTAATTTTTATCAGCCTAGAACAGCAATAATTGTGTGAAGAATCAATGTCACTCCTCGATGCAGATAATAATCTAACGGCAATGTAACTTGAATGCAGATAGTAAATGCAGGAACAAAACAGTGCTTATAAATTATTCAAAGTTCCCAAATCCTTGTAGCATTACATGAATCCTTGTAGAAATATTCATACCGTTTGAGGAATCGATGTATACTCCTCGACCAACAAAGAAGACGAGAGGTGCCAAAACGCAGAAAAATACGAGAAGCACAAGAGCAGATCGAGATCTATCACCACCAACACCACCTCCTCTAAACCGGTTAACTCCAGATAACCCTCGTTTCAACGCCATCTCTGCCAAAATTCAAAAAAAAAAACCCTAAATCAAGCAACGAATCGATAAAGCAGACGAACAATGGAGAAGAGATAGAGACAAAAATCATCATACTCGAGAATCTATAAGAGAGATTTGAGAAGAATCAAGCCGTCACTAAAACGCCATTACCGAATCAACCATTCATAAGCCGAGATCTGGAACAACTCGAGCAGAGAAAAACTTCGTAATTGAAAAGCTTGAAGATTAAGAAGAAGAAGAGAGTATGAAGAAGAAGAAGAAGAAGAAGAAGATGATCCACCGACAATTAACCAAATCCCTATCAACGCCAGGATTTGAGGCTTTTTGCAGACAACCTCACGCGTGAGATTCAATTTAGGAATATCCTATCCGGTTTAAATGAAACCAAACTAAACCGAAATCAATTTGGTTTTCAATGTAACCGAGAGGGAAAAGAGTGTTCAACCCATCAAGCTACTAGTGGGCTTTGGTCCAGAGATTTAGTATGACATGATTTTATATATTAATTTACATGTACATGTATGTGATATAGTCTAAAATCATAATTTGGAGAATTTATAAAATGATTTTTGTTGGGTTTATAATGGAATAAAATGTAGTACAAAATTTTTTTTTTGGTCACTAAATAGTACAATTATGTTTAGAAGTTTCGTAATGCGGATTATGGAGTTTTGGGAAAACAAGTGTGTGTGGTTTTTTAAGCTATATATAGTTTAGTAACAGGTGATCAAATACAACCTTGGCAGATGTTTTCTTGAACTGCCAATAAGGCCCCACCTATGTATATCACAAACTAAATTACAAAGAAAATAATCAATATTAGTTTTCTCTAAAGACTTTTTTTTTTAATATCCTACTCTTTTTTTAACGAGTGAAAAATTTTCAAGAACAAATTCTGAATGTTTTTTTTTTTTTTTTTTTTTGCTAAATCAAATTCTGAATGTTCCTGCATCTTTTGACCAATTGAAACTTCCTGAACTAGTAAAATTATCACACTTCACATTTCACACGCAACATATATTATACACAGTCCAGCTTTTTTGTAAAGTATACAATTTTTTGGTAAAGTAAACAATTAACCCCAAGAAAATGATAAATCCGTGATGTTACATTAAGACACGTTCAGCGGCGAAGCCAGCATGATAGGAGGGGGGGGGGGCATATGCCCCCATGATTTTTTTTTTCTTTTCTTAAATTTCTTTAAGGAATTTATTATTGCCCCCCTATAAATTTTTTTAAAATTGGCTTAATGCCCCCCACGAAAAATTGTTCTGCATTCGCCACTGGACACGTTATCATTAATTACCATTAGTGTTTATATCTTACATGTTTAATTGCTATTGATTCCACATCATTTCAGCAAGTTTGTTTTTACCTTACATATATACAAAACCTTGAAGAAATCATATATAGTCTCTAACACACAACAAAAAATCAAAGAAAAATCTGAAAAGTGTTGGTTTGAGTTAATATATCAACTAAGGTCAAGAGTAATAAAAGAAACAATGATGATTTTTCCAGTGGTCCTACTGTTACCTGCATATTTCCATTCCTAGGTCTTTCTAACCACGACTATGAACAGAAAGTTAACTCTTTGTTCCTATTAATTTAAAATTTAATTTAGTAAAAAAGTAAACAACTAATTCATTTGGGTCAAATAACTAGTTCAAACTTCAAATGTGATGATCATGTGATCCTCACCGTTTAAACATAGCACACTAAAACAAGCGAAGAAAGAAATGATTCGTCTTGCATGGACCGCATGCTAATAGAAGAAACTCATTATTATCTTTGAAAAACTTTTTTATGCTTAAATAAAAATAGAATTTGAAAACAAACACGCAAAATGTCGCTATATGTATGCGGTTAGTTTGGAAAAAATAATAACAAAGGGTTAATGAAAAACCCTCCACTATAACTAAAGTATTGGGTCCTTTTAACTTACACAAGTAAAATTTCTATAATCTTGAGAGGGATTATAAAGTTCAAGAAACGTAGAAAGAGGAGAGAGAAAGAAAGATGGGAAGAGGGAGAGTGGAAATGAAGAGAATAGAGAACAAGACAAGTAGACAAGTAACCTTCTCCAAAAGAAAAAGTGGTTTGCTCAAGAAAGCTTACGAACTCGCTGTTCTATGTGATGTGGAGGTGGCTCTTATTATCTTCTCCACAAGTGGCAAGCTCTACGAGTATAGCAATCCCGCGTAAGTATCTATATACCCATTTAATCAAAATCATACTTTCTTAGGGTTTTTTATATGAAAAAAAATAACAAGATCAGCTAGGTTTGATCTTGCATGAGATTCAAGAAACCAAAGTTGATCTGTCTTGTGGGTACTTTAAAAGGTTGTTTTTATATATTTAATCATAGCTAATTCGGTTTCACCATGAATCGATCTTGCCGATCTATCACACACATGGGTCAGCTTTATAGCTTTTAGATCCGATTACGAGAAAAAAGTAATTTTTGATTATGGGTTTTGATGGTTATTATCATCTTTGATATGTGTATGTTCTGAAGATTCAAGAAGCCCCATAAGTTTTTGTCTTCTTTAAAAGGTTTTTTGTTAGAGAAAGTAATTAATTAGGGCTCATCATATATATGGATCCCCGAATTTTGCTTAAGAAATGACAGATCCACCAAGTTTAATTTGTGTAATTAGGGTTTTGTTTAGACATACGTATAAGAATTTTATAAAGGTTTTCTTTCTTCTGTTTTGAGTTTAAGCAATTTCTCTTTATTAAATACATATAGATAATTAAGTAACTAATCAATATCTCTTGTGGTTACTTTTCTTTTGTAGAATTGGCAGAACCATTGAAAGGTACTATCGCTGCAAAGACAATATTTTGGACAATGGTAGGCTTCAAGAGTCTACACAGGTAAGAAAATTATTCTCTAGTCTACATAGGTCAAATTAATATCAAGTTACATGCTATAGAAAGATAATCATAAGTAATCTTCTTTTTGGGTGTAGAGCTGGAGTCAAGAGCTAGCAAAGCTTAAATCCAAATATGAATCTCTTCTTTGCACTCATAGGTTTAATTAATCCTAGTCTCCTTCGTTAGTCACCATTTCCTATAGTTATCCATCTAATGAAGACTTAAATTTTAAAATGGTTGAATAAAAAGGCATTTAATTGGAGAAGATCTTGAGGAGATGAGTGTAAATGAACTACAAACGCTCGAGAGACAGCTTGAAGGATCTCTTTCCGCGATCCGACAACGCAAGGTACGAAAATTTGTGTATACATATTGATCGACCAAATCTTGTTTATAAAATAAAATTTTAAAATGCATATGTATGTATATCAAGACGCTGGCTGCTATGGAAGAAATGGAAGAGCTTCGGAGAAAGGCAAGTCACGTCCACATATACGAATTTATATATATGAATCTAACATTTAGCCTTAGTCACCGTATAATCAAATAGCAACATATATAGTTCTAGTAAGTAACTATGGTTGTATAAATTATATAGGAGAGGCAGCTCGGAGATATAAACAAGAAGTTGAAGGTAATTAAGGCTTTTTTTGTAGAATTTAGACTTCCGAATTATAAATGGAACTCTCTCTTCAATATTCGTGTTAATTTATGCTTTGGGTACTAGTACTATTGGAGACTAATGAAATCTTCTCAAAATGGATAATCTTTATGATGATCAGATTGATACAGAAGGTCAAGGTTTCAATGGATTCCCATGGCTAAATTCCGCAGCCACGGCTAGTGCCGCCATTGATTTCTCATTGCAAGCATCTCATCATATTTTTTTATTGGATTGCGACGTTGGACAGTTTTTACAGATCGGGTAATAAATATTTCTGTCTATAACAACAAACAAGTATAAAGTATGGTTTCATAATCAAATTGGTATGTGGAATCTACACAGGTTTCAAAAACGATACGAGCAAGGTGACGGATCGTCAGGTTCAAGGAGTAATATTGTGGAAGGTGACTGTGAGACCAACTTTGTCCAAGGATGACTACGTTTACATGTTATTGACTAGATTGGTCAGGCAACAAATTATAAGTTCACACTGTTCTTTTTTTTCTAAAACATGCGATATGACTTAGAACGTACCACTTACTTTTACATCTTATATATGTTTAACGATTAGTTTTTCTATAAGTTTATATGTCTTTGATTTTGAGGTTAAACATTTTGCAACTTATATTGGCTATAAAATATTTGAGTTATGTCAGAATGCTTGATGATAAGTCACATATCAAAACTGTAATGCAAAACTTTTCATCATGATTGGTTTACCTTTAAACAAGAGAACGATTTGTTTTACAATTCACAAACTCACCATTTTATCGAACACTTGATGTGTAATCTCCATTTCATCAAAAGCATGGTTCACGAATATCCGGAAATTAACGGATCGGATCGGGAAATCAAATATCCGTTTTGAAATGGACCGAATCACAAATACTTGCATTTTTCTACTGTTATTAACGTGTGATACAATGTGCAACTTATTTTTAGAGCATGTTTATTGTTAGTAGTTATAATTGGGGTGCTTGTTATTATTTTGAATAAAAAAATGTGTTGGAGTAAAAATTAGAACCCCTAAAAACTATAAAAAAATTATGTAGTTTTGGTCGATTATTGGCAGGTGCTAAAAAGAGGTTCTTAAAAAAAAATTGAAAAATAGAATTTATTAAAATTGATAAGATATTACATTTAATAAAACATATATTGAATGAAATTTAAAACATATATGAAACAAAAATATTTAAAACATAGATTTCAAAATCATAAATAAAAATGAACGATCAGTTGTTGTTTTTGTTTATTTCCATTTATGATTCTAAAATCTATGTTTTGAAATCATAAATGGAAATTTGAAAAATAGAGTTTATGAAAATTGATAAGAGATTACGTTTAAAAGAAACGGTCAGTTGTTATCTTGATCGTGTCGAAATTTTTGCCATATATGCTCAACCAAATCAGCTTTTTAAGAAATCTTTCCGATATAAATAGGTCCCTTTTTATCCCTTTATATTTACCAAGTGATTTTGCCAAAGTAAAAGGTAAATTTGTTTTTTTTTTTGTCTAATAGTAGATTATTGATTTTTATTATTATTTTTTTTTTCTTTTGGAAAAAAAAACTTTCCTCTTCTTCTTCCATAATTAACTATCGTGCGTTCGCCGTCTGTTGCTCCGGTCGTCTTCTCCGGTGATCTCGCCGTCGCCGTTGCTACCTTCGTCGCTGTGCAGCCGATTAATCGAGGATCCATCATCGATCTGCTCCGTCGCCGCTTGGATCCGTCATCGATCGTGGCTATTCGTGGCCGCCAGATGATGCCACGTATCCATAAAAAACCGATTCTTCAGATGTTATAATTAGAACCGGTAGTTTAATTTTAAGCACCTCATTTTATTAAAAAAATGTTTTTTACCACTAAGAAACTCACTAAATACTGCCGATAAACATGCTCTTACTACTTGGGTTTCTTGTTATGATGTTCTAGTTAATTTTTTGTATGAATGTATGTTAAAAGTAGGAGTATGCTTAATTTCGAATGGTTTTGTGTGAAATAATTATCTGCCTCAGCTTTTTACCTAAGTAAGATTTGAACTGATTAGGAGGATGTGAGCACACTGTTAAACGGTGCAGCAAGGATCATCATCATACGTTCCACTACACTTAGACCATGTCTAATGGTGAGCTTTTAGGGGCTCTTATCATTAAAAAAAAATAGAAAAAAAGAAAAACAAAATTATTTGGTGCGCTTTTGGGTGAAACAGTCTCTTAGAGGAGAGACTTCTGAGCCCGTCTCTACGTGGCGCAATGTCAGTATGATATCAAAATATCATATATTACAATACGAGAGTATTATGCATATCAAATACATATGAGATTAAGATCTTCGAGACAATTGTTTGTTGACTTTCATGAGTGATTTAATTTGATTTTTATTTTTGTATTTAGTTTTTTATGGGTTATAAAATATTTTATTCCTTAACCTAGTATAAGATAAGATGTCAGTTTCAATTTTTGAATAATCGAAATAACATTTCAAAACCCCAAACAAGTATAAGCTCAGCCCAAACTTAATCAATAAAAGCCTAGCCCAAAGTAGATTATTGTTTGACCTTCTTCCTTGGGACATAATCTTTAAAACCCTAAAAATAAAAACAAAAATCATAATACCATCCTTTAAATTTTAGTATTGCTGCTCTCAACTCTTGTCGGAAAATCAAACCGTCGCTGTTTTCAGCTTCTCAATGGCCAGCTCCAGCTCGAGCTTGAAATTGGTCAAAGTAAACTTATTGGGTTTGTTTCTCTAATCTAATATTTAGCTGCTATAAACTCTGAGGATGCTTTGATTATAACTTATTTAGTTTCTGGTGCTCTTCTCTTTAGGTAAGCGAAAGTGGGGAGATGGTCTGGGGAAACATAAGGAAATGAAGGTAACCTAAGATGGGTCGGAATTAGAATCCTCTTGTTCCTTTCTTTACACTTGTGTTCTAATTGCTACTCCTAATAGCAGGCAACAAAAGTCCTTGTCGAGAAGTCAAATCAGGCTAATTTAATCTCAGCTAAGGTATCAATTTCGAATTTGTACGATATTTTGCATTTGTCATTAATCTTCAATTTTTGGTTGTTACAACTCTTCTTTTCAGGAAGCTGTCGTAACCGGAAAGACACTATTTGTTCACAATCTCTCTTACCAAAGTCCAATTTCAGAAATGTAAGTAGCACCCTATATTTTCCACTTTCGTGTGTTCTCGGCATGACTAATAATTTTGTGATCCTCCACTTTAACAACATCGATTTCTTCAAAAATGTTGTACCACCTGTTCGTCTTCGACTTATTGTTCGCCGCAGGGGCATTCATAAGTCCTATGGCTTTCTTGTCTATGCTTCTGCTAAAGAAGCAATGGAGGTGAGACTTGTTTGAATACTTTTGTGATGAATAATGTATCTAAGCAATGCATTCATTTTGAAAACCAGTGAATACTTCTTTGATACTACGATTGCTCATTATACTCTAGGCCCTGGAAAAGAAGAACGGTGAATATTTCTGCGGTCGAAATATTACTCTTGTGCGTGCTCAAAAAATTCCATCCCCCAGGTAAATTGATTTTTGCTATGGAGACTTGTTTCTGTAACTTATTGCTCTCGCTTTGATAAAATTAACTAACGCTACTGTTTTTGTTGATTAGGTTTTGCATAGATCACACGTTAATTGGTAAGTGATTTAAATATTTGCCTTTTGAATTTTTCTTTTGTTTTTGGTAGACATGGAGTGCTCACTAGGGTTTTAAGTATTCCAGGTCCAAGGTACAAAGCGTTTGTCTCATACAAGACTACTTTACACGAGCAAGCTTTCTGATGGAAGAAGATGAGGCAGTGGGAGGACTTGAGGTACTTGCTTCTTCTTATTATCTCCAAAATATGTCAGGATCAGAAGAAACCCTTAGCTAACACACTTGGGTGGTTTAATTCAGGGAATACTGTTTGTTGCCAATCTCTCTCCCCAAACTAAAATATTACATATGTAAGTAGCACCTTTACATTTATACATTCCTCAGGAGCAAGTTTCTCATTTTACCCTCCACTTTCACAGCAAAGAATTCTTCAATTCTGTTGGACAAGTTGTTACTGTTCGACTTGTCGTAAACCACGAGTGTAAGCATGTTGGCTATGGCTTTATTGAGTTTGCTTCTCCTAGCAAAGCAAACAAGGTGAGACTAGTCTTATACTTATGATGAAAAAAAGTATCTAAGTAGTCATTTCGAAAGTACAATAGCTGATTACATCTTTTATACTATAGGCGCTGGAAAAGAATGGTAAATATTTGCACGATCATCAGATTTTTCTTTACGCGCCTAAGAAAGCTCAATACCCTCCACGACCCAAGTAAATTGGTTTTTCCTTGTTGTGACTTATTCCTAGAGTTTTGATGCTATAGAAGACTAACGCTACTGTTTTTGTTGTTGCTGATAGTCTCGAGTTTTAACCCAAAATAATGCTGCAAGTGCACAGGCAAAAGCAGTAGTATATAAGGTATCGAATCCACAGAGACCAAGGTTACACTATGAATCTATAGATTTCAAATAAAGCTAAGATAAATTAAATGGGTTGTAAACTGACGTGAGCAGGTGCTCAATGTAAATGAGCAGGTGCTTGGAATAAAAATCGGTAATAAAACAATGATAAAAAGCACTAAGCCGAGATGAATCTCCGGTGATTTCGGGTACTTGGGTTGAGCAAGCTATTCAGGGTCTATTTAAATGCGGTCTAGAACTCAAACATAAATATGTATTGCCCCGCTTTTGGCGATGTATCAACACCTTTGCCTACAACCTAAATACCTACACTTTCGAGTGGATTTAGTAATGAAGTAAGCAAGCTTTAATGCAATGGTTCAATATGTTCACATTCAGTGGGAACGATCAATGGTGTTTTGGTTACCACCGAATGCTCATCAAAGGTAATTCTAGCAACCTATATCATTTTTGGTGAATAGATTAAACCTAGAGATCATAGACTAAGTGATCAATTTAGCCTAAGCATTGAGACTTCCTAGAGATGAAGACATAAGAATTCCCTATTTGGCTCAACCATCTAAAGCCCTAAATCACCATTGAAAACACCTCGACCTAGTTAGTAAACTACTCGGACATGCTTAAATCAAATGCAACAACAAATAGATAAGAATTCATAATGGAAATGAAGAATGAAAAGGGGGTTTAGAATTCTTCTCTAGATGATGATTGGATGATTCGGATGGCCAAGTGATTCGATGGATGATGAATGGATGATTCGGTAATGATGAAGAACAAAATGAAGAACAAAATAACTTTTAATAAAATCGTAAAAAGAAGAACAAAACTCTCTGATTCTTTCGTAAAAAACAAGTCTCCCCTTTCTAAGGAGGCTCAGCTCCTTCAAATACAAAGGAAAACATTAAAAGCTAAAATATCTCTTAAAGCAAAACAAGGAAAGTAATAAAAATCCCATTTATTAAGAGAATCAATCAATTCCCTAATGAAATGGGATTGTGTTGACTCATTAACTCCTGGGATTTTGTGTGGGCCTCAAGATGGATTCGGCGGCCAGCTTTATTAGGTTTAGGTTCTGGTGCTTCTCAGGCGAGCAGGTGCTCGCTCGGACCGAGCAGGTGCTCGGTGGATTGAAAACTCCTCTTTTTGCTCCAATTCTTCTCCTTTTCTTCATAGAGTTCCAGCAGCTCCAAATTGTGCTCCAAAGCACTTTAGAATCTGAAAAGACATCAAAAGGAAACAAAAAGACAAGAAATGCAACACAAAACCATGGGTAAATTAGGCTAAAAACCTAACATATCAACTCCCCCGGACTTGCCTTTTGCTTGTCCGCAAGCAAACAAGAAGAGAGAAATCCGGAGAAGTGTTTGAAGGTGGGAGCTCAAACCCAAAAGAAACATCGAAGGGTTCAACAAAATGTCCTAAAGAGAACTAATGCGATGCACAACAAATCTTACTCAAGAAGCTTTCGCCATACTCATCTCTTATCAAAATAATTACTCCAAATCCTTAGACTCAAAAAAAAGCATGCAATCAACTAAACTCAACTCTTTAACATTCATTAATGTGTTTGGTGTGGTCTCACAATTGGACAATGAATCAATACCATTTGGCTCGGTAGAAGAAGGCTTTTAGATGATGTAAAGAGGCTGTCCGAATTCTTTTTGGTGGCTAACTCTCAAATGCAAGTGTTACATTTAGCAAAAGCAAGAAAGAAGAGAGACAATTGATGCATACAAGGCTAGGAATCCAAAGTTCTACCCATAACCCCATTGTTGCAATCTTTCATCTCTCTTTTCTCACTACCCATTTGTTAAACCACTAGCCAATTTCGGCTAAACCTTTCAAACTTCCTCTTTCTTCTTTAAATTTTCCGAATCCTAGGGAATTTCTTTTCTTAACTTTAGCTCTTTCTATCCTAGCATTCTCTAACACATTTTTCTTCTTTTTGATTTATTCTAAGAGAATGCTAAGCTATCATTTTTCTTTTAAACACTTAGAGCTATATACTTTTCTTTTCAAACTTATTCCCTAGAACTCATCCTTTCTTCTTTCTTTCTTTTCACACTTAACCACAAACCCAAAGATAATCAAGTAAACGCTTAACCAAATCGGTTTCATACCCCACCTAAGACTAGTCTTAAACTCAAGAAACTAGCCTAATGGAAACTTTGCCTTGTCGTCTCTAATGCTTGCAAGATTTTACCAATGCAACACAAAGAAAAAGGCCTCACTCGGAGAACATATGCAAGGGTTTGAACGAAATGGTTGGGTTAAAAAAGGTGTGGTACTATCCTCATCTAAAAGATGAACTTAGATCGGGATAGCCATTCAAATCAAGATAAGAGTGGTAAAAATTAGGCAAACATGATTTGAATGTAAGGTGTTTATCCATAGTTATGATTCAAAGTCCAAAAGTGAGAAGAATTAATCAAGTTTAAGTTCAACTTCATAGAGTTGAATCTAGATCATGCAAGTTTCAATTGAGTTGGGATTTTCAAAGAAATAAGATTCAAGTATGGATGAGCCTCTAATTCACGAATGTTAATGCATCGAAAAAGTTCTAATGAGGGCATATCATGGAATCCTAAAATGAATCTTTACAAGGAAATTTCATCATTGCTCCCTATGCAAATGCAATCCTAAAATGCTCTAGACTCGATCCTAGCATGAAAAAGATAATAAAAATGTTTATGCCATGAGAAACTATATGCACTTTTTTTTTTTTTTTTTTTTTTTTTGCAAAAGACTCAAAGCAAAAATAATTAAAACATTAATCCACTCCCCCGGACTTAACTTTCACCGTCTCGGTGAAAGAAAAGTATCGAAAGAGTAGACTAAAAACAAGTTCAAATCAAAAACAAAATAAAAACAAAATAGAAACAAATGTGATATAAACAATGGAAATAGTAGGGTGAAAGTGGATATCACCCGGATGTAGCATCGTCGGAGACATGATCAGACTTCTTCCTCCTTCTCCTTGCTGGCTGGTCCGAGCAGGTGCTCGAATGCGTGCGAGCAGGTGCTCGTTCACGCTGAGCAGGTGCTCGCGGAGTTTGCACATCCGGAGCATGGCAGCAGCCTCTGGACATCGCCTGCATGAGCCTCTGCAGTAGGCTGTTGTTCTTCCTAGTGGATTGGATCATCCACCTCCTATACTCAACATCATTAGCATTATCATCAATAGGGGGAAGATCAAACTCACCTTGAGAAGGAGTGTCGTGGTACGTGAGAGCAAGGTGCGGAACCGAAGGGCCAGCATCCTCGGTGTCAAAGCGTGGCTGCCTTGATGTAGCTCGACTCACCGTTTTCGTTGAGGAATTGGTAAGTTTGTGGCTTGATGATGATCTTTGAAAGGAGCAGGTGCTCCATATTGATGCGCCTCATCTCCGAGACATATGAAGAGTCCGAGAGATCCACTCTTAAGTGGCGGAATAGGGAGGTAAGCAAGCTTCCGATATGCTCCGTTCTTGGTCCCTTGTTTGTCGCGGTTGTGTTATCTTTGACCGCGCAAATCATTTCCGCAAAACGTATGCCCAAATTTGATCGATACTTCTCATATTGTGCCGAGTCTCCTTCACCTACAATGGGACCACAACCAAGCAATAACAACAATAACTCATCTTGATGAACCTTGTTACCTACGGCTCTTCCGAAAAGCATGTTGCTCAAGATCCTTGCCACTATGCGGAGAGCGGGATGGCGTAGGCGGTTTTGGCTCGCGGAATTGGATGAGTACTCTCCCGAAGCAATCAAACTCCAAAAACTCTTGGCCTCTTGAAACCTCTTTGGACCCGATAGCCTTGTGTCTGTCTCGTAAAAGCCGTATGCTACACAAAAATCAAACATTGAAATCGCATACCTCTTTCCTCCAGCAAAGAAAGAGAACGTGGCTTCCTCGAAACAAGGGCTGTCCGGATTAGCATAGGAGAGAGTCGCGGTGGCTAGGCATTGCCTAGTGAGGTCCGGGTAAAGCACATCTTCCTCCAAAGCGAAAGCCATGCAACGAGCGTTGTAAAGTATGCTCCTTACTTGGTCTTGAAGACCAAGCGCAATCAATGTATCGTCACACATGAACCGAGTCGGTTCTAGATGGACTTGGAGGAGTTGATTGTAGTAGTAGGCGTTTATCTCATCCCATGAGTCCGGTGAAGAGCTTGGAAGTCCGGCACGGTCTATGTCAAAAGGCACACCTTCCGGCCTAGGCCAAGGGAAGGTGAGAGGACAAGCGGATGTGGAAGTACCGGCTTTGCCTTTGCCCTTTTCTTTGTTGGAGAACTTTGTCTTTGGAGCCATGAGGAGAAAGGTGGTGAGATTTGGTTTTCCGGTAGTAAGGTTTGGTTTCGGAGAGGAGATGGGGGAGTGGTGATGCTCGGCAGTTTTGGGGAAGAGGAGGAGACCAAAAAGTTGTCTTTATCTGCAAAAAGGAAGAAAAATGAGTGGTTAGGGTTTTTGGCAAAAATTGAAAAGGAAATAAAGAAGAAAATAAAAGTAAATAAAATAAAAAGGAAATAAGAAATAAATCAAATCTTTTTCTGTTTTTCTTTTTCTTTTATATATATTTTTTTTTGTGTTCTGCTAATCTGAGAGAAATTGCTGCATTTTGGTTTCGAGCAGGTGCTCGCTCCTTCCGAGCAGGTGCTCGGTGCAATTTTACACTTTTTCGCAGAATGTAATTACTGAAATCACAAGTGAAATGTTAGTAATAAAAGGAATTAAAATTCAAAATTTATACAAAAAACCTTACCGGTGGGTTGCCTCCCACCAAGCGCTTGTTTTAAGTCGTTAGCTCGACTTTGGAAACCCTTTAGGCTCGAGGAGGGTCACTAAAAGTGACTGATTCAACTTCTCCCACGTATGTATCCGCAAGGTATGGCTTGAGACGTTGACCATTAACAACAAAATCACCTCCTTTAGTGTCTAGCAACACTACGGCCCCGTATGGTTTCACCTCTTTGATGGTGAACGGACCACTCCATCTCGACTTTAGCTTCCCTGGAAACAACTTAAAACGAGAGTTAAACAATAAAACTTGATCGTTAGGAGCAAAGTTTCGAGGGATAATCTTCTTGTCGTGGTAAGCTTTGGTCCGTTCCTTGTAGATTCGGGAATTGTCATAGGCGAGATGCCTAATTTCTTCCAACTCATGCAGCTGCATGGATCTCCTCTCGGATGCACTAAGGATGTCATAGTTGAGCCGCTTGATAGCCCATGCCGCTTTGTATTCCAATTCTACCGGTAAGTGACATGCCTTCCCATACACAAAATGAAAAGGCGTTGTCCCCAACGGAGTCTTATATGCTGTCCTATATGCCCACAAAGCGTCATCTAGCTTATTCGCCCAATCCTTACGCGTTGTACCAACCGTTTTTTGCAAGATACTCTTTATCTCTCTATTGGAGACCTCCACTTGTCCACTAGTTTGAGGGTGATAAGGAGAGGCTACCTTATGCGTGACTCCATTCTTCCTTAACAAGTTCTCAAAAACCTTGTTAATGAAGTGTGAACCTCCATCACTTATCACAACTCTCGGAATTCCAAACCTAGGGAAAATCACCGTCTTGAGCAACTTGGTAACTATCGCAGCATCACAAGTCGGGCTAGCTTGTGCTTCGACCCACTTGGAAACATAGTCAACGGCTACAAGTATGTACTTGTTCTTATAGGAGGAAGGGAACGGTCCCATGAAGTCTATACCCCAAACATCGAAAACCTCTACTTCTAAGATGAAATTTTGAGGCATCTCATTGCGCTTGCTGATGTTCCCTTGCCTTTGACACGCGTTACATCGAGCAACAAACCTATTCGTATCCTTGAACATCGTTGGCCACCAAAGACCCGCTTGTAGCACTTTTGTAACCGTCTTGAATGTGGCAAAGTGTCCGGCATAAGATGAACCGTGACAATGGTGCAAGATCCCAGGGATTTCCTCCTCCGAAATACATCTTCTATACAGCCCATCCGAGCATTGCTTGTACAAGTACGGCTCGTCCCAATAGTATCGTCTAACATCTCGGAAAAACTTCTTCTTTTGGCTTCCCGTTAGGTTTTCCGGAACCTTATCAGCTGCCAAGTAGTTAGCAAAGTCACCGAACCAAGGGAAACTCGAAGGTTGGGCATTCTGGATAATTCCACAAAAAATCTTCCGAGCAGGTGCTTGGTCAGTCCGAGCAGGTGCTCGCTCAGCTTCTGGAAATTTTTCGCAGATCGAATAAATTTGCTCATCTGGCAGACTATCCTCCATAGGTGTCTCATCCTCAACTTGAAGCCTACTCAAATGATCAGCAACCCCATTCTCGGACCCTTTCTTATCCTTGATCTCTAAATCAAACTCTTGAAGCAAAAGTATCCATCTCAATAGCCTAGGCTTGGCATCTTTCTTGGTCAGCAAGTACTTCAACGCAGCATGATCGGTGTGAACAATTACCTTAGAACCGACGAGGTATGATCTAAACTTCTCAAAGGCGAAGACAATCGCCAATAACTCCTTTTCGGTGGTTGCATACCGACATTGAGCATCATCCATCGTCCGGCTAGCATAATATATCACATGGAGCTTCTTGTCCTTCCTTTGACCAAGAACAGCCCCCACAGCAAAATCACTCGCATCCGTCATAATCTCAAACGGTAAGTCCCAATCCGGTGGTTGGACTATTGGTGCACTAACCAAGGCACCCTTGATAGTATGAAACGCAGCCAAACACTCTCTATCAAAGTCGAACTTGACTTCCTTACACAGCAATCTAGTGAGAGGCCTAGCAATGTTGGAGAAGTCTTTGATGAAACGACGGTAGAACCCGGTATGGCCTAGAAAGCTTCGGATTCCTTTGGCCGTAGTAGGCGGTTGTAAACTCATCATGACCTCTATCTTAGCCTTGTCAACCTCTATCCCTTTCTCTGAAATCCGGTGCCCAAGTACTATCCCATTTCTGACCATAAAATGGCACTTCTCCCAATTCAGCACTAGATGCTTCTCCTCGCATCTTTGTAATACTCTGCACAAATTAGACAAACAAACAGAAAAAGAACTCCCATACACAGAGAAGTCATCCATAAATACTTCCATAATATCTTCAATTAAATCAGTAAAAATGCACATCATACAACGTTGGAAAGTCGCTGGGGCGTTGCACAAACCAAATGGCATCCGGCGGTATGCGAATGTGCCGTATGGACATGTGAACGTTGTCTTTTCCTGATCATCGGGATGGATGGGTATCTAAAAAAATCCTGAGTAACCATCTAGAAAACAGTAGTAAGGGTGATTAGCAAGACGTTCAAGCATTTGATCAATAAAAGGCAAAGGAAAATGATCTTTGCGAGTAGCAGCATTCAATTTCCTATAGTCTATGCACATTCTATGCCCCGTTACCGTTCTAGTTGGAATCAATTCGTTTTTCTCATTCCTAATTACCGTGATACCTCCCTTCTTAGGTACAACATGCACCGGACTTACCCATTTGCTATCAGATATAGCATAGATCACACCAGCTTCTAGAAGTTTCATTATCTCTTTCTTTACAACATCCTTTAGATTCGGGTTTAACCGTCTCTGATGTTCTATCAAAGTCATCGATTCATCCTCTAGATTAATTCGGTGCATGCACAAGTCGGGAGATATACCGGTTATATCATCTAACGAATATCCCAAGGCCTTTCTATATTTCCTCAACTCACACAAAAGCAAAGTGATCTCAACATTATTCAATTCTGCATTCACTATAACAGGATATGTAGAGTTAGGACCTAGAAATGCATACCTGAGCCCTGCTGGGAGGGTTTTTAACTCTACCTTTGGAGCTTTCAGCTCGCTCCATGATCCGGTGATGTTCTGGTTTTCGGTCCGAGCAGGTGCTCGGTCGGAGCGAGCAGGTGCTCGCTGGGAATCTGGCAGAACATCGTTTTCTGTGCCCTCGGTCAGACTCTGGAACTCATCTTCTTTCTCTATTCTGGTGTTGGAATCCAGAAACTTGGCAAACCCTTGGGTGTCTTCACTTAGAAATCCGTGTTCACTTTCGGCTTTTGTCAACGCAACTTCGAGAGAGTCCTTTGCTAGGATCTCTTCAACCACATCTTCCGACATCTCGGAGTCATCGTGGATCACGAAGGTTTGCCCATCTATCATCGGCCTCTTGAGCATCTTACTCATCTCGAACCGTACCACCATGTCTCCGAGACGGAGGTCTACTATACCTTGTTCAACATCGATGATTGCACGCGCCGTGTTTAGGAATGATCTCCCCAAAATCAGTGGGTCCTTTGGTTCTTCATCGAGCTCTAGAACCACGAAATCGGTTGGGATTAGAGTGTCCCCTATGCGGACGTGTAAATCCTCGATTATACCTACAGGAAGTTTAGTGGATCTATCTGCAAAAATCAAGGAGATCTTAGTTGGTTTGAAATCGGTAAAACCTAAACGTTTAGCAACGGAATAAGGCATTAAATTAACACTTGAACCCAAGTCAACCAGTGAGCATGCGAACGTGCATGGCCCAATTTTTACCGAAATCACAAACCTCCCGGGATCGCCTTTCTTAGTCAACACCTTACTCTGAAGTATTGCACTACATTCTTTGGAAACCATCATCACACTCTCCTCTTCCACAACTTTTCCAGAAATTAGCTCCTTCATGTACCGTTTGAGAGAAGGTACCATTTGAACCGCATCGGATAAAGGAAGCTTTACCTCCAAGCCTTTAATCATTTCCTTACACTTAGCATCCTCCAAATCCTTCTTAGATCTCTTGGGAGGCACTGGGTAGGGTATCTTAGGCACATAGACTCTCTCGGTCTGAGCTTCTGGAAATTTCACGGGAACATTCTGAGCGAGCAGGTGCTCGGTCGGCTGAGCAGGTGCTCGCTGGGGTGTTTTCTCCAGATTGATCGGAACAGTAGCTGGTGTGGTTTTTGAGCTAGAACCAGCCTCCTCATGCATCACATCCTCTGCCAAATCATCCTCTTGTGCCGGTTGCTCAACAACTTTCTCCTTGGCCTTAACTTGAGAGGTTGTGGCCGTAGGTTGTGCCAACGCTCTTCCGCTTCTTAACTCAACAGCATTGCATGGCGAATACTCCTTCCTAGGGTTCACTTCACCACGGCCAGGAAGAGCACCAACCGGTCTTTGAATAGCTTCGGCGGTTTGAGCTACTTGTGTATCCAACTTCTTTACATGTGCGGTCACGGCCTCATACTTTGCATGGAGATCCTTGTACATGTTGTCCATCTTACTGCCCAGCTCGGTTGACGTCTGCTGTTGGTTGGCCAAGACTTGATGAATGAGGCCTTTCAAATCATCTTGTTGGGATTGAGGCGCGGAAACGGTTTGTTGTGTGTTTGTTGCTTGAAACCGGTTCTGATTTTGGTTGGGCACAAATTGCTTCCCTTGAGTGTTGTTGGAGTAGAACTTCTGATTTGTACCCCCTTGTTGCGGATAGACTTGGTCTTGGGGGTTTTCCACGTTGGTGTTGCGGTAGGAGAGGTTTGGATGGCTTCGGTAGTTGGGGTTAAACCCTCGGTTTTGGTACCCTTGGCCATTCACATAGTTGACCTCTTCTAAACCATCTTCTTGATCTTCCACAAACTCTTGAGCATTAGGGGCAGCCCCATCTTCTTCCATGAACTTAACCGGCCTTTGAGTCTCTCGTAGAAGCAAGTTCACTTTCGCGGTTAATTCATCGATCTTTTGAGAGTCCACACTATTGACCTTCTTGGTTCTATCGTACTCGGGAGCCTTGTTGTTGGAGCTTGAGGCAAGGTTTTCGATGAGCTCAAATGCACCTTCCTTAGTCTTGGTCATGAAGTCTCCATTACTTGCGGCATTCAAAGCATTACGGTAATCCCAATCGACTCCATCGTAGAATATGTTCAAGATTTGCTCATCCTTGAAACCGTGATGAGGACACTCCCTCTTGTACTCCTTGAGTCTTTCCCAAGCTTCTCCAAAAGCTTCTCCGGAGTGTTGTTGAAAGGATGCAATCTTGTTCCTTAAAGCGGCCGTTTTGGACTTCGTGTAAAAATGATCCAAGAACGCGGATCTAGCCTCATCCCAAGTCTTCAATGAACCAGCCGGCAGTGACTTTAACCATCTTTGTGCCTTGTCCGCGAGAGAGAACGGGAACAACTTACACTTTAAGAACTCGGTTGGAACCCCATTAGAACCCGTAGTACTACAAATTTCCTCGAAATTCTCTATGTGGTCCATTGGTATTTCAGCGGGTAGACCATGGAATAGATGCTGCTTTACCAATGAAATTAACTGAGCCTTGACCTCGTAATCTTGTCTCTGAATGGTCGGAATGACAATGGCCGAACGGTTTTGATAGAACGCATGGGGATTATCCGATTCCCCTATGGTTGGCTGAGCTCGCGGCTGCTGTCTTTGTAACTGTGCAATCTGATCTCTCAAGAACTGAAACTGAGCGTTGGTGTCGTTCTGTTCTGTCATGTTTTCTGATCGAGCAGGTGCTCGGTTGGTGCGAGCAGGTGCTCGGCGGCGATTCTGACGTTCGAGATGAGCGAGTTCTTCGTTCGTGAAACTGACTAGTTCTTCGTTTAGATTTCTCCTCGTTCTTCTACTGGTCATACACCTGAAACATAACAAAAATAAAAACAAAAGAATAAAATTAGCAAAATTCTTAGACTATATATAAAACCAAAATTCAAAGGTAACGCTATTGGTCCCCGGCAACGGCGCCAAAAACTTGATAGTCTCGAGTTTTAACCCAAAATAATGATGCAAGTGCACAGGCAAAAGCAGTAGTATATAAGGTATCGAATCCACAGAGACCAAGGTTACACTATGAATCTATAGATTTCAAATAAAGCTAAGATAAATTAAATGGGTTGTAAACTGACGTGAGCAGGTGCTCAATGTAAATGAGCAGGTGCTTGGAATAAAAATCGGTAATAAAACAATGATAAAAGGCACTAAGCCGAGATGAATCTCCGGTGATTTCGGGTACTTGGGTTGAGCAAGCTATTCAGGGTCTATTTAAATGCGGTCTAGAACTCAAACATAAATATGTATTGCCCCGCTTTTGGCGATGTATCAACACCTTTGCCTACAGCCTAAATACCTACACTTTCGAGTGGATTTAGTAATGAAGTAAGCAAGCTTTAATGCAATGGTTCAATATGTTCACATTCAGTGGGAACGATCAATGGTGTTTTGGTTACCACCGAATGCTCATCAAAGGTAATTCTAGCAACCTATATCATTTTTGGTGAATAGATTAAACCTAGAGATCATAGACTAAGTGATCAATTTAGCCTAAGCATTGAGACTTCCTAGAGATGAAGACATAAGAATTCCCTATTTGGCTCAACCATCTAAAGCCCTAAATCACCATTGAAAACACCTCGACCTAGTTAGTAAACTACTCGGACATGCTTAAATCAAATGCAACAACAAATAGATAAGAATTCATAATGGAAATGAAGAATGAAAAGGGGGTTTAGAATTCTTCTCTAAGAACTTGAGTGAGACAGAGGAGAGTGGAATTTCGTGTGGAGGGTGATGATTGGATGATTCGGATGGCCAAGTGATTCGATGGATGATGAATGGATGATTCGGTAATGATGAAGAACAAAATGAAGAACAAAATAACTTTTAATAAAATCGTAAAAAGAAGAACAAAACTCTCTGATTCTTTCGTAAAAAACAAGTCTCCCCTTTCTAAGGAGGCTCAGCTCCTTCAAATACAAAGGAAAACATTAAAAGCTAAAATATCTCTTAAAGCAAAACAAGGAAAGTAATAAAAATCCCATTTATTAAGAGAATCAATCAATTCCCTAATGAAATGGGATTGTGTTGACTCATTAACTCCTGGGATTTTGTGTGGGCCTCAAGATGGATTCGGCGGCCAGCTTTATTAGGTTTAGGTTCTGGTGCTTCTCAGGCGAGCATGTGCTCGCTCGGACCGAGCAGGTGCTCGGTGGATTGAAAACTCCTCTTTTTGCTCCAATTCTTCTCCTTTTTTTCATAGAGTTCCAGCAGCTCCAAATTGTGCTCCAAAGCACTTTAGAATCTGAAAAGACATCAAAAGGAAACAAAAAGACAAGAAATGCAACACAAAACCATGGGTAAATTAGGCTAAAAACCTAACATATCAGTTGCTTAGGTACAACCTTGCAGAGAGGCTTTGGTATGAGATTTAACTATTTGCCTTTGATGTCATTGGGTGATTTTTTTTGGTATACATGGAGAGATCATTATGGTTTTTAATATTTCAGTTACGAAGAGTACCTTCGCCGACAGAAGCTTGTGATCGAAGAGGATGAGACAGTTGAAGAAAATCCTGATTTTCTTGAGGTACGTGTTCAAAATATACTTTTCATTGTTATGCAATTTTAGTCCTTCTCTCCTTAGAGTTAATGTTGGCTGTTAAATGCAGGCAGTTGCTGTAAGAGAAAAGTAGCTCTTTGTTTCCCATATCTCTAGCGAAGCTGAAATATCAGATATGTAAGTAGCACTTTTAATCCTCCTCTTTCGTTCTTGGAGCAATGACTAATTTTTTATCCTCCAATTTTACAGCATCGGTTTCTTCAAAGATGTTGGACAAGTTGTTCATGTTCGACTTATTGTAGACGACACAGGCGAGCATGTGGGCGACGGCTTTGTCGAGTTTGCTTCTGCTAACGAAGCAGAGAAGGTGAGGGTTGTTTTATAGTATTCAACTAGTCATTTTGAAATTAGTGTATGCTTGTGATGTAAAATAGTTGCAGCCGCTATGTTGTTGCCTAAACCTGCTTGTTACGCCTGTAGATGGTATGACCGGCTCACTAAGTATTATCAGGAGGAATACCATCTACAGAAATCGACAATACTTAGTGAGCCGGTCATACCATCTACAGGCGTAACAAGCAGGTTTAGGCAACAACATAATCAACAATTTCCAAAACACAATTTACCACAAACACATTATAACATTTTAAAACATTCGGAACCAGAAAACTGGTTGTGTCAAGCGACACCAACAATGTGTCGATCGACACCAGCAATGTATCGGCCAGAATCGAGTTCCTCCTCTCACGACTCGATTCCGGCGATATGAGTCGCAAAACCTGCAAACGAACAATTCCAATACGAACCACAATCACACAACAAAGCTCACAAATCAATTCACGCAAGGATTCATCACGAAATCCACAAACATCAACGTTTACCGTCTTAGCCTAGAAACCTAATGGTCGCGAACTCACCTTAGCCTTTTGAAACGAAAAAGGGATTCAGATGAGGTGAGAACTACCCGACCAGACTCCTAGGACTCGAGAATCACCACAGCACATCAAGGAATGGCTCTAGAACTCGAATGATATGGTTTCGGGAGAATTTCTTTGCAACAATTCTCTCGAAACACAAATCACTCTCACAATCCTCTAAACTCTGATCTTTCTCTACTCTAGCTTGCGGCCACAATTCTCCCGAGTTTATAAACTCAAACCTAGGGCTTAACACCCTAAACCGAGCCAAAAACCGTAATTAAAAAGTTAATTATCCAGTTCAGGACATGCAAGTGTCGAGCGACACCAAGACCGTGTCGATCGACACCATCAGAACCTTCGTGTCAATCGACACACTCCTTGTGTCGCTCGACACGACTACCAGAACCCACATTTCTGGTTCGCGGATGTTACAGGTTTAGTGTTAAAAAAAGCATGTATGAGGCGCTGACGTGGCAGCGTGGGAAGAGAAGTCTTTTTTACTGATGTGGCTAGCCTCATGTGCTCCAAATTGTTCCTTTTAGTTAGTATTATTGTTTAAGAAGAAGAAAAGAAAAAAAATGGATAAAGTCTTTCGTTAGTTACTAACTTTTGCATTTTTAATATTTATTTATTTTCTTTGAGAAAGGGCTTTCAATTTAAATACAAAGGTAACTATTACAATGATATGATTATAGAATCATATAGTTTGAGAGAGTTTTTTTATGATAAAACATAAAGATCACAACAAAGTAGACTCTAAGAGAGCTGGAGAAAAACTAGAGAATAAATTAAAACGACATATTTAACACAGCTTTTGCCCAAATACCATACGAATCTCCAAAGGCAAGTAAGTTTCCAACTCTTGAAAACTAGATTTATATGAATTTCTTGTGCTCTCGATATTCAACAAGTAATTAGCTGATATGATTTCTTGTCGTTGTTTCGATTGTTGGGAAAAAAAAAAACAGGAGAAATTTTTTGGGATCAGAAGTTGGGTAAAGCGAGAAAGATTGGAGTAAGTAAGCAAGAGGCAGTGTTCTAAAGTAAGCAAAATGATATAGTAATTAACCACCACCCCATGTTATAGCCACAATCTGTTTAATACTTGGACTATGATAAATTCAACTGTTTCGTCGATGTAAATATAATATATATATTTCCATCTGAAATATAACTTGGATTTGGAGTGGAACATTTCCCTCGATGGCAAGCAAAAATCTATACCGTGTGGATAAAGATGAACAATCCGGAAACTTCTCACTCTTTGATCGATCACATGTAGTTTTCAAAATCTAGAACATGATTGAGCTCGAGCTTAAGAGATGATCGGCGTTGTCTCTCCTCCGGGATGCTCAAACTCTAGTCTTCTTGTAAAACCTTTATTCTTCTTTCACGCATTGAATGTAATAGTGAGTACTTACCCATTGCCAAAAGGAAAAACTTGCGAAAGTCGAATACTGTTTAGAATAAAGAAAAAAAGGCTTGAGAGAGTCTATACCTTAAAAAAAACCCCTAACCAAAAGGTTTTTGTTATTCCAAAGTGTTGTTAGCAATCGAAAGCTTCG
Organism: Draba incana; assembly: GCA_963576765.1. Classification (NCBI taxonomy): domain Eukaryota; kingdom Viridiplantae; phylum Streptophyta; class Magnoliopsida; order Brassicales; family Brassicaceae; genus Draba; species Draba incana. The sequence continues at coordinate 31,744,168 of OY755217.1, read as the reverse complement.
TTTTATAAGCTGATTGATCAATTTGGGCGTAGGATCAATTTTATAAGCTCATATTTATCTCTTTTTATTTTTGGTCTGAACACTCTTTTTGAAATTTGAATAATAATTTGGGACTGCACTGGAAACGGCTGACTAAGAAAATATTGACTTGCTTTTAGTTCTCAGCCAATGGGATGAGATTGAAGACTCCCGACTGAACAAATCAACGGCTGAGACGCAACGGGGATTTTCTTGACGGCCAGAAACGGATCATACTAAATACTTTTCAAGTCTCCTCAACACAAATTTAATTTGTGTAAAAAAAAAACTAAAATTCATCGCGTTATCTTTTTATCTCTCTCATAAACTCTCCGCATCCTTGGGTCATCATCACTAATAATCCTTGGGTCGATTAACAATTGTGGGCATTGAGAGCCTGGAAACTCATGCATTTTAGCTGGACTTCCGTCACCCACCAAGAATCGGATCCTTCACGGCGAAATCCTGCAGACGGGTTAGATATCTTCACGAGCAAAACAAGTTGTGCTTCTCTATTTACAAAAGCATTATAGGAAAATGTCTGTACAAAACTAAAATGTTATACTTCATGGGTTTTTTAATGGGAGTATAATCAAGGAAACTGACATCTATAACGTGTTTGTACGCTCATAGCCAAAGCTAAACAATGGCAAAGCACATCGTGAGTGCGTTTCCTTATGCAATTCACAGATTCTATAGTGTATGATCCCTACTTTCCCACATCAGGGAAGAAAGATTGGTCGTATTGACACTGAGTCGCTTACCATTTTGTTGTTCAGGCTCAGGGCATTGGCGGCACAGACCTTTTCAGCTCTAATCACCAACATCAACCGTTTGCATCCTCTTCTTGAGGTAAAAAAAATCACAAGGCATACATCATTAGCCTCAGACATGATGACCATTCTTTCTCTTTCTGGCCTAGTGCTCTGTGTTTGACGTATTGATATTTCTTTTCTGTAAGATCGTTTCCGCATACCGATTCTCCTAGCGTGATACTGAACTCTCGGTCCTTAAAGAATGGCACGATTGGAATCTCAGAGGTGGTGCTGTTTTGGCAATGAGGCAGGATGAATCCTAAACCAAGACCTTCTCCTAGCGTGATACTGAACTCTAGGTCCTTAAAGAATGACACGATTGGAATCTAGAGGTGGTGCTGTTTTGGCAATGGGGCAGAATGAATCCTAGACCAAGACCACCAAGGCAGCGGATTCAGGTAGCAGAAACATACATAGCAATTGACCTAGTGGTGTATAGAATGGTATACAGAGCAACGTTTTAGTGAAGTTGAAGGGTGGTGTACGGGCATATACGGTATGCGGTGTTTGGGGGCATATATGCATTAATGGTGTACACCGGGTATATATATAACGCTGGTTTATGGTCTAAAAAGCTTAAAATGTGTTTTAAAGGTACTATATGAATGATGAACCTACTTGTATGTTTGTGAATCAGTGAATCTCTTCCGTTTATTATCTCATCTATAAAATTGGTTTTTGGTTCAATAAGCCTTGTAACAAATGTTGATTGCAATAATCAAAGGGTCAATTTGCTCTATAACTAAAAAAAAATTTAATAATCCACTAAGTAACAAAAATGGCTATATGTGGCCAAATAATGACAATTAAATTTAGGGCATATGGTTAGAATTTTATATATAATTTTTTTTTTTATGGTTATTGATGCCAATTTCCCATAGTTAGTTAAAGCTAAAAAAAAAAAAAAAAAATTGCTAGAGTAATTATAACTTCATCCGGATTAAATCTTAACACTAGCAACTAAATCGTCTTCTTCTTCTACGCCATTAAACAAATAAGGTTGGGCTATTTATACAAGAAAAACCCATTACGTTTTTTCCATCCCTCACGTGTCTAAATAAACTGTAACTTTTCCAGGGGCAATATGGTCTTTTCAGCAATTTTCTGTATTAGTGTAGTAGTTAAAAGTGCATATTTCTTCCAATTGTAAAGAGATACTCACAATTAAGTCTTAAAATGTGCCTCCCTATATTACTAATTAACCCCCTTTTTTATTAACTATCAATAAGGCTAAAACTTCTTCAAAATCCATCATCATCATCATCATCAATAAGGCTAAAACTTCTTCAAAATCCATCATCATCATCAATAGGGTATTTTTAATGCATCAAATCAAAAGTCACACGCATCTATATAGGTAAATTCCACAAAATCAATGGTTTTTTTTTTGGTTTTTTTTACTTACTTCCTTTTTTGTCTCTTCGCCTGATTCTCCGCTTCTCTCTTCTTCGTCTTTCTCTCTTCCGTAATCTGATACATCCTCATAAGCCTAGCCTCCCATGCCTTCTTCTCGTCCTCCTGTGAGGAAATTAACAAAACTTGAAGAAAGGAAGAAGAAGTCACAAAGACAACAGATCTGGGAGAAGAAGAAACGAAAATCTCACCTCCATTGTCACCGTAGGAGCGTTAACCACCGGAAGAAACGGTTGAGAAATTATCGTTGCCGTAGTCACTACAATAAAAATCAATATGAAAAGGGTTATTCCATACATAGAAATAGCAAGGCAATATAGAAAAATTAACATTTGGTTGAGGAGAACAAAACCAAACAAGCGTGGTTACCAGGAGATTATTATTGTAGATGATTCACGTAGCATGTCGGAAGGTGGATGTAGTGATTTTGTAGTTAGTCGTTGGCAACAGTGTGTCGAACTATGTCACAACTTGAGATGAAAAGTTTGGCGGTTGCAAGTTGTATAAACTGCACGTGATATGTACATTTATTTTTAGTCACCGAGAAATAAAAAATAGCATGTCCTCAATATGTAAAAATAAAAGAAAAACGTGATTGATTTTGTCAAAGTAAAATATTGTTGTTGATTATGTTCAATTTCGAAACAAAACTTAAAAATTGTAGTACGAAGAAAAAAACTAAAAATTGTTATATCCATCTAATTAATTAACCCTTTGAATTTCATACTTTCAACTTTTGTTGCTAAGTTGGCCAGAGAGTCTGCAATTCTTCTTCAAAATAACGAGTAAAAACGTCAACAACTATATATGGTTGCAAAACCTGCCTTGAGTTTTGAAAGACTACAAGCGATTTTTGTTGTTGTTGCCCTTTTACATATCTAAAGTCAAAATCTATTTAATCTATAAAAAACATTACATTTTTTTTTGTCGACATAAAAACATTATATATGGAATCAAAAACGATAAATACAATACGATAGTGGGATATTTTAATAGAGCGGGAGGGGATTTTTTTACACTTAAATTTTAGTGCAAATTACAAAATCTGTCATAAATTGGAAGGAGCATTACAAAATCTGCCATAAGTCTCTCTTCCTTTTAAAATCTGCCAACTTTTGTCTTTTAGTGGAGGGGTAAAATTACATTTTTCTCCCTCCACCTTTCTTACTCTTTCTCACTTCCTCCATTTTTCTTTTTGTCCATTTTTCTTTCTTTCAAGCTTTGTCTCTTTTCTTGAAACCAATATCTACTATCTTCTCTCTCTCTCTCTCTCTCTCTCTCTCTCTCTCTCTCTCTCTCTCTCTCTCTCTCTCTCTCTCTCTCTTTCTTCTTGGCGGAATATTTTCTCTCATCTCTTCCTCCTCTCTCTCTCTCTCTTTGAAAAAGATCAAGCCGTGACCACATGACGACGAATCCAAGTGCCGGATTCTTTTTGGACCTGGATTACCCGAAAACGATGGTGGTTGTGGCCGGGTTTGACCCGTTAAAGGATTGACAAGGAAGTTACTATGAGTGGATAAAGTGCTCTCTTTCTCTTACTCAGAGACGGACGTCCTCAGTTACATAGTTGTCCTCAGAGACGGACGTCTAGTTTGCTAACATCATGTCTTTCGATGTCCACCACACATATGGTTATAGAAACGGTGTCAGTGACGGTGGTGGACATAGCCGGAGACGGTGACCATCGAAGGACAAGAAATACAAGACCGAGAACAACAAATACAAACGAAGACAAAAAATATAAGATAGAAGACAAAAAATATAAGACAGATGACGTCTATTTTGTGGTAGATTAAGGGAGAGGACGTCTATTTTGTAGTAAATTAAGACAGAGGACGTCTATTTTTTGTGGACGTCCATTGGACGTCTAGTTTGGCGACATCTTGTCCTTCGATATCCACCACACATACGGTTACAAAAACGGTGGTTAATGGTGTTAGCGACGGTGGATGGGATGGTGGCTATCAGAACACAATAAATACCAGACCGAGAATAATAAATACAAAATAAAGTAAAAAAATATAAGACGAAGGACAAACAATACTAGACATAGGACCAAAAATACAAGACGAGGACAAGAAATACAAAACAGACGTCCATTGTCCCGGGGAGAGAAAGATAGAAAGAAAGAGAAAGTATTTTGTGGTAGATTAAGGCAGAAGACGTCTAATTTGTGGACGTCCATTGGACGTCTAGTGGCGACATCTTGTCCTTCAATATCCACCACACATACGGTTATAAAAACGGTGGTTAATGGTGTCAGTGACGGTGGATGGGATGGTGGCTATCGGAAGACAAGAAATATAAGACCGAGAATAATAAATACAAAATAAAGTCAAAAATATAAGACAAAAGACAAACAATACAAGACATAGGACAAAAAATACAAGACGAGGACAAGAAATACAAAACAGACGCCCATCATCCCGGAGAGAGAAAGATAGAAAGAAAGAGAGAGCAAAGCGAGAGAGATGAGAGAGTACGAGAGAGAGACACACAAGACGAGGACAAGAAATACGAAAGAGAGAGAGAGAGACACAGTAGACGTCCATCGCCTCGGAGTGAGAGAGAGAGAGAGGGAGAGAAAGAAAGAAAAAGAGAGAGGGAGATAAAGAAAGAGAAAGAGAGAGGGAGAGAAAGAAAGAGAGATAATGGTTTCAAAAACAAAACAAAAAATGGAGAAGATGATAAATAGTAGAATGACATTTTCGCAAATATCTGGATTCATTAAAGGCCTTTTCGTCTTTAATCAGTGGACGTCCGTACTGTTCATGGCATATTTTAAAAGGTTTGTATATTTGTGGCAGATTTTATAAGTTTTTTGGATTTTATGGCAGATTTTATAATATCCCCTAAATTTTATTGTCAATAGTATGTGTAGAAGAAAAATTAAATGTGGTTTGAAAAATATTTACTCGGGCAAAGATTAATGTTTTGGTGGGACCTATGAGCCTCTGGTTGCACTTGACACCAACTAAATGAAGTTATTCTATTGAACTTTCGTTGTCGCCGTCACTGAACCGACTTGAATCTGAACTACATTTTTTTCCAAATTTTACTAAAATCGGATTTCCTTTTGTGCCATATTTTTGACTTTATGGACAAAGCAAATAAATTGTTAACCGCCCTGAGAGCATTCTTAATGGAGACTCAAAAGAAAGTGTCTTATAGTTTATTTTAATTAAATTTATTAAGTGTGAGTGTCTTATTGACAAACAAAATATCTTAAATTAGATACTAGTCTAAAGTTTAGGACATAATATTCTATTATTATATTAACTTATATTTATTAGACACTAGTTTAAGATATCAAAAAGTATCAAATAAAGATGCTTTGACCAAGTCGTCTTCAAAAATATTCCAACAGTAATAATAAAAGGGAATCTATCAACTGAAAAGATAGTGGCCACTCCCAAAATTACACTTAACAAGAAGTGTCCTATGAATATGATTTGATCGACGCCTTGCTAAATGAAATGTGATACCTAAAAAATTGACCCTGGCATTTTTAATGCATACATTTTAGTGTCTAAAATAAAGTGTTTTCAGATTAAAATAAGAATAAATTTAGGAACAAGAGATCCTAAAACAGAAAAAGTGTCTAAAATTGCATCTTTTTCAGACTTCAGAGCATCTCCATCCATAGATCCATATTTTTTAGTCTTAAGAATATATTTAATATAAATGGTTGATGATGAAAATTTGAGACTTTTAATAAGTGAATTAAATTTTGTTGTTTCCATTGGTGGATCTTAAAACTAAAAGGTCTTAGAAAAAAAAATTATGTTTTTTTTTATCATAAACGGGATAAAACATGAGAAATTTCTTAAGATGCCACCAAACAAAGTTTTAGTTCCTTAGATACAATTAATTTTTAGAAGTTCCTTAGATACCATTTTTCAAAAAACAAAAAATCAAAATTTTCAAAAATATCACACACACAAAAATTGATTTTTAAAGAGTCTAGAATTTAAATTTTTGGGTTTTGGTTAACTATTGTACAATTAGAGTATAGTTTTAGGGGGTAGGGTGTAGGTTTAGTGTTTAGTTTTGACCATTTGAAACTAAATTTAATTTTATGGTATTTTTGGAATATTTGAAAAAAGGTGGTATCTATGAAACTTTTAAAAATTGGTGGTATGGTTGGAAAAAAAACATAAAAAGTGGTATTTATGAGAATTGCAAAAAACAATATGTTTTTTGTTTCTTTAATTTTAATTTTTTTTCCAATAAAAATAACATAACAACCAGATATCGACACGTGTCCAGTGTCTAACACCAATATCCGAAATCTTAAGTGTCCCGTATAGGATCCAGATCTTGGATTAAAAGCCCATTTTTTATTTAATTGTTTTCCACATAAGCAACATTTTTAAGTAAGATCTATCTAGGACCCATGGATGGAGATACTCTAAGACCCAACACATGGATTAAAACATAAAAAAAAAAAATTAATTTAATTTAAAATTACTTTAGACACCCAATTAAAGTGTCTCCATTAAACAATGCATAGGTTGATTCTAAAAAAAAGAATCTAGAGCATACAATAACAGTTTTATATAATTTTTTTTTTTAAACGTCTGAATTATTATAGATATTACAATCATCACTAGACTAATTTGATCTTATTTGACCTAGTTCTATTATGATGATATTCATCTATCTCTTGTCTATGCGATTATGATGAATAGCTTCCATTTTTGCCTCCATGATGCAGCTCTCCATGTACGACATCTCCACTGATGCAACTGTCTATGTGCGACATCTCCCATGATGGACAAGCTCTCCTCGACGAACGGCTCTGCATGTACGACATCTTCCATGATGGACAGACTCTCCCCGACGATCGGCTTGACATGTACGACGCCTCCGGTGATGGACATGGTCTCTCTGCACTCTAGAACTTCCAAGAAGCGATTTCCTCTATTAATCTGCAATAAACTGTATTATCTGAGATTCGAACCCCATGCCTGGTGTAGAAGCCTTTAAACCCTTTACCATTGGGCCAAGAGGCTTCCACCTTTTATATAATTGTTTTAAAATTAAATAGTTTATATAATTAAATAAGAAAATTGAACTAATTATATATCAACATGTTATAAGAGAGTTGTTCGTAAAATTCTAAAATTTTTATAACTAAAACCCCATTTAACTCTCTCTCATTTTTCTTCATTTTTTTAATTGATTAATCATTAAAATCCCACTAATACCATGGATAATGATGTTCTAACAAATTTAAATATTTGAAGGCCCTAAAGCGAGTGATAATTAGTCACTTTTAAACCCATGAAACGCCTTCTATCTTATCGTTGAACATAATCCATAAATATTTAGCCCAAACTTGGCCTGATTTAACTCACAAATACCCAACATTAGTACCACCGACTTTATATAGTTATATATGACGAGTCGGTGCATATAGGAAAATTGCTCTTGGAGCATAAAATAGTAAAAAGTAAAACTACTGAATTGCCTTAGGGTTTTCACTTTCTGGAGATATATTACAGAGCCAGGCTCTATATATAATATTTTTAGTTTCTTGGTGTTTTCTATTGGCTTCCAATTCATCGACAAAGACGAGAGAGCTTAAGTAACAAGGAACTACGTACGTATCTCGAAACAATTCATGTAAGTTTCTGTCTAATTCACTTGTATGAGCGAGTCCTTAATTATAGGTTATCTCGACTGCTTACGATTCCTTTTTGTTTTTTGAGGCAGTAAAAGCTCATCATGGACAGGATCAGTCAATTATCAGATGACTTGCTCATCCGAATTCTCATGTCACTTGACGAGACAAAACATGTCTTGGCTACAAGCTGTTTATCGAAAAGATGGCAGCATCTTTGGAGTTTAGTGCCGAAACTTGTGTGTGAAGATTCTAGTCACGATGATAGTGATGATAAGTATCCGAAATTTACGCAGTTTGTTTACCGATCTTTGCTGTCAAATAAGGCGTCTCTAACACACAACAAAAAATCAAAGAAAAATCTGAAAAGTGTTGGTTTGAGTTAATATATCAACTAAGGTCAAGAGTAATAAAAGAAACAATGATGATTTTTCCAGTGGTCCTACTGTTACCTGCATATTTCCATTCCTAGGTCTTTCTAACCACGATTATGAACAGAAAGTTAACTCTTTGTTCCTATTAATTTAAAATTTAATTTAGTAAAAAAGTAAACAACTAATTCATTTGGGTCAAATAACTAGTTCAAACTTCAAATGTGATGATCATGTGATCCTCACCGTTTAAACATAGCACACTAAAACAAGCGAAGAAAGAAATGATTCGTCTTGCATGGACCGCATGCTAATAGAAGAAACTCATTATTATCTTTGAAAAACTTTTTTATGCTTAAATAAAAATAGAATTTGAAAACAAACACGCAAAATGTCGCTATATGTATGCGGTTAGTTTGGAAAAAAATAATAACAAAGGGTTAATGAAAAACCCTCCACTATAACTAAAGTATTGGGTCCTTTTAACTTACACAAGTAAAATTTCTATAATCTTGAGAGGGATTATAAAGTTCAAGAAACGTAGAAAGAGGAGAGAGAAAGAAAGATGGGAAGAGGGAGAGTGGAAATGAAGAGAATAGAGAACAAGACAAGTAGACAAGTAACCTTCTCCAAAAGAAAAAGTGGTTTGCTCAAGAAAGCTTACGAACTCGATCGCTGTTCTATGTGATGTGGAGGTGGCTAATATTATCTTCTCCACAAGTGGCAAGCTCTACGAGTATAGCAATCCCGCGTAAGTATCTATATACCCATTTAATCAAAATCATACTTTCTTAGGGTTTTTTATATGAAAAAAAATAACAAGATCAGCTAGGTTTGATCTTGCATGAGATTCAAGAAACCAAAGTTGATCTGTCTTGTGGGTACTTTAAAAGGTTGTTTTTATATATTTAATCATAGCTAATTCGGTTTCACCATGAATCGATCTTGCCGATCTATCACACACATGGGTCAGCTTTTTAGCTTTTAGATCCGATTACGAGAAAAAAGTAATTTTTGATGGTTATTATCATCTTTGATATGTGTATGTTCTGAAGATTCAAGAAGCCCCATAAGTTTTTGTCTTCTTTAAAAGGTTTTTTGTTAGAGAAAGTAATTAATTAGGGCTCATCATATATATGGATCCACTGAATTTTGCTTAAGAAATGACAGATCCACCAAGTTTAATTTGTGTAATTAGGGTTTTGTTTAGACATACGTATAAGAATTTTATAAAGGTTTTCTTTCTTCTGTTTTGAGTTTAAGCAATTTCTCTTTATTAAATACATATAGATAATTAAGTAACTAATCAATATCTCTTGTGGTTACTTTTCTTTTGTAGAATTGGCAGAACCATTGAAAGGTACTATCGCTGCAAAGACAATATTTTGGACAATGGTAGGCTTCAAGAGTCTACACAGGTAAGAAAATTATTCTCTAGTCTACATAGGTCAAATTAATATCAAGTTACATGCTATAGAAAGATAATCATAAGTAATCTTCTTTTTGGGTGTAGAGCTGGAGTCAAGAGCTAGCAAAGCTTAAATCCAAATATGAATCTCTTCTTTGCACTCATAGGTTTAATTAATCCTAGTCTCCTTCGTTAGTCACCATTTCCTATAGTTATCCATCTAATGAAGACTTAAATTTTAAAATGGTTGAATAAAAAGGCATTTAATTGGAGAAGATCTTGAGGAGATGAGTGTAAATGAACTACAAACGCTCGAGAGACAGCTTGAAGGATCTCTTTCCGCGATCCGACAACGCAAGGTACGAAAATTTGTGTATACATATTGATCGACCAAATCTTGTTTATAAAATAAAATTTTAAAATGCATATGTATGTATATCAAGACGCTGGCTGCTATGGAAGAAATGGAAGAGCTTCGGAGAAAGGCAAGTCACGTCCACATATACGAATTTATATATATGAATCTAACATTTAGCCTTAGTCACCGTATAATCAAATAGCAACATATATAGTTCTAGTAAGTAACTATGGTTGTATAAATTATATAGGAGAGGCAGCTCGGAGATATAAACAAGAAGTTGAAGGTAATTAAGGCTTTTTTTGTAGAATTTAGACTTCCGAATTATAAATGGAACTCTCTCTTCAATATTCGTGTTAATTTATGCTTTGGGTACTAGTACTATTGGAGACTAATGAAATCTTCTCAAAATGGATAATCTTTATGATGATCAGATTGATACAGAAGGTCAAGGTTTCGATGGATTCCCATGGCTAAATTCCGCAGCCACGGCTAGTGCCGCCATTGATTTCTCATTGCAAGCATCTCATCATAATTTTTTATTGGATTGCGACGTTGGACAGTTTTTACAGATCGGGTAATAAATATTTCTGTCTATAACAACAAACAAGTAGTATAAAGTATGGTTTCATAATCAAATTGGTATGTGGAATCTACACAGGTTTCAAAAACTAGAACCTCTAAAAAATTATGTAGTTTTGGTCGATTATTGGCATGTGCTAAAAAGAGGTTCTTAAAAAAAAAATTGAAAAATAGAATTTATTAAAATTGATAAGATATTACATTTAATAAAACATATATTGAATGAAATTTAAAACATATATGAAACAAAAATATTTAAAACATAGATTTCAAAATCATAAATGGAAATGAACGATCAGTTGTTGTTTTTGTTTATTTCCATTTATGATTCTAAAATCTATGTTTTGAAATCATAAATGGAAATTTGAAAAATAGAGTTTATGAAAATTGATAAGAGATTACGTTTAAAAGGAACGGTCAGTTGTTATCTTGATCGTGTCGAATTTTTGCCATATATGCTCAACCAAATCAGCTTTTTAAGAAATCTTCCCGATATAAATAGGTCCCTTTTTATCACTTTATATTTACCAAGTGATTTTGCCAAAGTAAAAAGTAAAATTGTTTTTTTTTAATGTCTAATAGTAGATTATTGATTTTTTTTTTCTTTTGGAAAAAAAAAACTTTCCTCTTCTTCTTCCATAATTAACTTTCGTGCGTTCGCCGTCTGTTGCTCCGGTCGTCTTCTCCGGCGATCTCGCCGTCGCCGTTGCTACCTTCGTCGATGTGCAGCCGATTAATCGAGGATCCATCATCGATCTGCTCCGTCGCCGCTTGGATCCGTCGTCGATCGTGGCTATTCGTGGCCGCCAGATGATGCCAAGTATCCATAAAAAACCGATTCTTCAGATGTTATAATTAGAACCGGTAGTTTAATTTTAAGCACCTCATTTTATTAAAAAATGTTTTTTGCCACTAAGAAACTCACTAAATATTGCCGATAAACATGCTCTTACTACTTGGGTTTCTTGTTATGATGTTCTAGTTAATTTTTTGTATGAATGTATGTTAAAAGTAGGAGTATGCTTAATTTCGAATGGTTTTGTGTGAAATAATTATCTGCCTCAACTTTTTACCTAAGTAAGATTTGAACTGATTAGGAGGATGTGAGCACACTGTTAAACGGTGCAGCAAGGATCATCATCATACGTTCCACTACACTTAGACCATGTCTAATGGTGAGCTTTTAGGGACTCTTATCATTAAAAAAAAAAGAAAAACAAAATTATTTGGTGCGCTTTTGGGTGAGACAGTCTCTTGGAGGAGAGACTTCTGAGCCCGTCTCTACGTGGCGCAATGTCAGTATGATATCAAAAGATCATATATTACAATGCGAGAGTATTATGCATATCAAATAGATATGAGATTAAGATCTTCGAGACAATTGTTTGTTGACTTTCATGAGTGATTTAATTTGATTTTTATTTTTGTATTTAGTTTTTTATGGGTTATAAAATATTTTATTCCTTCACCTAGTATAAGATAAGATGTCAGTTTCAATTTTTGAATAATCGAAATAACATTTCAAAACCCCAAACAAGTATAAGCTCAGCCCAAACTTAATCAATAAAAGCCTAGCCCAAAGTAGATTATTGTTTGACCTTCTTCCTTGGGACATAATCTTTAAAACCCTAAAAATAAAAACAAAAATCATAATACCATCCTTTAAATTTTAGTATTGCTGCTCTCAACTCTTGTCGGAAAATCAAACCGTCGCTGTTTTCAGCTTCTCAATGGCCAGCTCCAGCTCGAGCTTGAAATTGGTCAAAGTAAACTTATTGGGTTTGTTTCTCTAATCTAATATTTAGCTGCTATAAACTCTGAGGATGCTTTGATTATAACTTATTTAGTTTCTGGTGCTCTTCTCTTTAGGTAAGCGAAAGTGGGGAGATGGTCTGGGGAAACATAAGGAAATGAAGGTAACCTAAGATGGGTCGGAATTAGAATCCTCTTGTTCCTTTCTTTACACTTGTGTTCTAATTGCTACTCCTAATAGCAGGCAACAAAAGTCCTTGTCGAGAAGTCAAATCAGGCTAATTTAATCTCAGCTAAGGTATCAATTTCGAATTTGTACGATATTTTGCATTTGTCATTAATCTTCAATTTTTGGTTGTTACAACTCTTCTTTTCAGGAAGCTGTCGTAACCGGAAAGACACTATTTGTTCACAATCTCTCTTACCAAAGTCCAATTTCAGAAATGTAAGTAGCACCCTATATTTTCCACTTTCGTGTGTTCTCGGCATGACTGATAATTTTGTGATCCTCCACTTTAACAGCATCGATTTCTTCAAAAATGTTGTACCACCTGTTCGTCTTCGACTTATTGTTCGCCGCAGGGGCATTCATAAGTCCTATGGCTTTCTTGTCTATGCTTCTGCTAAAGAAGCAATGGAGGTGAGACTTGTTTGAATACTTTTGTGATGAATAATGTATCTAAGCAATGCATTCATTTTGAAAACCAGTGAATACTTCTTTGATACTACGATTGCTCATTATACTCTAGGCCCTGGAAAAGAAGAACGGTGAATATTTCTGCGGTCGAAATATTACTCTTGTGCGTGCTCAAAAAATTCCATCCCCCAGGTAAATTGATTTTTGCTATGGAGACTTGTTTCTGTAACTTATTGCTCTCGCTTTGATAAAATTAACTAACACTACTGTTTTTGTTGATTAGGTTTTGCATAGATCACACGTTAATTGGTAAGTGATTTAAATATTTGCCTTTTGAATTTTTCTTTTGTTTTTGGTAGACATGGAGTGCTCACTAGGGTTTTAAGTATTCCAGGTCCAAGGTACAAAGCGTTTATCTCATACAAGACTACTTTACACGAGCAAGCTTTCTGATGGAAGAAGATGAGGCAGTGGGAGGACTTGAGGTACTTGCTTCTTCTTATTATCTCCAAAATATGTCAGGATCAGAAGAAACCCTTAGCTAACACACTTGGGTGGTTTAATTCAGGGAATACTGTTTGTTGCCAATCTCTCTCCCCAAACTAAAATATTACATATGTAAGTAGCACCTTTAAATTTATACATTCCTCAGGAGCAAGTTTCTCATTTTACCCTCCACTTTCACAGCAAAGAATTCTTCAATTCTGTTGGACAAGTTGTTACTGTTCGACTTGTCGTAAACCACGAGTGTAAGCATGTTGGCTATGGCTTTATTGAGTTTGCTTCTCCTAGCAAAGCAAACAAGGTGAGACTAGTCTTATACTTGTGATGAAAAAAAAGTATCTAAGTAGTCATTTCGAAAGTACGATAGCTGATTACATCTTTTATACTATAGGCGCTGGAAAAGAATGGTAAATATTTGCACGATCATCAGATTTTTCTTTACGCGCCTAAGAAAGCTCAATACCCTCCACGACCCAAGTAAATTGGTTTTTCCTTGTTGTGACTTATTCCTAGAGTTTTGATGCTATAGAAGACTAACGCTACTGTTTTTGTTGTTGCTTAGGTACAACCTTGCAGAGAGGCTTTGGTATGAGATTTAACTATTTGCCTTTGATGTCATTGGGTGATTTTTTTTGGTATACATGGAGAGATCATTATGGTTTTTAATATTTCAGTTACGAAGAGTACCTTCGACGACAGAAGCTTGTGATCGAAGAGGATGAGACAGTTGAAGAAACTCCTGATTTTCTTGATGTACGTGTTCAAAATATACTTTTCATTGTTATGCAATTTTAGTCCTTCTCTCCTTAGAGTTAATGTTGGCTGTTAAATGCAGGCAGTTGCTGTAAGAGAAAAGTCGCTCTTTGTTTCCCATATCTCTAGCGAAGCTGAAATATCAGATATGTAAGTAGCACTTTTAATCCTCCTCTTTCGTTCTTGGAGCAATGACTAATTTTTTATCCTCCAATTTTACAGCATCGGTTTCTTCAAAGATGTTGGACAAGTTGTTCATGTTCGACTTATTGTAGACGACACAGGCGAGCATGTGGGCGACGGCTTTGTCGAGTTTGCTTCTGCTAACGAAGCAGAGAAGGTGAGGGTTGTTTTATAGTATTCAACTAGTCATTTTGAAATTAGTGTATGCTTGTGATGTAAAATAGTTGTTTGAAAGTAAGATTGCTGATTTAATCTTTTATACTCTAGGCGCTGAAGGAGAAGAATGGTGAAAATTTGCTTGATCATGAGATTTTTCTTGTTGTGGCTAAGAAAGCTCTGTACCCTCCACAACCCAAGTAAACTGATTTTCCATGTTATGTAGATTTGATTTAACACTTGTGGTCTCTAGAGTTTTGGATTAACACTTGTGTTTTTTTTATAATTAGGTATTGCATAGACAGGCCCGGCCCTGAGGTGAAGCCCAAGAAGCAAAGGCGTTAGACATCATATTATATAGAAGTTTTAAGGGCATCAAGTTCAGTAATACTAGTGGTATAGGAAAGAGCAAGTTATGTTTGTGGTGTTTGGTTCGAACCCATTAACGGGTGTTTTATTTAGTTTTTTTTTTCCTTTTTGAATTAAAAAAGAAAATAAAAGGGTTTAAGCCCTTTTTTCTTATCCGTCGTTCTCCCTACTCCCGGCGACGACTCTTCTTCTTCTTCTTCTCTCTTCTTCTCTTCGTTAACAAACTTGGCCGGAACAGGTGCGATCTGCTGATCTCTTCTACCATATTTTTCTATTTCACCAATTTCAATTGATTTACCTTTCTTTCCTTGCCATGTGAGTCCTACTCTTTCTTCTCCTCCTATCTTCTTCATCAAGGTTTTTTTTTTTTTCAATTTTTGGACGAACTAAACATGAAATCTATTAGTTATGGTCTTGATACATTAAAATTAAAGGATTAAGGACTTAAGGTATATGGAGAATTCAGCAAAACAGGAATAAGAATTTAGGACGAACTCAAAGTGTTGCTTTTTTCATCTTCTCTGTTTTTAACATTGTAAATCAAATTTTTGGTTAATTAGAACTCAAAAAGTAATAGCTTTGAAACAAACTTGTGATTTTTGTTTGATAATTTAGGATAAGAGAGGTTTCTTCCTTCAATAAAATAGTCTTTCCTGGGTTTGAAATCTAATGGGTTTCCTGCTCCTATATAAATTGTGATCTTTTGTTTGATAATTTACATGTTCATTTTGATGTAGAAAAAATGCCACCTGCGGGGAAAATTAGAATACAGCCAAGTGGATACTTTAATCGTTTCAGTTTTTTTTTTGGAAAAATTTAGCTATGATAAAGGGCAATAATATTTAAATTTGCGTTAGGCATCATATAGCTTAGGGCCGGCCCTGTGCATAGATCACAAGGTTTGGTAAGTGTCTATGTGCATTTTGAGTTTGTTATCAAGAGCACATTGGGTGAATTTTTTTGGTATGGATGGAGAGATGACAAGGGTTTTTGATATTACAGGTATGAAGACTACCTTCGACGAGAAAACCTTCTAATAGAAGAAGATGAGGCAGTGGAAGGGCCCGCTGAAATCCCCGATTTTGTTGAGGTACGTGTTGTTATTATCTTCAAAATATACCAACAAGTCGAAAGATGACTTATTCCGGGTGTTGTTATGTAATTGAAATTCAGGAAGTGGCCGCAAGAGAAAAGACGCTATTTTTTGCCAATATCCAACTAAAATACCAAAAATGTAAGTAGTACCTTTAATTTCCTCTTGGAGCATGACTGATTTTTTATCCTCAAATTTTTACAGCTTGGAATTCTTCAAAGGCGATGGACAAGTTGTTCGTCTTCGACTTATTGTAGATGACATGGGTGAGCATGTGGGCTGTGGCTTTGTTGAGTTTGCTTCTGCTAAGGAAGCAGAGAAGGTGAGAGAATTTTATAGCAATGATGAAAAGTAGTCAAGTAGAATTGGTGATCAAATCTTTTCTACTGATCTAGGCGCTGGAAAGGGACATTCTTCGCTGGATTACTCTTGACGTGGTTGAGAGAGCTCCATACCCTCTTCGACCCAAGTAAATTGATGGAGATTTGTTTCTTTTAATTATTTGCTATAGTTTTGATGTCATTCCAGAAGATTAACGGTATGATTAATATAGGTATGATTAATATAGGTACAGCGTTGCAGAGGAGCTTTGGTAAGGGATTTAACTATTTGCCTTTGAGTTTTTGTTTTGTTTGATTAATATAATTATTTGCCTTTGAGAGATGACTAGAGTTTATGATATTTCAGGTCAAAGGTAGAAATCCTTCGTCTAAGAGCAGAAGAAGAAAAAGGGACCGAACCGAATCTGGAGAACCCGGAGGTACCTTTGATGGACAGATTCTGCGGTAAGAAGGTTATCTTCTCTTATTACGACGACTGATGAAACAAGATGAAGAAGCCCTTTGGTGTTTTATTAACGTGTGATACAATGTTAACTTATTTTGAGTTATGTGTGTATATTTAAGAAAAAAGTTATGTGTATATGATTATCAGAATGAGACAAATGGATACCCATGGCTAAATTCGGCGGCCACGGCTAGTGCCGCTACAGATTTCTCATTGCAGTCATCTCATCAAAAAAATTTATTGGATTGCGACGTTGGGCAGTTTTTACAGATCGGGTAATTGCTATTTTCGTTCTATAGTGATCAAATACATATAAAAAGTATGGTTTTATAATCAAATTGGTATCTGGAATCTACATAGGTTTCAAAAACGATATGAGCAAGGTGATGGATCTTCGGGGTCAAGGTGTAATATCGTGGAATGTGACGGTGAGACCAACTTTGCCCAAGAATGAGTGCATCGACATGGTATTGACTAGTCAAGACGGATCGATCAGACAACAAATTATAGGCTCACACTCTTCTTCTCTTTACCAAATCTAAAATATGCGATACGACTTTAGAACGTACCACTTACATAACATCTTATGTTTCACGTCACGATTAATTTTTCTTAATTTGATATGTCTTTGATTTTGAGGTTAAATGAATTAAAACGTTAAGCAACTTATCCCCTTCCTATTAAATGCAAAGTTGTTTTAGTTATAGATGATTAGGTGTTTTAATTTTATTGATCTATGCTTAAATAAATGATGATTTGGAATAGTGACATGGAATGGTGAAAAAGATGACATAGCTTAAAAATGCTTTTATACTATTTTAATCATTTGTTTAACTTGAAAAACTATTTATTTTAAAAGATTCATTTCCTTATCATTAAAAAGAAGAACCAAGGTTTATTGATAAAATGATCGATTTAGCAAAATTAATATATTGGCTAATTAAAATGAAACAACGGTTGATTTGCAAAAAAAAATAAAAAATAAATAAGAGACTAGATTGGTTCAACTGTAAATGATTTATGACTTTAATATGCCAAAAAATTTATAATTCTCCAACATAGAATCAAAGAACAAGTTTTAATAACAAACGATCAGTGTGTAACCAAAAATGGAACTAAAATTAATCAAAAGTCAGCAAAAGCCTCGAAGGAAAACCGGTTAGCACTTGGTAATGTTTGATCAATTCGAATTGATTTTTTTCTTCTTAAAATTTTTAAAAGAATTAATAGCCGGTTCGACCTATTCAACTGGAAACCATCATGTTTATCAAATCTTAATTGAATTTTAAAGCTGGATTTGAGTGAACAACTAAAACCACCAAAGGTAACCTCTTTTCTACATCAAAGGAGCATGTTTAAACTATTTTTTTATTTGCAGTTTTGGGTACTCAGAGGTTCAAGGATCCAAAAGAGCTATAAATCCAACGAAAATCCACACCCCAATAAAATAATTTAATCTTAATAAAATAAAAAACAATCTCATCTTAACAATGAGATTTCACATAACTGATTTCACACATCGTATCTTATTTATTATAATTTTCCTTAACAAGAAAATAAATTATTTTTTTCACATAAGACAATAAATTCTTATCATAACAACAAAATCAAACCTCTTAGATTTTCCGAATTTTATTGACTGCTCAAACAAAAACATAACAAAATTCCACTATGTATCTTACGGTTTTGGTTTCTTTTTGGGATATTCCAAAATATACTCTAAATATCTCACAAACTAAAATAACTATCGAAGACGATATGCTTTAAAAGCATCATAATGTTCTTAAATACCTAAAAGAAGGTAATTTAGTAACATTCAAAGCTTTCCAGCTGAAGGACAATTTTGGCGAATATAGGACACTCCACTCCCTTACAAGATTTTGGTTATTCGAACAACGGTCATCAAGCCGGTTGATGAATCTCCTAAACCATTTCCCAAAAAACATTTCACTGACTTTCAAGACATTATGGGTGGAAATCTAAACAAAGATGTCTTGATTGGTAAGTCCATCAACACTTTTTATATAAATTTATTTATTAATTATCCTTTTTATATATTAGTAATAGACTTATAGTTAGTTTCACATTTTATAATCAAAATCTAGATGTTATTGCCCAAATACTACCTATTGAGATGATAACATCAAAGGGAAAGAAAACCACAAGCACGAAGGTCGAAATCTTGCTACGAGATGCACTGTAAGTACTTTAATTTTTTTTAGATTTTCTATTCATACTTTTTGTTTACCTATTTTAAAATATGCAGTGACGTCCGTTTGTCATGTACTTTGTGGGGAGAATATGGGAAAAAGGCCATTGACTACACTGAACAAAATAACAACAAAATTGTTGTATGTATTCTTAGATTTGTTTACATCAAAGAGTATAAAGGTATCATTTTAGATCTACAATTACCACATACCATTTTATTAACTATTGAGTAAGGATTATACAATATTTCTAATCAATTTTTACATGCTATTATATCTTACCTTCCATAATTTATAATTTATAATTTATAATAACTTCAATATTAAAATTAAATATGTTTTCACAAAATCTTAATCTTAATATGAACAATATATTTATTTTCAGAATCACCTTAGTAGCTTATTTATATTGGAGTCACCTATCAAAGCTACGCAAAACTTTCTCATGCCGGTACGGAAACTTCGGTTCGTTTTTTATCCCACGCTTAATTGTATGTGTGTATCAAGGTATCCGATCCATCTTCAACTAGAGATATCCGGTCTATAATCTAACATTTTTGTATGCCTCAACATGTTATTCATAAGCAGACATATGGCGTGGTACTCTAGATTATATACATATAACGACTATTGATTCGATTTGTTCTAGATTATATGTTTTGTTCCAAATTGGCTTATTTATAGGAATCAAAATTAGGCATACAACACAATATGGATACATTTTATTGAAAAGAGCACACAACATGAGATTAATTACACGTATATATAGGCATAAGCAGTCACAACTTTGCCATCAATTATTTATATGCAGATACGTGAATTACAATAGCAAAAGGATAAAACGAAAGGTTTTGTAAATTGGGTAGGCAGTTGGTTAATCTTTCATGGCAATTCGTAGCAGTGGCAGTGGACTTCGTTGCCTTCAGGTTCACATCTTCAGGCACAAGTAGTGGGGAACGTTTTCAAGCAACATGCTAAGCAATTGATTTCAGTACATGGTGATGACACTTTTTCGCATTCACCTAAGAGTTTATCACATAACGCATCGCTCTTCGGGATTCCTGTCAAATTCATCATCACCACGAACCATTTGATCACATTCCACTAGTAACAACCA
This sequence comes from Draba incana, assembly GCA_963576765.1. NCBI lineage: Eukaryota > Viridiplantae > Streptophyta > Magnoliopsida > Brassicales > Brassicaceae > Draba > Draba incana. The sequence continues at coordinate 31,724,017 of OY755217.1, read as the reverse complement.
TTTGGACCAATGATTAATACTCCATCTGTTTTTAAAAGATTGATGTTTTGAATATTTTACTTGTTTTTAAAAGATTAATTTTCTACACTTTACTTTATGTTTTTACGTTTTATCAAGTGACTAAATAGTTTATTAATCAACTAAAAAGAGAAAAGTACAAAAAAATAAGTCAAAAGTAAAAATAAATAATTAGTTGTGTTTTAATATGTGTGAAAAACTCAATTAAAACATCATTCTTTAAAAAACAGAGGAAGTATTTTCAGCTATTTTTAAGGAACAAGTTTAATCACTCTTCCGTGTATATTGTTAGCCTAAATGATACGACATATCTTATTATATAAAGGAGAATGCGCATAATTCTAACTCACGAGATCGTGACATGTGTCAAGTAATCCGTTAGATTCTAAACACATGTCAATTATTTAAATATGTAAGTTTTCATTATCAAAATTGTTAATTACCTAAAAAAAAGAAGTTAAAATGGAAAAAAACATAAATTAATTTTACAAATCGCACAAAACCATTATACGAATAGTTATATAAGATATTCAATTTTTTAAAAAAAATTAATAAAGAAAAATTTAACATAAAACAAAAATTAGAAAAAGGAAAGTAGCAAAATATATAATTAAAAATAGAAACGACCATGTTTCTATTGTTATATATGGGCATAAATTTAACATATGCATATATATAAGAACACAAAATAATGAATCACAGATTAAAAAAAACCTAGATCAGGGAGAAGAAGCAAAAATAAAAAAATTTGGTTATTGATATGTTTTTTACATGTTTAAAATTTATGAAGTATCATCAAAAAATGATCGTCTAAACATGTAAAAATAATTTTAATAATTATATCTAATTGTTTAATAATTTAAACCATATTTACATATATCAAGCGTATATAATTTATTAATTTTCAAATTCTTCAAATTATATGAGATTTTCTAAATTACATATGAATATGTAACTTAAATCACTACATTATCTACGTTTGAATTAAAAATCTAACTTTTTCCCAAAACATTTTTTAAACATAACTATTTACAAAAAGTCAAATAACTCTCGCATCGCGAGGGCTTTAATCTAGTATATATATATACTAACATTCAAAATCTAGTTGTTTATGAAGACTATGTCAAATGCATGATTGTATATACCTCGGTTTAATTTTGCCAAAAAAATATAAATCAAGCCTTATAATTAATTACCAGTGGAAATCACCAAGAGGACGAGTAAGACGGTGGTCAAGCAAGCTAGGTTCTTTGCCATCTTTTTTCCTTTTGCTGTCTCCTTATTTTTGCCTTAAGCTTTGAATATTTTTTACTTCCGCAAACTTGATTGACAATTTGTGCTCTATTTAAAGTGAAATTCTGTTTATTATCTTCCCTTTGTTAATAGCAATTGACATAATGTCGCCACAATTTATCATCTAGGTACTTATATAGGTCAATGGAAGGTTGCATGTAATTGTCTTGTTATTGTAATTCATCAGCAACGTATATATTTTTGATATGATCCTTCATCTTAAATGGATATAATAATATAGAGTGTTAATTAGTTGAGAATGTGTTGTAAAACCATTCTTAGATTATATACTCCTATATGTTTAAATAATAATATAGATTTTTTTTAAATCATATATTTAAGAAAAAAGTTATGTGTATATGATTATGAATGCATTTCTTTTTTCTACAAAAAAAATATTCTCATAACTTTTAACCAAAAATAATTCAATAAATCCAATTATTTCAATTAATATTTCTTAGAATTTACAATCCAATATGAATAATTAATAAAAATGTATAGAAAAGCTAAATAAATCTATTTTCATAAACAAGAAAAAAAAAATTATTTAAAGCTAGCATAATTTTAATTTTAATTCCCTAGGATGCCACTAAACAAAGTTTTTGTTCCTTGGATACCATTAATTTTTTAAAATTCCTTAGATACCACTTTTTCAATAAAAAATCAAAATTTCCAAAAATACCACAAACACAAATATTGATTTTAAAGGGTCTAGAATTTAAATTTTTGGGTTTGGGTTAACTATTGTACAATTAGGGTATAGTTTTAGAGGGTAGAGTGTAGGTTTAGGGTTTAGTTTTGACCATTTAAAATTAATTTTAATTTTGTGGTATTTTTGGAACATTTGAAAAAAGTGGTATCTATGGAATTTTTAAAAATAAGTTGTATGGTTGAGGAAAAAAACTTTAAAAATGGCATCTATGAGAATTGCCCTTTACAAAAAGTATTAAATGGAATGTGGCATTTTTGGTTAATCGTGACTAAATAAGTGCCGGGAAATGACTAATCAGCAAGACAACCTGGATTTGGTCAGAGACTTAAAATGTAATAACAAATACAAGACATAGACATTGTGGCGACATATGATCTTTGATCAACTGCCTTGCATAAACAGATTTATTGTTATTTTGATTGCAACATTAAGATTCCATTTTAGTCTATTTTGTTTAAGTGAGGCCAAAAGATGTATTATATGGTCGCTTTAAATATATAACTATGAGAAACAATACAAGCTAACCAATTTTATTTTGATAATTTCTAATGCACTAACTAAAGTAAATTACTAGAAAGAATACTTGATCTATCTTTCACAGTATTTCTTTTTCTTTTAAAAAAATTGTTGGCTCAAATAAAATAAAAGAGGATGTAAGACTCTAAATGGATTAGAGGGTCCGTAATGTTAGCTAGGTTAACTTATGGTGTCGATATATAAAGCATGTAAGTAACCCTAAAGAACCCCCTCTGCCTATTTGTTGCTGCCGTCTCCTTCTTACTATCTTCACCGTCTCCTCCAAATTCTTGCGAAGATGGTTAGTTCTCCAACACTTGAGATTTCTCCTCTTAAATCTTCCATTCTCTGTACTGATTCGATTTCGTTATACAAAATATTATGAATCCGTCGGTGAAATTTGGACGAGATTGTCGTTTGATATTTCTTCGTCAATCATTTTAGGCTTAGGGTTTCGAAATCGGAATTAGCTCTGATTAGGATTGTTGTTTGGTGTTTTGAATTGAATCTGGAATCTGATTTGCTTTGGAATGGAAACAGGTTCTTCAAAACGATATCGATCTGCTTAACCCACCAGCTGAGCTTGAGAAGAGGAAGCACAAGCTCAAGCGTCTTGTTCAGTCACCAAATTCCTTCTTCATGGTACTGATTCGAATCCTTTTGGTCATTTCTTATCAATCCTCTAGAAATCGAATCTCTGTGTTTAGAATTTGTATATTGATAGTTGGGTGAATTAGTTTTTGTCATGACTGGATCATAATTTAGTGTTTGTTGTTCAACAATTTTGTTATGTGGTAATTGAAGTTGATCCTTCCTATTTTTAGACCATTTTGAACCAAATCTCTGTTTAACAGTAAATTTGAGCATCTGAATGAGTATTGCTCTTGAATCTTTGAATTTTATCTACTGTTTGATTATGTTTTTGTTGTTGTTGTTGTTGTTCAATCATTTTGGAATGTAGTGATGATTTAGAGCTCTAGAACATCTTAGTCTGACTTAGTGCTTGAAGTTTATCTATTCTTTGTGGACTCTGATTATTTTTTTGTGTTTGTTAATTTGATTGTAGGATGTGAAATGCCAAGGATGCTTCAACATGTAAGATCTCAGAACAACTTTTTTTCAATTTTTTCTCTTTAGGGATATTATGATGACGAAGATAGTTAAAAACTTACGGGGTTTGTATTATTATTGCAGTACTACCGTTTTCAGTCACTCGCAGACCGTTGTGGTATGCGGAAACTGCCAGACGGTTCTGTGCACTCCTAGAGGAGGAAAGGCAAAGCTTACCGAAGGATGCTCTTTCAGGAAAAAGTGAAAGAATGTGATTTGAAGCAATCATGAAATCAAATCAAGGCTCTTTCTTTTGGCTGTTATGAATTTTTGTTTCTCTCTTTTGAAAAGAACAACTCTTTATGTTATGAGTTTAGAAGGAACCACTCTGCTTATGTTATGATTTTAAGGTTATTACTATGTTGATGTTTGGAGTTTATAAATGTTTGGATTTTCAAGTTTTAAATTAAAATGTTAGTTCCTTTGCTTTAGTTCTTTATGAAGGAGTATGTTTGTTTCAGTCTTTTAGATCATAACATATTAGCTATTAGGTCTGGGCAATCGGATATACGGTTTGGTTTCGGTTCGGTATCAATCGGTTCCGGGTATATCAAATATAAATTTTTTATATCCATATATGTACCCACTAAAATTTGGTTCGGTATCGGTTCGGTACCAATCGGTTTCGGGTCGGTCTCGGTTATACCCGTAATATCACCAAACATAATATTTAAGTTCATAACTTTATAATGTTGAAAACCATAATTAAAATCTCACAAACAGTATGTAGTTAAACAAGTTCACACAAAAGGCAAAACAACACAAGATAGTTTTGAGAAACAAAGAACCAAAGTAACAAAAAAACAAAAAGACAAAGAACCAACGTAACAAAGTTTTGAAACAAGAAAATAAAGAAACAAAGAAAGAAAGAACCATAGTAACAAAAAAATTCTTTGAGGTAAAAGAGTTTTCAGCAACCCTACTTTCCTTCGATTTAAAGCAAAAATATATCAAGATACAAACATTCAAAATACGAAAATAATGAAACAAGTTGTGAAACACTAAAGTCTTAAAAGAATAACAGACGTTGTAATGAAGCAAGTCTTAAAATAGTATTTTCGGTTTCGGTTTGGTTCCGAATATTTTTTATCCAAAATACCTTAAATTATCGGAAAATAGTACTATTTGTTTTTAATAAAATATAAAAATTATTTATATTAATTATTTTTATCCGAACTACCTACTAATAAATAATAATATTTGAACTAACCGAATTAATTGTAAACATAACAAAGAAAAATTGTAAAATATACTCAAACTATACATACATATTTATAGATTAATTTATGTTTCGGGTATTTCGGATATCCATTCGGTTTTTGGTTCGGTATCGGTTCGGTTCCGGTTTTTTGGTTCTAGATATAAAATACCCATCGGATATTCTTTGAAATTCAATTCGGTTTCGGTTTGAATAATTTCGGGTCGGTTTTTCGGTTCCGGTTATTTTTGCCCAGCCCTATTAGCTATAGAGAAAAAGAAACCTTATAAGAAATCTTGATGTGGTTTCATTTCTAAACTTTAAAGTTGTGCCTTCTTTAACGTTTGGACGATTTTAAAGTAGCAGAGATTAATTAAGGTAACACAAGGTCAAGTCTTAAAGGTTTCTGATCAAGTGAAGTGATCGTTGGTTTTGGTAAAAAAGAAAAGGTTACAATGATTCACCTTTAACAAAGTGTTAGAAAAAAAATGTTTAGAAACAAATGTGTTGACAGTGGGATTTGAACCCACGCCCTTTCGGACCAGAACCTTAATCTGGCGCCTTGGACCAACTCGGCCATATCAACTTTTGTTGATCATTCTTAACATATTTTGGATAATAATTCTATGTTATGATTGACTACAATGACTAGCCATTTATTTAAGCCCAATCATCGACCGCCTTAAATCTAACCCTAATTTACCTTACTATGATTTGGGTTTATTTGCTCAATAACAATGAAAAAAAATATAATTAAAACTCAACCAAAAAACCTAAATTCCAATGGCAATAAGTTTACCACACATGTGGTTAGTTTTTTCTTGTTGTTCAGAGAAGTGTCTCTCTAGTAAGCTCTATCCCTTGGTTAAACTGAAAATGTTTGTCTAAATGTTGATCTGATTGTTTATCTAAAAAACCACTTGTAGTGGCTAAAACAAGCGTATTTTGGGACGTAGAAGATTGTCCAATTCTTTGATAAAAAAAAAAAAGATTGTCCAATTCTTAATGGTCTCGATCCTAAATCGATTGCTAAGAATATCAAATCAGCTCTCGCTAATCAAGGTTATCGTGGCGAGGTTATAATCAAAGCTTACAAAGAGAAGAAACCTATCCGAAACGACTTTGAACTCGCAGGAATCAATTTGAAAATCGCTGGTAAAAAAAATTTCAAACGAACAATAGTAAAAAAAAATTTCCTTTGTTTGTTTACTAATATTTGTATGTTTTTTTTTTTGTTTTTCAGGAAATAAACGAGGTAGATATGAAGCCATGTCCAATGACATAAGTTCTTGTTCATTGTCACATAGTGAATCAAATTTGATGATAATCTCACGAAACAAGACGAATTACACCAGTGATCTCCGAGATTGTAAAGTGAATGTACTTACTGCAGAGCCTTCAAACCCACCAGAAAATTGTTGCAAGTGCGGATTTGCTTTGGAGAAGACGCCGGGCATAAAACTAAAGACGATCACCATAAGCGAAGAATGGGTTTGGACAAGCTTAGCATTTGGAGGAGACCCTTTTGTAATACGAGGTATTCGAGTCGTTAGACCACCTACAAAAAAAGCATTAACACAACATCAACTTGATAATGTGTGGTTACAAGAAAAGAAGAGAAAAGCTCAGATTATGAGTACGAAGCGTGTGGAGGGAAAATCGTACAAGGATGTATTGTGTGGGCACAAAGCAGAGCTAGGTTAATATGAACGAGGAATGTTTTTCTTCTTGAAGTTTTCTTCTTTTATCGATTCTCTTCACCCTTCACCAAAACCAAAAAGCTTAGTGACTAGTCTAATGCTTTATTACCTTCTAATTTAGCTCTAGTTTTAACAATATGTTCTCTAGGTAATCCTCTCTTAAGTAGATTGTCACTCAAAAAAATAATAACTGTGTTATGCATTATTAAATGAAAATAAACGGGGTAGATTTAAAACCATGTTTGAATACACTCTTGACTGGTTAAGTGACAATGATGGACCAAATTGATGAAGGGATTACACGGATTATTTCGGAGATTGGATGTTATGTTTGCAGAGCCATCAAACCCATAGGAAAACTGTTGCAAATGCGGTATTGCTTTGGACAAGAAACCGATCATCGAAAGTGAAGAATGGGTTTGGACAAGGCTAGCGATTAGAGGAGACCCTATCACCAAAACCAAAAAGCAAGAGACCATAGCTTAGTAACATTTACCTTTGGTTGGAAAAATCTAATAGGCTTTTATTATTGTTGCTGATTATGCTCTAATTGAACAATTGTAGTTCTAGATAATCATCTTTAGTACATTATCACTCAAAATAGTTTGTACTTTTATCCATTATATTGAATATGTTATGAAAAAAAAGTTATATAATATGCAGGGCCGGCTCTAGTACATGGCGAGTGGGACCTGCGCCGCCCTAGGTCCATGATAAAATTTATCAAATTGTTTTAAGGAAAAAAAATCAAATTTTATATTTTCTTCTAATTTTGTGGTAAAAAAAAAGCCCAAAAATTATTGTTTAATACTTAAAAGGCCCCAAAACTTTTTTACTGCTCAGGGTCCCACAAATGTTTGAGACGGCACTGATAATATGTAATTATGATTATATTGTTAACATCGTCTTAGGCTCCGAAAAAGCTAGGCACGACCCTGATTATTAGTATGTATGCGTTATGTTAATGCTATGTCAAAAAAAATCAATGCATTCACCACAAAGCAAACAACCATCATCTTATTTCATCACATAAACGGTAATATAACCGCATCAATGCAGCTTCCTCATAACACCCAAACACAAAACATATATCACAAGAAAAAGAGAGCTTATTAAGCAGCTTCCATTTTAAGCGTTGAGCATCCGTAGACAGCCCTAGCTAGAGAGGTTATAATGATTCTCGGAGATGAGTGAAGCCGTGAAGGGAAATCACATCTTCTAAAATTTGACGGACCTTTAATATAAGCCCAATCAGAGCCCAAATGTATAATTATCTAATCGACCGCCACAAATTTAAACCTAATATATATATATATATACCCTCCTTTGTTCGTTCTTGTTATTAATTTCTCCATCTCCGTCGAAACCATGTCTTCCTTGACAAGCAAAGACTTCGGTAACCTCTCTCTCTCTCTTTCTCTTTAAAGTTAAATATGTTTTGTCTAAATCTTGATCTGATTATTTTTATGAAAACCATTCGCAGAGCGTAAGTCAGGTAGAGGATTGTCCAGTCCTTAATGGTCTCGATCCTAAATCAATTTTTGAGAACATCAAATCAGCTCTCGCGAATCATGGCTATCATGGTGAGGTTGAAATCACGGCTTACCAAGAGAAGGAACCGATCCAAAACGACTTTGAACTCGCAGGAATCAAATTGAAAATCGAAGGTTAAAAAATAACTAAACTCTTTAGCACAATCATGGTCTATCAAGAAATAACTAAAATAACTAAATTATAATTCTCTTTTTTTGTTTGTTTGTTTTACTTATGTTTATTTTTTTCTTTTCTTCAGGAAATAAGCATGGTAGATTTAGAGCCATGTTTCACGACATGTTTAAATGGATGTGGGAAAGTGGATCAAATTTGTTGATAATCTCACGAGACAAGACGGATTACACCTCTTATCTCGATGGTTCGAAAGCGAATCTTCTCTTTGCAGAGCCTGCAGATCTACCGAAGAATTGTTGCAAGTGCGGTGTTGTTTCGGACAATAAGCCGATCGAAATATCGATCAAAAAGGGGGTCATCATAAGTGACGAATGGGTTTGGACAAGCCTAGCCTTTGGAGGAGACCCTATCCCCAAAACCGAAAAGCAAGCGACCATAGCTAATTCTGATTCTGATTCGTATTCGGAAGACCCTATCACCGAAACCGAAGAGCAAGAGAGCGGAGCTAGTTCTGATCATGAATCCGAATCTGATTCGGAAGACCCTATCACCAAAACTGAATCTGATTCGGAATCTTAATAGGATTTTATTATTGTTGTTGATTATGCTCTCTAATTAATTCAACAAATCTAGCTGTAGGACAACGTCACTTAAGTAGTTAGTGTGTTATGCGTCTTCTTCTTGTTTCATCTCAGATAGAACTTATAATAGCATTAATGCTGTTTATCTTTAATAGAAGATGCTTTTAATGGTTATATTTTTGCTAACTCTTTTTTGTGTGTGTGTTAGTATTACATTGCAAATTGCAATAATGTGCACATAACACCAAAACATAGACACACAAAATAGAGCCATAAGCTTTGAGCATCCGTAGATAATCCTTAATGGCCGACAATGCAAATGATCGATAGCCCGATGGTTAAAAGTTTTGACGGCGCATAATCGAAAGTCACTTTCAATATTTTTGTGTTAATAATGCTATTTTGAGGGTTTAAAATAATACTTTTGAAGTTTAAATTGTTGATGCGTGCTATTTTAGAAGTTCTTTATACGATTTTCCTTTTAATTTAAGCCCAACCAGAACCCAAATGTATACTTATCTCATTAACCGCCACAAATTTAACCCTAGTATATATATATAACTTTTTTGTTTGTTCGTTTGTTGTTCTTGTTCATGTTCAAAGAAGTGTCTCTGTAATTTCTCAATCTTCGTCAAACCACCATGACCACCAATTACGCCCGTAAGCTTTCCCTCTCTCTCTCTTTCTCTTGCTCTAAATTATTTGTCTAAGTTTTTTATCTGATCCTTTTTATAAAAACCACTCAAAGAGGCTAAGACATGCGTATTCTGGGACGTAGAGGATTGTCCAATTCTTAATGGTCTCGATCCAAAATCGATATATGAGAACATCAAATCAGCTCTTAAGAATCAAGGTTATTGTGGTGAGGTTTCAATCACAGCTTACATAAAGAAGGAACCAATCGAAAGCGACTTCGAATTCGCAGGAATCAACTTGAAAATCGCTGGTGAAAATACCTAAACTCTTTAACACAATATTTCTCTCTCTCTCTCTCTCTCTCTCTCTCTCTCTCTCTTTTGTTTTGTTTATATGTCCGTATCTTAAGATGTTTTTTTTTTTGGTTCAGGAAATCAATATGGTAGATTTAATAGCATGTTTCATGACGTTCTTTTCTCGAAGCGGGGATTAAATTTGCTGATAATCTCACGAGACAAGAGGAAGCACACTTGGTATCTCCGAGATCGGGAAGCAAATAGTCTTTACGCAGAGCCTAAAAACCTACCGGAAAAATGTTGCAACTGCGGAGTTGGTTTGGACACCGACGAGCCGATCATCGAAAGCCAAGAATGCAAGCGCAAAAATGCTTTGGACGAGCCTCCTTTTACCGACAAGCCGGTCTTAGGTGTAGAATGGGTTTGGACAAGCCTTGCATTTGGAGGAGACCCTATCACCAAAAACGAAAAACAATAGACCATAGCTAATTCTGAATCATAGGACTAGTCATGACATTTACCTTAAAGTTGAAAAACCTAATATGATTTTATCATTGTAGTTGATTTAACTCTAATTTAACAGTCTAGTTGTAGTACATTGTCACTAAACTTATTATCGCATCGATGCTATCCATCATTAATAGAAGATTTATGAGTTTTTTTTTATGCTTCTTATATTTTGCACACTAGTAGAGCCAGGGGTGGATCCAGATTTTTTTTTTTAATGGGGCACAATATATATAAATATTAAATACAATTTAATTAATTAAAATATAATTTTCTTGAATAAATATTATATTAAATATAAAGTTTACGTAAATGATATATAGTATAAAAATGTGTGTAAATTTAAATATATCTATGATATTAACATAAAATGTACATAACACATAATCTTTACATTAATAATTACAAACTAATATAAAGTATACATTCTAATTAGTTAATTGCGATTGTCCATGACCCGATTTTAAATTAGGGAAATAAGGGAATATTGGATTACCTATTTTTACATGAATAAATTAAGCAAAAAATGGGATAACTTGGTAAATTTACTACACGCTTCTACAAATTGTAAATTTCTCTCTTTTCGAAGCTCAAATTTTCAAAGTTTTAAACTTCAATCCAGTAATTTAAGAATATAACTTGGTTGCTTTGTCACTCAATTCATCAAATCAGTTTCATTATCTCCACTTGCTTCGTCCCTTGGCTTAACTATTCCCTTCCATACCTAATATTTGTTTCGTACTTGGTTTGATAAAACAAAACAGATAACAAAATAGTTATCAAAATGAAAAGGGTAACATGTATTGAAACTTAAGTATCCTCGTTAGTACAAGATAAATAACTTGAAGGCTACGTTTAAACAGATAACAAAATTGGTTGCTACGTTTGATGCACACTCATATCAGCCTTAAGTTTCACATTACATCTTCTAAAACTTTTGAAGTTTCATGAAATTTTGAATGTGATTTTCCGTTTAATTTAAGCCCAACCAGAGCCCAAATGTATAATTATCCCATTAACCGCCACAAATTTCAACCCTAGTATATATACATCTTTTGTTTGTTCGTTTGTTCTGTTTAGAGAAGTGTCTCTTTAATTTCTCAATCTCCTTCGAACCACCATGACTAGCAAAAACGCCGGTAAGTTCTCTCTCTCTCTCTTGCTCGAAATTGTTTTGTCGAAATCTTGATCTGATTGTTTGTCTAAAAACCTCTAGAGGCAAAAATTGGCGTGTTATGGGACGTAGAGGATTGTCCAATCCTTAATGGTCTCGATCCTAAATCGATTTATGAGAACATTAAATCAGCTCTCGCGAATCAAGGTTATCATGGTAAGGTTGAAATCAGAGCTTTCAAAGAGAAGAAACCGATCCGAAACGACTTCGAACTCGCCGGAATCAAATTGAAAATCAAATGTGAAATTTCCTTCACTCAAACCAATGTTCGTTAGGCGCTAAGCGGGCCGCCTAGGCGATTTGCGGTCTAAACGTTTTACAAAAATCCATAATATATAAGGTTTATGTAGAAAAATATATAAAATATCATGATTTATATATAAGAAAATTTAAATTATATTTATTATTATTATTATTTTATACCCTAATATTAAAAATATCATGATTTATGAAAAAGAAATTTATTTTTATAATAGTATAATATTTTAGACGTTTTAAGCATTAAGCGCCACGGAGCCTAGCGCCTAGAACGCTTTTTAGAAAATTGCTCAAAACACTATTTGTCTATTTTTTGTATTTTTGTATTTTTTTTCCCTTTGTTTGTTTACTAATGTTTAAGATGTTTCTTTTTAGGAAAGAAACGTGGGAGATTTGATGCCATGTTTAACGCCATGCTTTCCTTGAAACGAGGATCAAACTTGTTGACAATCTCACGAGACAAGACGGATTACACATCTTATCTCGATGATTTTGCAGCGAATCTTTTCTTTGCGGAGCCTGCAGACCCACCGGAAAACTTTTGCAAGTGCGGTGTTGTTTCGAACAATAAGCCGATGATAACACCGATAAAAAAAGGGGTCATCATTAGTGAAGAATGGCTTTGGACAAGCCTAGCCTTTGGAGGAGACCCTCTCCCCAAAACCGAAAAGCAAGAGAGCATAGTTGATTCTGATTCGGAAACCGAAAAGCAAGAGAGCATAGCTGATGCTGATGCTGATTCTGAGTCTGTATTTTATTCTTTTGGTGATTCGGATTCTGATTATGATTCTTAGGACTAGTCATGACATTTACCTAAAAGTTGGAAAACCTAATACTAGGATTTTGTGGTTGAATGAATATGCACTAATTTAACAAATCTAATTGTAGTACATTGTCAGTCAGTGTGTTATGGGGTTATCTTATTTTTTGTTCATCTCATACAACTTATAATCCCATCGATGTTATCTTATCTTATTCTAATAATTTGCACACTAGTAGAACAAGTGTACACTACGTAACACCAAAACACACAAATATAGATGAAACCCTACAGATGAAACACAGAGGGTTTCAAAAGGTTTTCCTTGTTCACTCCAATCTTTTTTCTAGTCTTCTTCTTCTTCTTCGTCTTCGTCTCCGGTCTCCACCAGTAACAATGTCTTCCTTGAAGAGCAAATTCGCTGGTATAATCTCTCAATTTCATCTGAATCGATTTATTATACATTTAGGGTCTTATGGATTTCGAATTCACTATCTGATTGATTTTATGCAATTACAAAACCACTCGCAGAGGCTAAGACAGGCGTATTCTGGGACATTCATTGAGGATTGTCCAATCCCTAAAGGTCTCGATCTCGTTACGGTTTCTGGAAACATCAAATCAGCTCTAGCGAAACAAGGTTATCATGGTGAGGTTTCAATCACAGCTTACAAAGAGAAGAAAACGATGCGAAATCATTTCCAACTCGCAGGAATCAACTTAGTAATCGCAGGTAATTAAAACACTCTTTTCTTCCTGCAAAAACACCAGAGAATAGGCTTTTTCTTATTGTTGTTGATTATGGTCTGATTTAACAATGTAGTTCTAGTTAATTCCTCTCTAGTACATTGTCACTCTAAGTAGGTACATTATTAGTGTGTGTTATATTAATGCTTATGCCAAAAATCAATGAATTCACCACAAAAGTAATAACTATCTTCTTATTTATCTCATAATCCGTATAATCGCATTAATGCAGGTTCTTTATAACACTAAAACACATACAAACATATAGACAAACAAAAGAGAGCCCATAAGCAACTTCTTCTGTCGTCAGCTTGTTTATTTTTAAGCTTTGAGCATTCGTAGATAATCATCAATGATCGACATTGCAGATGATCGATATCCCGAGCCGAAGAGGTTATAATGATTTAAGTAGTGATACAGCAAATACAAATCCCTCCTCTTCTCAAATCCTGGTTGTTTTGGCATTACCTTGAGCAAGTTCAAGAAACAAAAACAAACAACTTAGTGTAATATAAACAAAGAAACCATCAAACTGGATTTAGTTGATACAGAAACTGTGTGGAACCTTGAAATAGGCATTGTAGAAAGACTCTCCAAATCCTGCGCACCACGACATTCCAAAATCGGCCTCGTTATGCCCATCTATGGAGGAATGAGATCAAAACGTACTCGAAAACGGTAAAATAATATATATATAGATAAAGAAGTTATGAATGAAAGATAATACAGTAACATGCAGGATCAAGAATGACGGGTTGGCTGTTCTTGTCGTAAGCGATATTCCCGCTCCAGAGATCACCATGTAACAAGCACGGTTCTACGTCAACATTCTCAAAGAGAGATGCCATGTTCTGTATCAATGTATAACCTATTCAAAAAATCCCTTCAAAATGTTAAACCGATCTCTTCTTCTCACGAAAGTTTAATAACAGCAAAAGAAGAGTGTAAGAAAAAACCTTTCTCGTAAATCGCAGAGTCACCGTATCGATCCTTAACTAACTTTAACTGGTAACCTAATCTCTTCTCGCCGTAAAACTCAATCCAGTCCGATGACCAAGAATTAATCTGCGGGGTACTAAAATAGACACATAGCGATCGCTAAGTCTTAACTCAAATCAAAAGGGACTAAGATTTCAAAATGAGATTTTAACTCCACCTTCCAATGGTGTTGTTAACCTCAAAGCCAAAGCCTTTCGTCGATTTCCCGGCTTTATGCATCTCACCTAACTTCCTTCCTAATTCAGCCTAATGACTAAAAAGAACCATGAACCCATGAAAGTAAAAGTTCTTAACTTTATCTCACACTTAAATTCATCATTTATCACCTGATTTCCTCTTGATCCACCAAACTCTATAAACTCCATTATAATATAAGATCCACCTGTTGGTAATTTCCCAACCTATTAAAAATTTTCAGACAAGAACCTTATATCAGAGAGATTAGTAATAGAAAATATCTCTACACTAATTTAAAAGAAAGTTTTTTTCACTTGCTTTGTGTGGCTTAGGTACACGGATTGTTCTTGTTTCATACATAGCTTCAAGACCAAGTGCTTCTCCTTCAAACATCTCAGGTCCAATACTCCTAAACATCAAAAAGTCTTAAACAAATATATATCTAAGAAACTACTAGTAAAAGATTGCATCTTTTATACCGGTTTGTTTTAACGAAGAACGAAGTTGTATCGGTTTGGTAATGGCTTGCAAGATTGATGCAACCACCACCAATAGTACTAATCTTTGTGATTTGATTCGATTTTCCTTCTGTAAGAATCCATTCACGAATTGGATCCTCACTCATTGAAGCTACTACTACCAAAATAATCCAAAAAATCAATGAAATTTCATTAGTGAAATTTTAAATAGTCACTAAGACCAAATGTTATTGATCGATTATCAAATTTATACAAAACCCATCAAGTAATTAGAGTGAATTTAACTTTACTGAATCATAACAGCAATCTTTCTTTAAATTGCCATCAAAAAGATTAACTTACTAAGGAAATTTCTGGGTCGAGAGAAACTGCAAAGAAGAAGATTTGGTCGAGCAGAGAAGCAAATACTAAGAGAAGCCACTGCCATTTTCTTCTCCGGCTTGAGTGATGTTATTCATGTGGCCGTTCTTCAATTTACCGACAAGAGCTTAATCGAAGACTGTTTGGACACAGAGCTATCTCAATCCCTGTCCCATTAACTTTGTAAAACGGTGCGTTTTGACTATTTGAGTATTCGAATGTTTTTGAGTTTCAACATTGGCTTTGCTTTTTTTTTTGGTATGAAACATTGGCTTTGCTTAATTGCATTGTTATTAGTCTTTTTTGGTTGCTAATGAAGTTAACATTTTTCTAGATCTTACTTATTAATCAAGTGTGGTCTTGAAAGTTTTATTTTTGTTTACACGAAGTTAAAGAGTGAATTTTGCTAATTTGCTTATGAAACAAAGAATAAATCTTAGATAAACAAATTCATATTGAAAAAAAAACCCCACAAAAATAACACTTCAAATTAGATTAAAAGCTTAACATATATATGAATCAAAGCATAAGCGATTAAAGAAAATTACAGTTTATTTAGAGGGAGAGACTACCCATTGGATTCTCTCATACATCTTTAGCTTATTTTTGGGAAGAATTTGAACCTTCTTCCTATAGTTTTATTATATTCAGTCAACATAGATCTGCATGAATGGATATCTACCAAATTAAGCATTCCACATGAAGAATAGTGCAACAGTCTTTGCACCAATATAACACTTTTGTGTCTGTTAATTTACGTTCGCATATTTCACACCAATCTTCTTCCCACACTATTTCTCCCCATAAAATAGTGAGAAAATGCTCGTCATGCTTATACCTTACTTTGTATGGTAAGGTGACACATCTCAAACAAACAATAAAATCACATTTGATGCAACTTAATGGTTGAATGTATTCCGTTTTGCATACTTGGCATATCCTCTCTTTCTTTTTTTGGATTTATAGCTAGAAACAATGCATGTTCATGACCTTTGTAATCGAATGGCTCAGAAACGGAAGCACACCGTACATCTAGATTGAAACTGCAATTTTTTTTTTCCGACATTGATACACAAAGCCACCTCAATGATACGTGAAGTTTTAAACCCAAATAAAATCCGCAAGTGCACAGACAAAAGCAGTAGTATTTTAGGTATCGAATCCTCAGGGACCAAGGTCACACTATGAAAATATGGATTTATGTTTAAAGCTAAGATAAAATGGGGATTTGTTTGATATGAAATAACGAACAAAACAGCAAATAAAATGATGTAAATTCAATGGAAGAAAGGTACTAGATTAGGGTCATTCGCCGGTGACTTTGGATTAAGGACTGAGCAATCTATTCAGGATTCAATTTAGCGCAATCTAGAACTCGAACATGAATGTAATATTGCCTCACTGTCGTGATGCATCAATATCTTTATCTAACATCCTAAATGCATAAACTGTCGTTCGAATTCAGAGATGAAGATAAGCATTAACAATTTGGTTCGATTTGTTCACAATCGATGGTAACAATCAACTGTCGTTGGTTACACACCGATTGCTCATCAATGGTTTATCTAGCAACCTAGAGCACTATCGTGAATAAGTTAATCCTAAGATCATAGACTAGGTGATCAAATTAGCTTAAGCGGTATGAATCCCAATTGATGAAGACAAATGATAACATTTCCTATTTGGCTCAGTCACTATCATCCTAATTCACCATTGAAATTCCCTAGTCTAGCAATGAGACTACTCAGCCATGGAGGACAAAATCGCAGCAATCAAATGAGAAGAAAGCATCATGATAAAATAAAGAGAATAGGGTTTAAGAAATCTTCTCAATAGAAAGTTGTGGAATGATCCTCCAAGTTTGCAATCCAAAGGAACAATACAAAGTAGTCTCAACCTCTCCAAAACGTCTAAAGGAAATTAATCAGAGAAAATAGAACTTAGGTTTAGGAAAGTGGCTGCAACTTATTTATAGGGAAAATTAGGGCAACTTGAGTTTTGGGGATAGACCGGTCGGTCTAGGACCGGACCGGTCGGTCTGTTCTTCGAATCTTCAAGTCTCAAGTCTTCGCAGCTTCTGGACCGGGCTGCTCTCCAGGTGGACCGGTCGGTCTCCTCGGTCGGTCTACCCACTGGTGGATTTCTGGTCTTCGGGTTTCCAGGTGAGCAGATGCTCACTTCCGACCGAGCAGGTGCTCAGTAAGGGAAAATCGCCTTTTTGCTCCGAATTCTTCTCTTTTGCTCCAGTGATCCCAAATGGCTCCAATCCATGCTCGAGAGCCTCCTAGAACCTGAAAAGACACCAAAAGCACTAGAAAGTACCGAGAATGGATAAAAACGACATGTAAAAGAAGACTAAAATACTAATATATCAACTCCCCCGGACTTGCCTTTTGCTTGTCCGCAAGCAAAAACAAGAGAATACAAATCCGGAAAAGAGGTTTGAAGGCGGGAACTCATATCCAAAAGAAGCACTAAAGGGTTCAACAACATGTCCTAAAAACAACTAACTCGATGCACAACAAACTCTACTCAAGAAGCTTTCGCCATACTCATCACTTATGAAATATTACTCCAAATCCTTAGACTCAAAAGAAATCTTGCAATCAACAAACATTCAACTCTTTAACATTCATTATTGTGTTTGGTGCGGTCTCACAATTGGAAATTGAATCAATACCATTTGGCTAGGTAGAAGAAGGTTTGAAAATGATATAAAGAGAAGGTTCATATTCTTTTTGGTGGTTAACTCTCAAATGCAAGTGTAACATTTAGCAAAAGCAAGAAAGCAAAGAGACAATTTATGCATACAAGGCTAGGAATCCAAAGTTCTACCCATTATCCTCTTGTTGCATTCTCTCATCTCTCTTTTCTCAGTATCCCATGTTTAACCACTAGCCCTTTTGGCTAAATTTCTCTTTCAAATCTTTCTCAACCTTACTCTTTTCTTTTTCTTTTTGATCAAAATCCGAGGGAATACTCTTTTCTTTGCACTAGCTCTTTCTATCTTAATTAGCATTCTCTAATATATTTTCTTCTCTTTTGATTTTATTCTAAGAGCATGCCGTTTTCCTTTCAAACACTTAGAGCTATATATTTTTCTTTTTAATTCCCTTCCCTAGAACTTATTCTTTCTCCTTTTCTTTATTTTCTTTCTTTTCACACTCAACCACAAACCCAAAGATATTCAAATAAGCATTTAACCATTTTGGTTTCATTCCCCACCTAAGACTAGTCTTAGACACAAGAAACTAGTCTATTGGAAACTTTGCCTTGTCGTCTCTAATGCTTGCAAGATTTTGCCAATGCAACACAAAGAAAAAGGCCTCACTCAAAGAACGTATGCAAGGGCTTGAACAAAATGGTCGGGTTTAAAAGGTGTGGTACTATCCTCATCTAAAAGATGAACTTAGATCGAGATAGCCATTCAAATCAAGATAAGAGTGGTAAAAATAAGGCAAACATGATTTGAATGTCAAGTGTTTATCCATAGTTATGATTCAAAGTCCAAAAGTGAGAGAGATTAGTCAAGATTAAGTTCAAGTTGATAGAGTCGAATCTAGATCATGCAAGTTTCTAATGAGATGGGACTTTCAAAGAAATAAGATCCAAGTATGGATGAGCCTCTACTTCATGATTATTAATGCATCGAAAAAGTTCTAACGAGGGCATATCATTGAATCCTAAAATGAGACTTTACAAAGAAATTTCATCATTGTTCCCTATGCAAAAATGCAGATGCAATCCTAAAACGTTCTAGACTCAATCCTAGATTAAAAATTCGTTTTTTTTTTGTTTTTTTTTTTGTTTTTTTTTTAAACCAAAGTTTTTTTTATCAAAAATCAGACTCAATGAAAACTCAAATAACTAACCGCTCCCCCGGACTTAAATCACACCGTCTCCGGTGTGAAAAAGTTCAAAAGATCGGCGACTCAAAGCAAGAAATAAAATCAAAGCAAATATGGCTTAAACAATGGTGGTAGAAGGTGAAAGAAGATATCACCCGGAAGTAACGTCGTCCTCGTCATCAGCTGTCCTCCTCTTTCTTCTGGCTTTCTGACCCGAGCAGGTGCTCGAATGCGAACGAGCAGGTGCTCGCTGCCAGTGTCGATCGACGGATAGGAGTGTCGATCGACAGAGGAGCTCCTGGAAATTCCGAATCGCAGCTCCGATCAGTGTCGATCGACACTGATCCTTGTCGATCGACGGAGGACTCCCTGGAAAATTTTCTTCGTCTTCAAACCTGACCGAGCAGGTGCTCGCTAATTTTTTTTTTTTTTTTTTTTTCATAACCTGAAAACCCAAAACTTAAAACCAAAGTTAGTAGAAAAAAAATCAAATCGAAAAAGGTTAGAAAACGTACCGGTGGGTTGCCTCCCACCAAGCGCTTTGTTTAACGTCGTTAGCTCGACTTTGTAGACCGTCTAGGCGTGAGCAGAATCCTTATGAGGATTTGAGACTTTCTTGTCCGGATCAGGGCTCGGTGGAGGTGGGTTGAGGCGTGGTTCACTTGCTCTTTGATCACTCAAATCTAATTGCAGAACCTTGCTCAGCATACTAGTCATAGCCCCTTGACTTTTTTTCTTAAACTCTGGAGTAATGATAGCCTTGACCTTGGAGAAAGGCCTAGACATACCTTTGCCTTTCAGCTTATACTCAATTGTGTCTCCAACACATCTCTGCGGTGTCAAGGTTATATGCGAACCTGTAATATTCTTCTCGCGCTTTGGTTTGTCCCGCTTTTTGACTTTCTTGGGTTTCCTTGCATAAGAACGAACGTCTCTATCCAAGACCGTGCTAAACTCATTCTCATGGCGAAGTGCTGCAGCTGAGGAGACACTTAGCTTCTTTTCTACACCGTCTATGGCTACACAAGAGCCATACTTGCTGCTATCTCTGTCCGATATGGCGTTGTACGAGACCTTCTTGTCGATGTTAGAGAAGACTATCTTCCTCTTTGGTAGGTCCACAACCGCTCCTACTGTTGCAAGGATAGGCCTTCCTAAAATCAAGGGCATGTGTGAACCGTTGTTCATCTCCACAACTTGGAAATCAGTCGGGATCAAGCAATCCCCAATCTGGATATTCAAATCCTCAATCAACCCTTGTGAAGTCGTCACTGAGGCATCCGCAAATCTAATAGACATTCGAGAAGTCTTTATATCGACAATGCCCAACGATTTTGCAATAGCCCTTGACATGAGGTTGACACTAGATTCGGAATCACACAGAGAGTCTTCAAAGTTGACTCCGAAGATAAGACATGGGACAACAAACTTTCCCGGATCTTCAACCTTAGGCAATCTCTTCAATGGTGGTGGTGCTGCACTCCTCCTTGCCATTTTCTCAAGAATACCTAGTTTCTCCGAATTGATGGAATCTCTCTGATCTCTAGGTGAAACTGGGTAGGGGATTGGGGGTTCGTAGACACGCGACTGAATCTTGTTAACAAGTTCATTCGGTTGAAGCACCGTAGAAGAAGGTCCAGCAACCTCTTCATCCTTTCTCGGTGGGAAAATCTTTCCCTTACCAAGCGTGATGGCATTCACAGGCTCTCTAGTGTTTACAACTGGTTTGCCCGGCAGCATTCCTTGTATACTCTTGACTGCATCGGCGGTGTGAGCGACTATAATATCAAGCTCTTTCACATGAGCGTATATAGCTTCAAACTTATTGTTGAGATCTTTGTACACGCCGTCCACCTTGACATTGATCTCACTAGCGTATTTCTGCTGACCGAATAAAAGCAAATGCATAAGGGATTTCAGCTCGTCTTGAGAATTAGATGCATAGGATTGAGAGCTCTGATTCTGCACATAGTCTTCACCTACATAGTGCACCTCAGCATGCTGCTCATTTCCCTTGTCCTCACAAAGCTTAACACTTCTCTGGTTTCTCTTCAAAAGCATGTTCACTTTTTCTGTAAGCTCATCAATCCGTAGTGACTCAACATTGCGGAGAGGTGTAGGCTCATCATGATCTTGGCAATGATTCCTGGAACTTGCAGCCAAGTTCTCTATCAATTCATATGCTTCTCCCCTGGTTTTGGTCATAAAATCACCATTACTCGCAGCGTTCATAGTATTCCTATAATCTCACTCAACACCATCATAGAAGATGCCCAGCATACTCTCATCTGTAAACCCATCTCAAACAAACAATAAAATCACATTTGATGCAACTTAATGGTTGAATGTATTCCGTTTTGCATACTTGGCATATCCTCTCTTTTTTTGGATTTATAGCTAGAAACAATGCATGTTCATGACCTTTGTAATCGAATGGCTCAGAAACGGAAGCACACCGTACATCTAGATTGAAACTGCAATTTTTTTTTTCCGACATTGATACACAAAGCCACCTCAATGATACGTGAAGTTTTAAACCCAAATAAAATCCGCAAGTGCACAGACAAAAGCAGTAGTATTTTAGGTATCGAATCCTCAGGGACCAAGGTTACACTATGAAAATATGGATTTATGTTTAAAGCTAAGATAAAATGGGGATTTGTTTGATATGAAATAACGAACAAAACAGCAAATAAAATGATGTAAATTCAATGGAAGAAAGGTACTAGATTAGGGTCATTCGCCGGTGACTTTGGATTAAGGACTGAGCAATCTATTCAGGATTCAATTTAGCGCAATCTAGAACTCGAACATGAATGTAATATTGCCTCACTGTCGTGATGCATCAATATCTTTATCTAACATCCTAAATGCATAAACTGTCGTTCGAATTCAGAGATGAAGATAAGCATTAACAATTTGGTTCGATTTGTTCACAATCGATGGTAACAATCAACTGTCGTTGGTTACACACCGATTGCTCATCAATGGTTTATCTAGCAACCTAGAGCACTATCGTGAATAAGTTAATCCTAAGATCATAGACTAGGTGATCAAATTAGCTTAAGCGGTATGAATCCCAATTGATGAAGACAAATGATAACATTTCCTATTTGGCTCAGTCACTATCATCCTAATTCACCATTGAAATTCCCTAGTCTAGCAATGAGACTACTCAGCCATGGAGGACAAAATCGCAGCAATCAAATGAGAAGAAAGCATCATGATAAAATAAAGAGAATAGGGTTTAAGAAATCTTCTCAATAGAAAGTTGTGGAATGATCCTCCAAGTTTGCAATCCAAAGGAACAATACAAAGTAGTCTCAACCTCTCCAAAACGTCTAAAGGAAATTAATCAGAGAAAATAGAACTTAGGTTTAGGAAAGTGGCTGCAACTTATTTATAGGGAAAATTAGGGCAACTTGAGTTTTGGGGATAGACCGGTCGGTCTAGGACCGGACCGGTCGGTCTGTTCTTCGAATCTTCAAGTCTCAAGTCTTCGCAGCTTCTGGACCGGGCTGCTCTCCAGGTGGACCGGTCGGTCTCCTCGGTCGGTCTACCCACTGGTGGATTTCTGGTCTTCGGGTTTCCAGGTGAGCAGATGCTCACTTCCGACCGAGCAGGTGCTCAGTAAGGGAAAATCGCCTTTTTGCTCCGAATTCTTCTCTTTTGCTCCAGTGATCCCAAATGGCTCCAATCCATGCTCGAGAGCCTCCTAGAACCTGAAAAGACACCAAAAGCACTAGAAAGTACCGAGAATGGATAAAAACGACATGTAAAAGAAGACTAAAATACTAATATATCACTCAATCACGACCACAAGCCTTGCATTCGATGCCCCATGGCATATATGCAGGAATAGCTATTAATGTAAGTCGGTGAGGATGTAAATCATGTTGTATCATGCGAGGAGCATTTGCACATGACTCATGTAGGATGAAGCTACACTTCATACAAGAATATATGTTACCTTCATAAATAGGTAAAACACATGTTTGACAACGTTTAGTTTCATCAAAAAGTATGTTGGCTTTGAGCAAGAGAGGATGGTCATGAAGAAAATGAAGTATCATGCCTTCAGATATCATATCAAACGGCTTAGCATCTTGTATTGTATACTCTTTTTCTGGTACACCTTCAAGGTCTTCTCCATCCCATACATTTTTCCCTAGAGCACATCTTGAATGAACAACATAACCACTACACTTGTCACAAGTATATGCTCCATAATCATGGTCAATAATTTGACGACAAACTCCACATAACCATTCTTTGGATTGAACAGAAGAAACGTAGGAGATACGATGGTGGTGAGGCGATATCTTGATGATGCTTGGAGAATACATACAATCATTGTGAGCGACAAAATCGCATCTCACACAAATGTAGGTAGGATATTTTCTCAACAAACCGCAAACATTGCAAAGTAAGGAAGTTTGTCTGGTAAAAAAAGCTAAGAGGATGGTTGTGTCTTTTAGGTTGGTCTATAAGAAAGGGTATTGGCTGCATTGCACATATTGGATGCATGAAAACGTGACACACGAAACAATAATATAGTAGATTGGTACCATCTCTTCCACAACGTAAGCAGTCAAACTTGCGCTTATTATAATAAACTAGTTGAAAGCAAAGTTGGAGATAATGCTGAGGATGGTAAGGGTGTTTGATTTTAAGTGGAGACTCGACACATTCTTTATGATATTTTCGTCCGTGCCGTTCACAGAAATAATAGTCTGTGCCAAAATATGAACCCCAACATGCTTTGCAATCACCAGTGATGCCAAATTTTTTATTGTTGCACCAAAACAAAGGAAGTAAATGATGCTTGTTAATCCTTTGGTAAGAAGCATCGGGGGAAGAAGTGAGCGGGAAAGTAGTCATAGAATGATTATCTATATCGTTGAAGTCCTCTCGCCATCGTACATCAGGACATAAGAAATGAGGTTGAAGATTGTGGTCGTGGAGGGATGCTTCATCAGAGAAGGTTGGGCTTTGTGTTTGTGAAATGGGATGAAAATTTGGGTGGTTAAATACGAGAAATAGTTTACCATCTTTTTCTGTAAGACTAAATCCAACAACAGAATCCATGGTTGCTCTCAAGTCTTTCTTTGTTACTTTTATGTTAAGGTCTTTTTTAACTGATGTCAAGCTTCAAACAATGTTACATATAAATATAGAATTTTTGTAGTCCCAATAATTATTGGATCCTTAACGTGAAAAGAACGTGGATCTTTTTCTTTTCTTTGTATAATGTACGTTCTTTCCATGCAAATAAAGAATTAACTTTTCTTTGCACATGGTTTTCGTATTTTAGATAATGATCCAGACTCTACAAGATTTAATTAGTTTCAACTTTATCATGCAAATTGATCAAATGGCAAACACAACATCATGTTTACTAATTGAGATTTTATTAGTAACATTGTATCGATGCTCTATCAAAATTCTACAAAAAAAACCACCAAATACTTTGAATAAATTGAATTAAATCAGTAACTAGTTGTTTTTTCTCTTTTAGCAACAAAAATATCTAACTATTTTTCTCATTTGACATAAGAGAAATCCAGAATTCGTATCCAGCATCATCAAATAACACACGAAAAGAATACACATATTCTAAGATAACTTACAAGCTAATGTTCTTCGTCGAGAGAAGTATCAAAGCAAAGAAAAAAATTCACATATTCTAAGTTTGGACAATTGGGCACAAGGCTAACTCCCATCCCTGTCTCAAATAAAAATTCAGAACCCACTTTACGAAAATCATAGTAAGCCCTTTTAAGGCCTGGCCCATTAGGTCATCCTCATTGCAGACCCTTTTGGGTCTAATGCGGTGGTCTTATAATATAAAATTATTAAAACACACACTCTCTCTTCCTTTTACTCAACTTTATACCTTCTCTTTCATCATTTTATTCAACTTTTATTAATTTTATATTTTATTAGACACTTTGCCAAAAAGTCTTCATTGTACATGCTCTAAGGGCATCCTCATTGGAGACCCAAGATAGTCTAATGTGGTGTTTTTATAATATAAAATTATTAAAATGGTTGTAAAAAGAAGAAAGAGAGTGTTTTTGTGGGGTATATTGAAATATAAAATTAATAAAATTTGAGTAAAGAGAGTAGATAGTGAGTGTGTTTAGGAAAAGGAAGAGAGAGAGTGTCTAAAATTGGATATTTTTTAGAGTGTTTGGATGAGGAAGAGAGAGTGTTTAAATATAAAATTAATAAAAGTTGAATAAAAGGATGAAAGAGAAAATATAAAATTGAGTAAAAAGAAGAGAGAGTGTGTGTTTTAATAATTTTATATTATTAGGCCATGTTCATTGGTGACACCGTCGTGTCTTAAGAAGTGTTCTTATAATATAAAATTATTAAAACACACACTTTCTCTTCATTTTACTCAACTTTATACCTTCTCTTTCATCCTTTTACTCAACTTTATACCTTCTATTTCATCATTTTACTTAACTTTAATTAAGAACACTCTCTAAAAGTGTCTAATTTTAGACACTCTCTCTCCTCTTTAAGAACACTTCATCATCACTTACTCAACTTTTATTAATTTTATATTTCAATATACCCCACAAAAACACTCTCTTTCTTCCTTTTACTCAAATTTTAATAATTTTATATTTTAAGAACACCCCATAAGATTTCCAATGAACGTGCCCTAAGAATAGTGTTTTTAGACACTGCATTGTTCTCGCCCATTATCACTACAAAACGAAGCCTTTTTGTTTTGACTTATCTCTCCTTCCTCGATAAGCGTGCCACGTGTGTCACACGCGCGTCTAGATAATATGGGATAGAATCAAGTGCATTAAGGACTGTGGTGTGCACGTAACAATGTAGGTCCCACAAATAGACGGTTAGAAATTAAACGAGATCATGAGATCAGATCGTTGATCACAACGGTGCGTTTTATTTGTTTATAATAAAGAAGACCAAACACGGCTTTTATCATACATAATCCGAATGACACAAATCGAGGAAGAAAATTTACATTATTATATTATAAGTAATAAGAACAGCTTATTCACGACATTGTTGTATAAATTAAGGCACTGAATCTCGGATCCCATTTTCTTCAAAATTTGATATTTTTTCTGTCTCTAATCTTTCTGGTTTTTGCGTATTTTGAAGGCTTGAATTTACTCTCAGGTCTTAACAGATATCATCAAGGTAAATAAATAAAATCCCAAATTTCTGGAATTTTTATTTGGAATATTCGAATGTTTTTTTTTTTTTTTGTAATTTCACATGTTTTCATTTCTTAGCTTTTGCTTAAATTGTGTTCTTGTGTTTAGTCCTTTGCAAAAATTGTTATAATGGTGAAATCTTGTTATACAAGACTCTGTTTCTTGATTTTTGACCTAATGTAAAAGTGTGGAATTTTGATATTTTGGTTATTTAGCAGAGAAGAGAAAAAATGACTACATTAGATTTATCTAGAGCCGAGCTAGCTTTAATTGTCCTCTTCTTGAACAAAGCTGAAGCAAGAGATAAGATATGTAGAGCTATACAATACGGTTCCAAATTCTTGAGTGATGGACAACCTGGTACGGCTCAAATCGTCGATAAAAACACGAGCTTAGCGAGAAAAGTTTTCCGTCTTTTCAAGGTTTTAAAACCGCGATTTTCTTTCGATATTTTGGATTTGTAAATTGGCTTCATTGTTACTGATTATAGAAAATGGATTTAATGTGTAGTTTGTGAATAATTTTCACGGTCTTATTAGCCCCGTGCCTAAAGGAACTCCGCTTCCTCTAGGCTTACTCGGGAAGGTGCGATTTTGATTTCTTACAACATTTGGTTCCGATTCAAATCTTTTGACGTTTGTTTTCGGTTTGTTTTTGGACCGTTTCAGTCGAAGAATGCACTCTTGTCTACTTTCTTGTTTCTTGATCAAATCGTTTGGCTTGGTAGATCCGGCATATATAAGGTTAAGACTTCAGATAAATTTAATTGACATTTTGATGTTTCATTTCCTATGCTAAGTGACTAAACATTCTTTATTCAATCGTATCGCAGAACAAAGAACGAACTGAATTGCTTGGACGGATATCGCTTTTCTGTTGGCTTGGATCATCCGTTTGTACAACAGCAGTCGAGGTTTTTCTCGATATTTTGATTAGCCCGCGTATAAACATACATACCGATCTTGATCTTTTTACGTGTATCAGATTGGTGAGCTTGGAAGGCTTTCTTCATCTATGAAGAAAATGGAAAAGGAACTCAAAGATGATGAAAAGCATATAGTAAAAAATTAATCTCTCATCTTTTTTAGTCTATATCTTTTATAGAAACTCATTCGATTTGTTAAAAACCGTAGGATGAGTTGTATCGTGCGAAGCTTCAGAAATCAAACGAGAGAACGCTAGCTTTGATTAAATCAAGTATGGACATTGTTGTAGCCGTAGGTCTTCTTCAATTAGTTCCAAAGACGGTTACTCCTCGTGTCACTGGTGCTCTCGGGTTTACCACCTCGCTTATCTCTTGTTATCAGGTAAACCCTCTCTTCCTTTACACAAACCCATTTCTAAGTTCACATCTTTCGTCCGAATTTTATTAGAATTTCTGTAATGACGCAGTTGCTTCCGTCGCGCCCCAAGTTCAAAACACCTTGAAGAAGCAAGGAAGAAGCTTATTCCTCTAAGCCTTCACAAAATAATTGTTTCATATTCATTAGTAAATTTGCTTTGTTCAGGTAATTTCAGGAGTCTCTGTTACTTCTTTGAATAAATTGACTGCTCTATGCAAGAATATTGATAACCATATAACCTCAAGATCTTTGTGTTAGTTTTTCATTTGAAACTCTGTTTCTACATAGTACAAAGGGAATCATTCTATGTTCAATGTTCATCTTCTGCAAAAAACAGGAAGTGTTATAATCACATAACCGAGAAAAAAATATTGTATATACAATGACTGTAACAACAGACAATACAACCATGTGTACAATGTATCTCTGATCAAGGAAAAAAAAAAGCAATCTCAGTCTATATCTACAAAACTATTCTGATTTCTGATCCAATGGTTTCTTTTACATATTCTTTAGGTAATATAAGAACAGAGTCTATACATAACCCACCTTTCGTATGAGTGCAATCGATTTGAGTCATCGAGAATTTGATTCCTGTCGATACATCCGACTTTTCAATTTGGAAATCTCCGACGTGGTAGTGACTCCAGTTTCCGGGGTTGTTGTTGTCTAGATAACAGAGTGAATTAGCTTGTTGGTTATCTGATGTTGCAAGCTGAAACCTCACAGGTTTGATCTCCCATCCATGAATGTGTTCTGAGTTGCAGATTCTTCGTCCGAGTCTCTTCGATGTTTTACCGAGCTGGATACGGAAGAAGAGACTGTATGTTCCAGATGGAAACTGGATCTCAAACTCTCCTCCTACTTCAAACCACCATATTTGTTGCACATATGCTACTGAAAGAAACCTATATATACAATACAAGCTCATTCAAATTAACATACAAAGTAAAGTAATGCTCTTTTTTCCAATCAAAGTCATGTTCATCACAATGACAGAGTCAAATCACCAAACTGAGAATTACCTGGATTCATCGGTTGGAATATGATTCCAGTATCTCCGATCATCAATTCCGGTAATCGTTAATGCTTTCGAAGAAATCGATACACAAAGACGACCTGTCTTCTTATCTATCCACAATTCCTGATCAAGAAATATTACAAGTTTGAGAAATTAGAGATTTTGAGAGATAGAGATGCAACGGTGAAGGAATTTTCATACCTTTGTACCACCGTCGAATAGATTGGGCCTAGTAAGCTTAGCGTAAAGATCTTTCTTAATCAATTTTCTCAGAGTAATTTCGTCGAACACCTTCTGTGCAATGATCGGATAATTCGAAGGTAACTTCGATTCCCATATGAAATCTGCGGAGGAAGCTCGTTGGAAAACGCTGTTGAGACGAGCAAGACGGCAAATCTCCGGTGGATCAAGCTGCATCATAATCAACGCTACACAATTCTCCGGTAAATCCACCAATCTCGAGTAACCTTCACCGTTCCGATCAAATTCCGGTAACCCACCTGAGATATTCGCTCCCATAATCACAAACTGAATCTCGATTGCATAATCAAAGCAAAAAAATGAATTTTGCAGAAACTCAAAAATCAAAAAGGAAGCTTTTTTTTCTCTGATCTTGGGAAAATTATTGTTATTACTGTTTCTTCTTCTTCTTCTACGGTTTTTTTGAATACAAATACGCAAAAGCAAACTTTATATAGAAAGATTTTTTATTTTAACCGTATGTTTTTTTTTTCTGTAAATATTCAAAAGGTCAATTTCTCCTGAGCCTAACAACAAATTGTATAATCCTGCAGTGATACGTATCTTTTACATCTGGAGATGTGTATATTTTTCGTGGGTCCGGGTGTAGTCGGGTCGGGTTCGGGTAAAGGTGATAATAAGTTGGCCACTTGGCCTAATAGTTTGGGTTAAAAGTGCAATACACATTATACACGCGCGTTGTGGTACGAAAAGCACCTGCTGAATTAAAATGGTTATAACAATTTTTAGTTTTTGTTTATGGAATTGAATTATCATTAGAGCACTATTTAATTTGGTTAATTTTATTCATAGTGTCGAGCCCACTTTATCCACATATGGATATGGTGCGTTTGGTTGGTTGACATGATCAAGCATTTTATAATAGTTAGTGGATTATTACTGTGGAAATGTCCTGATTTGTTACATATCACATGCATGCATGCGATCCAAGTTCCAAACTATTGTATGAACATTTCGTTATTGCGTTAACTAGCCGAAAATATTGATAAGAATGACTGTCCAATACTAGAAATTAAATTTTATAATATTCCCGTTAAGACTTTTATGGCTATATACAAAAATAATCACAAATAAAATTGTACTCGTTACGTGTAATAGATATTCATAGACCTCGAGTACTATATTCCTTCTCCGAAAAAAAAGAACAAAAAAAAGAGAGAGGCATATATGTTTGACAAACAAAAACAGCGACGGCTTAATTTTCGGTCATGGAGAAGATAAAAACAGCGACGGCTTAATTTTCGGCCAAGAGTTGAGAGAAGCAATAATAAGTTATATACCCTAGAAATCGGGAAAACGTAGTAATTCCCCCTCGAAAGTTTAATATCCTCTTAGATAGACCCGAAACTTTGTGCTCGTATTATTTAACCACAAAATGAAAGTTTAACGTTTAATTCACCACAAAATAGAAGTTAAACGCTCATGTCACCACGACCTAAAATTTAACCTAAATTTCCACCCCAATCCGATTAATTTCGGTTTACTACAAACCAAATTTTTATTAACCATATTTTTAAAAAATTAAACCGTTATTTAACCATAATAACCCGATTACGAAATAGTAAACCGTAATTGACCCGATTTAGAAACCAAATACGATTTTGACCCGAAACTAAAACCCATTTTGTTTATACCACCCAGAACAAGAAATTCCGATTCACCAAAGAACGATAAGAACGTTTCTTGCAATGAATCCACCTAAGGATTTTGTCTTCAAGCAAAAAATATGAAATTAACTCTTCCCAAAAGCTCAGAGATCGGAATCAATGGCGGTTAAGGGTTCGTTGAAGATCAAAACTCAAAAGGAACAAAAGAATCATCTTCTTCTTCTTCATCGAAGTTTCAAGTGGTTAAGGATTGGAGTACCCGGTCATTGACGAAATCGAATTCAGTATGGTTTCATTCCTCTGATCATCATCGACATGAATTCCGATCCAAAACCTCACCTTTTCCAGGTCTTGAGTCCGGTCTAACCCTCCAATTGTTCTTCGTGAAATTTTGTTATCATTTTAATGCTTTTAATTTCCCCCAATTGGGTCTGGTGTTTTCAATTTGTTTCAGAATCTATAAATCAAAGTTTGTTCTTTAATTTGCAAATCATCTCTGAAACAAATCGAATCAATAAAAACAACAAATTGAATAAAAGTTTTGATTTTGTGTTCTTCATTAATTGATTCGATTATCTTGAATCAATTTCACTACTTGTCGACCATGTCAATTTGCAACATGTCGACCATTTTAATAGCAACACAAGCCAGTCCCATTTGCAATATGTCGACCATTTCTTCCTCAAAATCACCCGATTGACTCAAAATATCCTATCAAAAATTTTACCGGTCCATTATTTCCTCACCACCATCGGGTTATGGATTCGGTTCACTAACTGATTTAAATGGTTTATGATCCGGTTATGTAATAAACCGAACAAATCCAGAATTAGGAGGAATTAAACGTTAAACTTTCATTTTGTGGCTAAATAATACGAGCACAAAGTTTCGGGTCTATCTAAGAGGATATGAAACTTCCGAGGGGGAATTACTACGTTTTCCCCTAGAAATCCACTCATGAATAAGGAATGTATATATAAATAAAACAGTAAACCCCATCCTTTATCATTAGAGCAATACTTAATTTGGTGAATTTTATTCATATTGTGGAGCCCATTTTATCCATATTTATTGTTTGTAAAAGAAGAAGTTATGGATATGGTGCGTTTGGTTGGTTGACATGATCGAGCATTTTACAATGGTGGAACTCGGAATAATAATATAATTAGTGGATATTACTAAAGAAAATGTGCTGAATTATTTACAGGGTTCTTTGCTCAAATCCCACAGAAATCAGGTAATATGACTAGAATCATATAAAACTTTTTTTTATTACTGGCATTTTTTTAATATCCAGCGTGCCCTTCTGTTACGTTGTGACAAAAAACGTAATTATAAAAATGTCATAGCCACGTAAGCAACCACGTAGGAAATCGCTGACGTGTATTAATGAACTCAGCCGTAAAGCGCTACGGCTGAGTTATGGTTACGTTGTGGCTGATTTATGGTTACGTTGCGGCTGAGTTAA
The DNA here is from genome assembly GCA_963576765.1 of Draba incana. Lineage (NCBI taxonomy): Eukaryota > Viridiplantae > Streptophyta > Magnoliopsida > Brassicales > Brassicaceae > Draba > Draba incana. The sequence goes on along the minus strand of OY755217.1, from coordinate 31,692,075 downwards.
AAAACGCGGCTGACTTATGAGATGATAGTAATTACAAACATAATTTGGCTGACTTACGAACATAAATCAGCCGTTAGTTACGGCTGATTTACAGAAATCTGGCTGACTTATGAGATAACGGCTGACTAACGAACACAAGTTACGGCTGAGTTATACAACAGCAGGCTGATTTGTGGAAAATTGACTGAGTTTAAGATAAGAGACGACAGAGTTATGTTCTCCGGTTGGCTGACTTATGAGAGGTAGTTACGGCTGACTTAAGTAAATCAGCCGTAATTGGCTGGGTTAACAATAACTCAACCTGGTTACGGCTGACTTATTAGCGAAAGATTAATTACTAGAATAGCATTCATTTGACGGCTGATTTATTTGACAATACGGCTGACTTAATATTTCTTAGCCTAATTACGGCTGATTTATTAGCGAAAGATTAATTACTAAAATACTATTCACGTTGCGGCGGACTTACATTATACTTGATGGCTGATTTATTAATGGCTGAGTTATGTGTTTGTTTGGCGGCTGACTTACCGATATTCCATGTCATCAGTTCCGATTTTCCATGTCATCAACTCTTATTTTCCATGTCATCAGCTCTTACAAATCAGGGTTCTTCATCTACGACCTTCTTCTTATTCTTCTTCATCTACCTTTTTCATTATTTTCATTCATCAGAGATCTTATGGATCCGGTAATTATTGTTTCCGGTAACTGGGTTAAGAAACACAGATATGTATTCAACGTCGACGGTAGAGGGTGTAGAGTTATGCATATAGATGAGAAAACAACACTAGACGAACTTGCGAAGATAGCACATCGACGCATCGATCAAACTCTGATCATTCTCCTAAGATACTCGAATCCTACTCAGAAGGTTTATCTGATCAGCTGCCTCTCAATCCCAAAGGCTCCAGCGAAATAGCACATAAAAACAAAGTGCTAATTTTGCTCATTAACGCCTCTACATCCTGCTCTCAAACCACGTCAACTCGCATGACGTTTTCCTCAATCTCTGGTTAAAACGGAAAAATGCTTCCCTTTAGAGTATTTAATACATTGGTGGACATGCACCTTATGACTAGCATTACTTTCCGTAATAATAACCTGACATCCTCTTATTCTGGAATATCAGCACCACTCTGACTAATACATAGCCAACGTAGCCAACCCTCTCGAGATCCTCTATGGAGCTCTAAAACTTATCATCAGTCTCATGTTTATATTCACGTTTTAGACATTTATTACTCTTGTCTAATTATCTTAACCATCAGGGAAACTAAACATCTTTCAGAGCAACAAATTCCAAAATGTTTATAAACATCTATCGACTACCAAACATCATCACTCTGACCCAACCTGGTCGAAACAATTACGAGATCATTTCTCCCAATCTCTGAGGCCCTCATCTAGTATCGTACTTACTTACGTTTTCGAACATTAATTACTCCTAACTCATTTTATATTATGACATTCACAGAGCGCATCCTATGACTTATCAGAAAATATACCAATCTGGGGAACTTACATCCCCGCGAAAGAACTCACATCTCTCGCTACTTATTCTGAGAACTCACATCCCGAATAAGTATATTGGAGAACTCACATCTCCTCTGGAGAACTCATATCTCCCTTAGTAAATGAGTTATTCAGGACCACAACCCCTAGAGTATTTAGTTCCTGAACGTCCCTAAGTACCTATCAACTAGAGCTACCTCATATGGTCCATAACGCGACATTCCCTACCCCGGAATATCAAGATTAATAAGCACTACTCAACTTATTAATTATTAAAATATAAGAAAACCCATATTATAAATTTCCATAAATGTATAATCGTTACATCGAAACGGAAAATACATAAATCCATAATCACAATTGCATGAAGCCAACTTTGAAACTGGAACCGCAAAGATAAAAACAAGCTCAACCCACAATATGCTTATCGAACCACTTGCTGAAATTCGACTTCATCTTTGCCTCGGGTTCCCACGTTTCCTCCTCTGTACCGCTACAATCCACAAAACTTTTAGCAATGGTACTCTCTTTTGGCACAACACCTTGACTCTCTGCTCAAGAAACCTCACATGTCTACCCAATAATCAACATGTATAAGTACCAATCATCTTATATTACACCGATAAATAAGGAAACTCCCTCGCGTAGTTCCAAACATGATATTCCCTTATCCCGGAACATCCTCGAATCCTGACCAATCCTCCGGTAACCTCGAACAACCCAATTGCACATGGTGTTCCATTAGAGTCCTTCGAAAGATAGACAGTTATCAATACCCATGAACTTCTATTTGTAGACTCTCCACAAAACTCAACACAAATTCCGCACCGCGACTACCCAGCCGCAAAATAAATAAGAACAACTCATCTTATAAATTTCAATCGTATTAATCGTTTCAACACCAAACGAAAATACAAACATCCACAATAACATAGCAAAAGCTAAAACTCTGAAACTGGAACATAACAGAAAACCAGCTCAATCCTCGACCTTATCCCTCAGGTTCTCAGCTCTTGCTGCTCTACTGCAGTCAGCACCATTACTTGCACTATCCACAATCATCTGCTGTAACTTGGAGCACATCTGCCTGATATGCCCCATCTCTCTGCAATGACAAAACACTCGCACAACCCCGAGCCTCGTCCTTCTTAAGACAGCTCTCTAACTTGTGGTGCATGCTCCCACCCCAGAAGCATTCGCGACCACTCTGATTCGCTCTCGAATCCTTATCTCATCTCCTCTTCTGGCCCTGCTCAGGCTTACCGCCCTTGCCATAACCAGATCCACTCAGCTGCCGCTGTCTCTTTGCTGATCAGTAGGAGCAACCTCTGCTAGAACCACTGCAACTGTCAGACCTCTCGGGTCCTTCTCAATACCTGCAGCAATCTCAACCAGCTTCACCCTCGCGGCGTACTCTGACACTCCACACCGTATCCTCAACTCAGCCCCAAGTACCCTTAGAAACCTCTACTCCTACGTCTGCTCTTCTTTCATGCCTCTAACCGCACAACAAGCAGCGTGCTAAATTCTGCGTCGTACTCACGCTCCGTCCGGTTACGATGAACCAGCTCCACAATCCTCTTCTCAAGACGATCCACTGTCTACTGGAAAAATAACTTAGCATTGCACTCGGCTAAGAATTCACTCCAGATCCACACTGCACCAGGCTTCCTGGCCTTAATGCCTCCCCACCACAACTGCGCATCACTACCCAAGTAATGAACATCCAACTCCCCTTGTTATTCCTCCTGAAATCTACCCAAACGGAAGTTGTGTTTCATTTTAATGCGCCACTCATTAGCCTTCTCAGGCCTAACTCCGTCTTAGAAAGAAAGCTAAACTCAAACTCTGCATCTAACCCATCCTTTCCTAATAAGTCGGATGCAGCTCAACAATCGTAGCCCTCTGCCGTACCTCCGCCACTGGCCACAACTGTAGCCTATCTTGTCACCGTACCCGGTAACCGCTCCAATATCAACGCTAGCATATGCGCCGGATGATCATCTGAACCTTGGGCTCCTTTTGCAGCAACACCCACAACGGGGCCTGCCGCCGCACCATTCCTCTGGCACCCACTCTGTACCATCAGCATTCACGCTGATTCCCGTACTGATCTCGCTCACCGATCCCACTTGATGCTTCTGTGAATCCGCCACTTGCTCTTGCGTAGCAATCTGCGCAACACTCGCATCCGCTCTAACGGAAAACCTTAGCACCGGTCCCCGACCACGATCTCGGCTTCTATCCCGACCTTGACCTCCACCTCTACCACGACCTCTAGCACCAGCTGTCATTTTTCTTCACTTCCCGCATAATAGATTTAACATACTAGAAGTCACAAATAATAATAAAAATACTTACCGCATAATCTTTTTAAAGGCCGAACAGGATGATCTAAGACTACTAATTATCTAACCACCAATAAACAATTAAACCACATAGTCTCAGTTCACACAACCTACAATCGAAAACTATTAAATTGACTAACTACTCATAATCAATTTAAATCACATAGTCTCAATTCACACAATTCTATTGCCTTAGAACCGTAAGGGCTCTGATACCAAAATGTGGCGACCCAATTTTTTTTCTTTTAATTAATTAATCCGAATTAATAACCCCATAATTATTAATTCTCAAAGATTAATTTTAACAACAAGCAACAAACAGCGAAATTCACACAACTTAATTATTAAATAATAAATCCACAAATAATATTATTTAAACATTTCTAGCAACCTACTAAAATGCAAACACACAAACGTTCCTAATCATCCTCCTCCTACGCCATGATTCCGCGATCACGCTTTCTTTATTAATTCCTGCAACACATAAAACAAATGAGTTGCATAAGTATTATTATAAATACTTAGTGAGCCAGTCATCCCGCCTACAGGCTAAGTGCATTTTTAACCCACACGCAAGCAACCCAATACGATTAAAATGCCCACACGTTCAAACAACACTGCCAATCCACACAAATAATTAAATAATTAACCAATTAAATAATTAATTAATTAATCACAAACAACCAACACGCATTCAACCAAATACGATTAAAATTCCCACACGATTCAAACAACACGGTCGATCGACACAAATAATTAAATATTTAAATATTTAAATAATTAAATAATTAAATATTTAAATAATTAAACACAAACAACCACACAATTTTATTACCGGAACCACTATAAATCATTCATTCACACTCGATGTCGGCTTAAATGAGCCTACGGTCATGCACTCACCTTAGCCTAAGAAATTCGCGTACCAACGTACTCCCACACCCGTTCCCAAACACCAAATAATTCACCTAAATTAATCCGTTGGTGACAAAAATATGATTAGCATACCATCAGAAAGATCTTAACTAGACCAATCTAAAAATGGAATCGGTTTTCCCAAAACCGGTTTAAAACTTAGAGAACCGGTCCAATTTACACACGGTTCAAAAGTAAAATATGCCCAAATCAAAAACGGATTTTACACGATCACTAAAAACTGTCTCAGGAACCCAAAACCGGTCTGAAACCACTAAGAACCGGTTGGATACCAATCCAATTGAGACAACAAAACACTCACAAATCTCTTCCCCTCTCTAACACCATCTTTCATACTGAGAATTTCAGTTTTAATAGGCCTTTGAAGGGGTAAAGTTCTGAAATAAAAATTCCCCAAGAGGCAAGGAAGAAACTCACGTTTCTTTGCCCCTTTTTTTTTTTCTTTTTATTTAAAAATTCTTGTATTATTTTTCCTTTGTATTTAATAATCTCTCTGATTAAAATACACCCACTAATTAGGAAAATAATACTCAACTCACAAAAATATGCTCCTTTATACAACGGTCACTTCACTCGTTATATTTGCATCTTGCATAAAATAACACCCGACACACCATTTGTCGATCGACACGACCAAAAAGCCCAAACTGGATTTCTTTTTGGTTCGCGGGTGTTACAATTCTCCCCCACTAACACTGGATTCGTCCTCGAATCCTATCGTACTGGTCTCTACGACCAAACTTCACGATACCCGCCGTCTATCTCAGACCATACTTCTGATCCATCCTGATCATCTACACGCGAGATCATCACTCGGATCTCAACATCAGTCTACCATAGGCAAATTTCTGACCCAATTCCGGTCAACACCCTTCGAGATCACCACTCGCAACCCATAAACCGTCTATCATAGGAAAATAATACTCAACTCACAAAAATATGCTCCTTTATACAACGGTCACTTCACTCGTTATATTTGCATCTTGCATAAAATAACATCCGACACACCATTTGTCGATCGACATGACCAAAAAGCCCAAACTGGATTTTTTTTGGGTTCGCGGGTGTTACATTTCTATAGCGTGTGCCCGTGGCAACTCCGAAAAATTTCTGGATCGAAGGCGATGTTTGGTGATGATGACTCAATTGCTTTATTGATTCATTTGCACAGTCATTTCCATTGTTCTCTGTTAATTTCATAGTTTTGATTAGAGGTTTTCTTGTATAGTTTGTTGCTTTTTAGATTTTGGTCTTCTGATTTCTTTGTTTATCTCTGTATTCTGTCAAAAATTGAAAATGGTATAAAATTTAACATTTTACCAAAAAAAAAAAATGATTCACCTAAAAACCCTTGTCCCGTGAAGAAAAAAAGAATAAAAACATGGAAGCAAATTTCATCTATAGTTTGTCGAAATGTTAGCTATGAAACATTGGAATCAATCAGAACCGTATCTGAGACTATTGGGGTCCCAAACAAATGATATAACAAACACTTAATTTCAACAATTTTAAATAAAAAAAACTGTTTATTTTAGCAAAAATATAATATGTCTTTTTATGTGGAAAAAAATTATAAAGAAATCTTTTTAACATTTTTACATTTTTATCAAATACTTTTATGAAATACTAAATCCCATAAATAATTTGTTTGCCATTTCACAAAGAGATTCGTTTTTTCTTATCAAATAAACATAATTTATGTGAATAAATTAATAAACAAAAAACTTTTAAAAAAATAATTGGGAGCAAAGGGACATTCAAATATTTCAAGAAATGGGTCCAAATTCGGCTCTGACAATAAGGAAATTGAAGACTTGAGAAAAGGAGAAACCATGATTGGCTCGGAAGGAGAAAAACAAAAAAGAGCGATTTGAGTAAGATCTACGTAGTAATAAGAATATAAGTTGTTTTATCTCGCAGCACAAAAGAAAAGAACGTTTATTTTTTTTTTGTTAAAGAAGAAAAGAACGTTTACTTAAGGTCAGAACGAAGACAACATCAACATCTAAGATTTGATACTCAACTAGAAAATCTAGAGCCAGCACTTAGAAAAAACTATATAAGTTGCAAGAGCCTAGAAGTGCTAGCTCACTCTACCACAATTATTCTCCACAAGTTTTTTTTTTTTGTCTTCCACAAGCTTGTATATAATACTCCCTCCGTTTCATAATATAAGATGTTTTAGCGAAAATCGCGAATATTAAAAAAGTACTTTTACTCTAAAAATTAGCATTTAAAATATATATTAAAAACAGCTTAACCAATTATAAAAAAAGACAGCAAAATACTATTGGTCACACAGTATTCAATAAAGTTAAAGTACCTAATATTGTCAAAACAACTTACATTATGAAACAAAACAAAAATCCCAAAACAGCTTATATTACGAAACAGAGGGAGTATTTAACAATACAATTAACTTATCAAAAACCCAACCAATAAAGGCCCAGCCCAAAGCAGATTATTGTTTGACCTTTTTCCTTCAGTGGATTTTCTAGGGTATGATATAACTTATTATTATTGCTACTCTCAACTCTCGCCGGAAAGTTTTGCCGTCGCCGTTTCCATTCTTCTCCATGGCTAGCTCCAGCTCGAGCTCGCAATCGGCCGCCAAAGCTAATTTATTGGGTTTGTTTCTCTAATCTAATGTTTTATACCAGAAACCAGCTAATATTTTGCTGCTCTAAACATTGGGGATGTTTTGATTTTTGCTGCTCTTCTCTTTAGTTAAGCGAAAGCTGGGAGATGATTTTGTGACCAAACAGTTTCTGAAGAGACATAATAAGGACACATCCGATGAGAAGGTAAGCTAAGATGGGTCGGAATCCTCTTGTTCCTTTGACAACAATTTTCGTGTTCTAATCGCTACTCGTATTAGCAGACAACGAAAGGACTTGTTGATAGTCTCCAGCAGAATTCTGATCAGGCTAATTTAATCTCAGCTCAGGTATTACTTTCGAATTTGGACTGTTTGTATAAGTTAATGCTTCAGTTAAGCATCTTGTTCTTATTTCTTCAACTTTTTGTCGTTATGCAATCTAATTTCTTTTCTCCTTGTTCTGTTAAATTCAGGAAACAAATAAGACACTCTTTATTTTCCATCTCTGTTACCAAACTACAATTTCAGAAATGTAAGTAGCACCTTACATTTTCCACTTTCGTTCCGGGAGCAATGACTGATAGTTTTACCCTCCTCTGTATACAGCATTGAATTCTTCAAAGATGTTGTACGAGTTGTTCGCGTTCGACTTATTGTAAACCGCAAGTGTCTTCATAGGTCCTATGGCTTTGTTGAGTTTGCTTCTCCTAAAGAAGCAAAGAAGGTGAAACTTGTTTTAATATTTCTGATGAAAAAACTAGTCATTTTGAAAATTTGTGAAATTACGATTGCTGATTTAAATTTTGTTTACTAGTAGGCCCTGGCAGAGATGAATGGTAAATATTTGCGTGGTAAAAAGATTCTTCTTGTGCCTAAGAAAGCTTCAGCCCCACCACCACAGTAAATTGATTCATCTTATGGAGATTTCCTTTCTGTAACTTATTGATGCCATTACTGAAGATTAACGCTATTGTTTTTGTTGATTAGGTATTGCATAGATCACAAGGTTTGGTAAGTGGCTATTTGCATTTTGAGTTTGTTATCATGAGCACATTGGATGAATTTTTTTGGTAAACATGTAGAGATCACTATTTTTCGGTAGTTCAGTTACAAAGACTACTTTCAACGCGGGAGCCTTTTGATGGAAGAAGATGAGGTACTTACATGTTTTTATTATCTTCAACATATGTCATGCTCAGAAGAAACGCTAATAACTCAAGTCCTTTTCTATTTAGAAACGTGCTAACACACTTGGCTTGTAAATTTCAGGGAGTACTTTTTGTTGCCAATCTCTCTCCCCAAACTAAAATATTACATATGTAAGTAGCAACTTTTCTCTTTAATTTCCACTTTCGTTCTCAGGAGCAAGTTTTGCATGATTGATATTTTTCCCCTCCACTTTTACAGCAAAGAATTCTTCGATTCTGTTGGAGAAGTTGTTAGTGTTCGACTTATTGTAAACCACGAGGGTAAGCATGTAGGCTATGGCTTTGTTGAGTTTGCTTCTACTGACGAAGCAAAGAAGGTAACTTATACTAATGATGAAAAATGTACAACTAGATATTTTGAAGTACGATAGCTGATTAAATCTTTTATAATATAGGCGCTGGAAAATAAGAATGGCGAGTATTTGCACGATCATAAGATTTTTCTTGATGTGGCTAAGAAAGCTTTATACCCTCCACAACCCAAGTAAATAAGTATTTCCATGTTGTGACTTATTGCTAGAGTTTTGATGCCATTACAAAGGACTTGACTCCTATTATTTTTGTTGATTAGGTACAACCTTGCAGAGAAACTTTGGTGAGTGATTTAACTATTTGCCTTTTGAGTTTTGTTATCGAGTTTTTAGTATACATGGAGAGATCACCAAGGTTTTTGATAATTTCAGTTACGAAGACTACATTCGACGTCTAAACCCTCTAATAGAAGAAGATGAGACAGTGGAAGGACTTAATGAAACTCCTGATTTTGTTGAGGTACCTCTTCTTATTGTCTCTTTGTTGTTATGCAATTTAAGTTATTTTCTCCTTAGAGTGCTTAAACACTTGCTGTTTAATTCAGGCAATTGCTGTAAGAGAAAAGACTGTCTTTGTTAGCGGTCTCTCTAGCCAAGCTGAAATATCAGATATGTAAGTAGCAACTTGAATTTCCTCTTTCGTTCTTGGAGCAAGTTTTTCATGACTAATAGTTTATTCTCCATTTTTACAGCATCGATTTCCTCAAAGATGTTGGAGAAGTTGTTCATATTCGACTTATTGTAGACAACATGGGCAAGCATGTGGGCGATGGCTTTGTTGAGTTTGCTTCAGCTAACGAAGCAAAGAAGGTGAGAGTTTGTTTTATAGCAATGATGAAAAATATAGACAACAAGTTATTTGAAAGTAGGATTGCTGATTAATCTTTATACTATATAGGCTCTGGAAAAGAGGAATGGTGAATATTTGCTCGATCATGAGATTTTTCTTGATGTGGTTAAGAAAGCTCCATACCCTCTACGACCCAAGTAAACTGATTTTCCATGTTGTGGAGTTTTGTTTCTGTAACTATTGCTAGAGTTTTTATGCCATTACAGAAGATTAACGCTATTATTTTTGTTGATTAGGTATTTCATAGATCACAAGGTTTGGTAAGTGATTTAACTATTTGCAGCACATTGGGTGAAACTTTTGGTATACATGGAGAGAGAGAGAGATGACAAGGGTTTTGAATATTCCAGGTATGAAGACTACCTACGACGAGAAAACCTTCTGATAGATGAAGATGAGGCAGTGGAAGGACTTGAAATTCCAGATTTTGTTGAGGTACATGTTCATGTTATCTTCGAAATATGTCAGGCGTTTAATAAAAGAAATGTTGCCACAAATTCTAAACATGACCTTTTGTTGTTATGTGATTTAATTTCAGGAAGTTGCCTCAAGAAGAAAGACCATCTTTGTTACCAATATCAGAACTCAATTATCAGACATGTAAGTAGCACCTATTTGGTTCTTGGAGCAAGTTTTTCATGACTGATTTTTATCCTCCATTTCTGCAGCATATATTTTTTCAAGAGAGTTGGACAAATTGTTCGTATTCGACTTATTGTAGACGACAGGGGTGAGCATGTGGGCTGTGCCTTTGTTGAGTTTTCTTCTGCTGACGAAGCAGAGAAGGTGAGAGTAGTATTTTAAGTAGTCATTTTGATTATGATGCAAAATAAATAGTTATTTGAAAGTAGGATTGATGATTAAATCGTTTATACTGTAGGCGCTGGTAAAGGACATTGGTCATGACTTTTCTCTTGACATGGTTGAGAGAGCTCCATACCCTCTCCGGCCCAAGTAACTTATTCTCTTAACTAATTTGCTATAGTATTGATGTCATTACAGAAGATTAACGTTATTATTTTTGTTTATATAGGTACATGTTTATATAGGTACAGCCTTGCAGAGAAGCTTTCGTAAGGATTTAACTATATTTGCCTTTAGAGTTTTGTTATCAAGAGCACATTTGGTGGAGTTTTTAGTAAGGGATTGTTGATATTTCAGGTCTAAGGTGGAAAGCCATCTGATAAAAGAAGGAGAAGGAGAAGGAGAAGGAGAAGGAGAAGGAGAAGGAGAAGGAGAAGGAGAAGATGAAGAATATGATGATGATGATGATGATTTACAGGAGGTACCTTTGATGAACATGTTCAGCGGTAAGAAGATTACCTTCTCTTTCGATGACTGATAAAAGATGATTTGGAGACAACCGAATCTGGAGAAAATGAGGTACCTTGGATGGGCAGTTTCTGCACTGATAGAAGAAGATGAAGCTCTTTGGTGTATTTAACTTGTGATACAATGATTTGATTTTATATTCTTAGGAACTTATGTAATAGTTAAGTTTTTGTAGGAATGTATGTTAAAGTAAATGCTTAATCACTATCTGCCTTCATTATTTACCTTGGTAAGATTTAAACTGTTTGTTTGACAAAACCCTAATCTACCAAGGGACTCTGTTTTAACTTCTGTTTTAGTTTTATATATATCATAAACATAAATCATGACAATCCATAAATCTTTATCCCAAACTTAGCCATTACATATAACAACTCTTGGTGGTGCATAATAGGAAAATTGCTCTTGAAGCACAAAATGGAAACCGAGGATTGAAATCGAGGATAAGCAGAAGAGACGCCAGTAAGTATGGCAAGGGAATGCATAGTAGAGAGGCGCGGAGAACGAGCATACGATCATTCGGGAGATTACAAGCGACATTAGTTTATTTTCAAATATTAGTTTTGTGTAAGCATACACAGGGGGAGATCCAGAAATTTTTTTCAGTGGGGACACAACATTAAATTCACAATACTAAACAAAATATAAAAAATAAAATAAATAATAAATGAAACACACATAGGTTTTAAATGAAAAAAACTAAAAAAAACATAAGTAGATTTCATGGTTGAGTTGATTTTTTTAATAGTTTTAGCTTTTTTTTTACCATTTATAAGTTTTGTTTAATAGTATTTAGTGAATTTATTGAATAACACAAAACAATGGGGGCACAAACTTAAAATTTAGTTGATGCACAATTAAAATTAGCTAATAATTATACTAATCTTGTAAAATCAATGGGTGCACGTGTCCCCTTGTACTAGTGTACATCCGCCCCTGAGCATACACATGTTTTTGAAAGATAATAATGAGTATCTTCTATTACCATGCGGTCCATGCAATTAATCATACATAATCATTTCTTCCTTTGCTTGTTTTAGTATAGGTTGTGTCAAATGGTAAGGATCTATAAAATGATCATAAAAAGTTGAAGTTTTAAGTACTTATTTGTGTAAGCAAACTCAAAGCATGTAGATTTATGTTCTAAAAGAGCTTATTAAGATGAAAATTAAACTGATAAATTGATAGCTCATCAGTGAGCTTTATTCAAATGCAAAATAGAAAAGAGGAAAGGAAGAAACTTTAGCAAATGACGTCACTTGACAAGTGTTTTGTGCAGAATGTACGTAAGAAAGCAAAAATACATGAACGGGAGAATTTGATTCCATAGAAAGGTACCCAAGCATGAGAAAGTATTGCATACATGTAATTTGAATACCATCAACAGTTGTAATTTGAATCCGTTAAACCACGGAAGTCATTTCATAAATTCTCCAAATTATATTTTAAAACTATCACAGACATGTAAATTATCTTTATAATATTTTAAAGTTTACAAAAGCCAACAAGTTCTGACAAGACGACACGTATCATCTCTTTCTTTACAAATTTTTATTTTAAAAAAAAGTTTAAAATGTTTTTTCAAGGTTTTGAACCCAGCAAAACCTCAGTAATTTAAGTGGAGAAGAACCACTAGACTACTAAAGACACTTGTAAATCATGGATAGAAACATATATAACCCGCTGCTAAAAGTTTTTCTAAAAGTCATTCACAAAAGTAAGAATTATTTTGAAATGCCAAATATTTTTATTTTTTGTAATGTGAAATCTATTTAATTAAATAAATTTATATACCTCTAATAATGATCATTCGTGATTGGTATTAATTCCTAAACTTCCAAAATTAATCTTTCCATTTATTTATCAATTATAATTCAATATTTAATTTTTAAACGCCCATATAACGTTTTGATTATTTAAATTCAACAAATTATTAATTATTTTATCAATTTAAATTTAATTAACGTCCACATTTACTTACTACAATAAACTTACAAAATATAATCAATTTAGTATTAAAGATAATTAGGAAATCTGAACATTTTACTTTGATAGGAATCAATTTATTTAGAATATATCAATATTTAAATAGTTTAACATCACTTTACCTTTATATGTTTATGCAATATAAATAAGAAAATTCACTAATTTAGTTTCAAGTCAATTACAAAATTGGTTTTTTTTGTCAAATATAAATAATAATACAAAACATATTGTTTTACTTTACATCTAATAAAATTTTCAAACATATTATCATATAGTTTTATATTTTAATTTTTAAAAATATAATTTGTGAGAATATTTTTTAAATATCACTTATATACAGTAAAATAATTTTAAATATATAAATAGTTTTTCCACGCAACGCGTAGACTTTTTCTAGTTTTATATATAATCATAATCATGCTAAGTTCTAGATGATAACTGAGTCAAGCCTATTAATTCCTTAATCATGCTAACTTATGTATTTTTTTTTTGGTTCCCATTAATTCCTTAATCTTGAAAGCAAGTGCTTTTTTCGCTCTCGGTAACACTAAAAACAAATTCATTACGGTAAGGTAAATGATATCGCGAGGGTTATTTGGAGTTCACCGGATTAGATGAGGCGAATTTGATCACTAACTCGAACACATGACAGTTTTCTGTTGCTCCCTTTGCTGCAGCAAAAATACCAGTTATTATTGTGAATTTGATCACTTGTGAATAATCTAATGACAACGTACTTGATAAGAATATAATGGTGAACCATCTTCATCCTGCAGATACGACATGGAACCACCTAGAAGGACTTGTGGATTTTGTGACTTCCCACGAATAAGGTGCCTAGATACAAAATAGGTCGATTTGATCAACGAGTTCCATTGTTTCGAAACGGAAATACATCTTAGAGGATATAGTACATCATCCACTCTATGTAAGATCTCTGGGTAGTTTTTTTCATACCATTACGACCTTCTCTAATTTGCGCATAATCTCTTTCTCGTTTATTTTATTAGACGGGTTTTTTTTCTTCTCGGATAACACACTTTGCCTTTATTATATACTTGAATATATCTTCGTACGTATTATTCTTTCCTTAACAATATGGACTTTTTTTTGCTAAACATGTTAATATCATTGAAGAAGATTATAGCTACAATAGTTGCAACTAATTACAATGTTTCCTTGGCAAAAAGAAATAAAAACAAAGAGAACATAATAAGGAAGATTACCAATTGAGCAGTGAAGTCATCTTATCCAGAAGGTCATAAGGTTACTAAAACGCCGGCTATGACGTCTTGAGTTGATGATGTTCTTGATATCACGGTCGATCACAGTGAAGATTGAGGATGAAGGAATTGAGGTAGAGTTGTGAAGAACGTTATTCCTTTGCTTCCACAGATTGAAGATTGTTTCCTGAGCAGCTAAGATACGAAGAAGAGAAGGAGCACCTTGAGCCGAAGACCTTGTCCACGAAAGAAGCTCTGACCACGACCTCAACATGTGCTGGGAAGGGCTAAGCCTCTGGAAAATCAACCTCCAAATATCTTGATTGTAATTACATGAAAGAAGAAGATGGTCTCTGGTTTCATCCTCCCTAGAACAAAGACAACACAACTTTGAGATGTTCAACCCCCAAGAGGCTAGCCTCACCCTCGTTGGTAGCCTATTAAGGGTAACTATCCACATAGTGAAAGCAAGCTAGGGAACATATCCCTTATACCAAACTGACGCAAACCATTCTTTCTCTTCACTCCTCGGTCTTAAGATTTCCCAGATTTTAGATGAGGAGAAGACATTGTGTTCCACATCATTCAGGACCCAAGCATACTTATCATCCCCTTGAGAGTGAGATGGGATAGGAATATTGGACAAATAGACTTAAAGCTGGAACTGCGCCTCCGACCTTGGAGGAGGAAGCTGCCAGCCAACAACATTGCAAGCATCTGCCACAACCGCGTTCAATGGCAGTCGCAAATCTCTAGTTCCTGTTGGCCCCATTCGGTTAATAAGGGGGCCCCTTATTAACCGAATGGGGCCTAGAGATGTCCAAGAATCAAACCAGAAACTGATCTTAAGCCCATTAACCACTATAGGTTTAACAAAACCAACAACAAGATTCCTCAGATTAAGTAAAGCATTCCAAGTCCAAGGGTTTGAAGGGTTTGGGTCAAGGGACTAGAACGAAGCACTTCTGAGGTAGTGGTGATGATGCCATTTAGCCCACAAGTTGTCATTACCCGAGAACAACAACCAAATAAACCTAAGGCAAAGAGTTTTGTTCCAATCGGATAACCTCCGTAGGCCTAACCCTCCTTCGTTTTTCGGTAAGCAAACAGATTTCCATGCCACCTTAGCCCCTTTACCAGTTTCAATATTTCCAGACCATAATAATCTAGCACATAGAGCCTCCAATTTTTTGATACAACCCAGAGGAAGAACAAAAACGGAGATCCAGAAGTTTAACGTTCTTGTAATCACAGAGGCAATAAGTTAAGCTCTACCCCAAAAGAAAGAGTTTTAACAGCCCATGCTCTGAATTTATTAGTCAATTTCTCCAACAAGGGCTCATACTCTGCAATTCTAAGCCTCCTGGACATTAAGGGCAACCCAAGGTACCGAATTGGGAGTGAACCGACGCTGAAACCATAGCTAGAGATAGCCATAGATTCAGTGTGGTTCAAACCAGCATGATATAACTGAGTCTTTTCCTTGTTCATGTGAAGCCCTGACCAAGAAGCAAAGTCATCCAGAGCCTCAGTGATGCCATGGAGAAATGAAGATCCACCATCAAAGAATATCATGACGTCGTCGGCAAACATCAGATGGGTTACATTAAGCTGAGAGGTTCTCGGGTGATAATGTATGTAGCCAGCATTAAATCTAAACTGGAGGAGGCTAGAGAATACTTCCATGGCTAAGACAAAGAGGTAAGGAGACAAGGGATCTCCCTGTCTTAACCCTTGAGAGCTATGGAAGAAGCCACTAGAGCTCCCATTGACCATTATGGAGAATGAGGGTGTTGTGATACACTGGGAAATCCAATTGACAAACCGCTTAGGGAGATCCAGAGCCGTTAGAGCAGAAATAATAAAATCCCATCTTACTGAATCGAAAGCTTTCCGCAAATCAACCTTAAGCATAGCCCTAGGCTCTATATTCCTCTTGTTGTACCCATGAACAATATCAGTAGCAAGTAACACATTCTCAGCTAGCAATCTACCTCGGATAAAAGTAGATTGAGGAGGAGATTTTACCTCTGCCAAGACCTTTTGTAACCTTCCAACAAGGAGCTTTGAGATGACCTTGTAAACCGTATTGAGACAGGAGATTGGTCTGAAGTCAGAAGTAGAGGAGGCGTTGCTTATCTTAGGAATAAGGACAATATTTGTTGAGTTCCATTGTTTTAGAAGGCAACCTGAGGAAAAGAATTCTTCCACAGCTTCAATAACCTCAGGTCCTACTAAACTCCAACAGCCCGTGAAGAATTCAGCAGAGTAGCCATCAGGCCCCGCTGTTTTGTTCCTTCGCAGAGAGAAAAAAGTTTCTTTAATCTCTTCCTTAGAGAACATTTTATCCAATGCCGCCTTTTGATTTGCTGAGCATCGAAATTGAATCAAAAGATTCATATCCTCTTGAATCAGAGTAGAAGGAGAGTGGTTTGCTGATAAGAGATCTTTGAAGAATTCCACACAGGGCCCAGTAATATCAGATTGAGATTCAACCCTTGAGCCATCTGGTTTGACAAGGAAGTGTATATGATTTATAGCTCTTCTTGATGCAGCCATTCTGTGAAAGTAGGCAGTGCATAAGTCACCTTCTCTGTACCAAGTGACTCTAGACCTTTGAAAAAAGAAAGATTCTTCAGCGTTTACTAGGATCTGCCATTTTCTCTGTCCTTCAATCTCTAGAGCAGCATTAGCCAAGGAAGGATCAGCAAGGGTATTACTCTGAAGCATCAACAAGTAGGCGTGAGCCTCCTCCACCCTTTTTTCTAAGTTCGAGTAATTATCCTTACTGAATTCTTTGATAATCTATTTCATACACTTCAGCTTTCTTGAGAGTCTAAACATCGCAAAACCAGTTATGTTGATAGAATACCAAAACTGGGAGAGCATAGGAACAAAGTTCTGGTTCTGCAACAGGAAGTTAAAAAACTTAAAGGGTTTCTTCCCCCCCTTTGAGAAGGAAGATCCAAAGTAACCCCACATGATGCATGGTCAGAGAAATCGGGGTCACCAAACACCGCATAGGCTGAGGGGAACTGAACATGCCAAGCATCATTAACCAAAACTCTGTCAAGTTTTTTGGCTACAGGTCTAGACTCACATTTGTTCCACCAAGTATAGAGATTTCCTCTGAAGGTCAGGTCTTCTAGCTCCGCATCTCTGAGACATTCTCGAAAATCCCTCATTCTTCTATCAATATTTTGAGTCCGAGCCGTAGAATGCTCATTTGGGTAGAGAGTTTGGTTGAAATCACCCAATGCCATCCACGCTTTACCCACCATACTCTGAGACTCCGAAAGATTTCTTATATCCTCCCATAAGAGTCTCCTTTCCGTATCCTCATTTGCCGCATAAATAAAGGAAACTACTGAAACAACCAGTTTTTTTTTTTTTTTTTAAACTAACATTTCTACTGCGGAACATAAACATAAAACATTTAAACCAATGCAATACTCCAAGAAATCCATGAAATAAATAAAAATCCCTTAAACCAATTAAACTCAAATATCAAATTCAGGAATGAAACATTGCTAGCAACCTAAACAACCAGTTCGCTAGACTAAACAATAAAGAACTAGACCCTATCATCCTCTTCTCTCGGCCTCGATTCCACGATCACACTTTTCCTTTACCTGCAACACATGGGAATAAGAGTTGCGTAAGTATTTCATAAATACTTAGTGAGTTGCTCATCCCGCCTACCGGCGTAACAAGCAGGCTCAGATAAACGATCAAATAACAGGATCAACCAAACCAACACAAAACAGCTCAAGAATCAACAATTCCCGAGACAGAACAACTCGTGTCGAGCGACACAAGAAATGGGTCGATCGACACGACCTACGGGTGTCGATCGACACGACAGTGATATATCATGGTTTTTACCTAGTTTAAGCCATGATATAAGTCCTATATCTAGGGTCTTTGTTGTGTTTTGTGTTGGTTTTAGAGTCTTTACAGGAACTAGACCGATTGGAGCAGAAAAGATGTTTACTGGAGCTTTTGGAGCATTTTGGAATATCGAGGAGGGAAGAGCTGAAAAGATCAAGTCAAAATCGGACAGAAGTGCAAGCGTCGATCGACACACATTATGGATGTCGATCGACACGAGTTTTGGCGAGACAAGAATTTTTCCAGAGAGTCACGTGTCGATCGACAGGCAATTCTCTGTCGATCGACACAGGTGTTTAATGAAGAGAAAGCCCGAATCGAAGATTTCCGTTTTTGCGAAGAAGTTTCCAAATGTTTACTTTTCTTTTCTAGTCGGTTTAGAACCTCTATTTATACGTTTTTACAGCCATTGTTAGGCTTCACGCTTTATTTTACTTAACTCTTAGAGATTTTCATTAATAAAAGGATGTTTTCTTCTTTGAATATGTCTGAGTAGTTTCCCTGTTCGGTTTAGGGATTTTCAAGGGTTGTTGATGATTTGCTAGATCTGATCTGAATTGCTTAGGATTAATATCATTAGAAGTTTTTCATCTTAACTTGTTCTTATTGCTGATTCTTGATTAGCTACCTTGAATCTGATCTAGGGTTTATTAATAGAAACGACAGTTGATAACCTGAACTAGTTTTTGATGAGCAAAATACCTATTCGCAAAGGAATTTGGCTTAGGGTTTTATGAACAATTGAACTTGATCATTAATGCTTGTTTAGATTCATAGGATTCGCAAAGGAATTTGGTTTGCTTGAATTTATTCATAGATAATATTCGCAGTGGAAGCTGGTTTGTTTTACCTTCGTGTTCATGTTTAGGAACTAAGCTTCATAAATCCTCTTGCTAATTGATCATCTGCATATCTGATTCACCTGAGATTTCCCTGTGCCTAGCGCTTTTCTCTATTGATTCTCACAACCGTTTTAATTGCTTTGTTTACTTGCATTATCTTTATTCTGCTTAGCTTAATCTGAACTTATATAATCTATTGTGTTTCATTGATTCCCTGTGGATTTCGACCCTAAAGTACTACATTGATCTCTTAATTTGAGAGAGTAGCTCTAGGTCTAATTTGAGCATATCAAATTTTGGCGCCGTTGCCGGGGAATCTAGACCATTAGATTTATTTTATTAGGATTTTGTCTAGGTTTTTGTTTTTATTTTTTGTTTTGCTAGTTTCTTTTTGTTTTGTGTTTCAGGTACATGCGAAACCGCAATACCAGGAGCAAGCAGGACGAAGAACTAGTGGAATACAATCTTCAGGAACTTGCATGTTTGGAACGTGAGAATAGGAGAGCAGCAAGGATGGCTGCTCAAGAATGTATTATACTGATTCCTGGAGAAGATGGAGTTCTGCGTGATCCGGCAGGACTGAAGTACAATGCACAAGGACAGAGGATCGATGACGATGGCAATCTGATCGTCGAAGAGAATCAGGCGATTCAGGACGAAATTGTTGAGCATGACGAAACACGTGTCGATCGACACCAACTAGCTCCTGTCGCTCGACACGTTCAAGACTTGGGTGTCGCTCGACACCAACCACCTGGTGTCGATCGACACCACGTACAGAATCGCCAAAACGTTATGAGGAATGAGATGAACGCCGCGCAAGGCCGCACTTTAGCAGACTTCAACAGGCCTGACCAGTTCTATGCGAATCGAGCTGCGATTCGTCCTCCTGCTTTCCAAAGGAACGACTTTAAACTGAAGCCTGCATACTTCTCATTAGTAGCTCAACATCCCTTCCATGGCCTTCCACATGAGCATCCGATGGATCACATCGAGAATTTTGAAGATTTAGCTTCTAGCATCAAGGCTCAAGGAGTGTCTAGCGATTATCTCTTCTGCAAGCTATTCCTATACTCTCTTAGTGGGGATGCTTCTTACTGGCTAAAGCAGCTTGAGCCTGGATCGCTTACTACTTGGGAGGACACAAAGAACGCGTTCCTGAACAACTTCTTTGATGATGCGAGATCAGAAGAGCTAAGGACGAAGATTACTTCTTTCAAGCAGGGTCCTACAGAAGCTTTCAAAGCTGCGTGGACGCGACTTAAGTCCTATCAGAGAGACTGTCCTCATCATGGCTTCACAGATGTTCAGTTGTTAGGCATCTTCTACAGAGGAGTAGACTGGCGATATCAGATGGCATTGGATGCAGCGAGTAGTGGTAACTTCAATACCAACTACCCAGAGGACGCGGTGACTCTCATTGAGAATTTGGCTTCTAGTAACAGCACGAAGAACGCCGATTTTGAGAGGAAGCAGATGAGCGAGAACAAGGATGGTAGTAAGCACTTGGCTGAGATGAACGCAAAGCTGGATTCTATGAAAGGTATCCTTATGGGAAAGAAGTCGGTCCAGTTTGCTCAGGAAGTTGAAACTGCAGAGGATGTGAACTACATCAATGATTCAGGATTCCGGAAGTTCAAAAATCAGCAGGGATATGGGTCGTCTTATCAGAAGCCCTTCCAGAGCAACAATTACAACAGGAACTACGAATCCTCTTCTTACCAAAAACCTCCTGAGCAAGACAATGAGGTGAAAGCTATGCTTGCGCGACTCCTAGAGGGACAGCAGAAGTTGGAAGTTACTTTCAATGGGAAGTTGGATTCCGTCTACCAAGATCTTAATGGGAAATTTGAATTTTTGAGCACTCATGTCAAGAAGCTCGATACACAGGTTGCTCAAACTGCATAATCGGTTAGAAGACAAGAAGGCTTTCTTCCTGCAAAGACAGATTCCAATCCCAAGGGAACCTGCAATGCAATTCAAGTTGAAGAGGCCAATGATTTTGATGAGTTCAAGGCTGATTTTGGAACAGAGGAGACAGTGTCGATCGACACTGTGCCTGAGTGTCGATCGACACTTGAAGAAAGGATCGAATCGCTCGACGCTCATCTCGACGCAGAACCAGAAATTTATCCAGAGGCTTCTCTGTCGATCGACGGAGATGGCTGTCGATCGACACGGACCGCGAGTCAATCCCCAGAAATTCCAGACACTCAAGTGTCGATCGACACTCCGATGCCCGTCGATCGACACGAGTCACAAACATGCCCTACTTCGTCGAAATCTTCAGAAAAGGCAGAGGAAACGGTCCATAAGCCCAAGGTTCCTTTCCCCAGAGCTAGGAGGTCCAAGCAGGAAGCTGAAGAGGCCATGTGCAAGCGGATTATTGATAAGATCATGGTGGAGATGCCTCTAGTTGATGCGGTAAAACTTTCTCCTGCGCTTCGAAGATATGTTAAGCGGCTTGCAGCAAACGGTATTAGTCCTGAGGAAGGAGCCCTGCTGACTCGAGATATTCAAGCAATACTTTTGGGCACAGCTCCGGTACCTAAGAAGAAGAAGAAGGACATAGTGGTCTCAGAGGAAGTTAGTGCGATGATCCAGAGCAGGATACCAGTGAAGCTTCCAGATCCAGGCAACTTCGTGCTTAATTGCTCAATTTCAACAGGGCAGTTTCCTCATTCTCTTTGTGATTTGGGGTCTAGTATTAATTTGATGCCACTTTCTGTTGCTTTTAAGCTTGGTATGACTGATTTCAGGTCCACAAGGATGTCTATTCTGCTAGCCGATCGATCCAGGAGATTCCCAAAAGGAATTCTTGAAGATGTGCCTGTCCGGATTCAGGACTGCATCATTCCTACAGACTTTGTGGTATTGGAATACGACGATGAGCCCAAAGATCCTTTGATTTTAGGACGATCATTCCTAGCTACTGTCGGCGCTCAAATTGATGTGAGGAAAGGGAAGATCAAGCTTGATCTAGGTGATGTGATCTTGGATTTTAACATGGACAGTACTCGGAGGAAACCCACCATAGATGGTCAAGCTTTCTCTGTGGATACATCACTAGAAGAGGAACAGATCAAGGAACCTTCAGAGGTCATCCCTATCACCATCAGTGAAGACTTAGTCGTTTCAGAACCGTCTCCTGCGAATCCTCAAATAGAGCTAAGGTATGAGCCTCCTACACTTAATTCTTCACCTCCTGATTTCATCATTGATTTAGAATGTGAAAAGCCTGTTACGCGCTTACACAAGCATCGAGTTCCTCGAAAGCTTGGTTTTTCTGATGAACTTGCAGGAAATAGAAAAGGAGAGGTGCAGCCAAAAAGGACTTCAAAGCATTTCGCGAAGATGCGAATTCTTATTCCCGAAGAGCTTAAGGATCAAGAAGAAGCAGATCTTCAAGAGATGATGGAGAGAACAATGAGACTTTTCCCTGAGATTGCTTCTGATAAGTCTGGGGGAGCTTCCAAGAAGGTTCGATTCAAGCAAGTTGCTGGTTCCATTCAGGATAAGGGAAGTCAAATACTTCCTAAAGATCCACCATAGTCCTTAGTTCCATCACAGTCAAGCTAACGGACTAAAAACAAGCGCTTAATGGGAGGCAACCCATTTGTGAGTCTTAATAATTATGTTTTCTTTTATTTTCTTTTACAATTTTATGTTTGGTGTGTTTTTGGTTTTGATTTTTAGGAGATAAAAACGTAAGGATGAACTTCAAGAGCCTCTGTCGAGCGACACGCGTGTCAAATCGCTCGACACTTGCAAAAATTCGATGGTGTCGATCGACACCATTGACAGTGTCGATCGACACCCCCCTCCAGGTTACGTTTTTCTTTTCAAAATTCGATTCCTTCTGTTTTCTATCTATTTTATTCACCGATCTTAGGCTTAATAACACTGGGGACAGTGTTGTTTAAGTCTGGGGGAGGTAGTTGCTAATTATTGTGTTTTCTTTTGAGTTTTTATGGTGTTTTCAAAAAATTTTTGTTTTATTCGGGTCAAAACTCCCCTTTTAAACTTACTTTGAACAGCACTCATGGACCATTACCAATGCAAGTTGGCTGGTTTTACAAGGTGGGTAACTGGAAGTGGATCGGTTTAACGGAGCGAGTTCAGATTTCTGGAGAACGCCAGAAAGGATGTCAAAGACCCCGCCCCTAATGAATCTCTAATCTCTTGTCAAGGGCGTTGGTAATCGCAAGACTTGATTCAGCTTCCAACACTTAAAAGCGAGGATGGACCACTCTTGAAACTTCTTCCCGAATGACGAGTACAACTGTCCTAGATCGAAAAAAGAAAGAGCCTCATGACCCTGTCTCCACAAGAACACCAGTAATGAGAGCTGATCTAGTGACCATAGAGATGCCAAGGAAATAAAAAAATCAAGCAGAAAAGTGCAAGCATGCCAGAAAAAAAAAACGCAGAGAAACAACAAAATGGAGCCTCTAGCTCTGGTGGTAAAGGACCCTCTGCTGAGGTACCCGCCATCACAATGGCGAAAATCATCAAAAGGCATTGCATCTCTATGATATCCTTAATTGGATACAGTTTCAGAGGGAAGAGAGAGGGTGAAACGCAGGAAAGTGTTCAAGGAAGTGAAAGAATCTAGAAGGTCCAGCGATCGATATTCCCTCGATGAGACCGCACCTAAGTAAACTAAAGGGGTTTGCGACTGAAAGTCTGAGATTCTCTAAGAGGTTTGGAATCAATCTGGAGGACTGCTATACTTCTAGGGAAACATCGAAGTATCACCGGATTAGCTTTGCAAAGGTATGTGGTTCCTAAAGGAGTGGTTATATCTGTTTTCCTTAGGGACAAGCAAAAAGCTAAGTCTGGGGGAGTTGATATATCATGGTTTTTACCTAGTTTAAGCCATGATATAAGTCCTATATCTAGAGTCTTTGTTGTGTTTTGTGTTGGTTTTAGAGTCTTTACAGGAACTAGACCGATTGGAGCAGAAAAGATGTTTATTGGAGCTTTTGGAGCATTTTGGAATATCGAGGAGGGAAGAGCTGAAAAGATCAAGTCAAAATCGGCAGAAGTGCAAGCGTCGATCGACACACATTATGGATGTCGATCGACACGAGTTTTGGCGAGACAAGAATTTTTCCAGAGAGTCACGTGTCGATCGACAGGCAATCTCTCTGTCGATCGACACGGGTGTTTAATGAAGAGAAAGCCCGAATCGAAGATTTCCGTTTTTGCGAAGAAGTTTCCAAATGTTTACTTTTCTTTTCTAGTCGGTTTAGAACCTCTATTTATACGTTTTTACAACCATTGTTAGGCATCACGCTTTATTTTACTTAACTCTTAGAGATTTTCATTAATAAAAGGATGTTTTCTTCTTTGAATATGTCTGAGTAGTTTTCCTGTTAGGTTTAGGGATTTTCAAGGGTTGTTGATGATTTGCTAGATCTGATCTGAATTGCTTAGGATTAATATCATTAGAAGTTCTTCATCTTAACTTGTTCTTATTGCTGATTCTTGATTAGCTACCTTGAATCTGATCTAGGGTTTATTAATAGAAACGACAGTTTGATTGATAACCTGAACTAGTTTTTGATGAGCAAAATACCTATTCGCAAAGGAATTTGGCTTAGGGTTTGTGAACAATTGAACTTGATCATTAATGCTTGTTTAGATTCATAGGATTCGCAAAGGAATTTGGTTTGCTTGAATTTATTCATAGATAATATTCGCAGCGGAAGCTGGTTTGTTTTACCTTCGTGTTCATGTTTAGGAACTAAGCTTCATAAATCCTCTTGCTAATTGATCATCTGCATATCTGATTCACCTGAGATTTCCCTGTGCCTAGCGCTTTTCTCTATTGATTCTCACAACCGTTTTAATTGCTTTGTTTACTTGCATTATCTTTATTCTGCTTAGCTTAATCTGAACTTATATAATCTATTGTGTTTCATTGATTCCCTGTGGATTTCGACCCTAAAGTACTACATTGATCTCTTAATTTGAGAGAGTAGCTCTAGGTCTAATTTGAGCATATCAGACAGCAGCACTCGTGTCGCTCGACACGCCTCTGTGTTACACCAGAATCGTGAAAATCCTCACGTTACACGAATCCGGCGAACATTAGTCGCTTCCCTGCAGTAAAACACGACATATACAAGCCATAGCCTACATGCTTACCCTCGTGATTTACAATAAGTCGAACACTAACAATATGTCATGCTCAGAAGAAACACGTGTTTAATAAAAATAAAAACAAGTAAGTACCTCATCTTCTTCTATCAAAAGGCTCTCGCGTCGAAAGTAGTCTTCGTAACTGAAATACCAAAAACAATTCTACATGCTTACCAAATAATTTCATCCAATGTGCTCTTGGCAACAAACTCAAAATGCAAATAGTCACGTACTTACCAAACCTTGTGATCTATGCAATACCTAATCAACAAAAACAATAGCGTTAATCTTCAGTAATGGCATCAATAAGTTACAGAAAGGAATCTTCATAAGATGAATCAATTTACAGTGGTGGAGGGGATGGAGCTTTCTTAGGCACAAGACTAATCTTTTTACCGCACAAATATTTACCATTCATCTCTGCCAGAGCCTACACGTAAAAAAAGATTTAAATCAGCAATCGTAATTTCACAAGTATACATTAATTTTCAAAATGACTAAAATATTAAAACAAGTTTCACCTTCTTTGCTTCTTTTGGAGAAGCAAACTCAACAAAGCCACAGGACCTATGAAGACACTTGCGGTTTACAATAAGTCGAACGTGAACAAGTTGTACAACATTCTTGAAGAAATCAATGCTGTATAAAGTGGGGGAATTTTGATAACTACCCTAAAATTGAAAGAAAATTGGTGAACTACACTTAATCTTACCGAACTTGGAAAACTATACTTTTTATTTATTTAAAAGTACGTAAATACCCGTATATATATATATATTTTAAATTATTATATCAATGTAAAATAATTAAATCTTATTGAACTTAAAATGAAAATTAAATTTCGTATTTAGTTTTATTTTAAAATTTTTTTTTTTTAATTAATAATTATATAAAAGCTAAATTTAAAATTATAAAAAAAATCACATTAGACTTATTTAACACAGTTGACTTATATTTTATTGGTTGATTTTTTACTTTGTCGACTTATTTAACCGCTAACTTATTTTTTTTTTAACTTCGTTGATTTAGTTTTCAGCTCCGTTGACTTATTTTTAATTGTTGACTTATATTCCGTTTGTTTGATTTTTTACCCTGTCGATTTATTGAACCATTGACTTATTTTTTTATATCTGTCGACTTAATTTACAATTTCGTCGACTTATTATTAACTGTTGACTTATATTTTTTTTTGCTTGATTTTTTACTCTATCGACTTATTTAACCATCGACTTATTTTTCATTTATGTCGACTTAATTTTCTACTTAGTTGACTTATTATAAACTGTCGACTTACATTTCATTTGCTTGATTTTTTATATTTTCGAATTATTTAAACTATTGACTTAATTTGTTGAGTTCGTCGACTTAAACTTGTTTGTTCAATGATTTATTTAAACAGTCAATTTATAGATTCGTTGGTTGATTTTTTACTCAGTTAACTTGTCTAAACCACTGGCTTAATTTTTTTTGTTCATCGA
This sequence comes from Draba incana, assembly GCA_963576765.1. Taxonomy (NCBI): domain Eukaryota; kingdom Viridiplantae; phylum Streptophyta; class Magnoliopsida; order Brassicales; family Brassicaceae; genus Draba; species Draba incana. Next base: position 31,665,409 of record OY755217.1, on the reverse strand, counting down.
TTTGACTTATTATTATCTAAATTAATTAAAATGTAAACTACATAATTAACTACAATTAAAAAATCGTAATTATACAATTAATTATAATTTCGTAATTAAAATTATACAATTAATTATAATATAATTTTTGGATATATATAGTTACTTTATATAAAATATAATTTAATTTTGTTTAATTCTTTTAAAATTAAATTATTTTATAAAAACAAATATAATTAATTTGTAGAGATTAGTTAGGGGTATAATAGTCATTTTAATACATAAAAGAGGGTAGTTTTCAAACGTTGAAATATTGAGTGTAGATTACAAATTTTTAATAAGTTTCAAGGTATAGAAGCCAATTTTCCTTATAAAATGTGGAGGGTAAAATTATCAGTCATTGCTCCAAGAACTAAAGAGTAAAAATTTTAAGGTGCTTACGTACATTTCTGAAATTGTAGTATGGTAATAGAGATTGAAAATAAAGAGTATCTTTTTTGTTTCCTGAATTTAACAGTACAAGGAGATAAGAAATTAGATTTGCATAACAACAAAAAGTTGAAGATATAAGACCAAGATGCTTAACTGAAGCAGAAACTTATACAATATTAATATATATATGCAAAATATCTTACAAAATTCGGAAATATTACATCTTAGGTTACCTTCTCATCGGATGTTTCTTTATGTTTCTTCGGAATCGGTTTGGTCTCCAAATCATCTTCTGGCATTCGCTTACCTAGAAGAAGAGCAGCAAAAACTCTCCGATGTTTAGAGCAGCAAAATAGTAGCTGATTTCTGGTAAAAACATTAGATTAAAGAAACAAACCCAATAAATTAGCTTTGGCGGCCGATTTCGAGCTTGAGCTCGAGCTGGTGCTGGACATGGAGTATGGAGAAGATGAAAGCAGCGACGGCTTAATTTACCGGCAAGAGTTGAGAGCAGTAAAAATAAAATTCTGCTTTGGGTTAGAGCTTTTATTGGTTGAGTTTTTGAAATGTTTATATATATATATATATATATATATATATATATATTTTTTGCCAACAATTTGTTTTTCTTTTAAAACAAATCTTATTATATAAAGGAGAGTTCGCAAAATTGTAACTCACGAAATCGCACACGTGTATAAATAGCCGATTAGATTTTAACACATATCAATTATTTAAATATGTAAGTAGTTTTTCAAAATTAAAATTGTTAATTACTCAGAAAGTAAGAAATTAAAATGGAAAAATACACAAGCGTAAAGTAATTTACAAATTGCACAAAACCTCTATACAAATAGTTAGATTAGTTATAGAAATCAAAATTTAGGAAAATAAAAATAACAAACTATATAATTAAAAATAGAAACAACCATGTTGATATAATAAGATAAGAAGAAGTTTAACATATTAATATTTATAAGGAATACAAAATAATTGACATGAATAAACTAGATAAACAAGAAAGCAAAGATAAAGAAAAATTGGTTAATGATATTTTTTTAAATGTTTAAAATTTATGACATAACATCAAAAAAGATCATCAAAATATATAACCATGATTTAGTTATTATATCAAATAGTTTAATGATTGAAATCATATTTACATATACTAAGCGTATATACTTATTTTTTAAACATAAATATTTACAGTAACTTAAATAATACTCGCATCGCGTGGGTATTATATAAAAGCTTGTGAAATCAAGTAAATTTTTTTTTTGTGTGTGGCTAAAAATGTAAATATTTCATTAAAATGAAAACAATTTAGGTTTATATAATAAGATTATGATAGTTAGCTTATAAAGTTTCTACTTTTTGACCTTTAACATGTTCGTTTTTTTCACTTTGGTGAGACAGATATGAAAGACTTGCGCCGCTAGGTAGATTATGGTTTTGTCAACCAAATCAGTTCAAATCTTACTAAGGTAACAATGAAATAACTAGCTGGTTTGCCCGCACCGGGTGCGGGCATTAATGTATTTAAAGTTTTTAAACGATATGTGATTTGATTTTTTTAGTTTGGCCCGATTATAATTTTTTCGTATAGAGTCTAACATCTTAATGTTTTATTTTATATAAATCCATCGGTTTAATATGATAAATGTATTCTCTAATTCACTCATGACTCTTTGTTTATTAAAAACAAATAAATTCTCTAATTCATTCACAATTTTCTTGTGTTTGACTCAGTTTATTTTATGGTTGTGTTAACTCGCCAAATAACAACAATAGAAATCAAAAGAAAGAAACATAAAACTAAGTTTTGTTTTCATCGAAATAGATAATATATCATTTTCGTAATATAACCAATTCAAGAAATATGATAGCACACTCGTCTAGATGGAGATTTGATATAACATACCTCTAGTGATGAACTTAAAATACCAAACGATTATAAAAGTTTAAAAAAAAAAAAAACATTGTTGATTTCAAAGCTACCAAACTCTAGTTTGGGAACTTCTTTACACATGAACATAAAATACAAAATGGTTAAAAACGTTCAATTTGACTATAAACTCATCAATTTTGAGGGCATTATAACATAATTTACTCTCTTCGATGAATTTATTTTGGAACTATCTCTACCACTACAGAATTTGTTATACAAAACGTCGATATTTAGTGTCTTTCCAAAGACACAAAAGTTTTCTTTAGAATCTCGATTCAGTTCCTACATAACATTGAATCAAAAACTATAACACTTCATAATATAACTATATAAGTAGGACCTCTTCAATATAGAAAACAAAAGATCTTTTAAGAGCCATCGGTCTAGCAAAAAAACTTCCACAAAGAAGAATTACAAAAACAAAAATTAATCTTCTAATTTAGGAATTCTATAATCTTCATCCCCATAAACCTTCCTCTCACTGATTATGTATTCAAGAAACATATAGAAATTGAACCATGATTAAGCTTCAAACTAATAGTTAACGCACAAAACAAAGAAAATTCCACTAAAAATGATCGCTGATATCTTTAATAGTACAAAAAGAATTATCTTTTTTATTGTGTTGTTGCTGTTCTTCGTAATTTTCTCCAGTTGTTGTAGACGTTTAGAGGGCGATCAATTTCTTATTTTGTGTTGTCGATGTCATGTGTGATGTGAACTTGTTTGAAAACCCTAGAAAATATAAAAACAAAAAGAACATCAATATTTGGTGAAAACATAAACATATATTGGTGAAGACATGAACATATATACGATCATACTTGTATATGCCAAATATGAACCAAATAAAACAAAAATATATCTTATACACATAAACCAAAGAAAACATATTTTATCGATTGAAGTTTTAATACAAAAAAAAAAACTAAGAAAACGGAAAACAAAAATTACCTAATATATAAACAATGGAGCACCATTAAACTAAACAAAATAGACAATTATAAAAACTGAAGAACATAAAATAAAAATAGCACAGAAAAAAATTGAAATTGATGATTTGTTTGACAATGAAAGAAAGCATGGAATATATATAAGAATCGTAGAAGGTATAGATAAGTATGGGAATTGTTTTGATATCATCAAATTCAATATATTTATATATATCCATAACAACTAAATTATAAAACAAATATCAAAGGTATCCATATCCATATCTATAATAATTAAATCGCAAAATAAATATCAAATCTTTATCAAAAAAAATAAAATAAATATCAAATCAATCTGTTTTTCAAAATCGAATATATCCGTTTCATAGTAATTAAATTATAAAATAAATATTGAATATATCTGTTTTATAGTAAATGATTTAAAGACACCATTAAAATTTGTTGTAATAAAAACTCAACTTTTATTCTGGTGCATAGTTACCTCTCTAATAATATAATAGATATAGTGATTTAACACCAAACCATTCAAAATTAAGCATATATTTTATACATTCATACAAAAACTTAACTAGAACTTAAGTAGGTGCATTGTATCACAAGTTAAATACACCAAAGAGCTTCATCTTCTGCTATCAGTCCTCTCTGAAGAGAAGATACAGCATAATCTGCCCATCCTAGGTACCTCCTGCCAAATCATCTTCTTCTTCTATCAGTCATCGTAAGAGAAAATAATCTTCTTACCGCAGAATCTTTCCATCAAAGGTACCTCCTGGATCGGTTCGGTCTCTAAATCATCGTCATCATCTTCTTCTACCTGAAGGCTTTCTACCTTCGACCTGGAATATCAAATACCTTGGTGATCTCTCTTTGTATACCAAAACTCAAAAGACAAACTTAAAAATGAAAATATTTAAATCCCTTACCAAAGCTTCTCTGCAAGGCTGTACCTATATTAACAAAATTTATTAGCGTTAATCTTACGTAATGACATCAAAACTCAAAACTATACCAATAATATAAGAGAAACAAATCAAGTTACTTGGGTCGGAGAGGGTACGGAGCTGTCTCAACCACGTCAAGAGTAAATTCACGTCCGTTCTTCTTTTCCAGCGCCTACAGTCAAAGAACGATTAATCAGCAATCCTACTTTCAAATAAGTTTTTTTTTTACCATAAGGAACTAGTTGAATGACTAGTTAAATACTATTCGTCGCTACTATAAACTCATCATAAGTACTCTCACCTCCTCTGCTTGTTCAGCAGAACCAAACTCAACAAAGGCACATCCCACATTCTCACACTTGTCGTCTACAATAAGTCGAACACAAACAATTTGTCCAACTCTACTGAAAAAATGGATGCTGTAAAAATGTGGAGGGTATAATATCAGTCAGTGAAACACTTGCGCAAAGAACAAAATAAGAAATAAAAAGGTGCTACTTACATAGCTGGTAGTTTAGTTTTGCGAGGGAAATTGGAAACAAAGATCGTCTTTTGTTTGGCAGCAATTTCCTGAATTTGAACCACATAACAACAAAAAAGTAGATTCAATCTAAGTCATGTTTCTTCAGAATCTGACATATTTTGAAGATAATAAAAACATGTACCTCAAGGAAATCGGGGATTTCATCGAGTCCTTCCTCTGCCTCATCTTCTTTTATCAGAAGGTTTTCTCGTCGAAGGTAGTCTTCATACCTGGAATATTTAAAACCCTTGTCATCTCTCCAAAAACTTGCTCTTGATAACAAACTCAAGCTGTAAATAGTTAAAATCACTTACCAAACCTTATGATCTATGCAGTACCTAATCAACAAAAACAGTTGCGTTAATAATGGCGTCAAAACTCCAGCAATAAGTTAGAGAAACAAATCAACATAACATGGAAAATTTAATTTACTTGGGTCGTGGTGAGTACGGAGCTTTCTTAGCCACATCAAGAACAATCTTACAATCGAGCAAATATTCACCATTCTTCTTTTCCAGCGCCTACGGTATAAGAGATTAATCAGCAATCATACTTTCAAATAACTTATTACATGTATTTTTCAACATAAGTATACTTTTCAAAGTGACTGACCTTCTTTGCTCCGTCAGGAGAAGCAAACTCAACAAAGCCATAGCCCACATGCTTGCCCATGTTGTCTACAATAAGTCGAACGTGAACAACTTCTCCAACATCTTTGAAGAAATCGATGCTGTATAAATGGAGGATAAAATATTAGTCATGCAAAACTTGCTTCAAGATCGAAAGAGGAAATTAAAGTTGCTACTTACATATCTGATACTTTAGCTAGGCCAGAGAGACGGGTAACAAGGAGCGTCTTTTCTCTTACAGCAACTCCCTGAATCAAACAGCCAAGTATGTTAGCACGACTTGACTCTAAGGAGAGAAGGACTAAAACGGCCAAGTATGATAGCACAACACGACTCTAAGGAGAGAAGGATAAATCATCTTTCGACTTTGTGCTAAACAGTTCTGTTATTAAAGATAATAAGAACATGTACCTCAACAAAAGCGGGAGTTTCATCAAATCCTTCTGCTGTCTCATCTTCTTCTCTCACAAGGTTTTGTCGTCGGAGGTAGTCTTCGTAACTGAAATTATCAAAAACCCTAGTGATCTCTCCATGTATACCAAAAATATCACCCAATGTGCTTTTGATAATAAAATTTAAAAGGCAAATAGTTAAGTCCGTTACCAAAGCTTCTCTGCAAGGTTGTACCTAATCGACAAAAACAGTAGTGTTAGTAAATCAGTAGGCATCAGAATTCTAGCAATCAGTTAGGGAAACAAATCATCATAACATGAAAAATCAATTTACTTGGGTCGTGGAGGGTATGGAGCTTTCTTAGCTACATCAAGAAAGATCTTATGATCGAGCAAATATTCACCATTCTTCATTTTCAGAGCCTTGTTTGCTTCGTTAGCAGAAGCAAACTCAACAAAGCCATAGCCTACATGCTTACCCTCATGGTTTACAATAAGTCGAACACTAATAACTTCTCCAACGGAATTGAAGAATTTTTTGCTAGAAAAGTGATGGAAAAAAAAAATTCAGTCATGAATAACTTCCGAGAGTGTAAATTTAAATTTGAGGTGCTACTTACATATGTAACATTTTAGTTTGGGGAGAGAGATTGGCAACAAACACTACTCCCTGAATTTAACAGTCAAGTATGTTAGCACGACTTAGTGAGAAAGACTTAAACTGCAGAACAAGTCGTGTTCGCTTCAGAGCACGTACCTGAACAAAATCGGAAGTTTCATCAACTTCTTCCACTGCCTGATCTTGAAAGTAGTCTTTGGAACTGAAATACCAAAAAAAAAAACTTGACCCAATTGTGCTTCTTGAAAAGAAAATCAAGATGCAAATAGTTAAACCACTTACCAAACCTTGTGATCCATGCATAACCTAATCAACAAAAATAACAGCTGTCAATAAGTCAGAGAAACAAATATCCATAACAAGATGGAAAATCAATTTACTTGGTTTGTGGAGGGTATGGAGCATTCTTGGCCACACGAAGATGAATCTCTCGACCGAGCAAGAATTCACCTTTCTTTTTCTCCACAGCCTACGGTATAAAAGATTTAATCAGCTATCATATTTTCAAACAACTAGTTTTCAAATTAAATGGTCATGAAATCGGAAATGGTATAAAACAAGTCTCACCTTTTTTGCATCTTTAGCAGAAGCAAACTCAACAAAGCCATAGCACCTAGTAACACCCATGACGTTTAATACAATTCGAACACGAACAACTTGTGCAACATCTTTGAAGAAATCAATTCTGTAAAAGAGGAGGATAAAATTATCAGTCATTGCTCCAATGCTAAAAGGGGAGAACCAAAGTATAAACTTACATATTTGATATTCGAATGTTTTTATAGAGACTGGCAATAAGTAGCGTCTTTTCTCTTACGTCAACTTCCTGAATTTTAACAGAGGAGGAGCATAATGAAAACTTCCTGAATGTAGCAATTAAATATGAAAAATTGTTACCAAAGAAAAAGAGGATTTCGATCCATCCATCTTAGGTTACCTTCTCATCGGATGTGTCCTTATTATGTTTCTTCAGAAACTGTTTGGTCACAAAATCATCTCCCAGCTTGAGCAGCAAAAATCAAAACATCCCCAATTGTTTAGAGCAGATTTAAAACATTAGATTAAAGAAACAAACCCAATAAGTTAGCTTCGGCAGCGGATTTCGAGCTGGAGCTGGAGCTGGCCATGGAGAAGATGAAAACAGCGATGGCTTAATTTTGCGGCAAAAATAATAATCTGCTTTGGGTTTGGGCTTTTATTGGTTGAGTTTTTTGTTTTTCTTTTAAAAGAAATATTATACGCAAAGCTTGTGAAATCCAATTAGAGAAATTCCTTAAAATACCACAAAAAAAAAAAGTTTTTTTTCTAAAAATACCACCACTTTTCAAAGGTTCCATAAATACCACTAAAAGTTCCAAAAATATCATTAATTTTCAAAAGTTCCAAAAATACCACAAACTCAAAAATTGATTTTCAAAAACTTAAAATTTAATTTTTTGGGTTTGGGTTAACTATTGTACAATTAGGGTATAGTTTTAGGGGGTAGGGTTTAGGTTTGGGGTTTAGGGTTTTAGTTTTGAATATTTAAAATTAATTTTAGTTTTGTGGTATTTTTGGAACTTTTAGAAAAAATGGTATTTTTTGGAACTTTTGGAAATTGGTGGTATTTTTGGAACTAAAACCTATATATTATTGAGAAGCATTTTGGGAGCAACCACAAATTTTTTCTTCTTTATTTTAATTTATTTATTTCATTTTCTTATACTTATTATTAAACATATTTATTTCCAAATATACTTATTTTGATTACTATCACTCCAATTGTCAAACACAATTAAATTTTCCTAAACTTGCCAAAATAAAAATATTTTGAAATTTTCAACTTACCAAAATTAAAATATTTCAAAATTATAGTTTTAAATCATAGAATTATATGTGAACAAAAATTTAACATATGTACCAAAAAAATTGATTTAAAATAAAATAAAACTATTTATTATCTTTTGAAAATATATGAGCATGTAAAAAGGGGCATTTACAAAAATGCCACATTTACCATGCCACTTTTCAAATATGCCACTCTTCTTACCAACATGCCACTAAAAAATATGTTCAAAAAAATTTATATCTCAAAATTTTCAATTTTAAAAAATGTTTTGATCCCTCACAAACCTTAAACCCAAAAAAACTAAACCCTAATATAACATAGTTAACCCAAACATAAATGATTTAAAAATTGGAAAAAAAATGATAGTGGCATTGTTTAAAAGTGGCATCTTAAAAGTGGCATATCTTGAAATTTCTTATGTAAAAATATGTTTTTACATGTGTTATTTTGTTTGACAAGTAGATGTTTTTAATTTTTCATAAATGCACCTTTCTACAAGTAAAAAAAGTATTATTAATGAAATTTGTTGGTTTAATTATTTCACGGGTGGAACATTTGTATGCAAAGTAATCGCAAAATTCAAATATATAAATTAGGTCTTAAATTATGTATAATTATTCTTTATAATTTTTTTTGTTAACTAAAAACTATTGATTTATTCGATAATCATTTTATCCCGCGTATAGAGGCGGGTAATTTCTAGTTTTTATTTATAGCCGATGATTTTAGACCTAATCAAATGATCTCATTGCAAATGTAACACCCGCATTTTTTTTTTTAAAACATTTAAATAAATAGTCCAGATTAATATTCCCATAAATATTAATCATCAACGACTATTTTCCTAACAGTTACTACGCGGAAATTCTCAAGAATAATCATTCAAACAATTCCACAAACACAACAATCACAATTACAACTAACAACACCAACTCAATTCAATTCCCTATTCCAATTCATTCTAACAACCTAACACAATTCACAATCCCTAATCATCCTCTTCCTCAGCCATGATTCCGCGATCACACAAAAATCCTTTTACCTGCAACACATGGCAATAAGAGTTGCGTAAGTATTTCATAAATACTTAGTGAGTTGCTCATCCCGCCTACCGGCGTAACAAGCAGGCTCCGGAAACAATTCACAATATCACAATTCAAGATATAAACAACACAACAATATCCATCACATACTCGTTCAATCACACATTGAACACACATAAACAAGACTGGCAACACATTCCAGCAGTAACACGATAACCACACAGAACACGATCCAACAGATCACCTCACATGAGCCCACATGCCGTCGTGTCGAGCGACACCATGAAGGCGTCGATCGACACGACCAAAAGCTTGGTGTCGAGCGACACCACAAAGGTGTCGATCGACACTCAGCACATACTCGTGTCGAGCGACACCCTCCTGGTGTCGACACGACATCACTGTTCACCGAAAACGAGTTTCTCCTCTCTCAACCCGATTCCGATGAACACGAGTCGCAAACCTGCAAAACAAACACGACAATACAATACCAAGGAATCCACAGCAAACCACATCATCTCAATTCACGATTCAAACATCAATCAATCACAAAAACACCATCAAAATCCATCATAGCCTAGAAACCACGGTCACAACTCACCTTAGCCTAGAACGGTGATTGGATTCGGTTTAGGACTCACGAACAGCCACAAACAGAGCCACAACACCACGAAAACGGAATGATTTCACGCTGAAAACGTCAAGGAAGAACCGATACACGATCCTTCTACGTTCAACGATCAAAACTCACGGAAATCTCACTTTTCCCGCAAGTCTCTCCCAAAACTCTCTCAATTCTCTCTGATTCTCACTGATCACGACGGCTAAGGGAAAAACACGCAACCCAAAGCCCTTAAATACCCATAACCGAGCCCGAAACCGCGATTAAAAAAATCAATTCGGTTTGGTTCTGCAACAGTCGTGTCGAGCGACACCACACACTGTGTCGATCGACACCCGCAAATCCTTCGTGTCGATCGACACAGCCCCTGTGTCGCTCGACACGAACACCAGAATTTCCATTTCTGGTTCGCGGACGTTACAGCAAAAAAGATATAAACAAAAAAACTACCGAGTAATTTTAGCGTGGAAACTATGGGAGTTAGATTGACAATTTTATTTACAAACACGCATTGTGTTAAAATTAGTTCATCTATTGTAATAAACTAGTTGACGTTTTCAAAATTGGAATAAAATATTTTTATTCTAATATTATGGCTGTAAATGAACGTATATTTGTTATAAATTATCTTACCTTTTTAACTCATATATAAAATTACGATAGTTAGCTTATAAAGTCTCTACTATTTGACCTTTAACATGTTCGTTTTTTTTTCACTTTGGTGAGACAGATATGAAAGACTTAATCTACACAATCCAGTTGAGAAAATGAGAAAAAGTAAAATTGCGTCCCTTGGTAGATTATGGTTTTGTCAACCAGGTCAAATCTTACTAAGGTAATAACGAAGCCATATAGTGATTTAACACCAAACCATTCAAAATTAAGCATATACTTTAACATACATTCATACAAAAACTTAACTAGAACCTAAGTACTAAAATCAAGGTGCATTGCATCACAAGTTAAATACACCAAAGAGCTTCATCTTCTTACCCCATAATGTGCCCATCCTAGGTACCTCCTGCCAAATCGTCTTCTTCTTCCATCAGTCGTCGTAAGAGAAGATAATCTTCTTACCACTGAATCTTTCCATCAAAGGTACCTCCAGGTACGGTTTGGTCTCTAAATCATCGTCGTCATCTTCTTCTACCTGAAGGCTTTCTACCTTCGACCTGGAATATCAAAAACTTTAGTGATCTCTCCATGTATACCAAAACTCAAAAGACAAACTTAAAAAGAAAATAATTAAATCCCTTACCAAAGCTTCTCTGCAAGGCTGTACCTATATTAACAAAATTTAATAGCGTTAATCTTCTGTAATGACATCAAAATTCAAAACTATTACCAATAAGTTAAGAGAAACAAATCAAGTTACTTGGGTCGGAGAGGGTACGGAGCTGTCTCAACCACGTCAAGAGTAAATTCACGTCCGTTCTTCTTTTCCAGCGCCTACAGTAAAATTACGATTAATCAGCAATCCTACTTTCAAATAAGTTTTTCTTGTGTTTTCAAAATGACTAGTCAAATACTTTTCGTCGCTACAATAAACTCATCATGAGTACTCTCACCTCCTCAGCTTGGTCAGCAGAAGCATACTCAACAAAGGCACAGCCCACATTGTCACCCTTGTCTTCTACAATAAGTCGAACACGAACTACTTGTCCAATTCTAATACCGAAAAAATGGATGCTGTAAAAATGTAGAGGGTAAAATATCAGTCAATGAAACACTTGCGCAAAGAACAAAACAAGAAAATAAAAGGTGCTACTCACATAGTATGCATTTTAGTTTCGAGAGGGAAATCGGAAACAAAGATCGTCTTTTGTTTGGCAGCAACTTCCTGAATTTAAATCACATAACAACAAAAAGTAGATTCAATCCTCAAATAAGTCATGTTTCTTCAGAATCTGACATGTTTTGAAGATAATAAGAACACGTACCTCAAGGAAATCGGGGATTTCATCGAGTCCTTCCTCTGCCTCATCTTCTTTTATCAGAAGGTTTTCTCGTCGAAGGTAGTCTTCATACCTGGAATATTTAAAACCCTTGTCATCTCTCCAAATACTTGCTCTTGATAACAAACTCAAGCAGCAAATAGTTAAAATCACTTACCAAACCTTGTGATCTATGCAGTACCTAATCAACAAAAACAGTTGCGTTAATAATGGCATCAAAACTCCAGCAATAAGTTACAGAAACAAATCAACATAACATGAAAAATTCAATTTACTTGGGTCGTGGTGAGTACGGAGCTTTCTTAGCCACATCAAGAACAATCTTACAATCGAGCAAATATTCACCATTCTTCTTTTCCAGCGCCTACGGTATAAGAGATTAATCAGCAATCGTACTTTCAAATAACTTATTATATGTATTTTTCATCATAAGTATACTTTTCAAAATGACTAGTAGAATACTTTTTTCATCATTACTATAAAACGACTCTCACCTTCTTTGCTCCGTCGGCAGAAGCAAACTCAACAAAGCCATAGCCCACATGCTTGCCCATGTTGTCTACAATAAGTCGAACGTGAACAACTTCTCCAACATCTTTGAAGAAATCGATGCTGTATAAATGGAGGATAAAATATTGGTCATGCAAAACTTGCTTCAAGATCGAAAGAGGAAATTAAAGTTGCTACTTACATATCTGATACTTTAGCTAGGCCAGAGAGATGGGTAACAAGGAGCGTCTTTTCTCTTACAGCAACTCCCTGAATCAAACAGCCAAGTATGTTAGTACGACTTGACTCTAAGGAGAGAAGGACTAAAACGGCCAAGTATGATAGCACAACACGACTCTAAGGAGAGAAGGATAAATCATCTTTCGACTTTGTGCTAAACAGTCCTGTTATTAAAGATAATAAGAACATGTACCTCAACAAAAGCGGGAGTTTCATCAAATCCTTCTGCTGTCTCATCTTCTTCTCTCACAAGGTTTTGTCGTCGGAGGTAGTCTTCGTAACTGAAATTATCAAAAACCCTAGTGATCTCTCCATGTATACCAAAAATATCACCCAATGTGCTTTTGATAATAAAATTGAAAAGGCAAATAGTTAAGTCCGTTACCAAAGCTTCTCTGCAAGGTTGTACCTAATCGACAAAAACAGTTGCGTTAATTCTTATGTAATGGCATCAAAACTCTGACAATAAGTCTCATAACATGGAAAATCAATTTACTTGGGTCGTGGAGGGTATGGAGCTTTCTTAGCCACATCAAGAAAGATCATATGATCGTGCAAATATTTACCATTCTTCATTTCCAGAGCCTTCTTTGCTTCGTTAGCAGAAGCAAACTCAACAAAGCCATAGCCTACATGCTTACCCTCATGGTTTACAATAAGTCGAACACTAACAACTTCTCCAACGGAATTGAAGAAGTTTTTGCTATAAAAGTGAAAGGAAAAAAATATCAGTCATGAATAACTTCCGAGAGTGTAAACTTGAGGTGCTACTTACATATGTAACATTTTAGTTTGGGGAGAGAGATTGGAAACAAACACTACTCCCTGAAATTTGAAAGCCAAGAGTGTTAGGGGAAAAAGACTTAAACTGCATAACAAAAAGAGCTGCATCTCAAGCAAGTACCTCAACAAAATCGGAAGTTTCATCAAGTCCTTCCACTGCCTGATCTTGAAAGTAGTCTTTGTAACTGAAATACCAAAAAACACTTGACCCAATTGTGCTTCTTGAAAACAAAATGAAGATGCAAATAGTTAAAACACTTACCAAACCTTGTGATCTTTGCAAAACCTAATGAACAAAAATAACAGCGTTAATCTTCTATAATGGCTATCAATAAGTTACAGAAATAAATCTCCATAACATAAATCAATTTACTGTATTGGTGGAGGGTATGGATATTTCCTAAGCACATTAAGAAAAATCTCTTGACCAAGCAAGAATTCACCGTTCTTCTTTTCCAGCGCCTACCGTATAAAAGACTTAATCAGTAATCATACTTTCAAATTAACTACTTGGAGTTGGTATAAAAAAGTCTCACCTTCTTTGCATCTTTATCAGAAGCAAACTCAACAAAGCCATAGCACCTAGTATCACCCAGGAAGTTAACAACAATTCGAACACGAACAACTTGTACAACATCTTTGAAGAAATCAATTCTGTAAAAATTGGAGGGTAAAATAATCAGCCATTACTCCAATGTTAAAAGGGGAGAAACCAAAGTGGAGTTGCAAAATCTACTTACATATCTCTTATTCCAATGTTGTTATAGAGATTAGCAATAAATAACGTCTTTTTTGTTACAGCAACTTCCTGAATTCAACAAAAAATAGCCTCATGGTCAGTACAATGTGTCAAACAACAAAAAGTTCCTTAATTCCGACCAATTTTTAGGTTACCGATGTTATCTTATGTTTCTTCGGAATCAGTTTGGTCTCAGAATCATTTTCTGGTTTTCGCTTGGCCAATAAATTACCTGATTTCTTGATAGAATTGGGCATGGAGAAGATGATGAAAACAGAGACGGCGAATATTCCGGGAAGAGTGGAGAGATTTAATTGGAGGGTATTTATAAAACAAAAATCTGGTTTGGGATTTTATTGGTTCGAGCCGCATCATAATCAATTAGCTGGTAGCCGGTTCAACCTTCACCTGAGGATATTCGCTCCCATAATCACACCAATCAAATTTGGATATGACAGAAATTCAAAAAAAAAAAAAACATTGGAAGCTTTTTCGTGGTCCAGATTTATTCGACCGGTCGGGTTCGGATCCATGCATTCTTTAAAAAGCTAAACACGTTCGATTTTGTCTTATTTTATTAGATCATAATTAAATAGCTTGAAAATGTAAAAATATATGAGAAATTGGCATGTATATACAAAAATAAAAGGGATTATAATTGACATAGTAATCAAAAAGAGTTTGACTTAGAATACAACATGTATAATGTATAAGAGTGTGGCACAAGTAATTACATTGTTCTAACCCTCTGTTTTCTACTTCCTCCACCACCACCACCGTCAAATTTTCGCCGGAATCAACGGAAGGAGATTTTTTTTTTTCCATTTTTCCTCCCATGTTTCCAAAATCCGTCTTCACTGAAACCGTTGTTCTCTTACACGATTTCTCCGTTGAACCCAACAATTTGTTCTCAGAATGTTCTCTGCATTTTATCTTTGAAGTTCACACGTGGGAAGGATAATATTATCACCACAAAGTACGCTTATGTTACTCAATCAATTATTAGGCTTGGAGTATATATTCTTCATTATTACTCTTGATTTGTATGTTCAGCAAATTCACCCAAAATATATTTATTATTTTTATAAATTAAAAACAAGAAAATTGTGAAGCACCTAGCTAACGTTCTTCTAAAATCAAACCTTATTTTGCTGAATGCAGCTATTTCTTTGCAGCCACAACTTGGATCTAACTTCAAATATAATCATTTACTTTTTACCACAACTAAATCATATATAACCTCTGTTTTTCTTATTCTAGTATAGTGATAATCATTGTATAAATAAACATAAAACAAATCAGTTGAAACCAAGTCCTGGATCAGGCATATTCATCATATATATATATATATCTCTCTCTAAGGTTTTAAAATTGCCTTCTCTAAACGAGTAGCATTGGCTACAATGTATCTCGCTATCTCTCCATCGCCGCGCCTCCCTTTGTATCCTTTCCACTCGAAACCAACAAGACTGTCCAACAAACACTTGGGAACACAATTCGGTGGCTTCCAGCAATCCGGAGTTTCTATACCGGAAAAACCATGCTCATGTTCGAGACTGAGACGTTTTAGTTCGGGAGAAGCTTGGAGCATATGAGAGAGAAGATCCCACCAGCCTTGTGCCAATGTAGACAGTACTAGATCAGAAAGGTTGTGGAAGATCATGCCAGAAGAAGAGGGAAGAACCTGCCAACAACAACTACATAAGGAGGATTTAAAGCAACGAAAAACATTCTTACAATCATAAGAAGATCTCTACTTTACGAAATATGATGGTACGTACCTCTGATTTATATGGTAAACGTAGATTAAAAACTCGGACATTTGTAAAAGCATTCAGAAACTTGTGGTCAAGTCCATGAGTCATTCTAAGAAATGCACTTTTTAAATTAGGCATATACTCGATTCGATGAAAGTCGTAATGGACATAATCTAATACGTCAAAGTACTCAAGAGAAGGAGCATCTATCACAAAGCCACCACCCTTTTCGTAGTCTCTTTTCTCATTCAGCATCACTAATATTTTCAAACAAGGCACCACGAGAGTTACGTCGAGGAGTTTATCTTGTTTCACATAAAGATATTCGAGTTTAGGACAACCCGATAAAAGCCTTGCAAGAGACCTTTTGTCTTTGCAATAATACACATCCCGAAGGTACAGCCTTTTCAAAGACGGGAGTCTAACAGAGGAGGGAATATTCAAACGAATGCATTTAATGAGTATCAAGGTTTCTAGTGTTTCACATGTATATAGGCTACTCGGCAAACTAATGGGATCTACCGGCACAAAGAAGTCGTAGATCATAAATTCAAGCGAATGCAGACGGCGAGCAACTGCATTGTCAATCCATATACCAATATCTACGGCTCGACACTTGTGACCTAACGCGAGATACAAGCTCTCTAAAACCGGTGCCTTATTTGACAGCAAAGATCGGTAAACAAACTGCGTAAATTTCGGATACTTATCATCACTATCATCGTGACTACAATCTTCACACACAAGTTTCGGCACTAAACTCCAAAGATGCTGCCATCTTTTCGATAAACAGCTTGTAGCCAAGACATGTTTTGTCTCGTCAAGTGACATGAGAATTCGGATGAGCAAGTCATCTGATAATTGACTGATCCTGTCCATGATGAGCTTTTACTGCCTCAAAAAACAAAAAGGAATCGTAAGCAGTCGAGATAACCTATAATTAAGGACTCGCTCATACAAGTGAATTAGACAGAAACTTACATGAATTGTTTCGAGATACGTACGTAGTTCCTTGTTACTTAAGCTCTCTCGTCTTTGTCGATGAATTGGAAGCCAATAGAAAACACCAAGAAACTAAAAATATTATATATAGAGCCTGGCTCTGTAATATATCTCCAGAAAGTGAAAACCCTAAGGCAATTCAGTAGTTTTACTTTTTACTATTTTATGCTCCAAGAGCAGTTTTCCTATATGCACCGACTCGTCATATATAACTATATAAAGTCGGTGGTACTAATGTTGGGTATTTGTGAGTTAAATCAGGCCAAGTTTGGGCTAAATATTTATGGATTCTGTTCAACGATAAGATAGAAGGCGTTTCATGGGTTTAAAAGTGACTAATTATCACTCGCTTTAGGGCCTTCAAATATTTAAATTTGTTTAAACATCATTATCCATGGTGTTAGTGGGATTTTAATGATTAATCAATTAAAAAAAATGAAGAAAAATGAGAGAGAGTTAAATGGGGTTTTAGTTATAAAAAATTTTGAACTTTACGAACAACTCTCTTATAACATGTTGATATATAATTAGTTCAATTTTCTTATTTAATTATATAAACTATTTAATTTTAAAACAATTATATAAAAGGTGGAAGCCCCTTGGCCCAATGGTCAAAGGTTTAAGGTTTCTACACCAGGCATGGGGTTCGAATCTCAGATAATACAGTTTATTGCAGATTAATGGAGGAAATCACTTCTTGGAAGTTCTAGAGTGCAGAGAGACCATGTCCATCACCGGAGGTGTCGTACATGCCAAGCCGATCGTCGGGGAGAGTGTCCATCATGGAAGATGTCGTACATGCAGAGCCGTTCGTCGAGGAGAGCTTGTCCATCATGGGAGATGTCGCACATAGACAGTTGCATCAGTGGAGATGTCGTACATGGAGAGCTGCATCATGGAGACAAAAATAGAAGCTATCCATCATAATCGCATAGACAAGAGATAGATGAATATCATCATAATAGAACTAGGTCAAATAAGATCAAATTAGTCTAGTGATGATTGTAATATCTATAATAATTCAGACGTTTAAAAAAAAAATTATATAAAACTGTTATTGTATGCTCTAGATTCTTTTTTTTAGAATCAACCTATATGCATTGTTTAATGGAGACATTTTAATTGGGTGTCTAAAGTAATTTTAAATTCAATTAATTTTTTTTTTTATGTTTTAATCCATGTGTCGGGTCTTAGAGTATCTCCATCCATGGGTCCTAGATAGATCTTACTTAAAAATGTTTCTTATGTGGAAAATAATTAAATAAAAAATGGGCTTTTAATCCAAGATCTGGATCCTATACGGGACACTTAAGATTTCGGATATTGGTGTTAGACACTGGACACGTGTCGATATCTGGTTGTTATGTTGTTTTTATTGGAAAAAAAAAATTAAAATTAAAGAAACAAAAAACATTTTTTTTTTTGCAATTCTCATAAATACCACTTTTTTATGTTTTTTTTCCAACCATACCATCAATTTTTAAAAGTTTCATAGATACCACATTTTTTCAAATATTCCAAAAATACCATAAAATTAAATTTAGTTTCAAATGGTCAAAACTAAACACTAAACCTACACCCTACCCCCTAAAACTATACTCTAATTGTACAATAGTTAACCAAAACCCAAAATTTTAAATTCTAGACTCTTTAAAAATCAATTTTTGTGTGTGTGATATTTTTGAAAATTTTGATTTTTTGTTTTTTGAAAAAATGGTATCTAAGGAACTTCTAAAAATTAATTGTATCTAAGGAACTAAAACTTTGTTTGGTGGCATCTTAGGAAATTTCTCATGTTTTATCCCGTTTATGATAAAAAAACATAATTTTTTTTTTCTAAGATCTTTTAGTTTTAAGATCCACCAATGGAAACAACAAAATTTAATTCACTTATTAAAAGTCTCAAATTTTCATCATCAACCATTTATATTAAATATATTTTTAAGACTAAAAAATATGGATCTATGGATGGAGATGCTCTGAAGTCTGAAAAAGATGCAATTTTAGACACTTTTCTGTTTTAGGATCTCTTGTTCCTAAATTTATTCTTATTTTAATCTGAAAACACTTTATTTTAGACACTAAAATGTATGCATTAAACATGCCAGGGTCAATTTTTTAGGTATCACATTTCATTTAGCAAGGCGTCGATCAAATCATATTCATAGGACACTTCTTGTTAAGTGTAATTTTGGGAGTGGCCACTATCTTTTCAGTTGATAGATTCCCTTTTATTATTACTGTTGGAATATTTTTGAAGACGACTTGGTCAAAGCATCTTTATTGGATACTTTTTGATATCTTAAACTAGTGTCTAATAAATATAAGTTAATATAATAATAGAATATTATGTCCTAAACTTTAGACTAGTATCTAATTTAAGATATTTTGTTTGTCAATAAGACACTCACACTTAATAAATTTAATTAAAATAAATTATAAGACACTTTCTTTTGAGTATCCATTAAGAATGCTCTCAGGGCGGTTAACAATTTATTTGCTTTGTCCATAAAGTCAAAAATATGGCACAAAAGGAAATCCGATTTTAGTAAAATTTGGAAAAAATTGTAGTTCAGATTCAAGTCGGTTCAGTGACGGCGACAACGAAAGTTCAATAGAATAACTTCATTTAGTTGGTGTCAAGTGCAACCAGAGGCTCATAGGTCCCACCAAAACATTAATCTTTGCCCGAGTAAATATTTTTCAAACCACATTTAATTTTTCTTCTACACATACTATTGACAATAAAATTTAGGGGATATTA
The DNA here is from genome assembly GCA_963576765.1 of Draba incana. Taxonomy (NCBI): domain Eukaryota; kingdom Viridiplantae; phylum Streptophyta; class Magnoliopsida; order Brassicales; family Brassicaceae; genus Draba; species Draba incana. Next base: position 31,645,771 of record OY755217.1, on the reverse strand, counting down.
TAAAATCTGCCATAAAATCCAAAAAACTTATAAAATCTGCCACAAATATACAAACCTTTTAAAATATGCCATGAACAGTACGGACGTCCACTGATTAAAGACGAAAAGGCCTTTAATGAATCCAGATATTTGCGAAAATGCCATTCTACTATTCATCATCTTCTCCATTTTTTGTTTTGTTTTTGAAACCATTATCTCTCTTCTCTCCCCTCTCTCTTTCTTTCTCTCCCTCTCTCTTTCTCTTTCTTTCTCCCCCTCTCTCTCTCTCACTCCGAGGCGATGGACGTCTACTGTGTCTCTCTCTCTCTCTTTTGTATTTCTTGTCCTCGTCTTGTGTGTGTCTCTCTCGTACTCTCTCATCTCTCTCGCTTTGCTCTCTCTTTCTTTCTATCTTTCTCTCTCCGGGATGATGGGCGTCTGTTTTGTATTTCTTGTCCTCGTCTTGTATTTTTTGTCCTATGTCTTGTATTGTTTGTCTTTTGTCTTATATTTTTGACTTTATTTTGTATTTATTATTCTCGGTCTTATATTTCTTGTCTTTCGATAACCACCATCCCATCCACCGTCACTGACACCATTAACCACCGTTTTTATAACCGTATGTGTGGTGGATATTGAAGGACAAGATGTCGCCAAACTAGACGTCCAATGGACGTCCACAAATTAGACGTCCTCTGTCTTAATCTACCACAAAATACTCTCTCTTTCTTTCTATCTTTCTCTCCCCGGGACAATGGACGTCTGTTTTGTATTTCTTGTCCTCGTCTTGTATTTTTGGTCCTATGTCTAGTATTGTTTGTCCTTCGTCTTATATTTTTTTACTTTATTTTGTATTTATTATTCTCGGTCTGGTATTTATTGTGTTCTGATAGCCACCATCCCATCCACCGTCGCTAACACCATTAACCACCGTTTTTGTAACCGTATGTGTGGTGGATATCGAAGGACAAGATGTCGCCAAACTAGACGTCCAATGGACGTCCACAAAAATAGACGTCCTCTGTCTTAATTTACTATAAAATAGATGTCCTCTCCCTTAATCTACCACAAAATAGACGTCCTCTGTCTTATATTTTTTGTCTTCTATCTTATATTTTTTGTCTAAGTTTGTATTTGTTGTTCTCGGTCTTGTATTTCTTGTCCTTCGATGGTCACCGTCTCCGGCTATGTCCACCACCGTCACTGACACCGTTGACCACCGTTTCTATAACCATATGTGTGGTGGACATCGAAAGACATGATGTTAGCAAACTAGACGTCCGTCTCTGAGGACAACTATGTAACTGAGGACGTCCGTCTCTGAGTAAGAGAAAGAGAGCACTTTATCCACTCATAGTAACTTCCTTGCCAATCCTTTAACGGGTCAAACCCGGCCACAACCACCATCGTTTTCGGGTAATCCAGATCCAAAAAGAATCCGGCACTTGGATTCGTCGTCATGTGGTCACGGCTTGATCCTTTTCAAAGAGAGAGAGAGAGGAGGAAGAGATGAGAGAAAATATTCCGCCAAGAAGAAAGAGAGAGAGAGAGAGAGAGAGAGAGAGAGAGAGAGAGAGAGAGAGAGAGAGAGAGAGAGAGAGAGAGAGAGAGAGAGAGAGAGAGAGAGAGAGAGAGAGAGAGAGAGAGAAAGATAGTAGATATTGGTTTCAAGAAAAGAGACAAAGCTTGAAAGAAAGAAAAATGGACAAAAAGAAAAATAGAAGAAGTGAGAAAGAGTAAGAAAGGTGGAGGGAGAAAAATGTAATTTTACCCCTCCACTAAAAGACAAAAGTTGGCAGATTTTAAAAGGAAGAGAGACTTATGGCAGATTTTGTAATGCTCCTTCCAATTTATGACAGATTTTGTAATTTGCACTAAATTTTAAGTGTAAAAAAATCCCCTCCCGCTCTATTAAAATATCCCACTATCGTATTGTATTTATCGTTTTTGATTCCATATATAATGTTTTTATGTCGACAAAAAAAATGTAATGTTTTTTTATAGATTAAATAGATTTTGACTTTAGATATGTAAAAGGGCAAAAAAAAAAAAAATCGCTTGTAGTCTTTCAAAACTCAAGGCAGGTTTTGCAACCATATATAGTTGTTGACGTTTTTACTCGTTATTTTGAAGAAGAATTGCAGACTCTCTGGCCAACTTAGCAACAAAAGTTGAAAGTATGAAATTCAAAGGGTTAATTAATTAGATGGATATAACAATTTTTAGTTTTTTTCTTCGTACTACAATTTTTAAGTTTTGTTTCGAAATTGAACATAATCAACAACAATATTTTACTTTGACAAAATCAATCACGTTTTTCTTTTATTTTTACATATTGAGGACATGTTATTTTTTATTTCTCGGTGACTAAAAATAAATGTACATATCACGTGCAGTTTATACAACTTGCAACCGCCAAACTTTTCATCTCAAGTTGTGACATAGTTCGACACACTGTTGCCAACGACTAACTACAAAATCACAACGGAGGTTAACGCTCCTACGGTGACAACGGAGGTGAGATTTTCGTTTCTTCTTCTCCTAGATCTGTTGTCTTTGTGACTTCTTCTTCCTTTCTTCAAGTTTTGTTAATTTCCTCACAGGAGGACGAGAAGAAGGCATGGGAGGCTAGGCTTATGAGGATGTATCAGATTACGGAAGAGAGAAAGACGAAGAAGAGAGAAGCGGAGAATCAGGCGAAGAGACAAAAAAAGGAAGTAAGTAAAAAAAACCATTGATTTTGTGGAATTTACCTATATAGATGCGTGTGACTTTTGATTTGATGCATTAAAAATACCCTATTGATGATGATGATGGATTTTGAAGAAGTTTTAGCCTTATTGATGATGATGATGATGATGATGATGATGGATTTTGAAGAAGTTTTAGCCTTATTGATAGTTAATAAAAAAAAGGGGGTTAATTAGTAATATAGGGAGGCACATTTTAAGACTTAATTGTGATTTGTGAGTATCTCTTTACAATTGGAAGAAATATGCACTTTTAACTACTACACTAATTCAGAAAATTGCTGAAAAGACCATATTGCCCCTGGAAAAGTTACAGTTTATCATCTGGAAGAGTATCTCCTTGAGTCGCAAAACCGTGTCGATCGACACCATCAGAACCTTCGTGTCAATCGACACACTCCTTGTGTCGCTCGACACGACTACCAGAACCCACATTTCTGGTTCGCGGATGTTACAGGTTTAGTGTTAAAAAAAGCATGTATGAGGCGCTGACGTGGCAGCGTGGGAAGAGAAGTCTTTTTTGCTGATGTGGCTAGCCTCATGTGCTCCAATCGTCGGAATCGAGTCGTGAGAGGAGGAACTCGATTATGGCCGATACATTGCTAGTTTCGATCGACACATTGTTGGTGTCGCTTGACACAACCAATTTTCTGGTTCCGAATGTTTTAAAATGCTATAATGTGTTTGTGGTAAATTGTGTTTTGGAAATTGTTGATTATGTTGTTGCCTAAACCTGCTTGTTACGCCTGTAGATGGTATGACCGTCTCTCTTATTCCTCACTAAGTATTCGTTCACTAAGAGCATCTCCATTGGAGATTTTTTTTATGTCTCAGAATATAAAATTATTAAAAGTTGGGTAAAATGAAGAAAAAGAGTGTTTTTGGTTGAAATAATGGGGTATATTGAAATATAAAATTAATAAAAGTTGAGTAAAGAGAGGAAATAGTGGAAGATTGTGTCTCCGGGAAGACATAAGAGTGTATGTCTTTAAATATAAAATTAATAAAAATTGAGTAAAAGAATGAAAGAGAAGGTATAAAATTGAGTAAAAGAATGAGAGAGTGTGTTTTTAATATTTTTTTATTCTGAGACATCAACAAAACATCTCCAATAGAGATGCTCTAAGGCTCACTAAACAACATAATCAACAATTTCCAAAACACAATTTACCACAAACACATTATAAATTTAATTTGTGTAAAAAAAAACTAAAATTCATCGCGTTATCTTTTTATCTCTCTCATAAACTCTCCGCATCCTTGGGTCATCATCACTAATAATCCTTGGGTCGATTAACAATTGTGGGCATTGAGAGCCTGGAAACTCATGCATTTTAGCTGGACTTCCGTCACCCACCAAGAATCGGATCCTTCACGGCGAAATCCTGCAGACGGGTTAGATATCTCGGCTTAAGATACAATTATCGGTGTTAGGCATCTAGCAATTTAGCCTCCTTTTTGTTTTGTTTCAAAAACAGGTTCTATTATGTCTTGAGATTCACGTGAACAACGGTTTACTTGTGGGAAAATCGGCAAGTGGCTTGTTTGTTGTTATGAGGTTCAGTTCCATCCATTCTGGATCTTCAGGTTCGTCCTAGTTATGGGTGGCTTGATTGATTAAGCTGCAAAATAAATTGATTTGTAGATTTTAAATATTTCATCAACAATCTATGTTCCTCCACAACTGCTCATATGAGAACGACGTTCCAATATAATATGTAGTCTTACCTTGCAATATTTTGATGCTGCAGAGGAACAAGGTCCGTAAGCTCTTACCTGTTAGTGCGTGCGGGATCAATCTTCTTCACCACAACTGTCTATCAGCAATCAAGTAAGTGTGGTTTTATATCTCATCTCATCTCCAATAAAAAGCACTGAATAATAATGGTACAAACATATTATATAGAAGCTTAACATCGGCTCAGATTAAGTAGCTTAGCGACAACGCTTGTAGTGTTTATGTAGTATTTTGCCTAGGCTGACATTTACCTAACTAATAATGGCCACGGCACGAGCAAAACAAGTTGTGCTTCTCTATTTACAAAAGCATTATAGGAAAATGTCTGTACAAAACTAAAATGTTATACTTCATGGGTTTTTTAATGGGAGTATAATCAAGGAAACTGACATCTATAACGTGTTTGTACGCTCAAAGCCAAAGCTAAACAATGGCAAAGCACATCGTGAGTGCGTTTCCTTATGCAATTCACAGATTCTATAGTGTATGATCCCTACTTTCCCACATCAGGGAAGAAAGATTGGTCGTATTGACACTGAGTCGCTTACCATTTTGTTGTTCAGGCTCAGGGCATTGGCGGCACAGACCTTTTCAGCTCTAATCACCAACATCAACCGTTTGCATCCTCTTCTTGAGGTAAAAAAAATCACAAGGCATACATCATTAGCCTCAGACATGATGACCATTCTTTCTCTTTCTGGCCTAGTGCTCTGTGTTTGACGTATTGATATTTCTTTTCTGTAAGATCGTTTCCGCATACCGATTCTCCTAGCGTGATACTGAACTCTCGGTCCTTAAAGAATGGCACGATTGGAATCTCAGAGGTGGTGCTGTTTTGGCAATGGGGCAGGATGAATCCTAGACCAAGACCACCAAGGCAGCGGATTCAGGTAGCAGAAACATACATAGCAATTGACCTAGTGGTGTATAGAATGGTATACAGAGCAACGTTTTAGTGAAGTTGAAGGGTGGTGTACGGGCATATACGGTATGCGGTGTTTGGGGGCATATATGCATTAATGGTGTACACCGGGTATATATATAACGCTGGTTTATGGTCTAAAAAGCTTAAAATGTGTTTTAAAGGTACTATATGAATGATGAACCTACTTGTATGTTTGTGATAGTGAATCTCTTCCGTTTATTATCTCATCTATAAAATTGGTTTTTGGTTCAATAAGCCTTGTAACAAATGTTGATTGCAATAATCAAAGGGTCAATTTGCTCTATAACTAAAAAAAAAATTAATAATCAACTAAGTAACAAAAATGGCTATATGTGGCCAAATAATGACAATTAAATTTAGGGCATATGGTTAGAATTTTATATATAATTTTTTTTTTATGGTTATTGATGCCAATTTCCCATTAGTTAGTTAAAGCTAAAAAAAAAAAATTGCTAGAGTAATTATAACTTCATCCGGATTAAATCTTAACACTAGCAACTAAATCGTCTTCTTCTTCTACGCCATTAAACAAATAAGGTTGGACTATTTATACAAGAAAAACCCATTACGTTTTTTCCATCCCTCACGTGTCTAAATAAACTGTAACTTTTCCAGGGGCAATATGGTCTTTTCAGCAATTTTCTGTATTAGTGTAGTAGTTAAAAGTGCATATTTCTTCCAATTGTAAAGAGATACTCACAATCTATGTTGCCTGGAAACGGAAACGGGTACGTGGAGACGAAACGTTTGGAAACGTGGAAACGAATTTTTAGAAAACATTAGGAAACGGGTACGTTTTGGAAATGCGTACACCTACATATATATATATATATATATATAATATCGAAATAATATTTAAAAAGAATTTGACTAACACTAATAAAATACATAAATATATTATATAGCTTAACAAAATTAAAAATTATGATGATTTTGTTGTTTTTCACCTGCAAAGACAAATTTTCACAATTTTGTTTACTTCTTCAAATATCTCCTTAAATCCATTTTGGATAATGATGGAGAGATAAGTCCAATGAAGACCATGGAGGCTGCTATATCAGGAGAAGAGTATAAGAAGCTTGTTGATGATGTTAGATCTCATGGGAGATAGAAGAATATGGGAAATATTGATTTTAGGGATTTAAAATCAAAAGTGGAGTAAAGACGAGTAATGGAACAGTTTTGAGTGATTCAAGTTGGGATTAAGTGAAGTTTGCACATCGTAAGGCATAGAACACAATAAAAAAAGGGAGAATCTATGTTGAGTTATGACATAGATTAAGAGAATCGTGGAGGACCGTTGTTGGGCATGACATAGGTTAAGAGAGATTGTGTGAGCTTTAGTTTTTGAGTAAGTTTTCTAAAGCAATAAAAGAGTGAGTCTTTTATAATCCCGTGTTCTTAAATGAGAAGAGAGCGATGGTGCAGAACACACTTGGAAGGGATCAAGTTCAAGAAGATGAGAGATCTCATGGGAGTTCAAGATTTGGAGAAGATGGAGTTCAAGCTTAAGGGGGAGAATGTTGGAGTAAGCTTGAAGAAAGCTTGAGTTAGAAGTTATCCTAATCCTACCGAGTTATGGAGAATAGGAAAAGAGCTATATTTATGAGTTATCTAAATATGTAAGTTTTCCTTTTAGGATTATGAATTAACCTAGAGTTCTCTCTATATAAGGAGATGTCAAAGTTGTGGCATAACTTATGAGTTTTGTTTAGAACTACGTGTTTGGCTTGATCCCTTCTAAAGGGTACGTAGGCAATCTTCTTCTTTAGAAGGTGCAGCCATTCAATAGGTCGTGGTGAGTACGGAGCCTTCTTTGCCACATCAAGAACAATCTTACAATCGAGCAAATATTCACCATTCTTCATTTCCAGCGCCTACGGTATAAGAGATTAATCAGCAATCGTACTTTCAAATAACTTATTATATGTATTTTTCCATCACAAGTATACTTTTCAAAATGACCACTTAAATACTTTTTTCATCATTACTATAAAACAACTCTCACCTTCTTTGCTCCGTCGGCAGAAGCAAACTCAACAAAGCCATAGCCCACATGCTTGCCCATGTTGTCTACAGTAAGTCGAACGTGAACAACTTCTCCAACATCTTTGAAGAAATCGATGCTGTATAAATGGAGGATAAAATATTAGTCATGGAAAACTTGCTCCAAGAACGAAAGAGGAGTATTAAAGGTGCTACTTACATATCTGATAATTCAGCTTGGCCAGAGAGACCGCTAACAAGGAGCGTCTTTTCTCTAACAGCAACTCCCTGGATTAAACGGCCAAGTAAATTAGCACGACTCTAAGGAGAAAAGAACTTAAACTATCTTTTGACTTTGTGCTAAACAGTTCTGTTATTAAAACGTCTGAGCCTGGCATATTTTAAAGATAATAAGAACATGTACCTCAACAAAAGCGGGAGTTTCATCAAATCCTTCTGCTGTCTCATCTTCTTCTCTCACAAGGTTTTGTCGTCGGAGGTAGTCTTCGTAACTGAAATTTACAAAAACCCTAGTGATCGAAAAAAATTTCAAAGAAGAGAATTTTGAGAAGAAAAAAAAAATTCGGATCTGGGCGTGAGAGAAATGAGAGAGAAAGTGAGATTTTTTTTTTCTTCATTAAGTCAGTGAACAGTGGCACGCTCGTAATGATTTTGGGAACAGTGACATATTTGATTAATTTTTGGTAAACAGTGGCATATTTGCAATTACCCCTTCGTTTATAAATGGTCGAAGTAAGATCAAATGTTCCAACGATTTTCTCATCAAATAAAACTATTGTTAATAAACTTAAAACATTTTTCATAATGTATTATTTCTTTCAAATTGTTATTTATTGAATACTAATGTTTAGTATTTATTTTACCAAATAAATAAGATTACACAGTTTGTTATGTAAGATATACAAAACAGTCATCATTTGGATTGTATATAGAAAATTATAATTCTTTAAAAATATACATTACATCTAAAATCAATTCGATTGTTAAAAATATCATATCACTAACTAAAGAAGGAATAAAAGAAAAAAGAAAAGTAAAAAAAGGAATTTAATATAAGAAAATATTAGCATTATGTACACTACATGTTTACGTGATAACAAAATGCCTTTTAAAAGTCTCACATTAAGTCCCACATCGTTAGAGTAAAAGGACACGTAGCAAAAATATTGTGTCCCACATCGGATAGAGAGATCTTCGGGTCTCTTCTTCCTTTCTTACATAATGAGAGTTTCCATTTTCCTTCCAAGTAAAAAACTTTTGTAGCAATGATGACTACCTTGTTACAACTAATTATTCGTTTTAAAAAAAAAACTGTAAAATCTGTTTTATTATTATAAATAAATTAAAACACTATTTTTATAAATCAAATTGTTATAAATCAAACACTTTGGGTTTGGGCTTTTACTGGTTGAGTTTTTTGTTTTTCTTTTAAAAAAAATATTATATACAAAGCTTGTGAAATCCAATTAGAGAAATTCCTTAAAATACCACCCAAAAAAAAGTTTTTTTTCTAAAAATACCACCACTTTTCAAAGGTTCCATAAATACCACTAAAAATTGCAAAAATACCATTAATTTTTAAAAGTTCCAAAAATACCACAAACTCAAAAATTGATTTTCAAAAGCTTAAAATTTAATTTTTTGGGTTTGGGTTAACTATTGTACAATTAGGGTATAGTTTTAGGGGGTAGGGTTTAGGTTTGGGGTTTAGGGTTTTAGTTTTGAATATTTAAAATTAATTTTAGTTTTGTGGTATTTTTGGAACTTTTAGAAAAATGGTATTTTTGGAACTTTTGGAAATTGGTGATATTTTTGGAACTAAAACCTATATATTATTGAGAAGCATTTTGGGAGCAACCACAAATTTTCTCTTCTTTATTTTTATTTATTTATTTCATTTTCTTATACTTATTATTAAACATATTTATTTCCAAATATACTTATTTTGATTACTATCACTCCAATTGTCAAACACAAATAAATTTTCCTAAACTTGCCAATATAAAAATATTTTGAAATTTTCAACTTACCAAAATTAAAATATTTCAAAATTATAGATTTAAATCATAGAATTAAATGTGAACAAAAATTTAACATATAAACAAAAAATTGAATTAAAATAAAATAAAACTATTTATTATCTTTTGAAAATATATGAGCATGTAAAAATATGTTTTTACATGTGTTATTTTGTTTGACAAGTAGATGTTTTCAATTTTTCATAAATGCACCTTTTTACAAGTAAAAAAAGTATTATTAATTAAATTTGTTGGTTTAATTATTTCACGGGTGGAACATTTGTATGCAAAGTAATCGCAAAATTCAAATATATAAATTGGGTCTTAAATTATGTATAATTATTCTTTATAATTTTTTTGTTAACTAAAAACTATTGATTTATTCGATAATCATTTTATCCCGTGTATAGAGGCGGGTAATTTTCTAGTTTTTATTTATAGCCGATAATATTAGACCTAATCAAATGATCTCATTGCAAAAAAGATATAAACAAGAAAACTATCGAGTAACTTTAGCGTGGAAACTATGGGAGTTAGATTGACAATTTTATTTACAAACACGCATTGTGTTAAAATTAGTTCATCTATTGTAATAAACTAGTTGACGTTTTCAAAATTGGAATAAGATATTTTTATTCTAATATTATGGCTGTAAATGAACGTATATTTGTTATAAATTATCTTACCTTTTTAACTCATATATAAAATTACGATAATTAGCTTATAAAGTCTCTACTATTTGACCTTTAACATGTTCGTTTTTTTTTCACTTTGGTGAGACAGATATGAAAGACTTAATCTACACAATCCAGTTGAGAAAATGAGAAAAAGTAAAATTGCGTCCCTTGGTAGATTATGGTTTTGTCAACCAAATCAGTTCAAATCTTACTAAGGTAATAACGAAGCCACATAGTGATTTAACACCAAACCATGCATTCAAAATTAAGCATATACTTTAACATACATTCATCCAAAAACTTAACTAGAACCTAAGTACTAAAATCAAGGTGCATTGCATCACAAGTTAAACACACCAAAGAGCTTCATCTTCTTACCCCATAATGTGCCCATCCTAGGTACCTCCTGCCAAATCATCTTCTTCTTCTATCAGTCGTCGTAAGAGAAAATAATCTTCTTACCGCAGAATCTTTCCATCAAAGGTACCTCCTGGATCGGTTTGGTCTCTAAATCATCGTCGTTATCTTCTTCTACCTGAAGGCTTTCTACCTTCGACCTGGATTATCAAAAACTTTAGTGATCTCTCCATGTATACCAAAACTCAAAAGACATACTTAAAAAGAAAATATTTAAACCCCTTACCAAAGCTTCTCTGCAAGGCTGTACCTATATTTACAAAATTTAATAGAGTTTGGGTTGTGTTTTGAATTTCTTTTCCGTTTTTTTTACTGTCATACCTTGGTGTTTCGTCAACTTTGACATTTTTAAACTCAATTTGTGTTTAAGACTTGGCTTTTTGAATAATTTTTTTTTTAATCTTTTGAACATTTTTTTTAGTATAATCATAAAATACGGGTACCCATTCGGGTACCCGATACCCGCTAGTACCCGACCCGAACCTGACCGTTTATTCGTTATACCCGAATGAGTTTTATAATTTTGAAAATGGGTACCCGACGAATATAACTACCCGCCTCGAACCCGAACGGTACCCGAACGCCCAGCCCTACTCGACTGTATCATCTTCACCGGAGATCACTACTCTTCCTCTCATAGCTTATCTCGTCGGGCCGTCGATCGATTCGGTGTCCAGCTTCACTAAATCCGCCGTTGAATGTCGTCGGAAAATTCATATTCCGATTATCCGAGCCAGCTATCGTCACGTTTCGTTCTATCTCGTTGTTTCTCGATTTTTCTGAGTTTTTTTTTCCGGAATCGTAGATTGTTGTTCTTCGTTTTGATCCATCGTACTTGATCATGATTTGGGATTTAGTCTAGCGAATATTTTTTTTGTCTTCGATTGAAATCATTCGTTCCTCGTTGTTGTTTCCGCTAGTATTGGGTTATGCATATTTGTTCTTAGAAATTGATGTCGTTGAGATCGTAAGGATTTGTTATGGTATTGTGAAGATTCAGTGCTTAATGATTTCGATTGAGGATGATTAGCTTGAAATTGGATTCTATAATGAAGGATTAGGTGAAGGAAACATGAAATCTAGTTGTAATATGGTGAAGGAAACATGATTCTCTAATTCTCTAATGAAGGATTAGGTGAAGGAAACATGATTCTCTAATTGGATCCAAATATTTGATTTACATCTTTGCACAATTGGCTTTTTGTAGACAATCTCAATAGAACAACTTCATATCAAGAATTTTGGAGTTATAAACACCTTTTTTTCCTGCAACTTCAACATTAAAAATGGAGTTTAGTTGCAAAGGACAACTTGTTTGTGAGGAAGAGTGTTGGTTACTTGTTTGCGATTCAACATGGTGCTAAGAAGATTTATGATATTGATGATCGTGGTGAAGTGATTGATGGTGATTTAGGGAAACATTTTGATGTTGAGTTAGTTGGTGTAGATTCTAAGCAAGAAAGATTTTGCAGTATAGCCATGAGAATCCAAATCAGACTGTGGTTAATCCGTATATACATTTCGGGCAACGGTCGGCTAAACTCTTGTCATTCTCATTCCATTCTTACCAATACTCTTCTCATTCTCATTATTCTCATTCTCTTTTCATTATTCTCCTTGCAAATCTCTTATTTTGTTTCTAATTAATTAGGGTTTGGTTTGTTTTTTCTCATCTCAACCATTCTTTTCTTATTATTGTACTTGTAAAACAACCAAAACATTCCGTAAAAATTTCTATAAATTAGGCAATAATTTCTTCCTTTCTTTTTACATTTCCAAATAATTTTACTTCAATTAACTTTTTCTTTTTCATCGTGTTTTTTTTTTTCAATCTCATGTTTTATCATATATATTACTTTGATTATTATCCATTTTACAAACATTTTAATTTTTTTTAATGAGACCGACACGAGTCTCACCACTGGAGACATATTAATTAACAGACTTTTATTGAGTCTCAAATAATAAATAATTTTTAAAAATAATAATAATTTATGTTTCGTGAGACCACAATTGGCTCACCATTGTGCATACTCTAAGGGAGCATATAATCTAGACAATAAACCATCTGAGCTATGAATTTTTTTGTAAATAATTGGCCCCTAAGATACTTAAACGGACTAAAGGCCCCAAGCATGTGCTTGGTCAGCCTCTATCCAAGGCCGACACTATCACATACCCCACTACGTTCCAAAGTAGACAAAGGAACACCATCTTCTGCTTCCATATTCTAGCTGATCCATCAGTTGATGTTGTAGCTAAGAACTCTGAGTCAAGACTACAACAAAAGATGCAAATATGAGAGAGATGCACACAATCGGATTCTTTTCACAATTTCCATTTACTTTTAATTTGTGGTGTATGACCAAAGTACCAAATCTTCATTATTTTTAAGACCAATTATGATTTAAATGAAAAAGAATTAAGAGGGATAATGGGGGAGAAGATTTGATTAGGTACCTAAAATCCATATCCCGGATGGATTTGTGTGCCTTTGGCTCATCCAAAATTACACGTAGATTTGGCCACCCCATAATTCTGAGACGTCCATCCCGAAAGGTAAGCTACAATCCTAGAAAAAATATAATCGCAACAGGGAAAGAACCTCTATTACTTTATAACAAGATCTAAGGTATGATTAAACTTCATTATAGCAAATGAAGATATCACATTATTTTTCAGAATAAATATATTTTAATGGTTTTCAAGACTTTTGAATTTTTTTTTTTCATATTAACATGAATTTTTGTACTTTTAAAAAAAATTTGTGGGTTTTGTTTTTATCTTCAAACATTATGATTTATATTTTTTAATAATAGGGCCTTTTTTTTAAATTTCGTGTCGGACCTTATAACTCTCAGGACCGGGTCTGAGTATACAAGACCCTCTTAAGACTTTTATATTCACCCGGTCATCCGTATCGTTCAGGTAAGTACGTAGTATCTTCTTGCTATGGATTTATATAGCAAAAAAAACTTCAAACTCCATTAAATCCATCAAATGACGTGAATCTGAAAGCTGATTTGGTATGTTAATTTTCAGGGTGAATCCGAAATGATCCATTGTCTCAATAGAGCGTCAATATGTTAAAGCAATTGGTATGTGTATCATCAATGAACTGAATCAATGTTACATACGTATAACATGCATGACTCTCTTTCGCAATTAGCATTAGCACAAATTGTAGTCACGTCTTTGTCTATTTTCACCCCAACTTTTGTTTTTAGTACAGAGTTACAAACACGTCGTTTTAGCAGCTAGGCACGGTAAACGTAGATTAGGAATTCGGACATGTGCTTTTACTACTGTCCCAAAACAAAAATAAGAACCGTAAACAAACGTGAAAACCTGAAAGGACTTACTCATAAAGGTTCATACAAGTAAATTAAAAGAAACTTACATAAATTGTTTCGAGATACGTATAATATATATCTCTAGGCGTCAAACTTATTTCGTTTCATGTAAAGTGAAAACCCTAAGCGGTATGGTATTTTTTTCTTTCCATTTTGTGCTCCCTCAACAATTTCCTAATATGTACCAAGACTTGGCAGCTATAATGGCAAACAAGCCCGTTACCAAGGGCTAAATCTTACTAAATCAGAGTCCCGAAACAGGGGGAATTAAAACAGATCGCTTCGGGAAATCTTTGAGCTAAACCATGCCAAGTTTGAGGTGCATTTCGTGATGATTTATATAACCCTGAAACAGAGTCCCTAAACATGGGAGTTAAAACAGAGTCCCTTGGTAGATTATGATTGTCAACCAAATGAGTTCAAACCTTACTAAGGTAATAACGAAAGGCAAACAATTATTTGACACCAAATCCATTCAAAACTAAGCATATACTTTAACATTCATACAAAAACTTAACTAGAGCATAAGTTAAAAAACAAAGTTGCACTTCATCTTCTTCTATCAGTCCTCTTGTAAGAGAGGATAATCTTCTTACCGCATAATCTGCCCATCGTACCTCCTGCCAAATCATCTTCTTCTTCTATCAGTCGTAGTAAGAGAAGATGATCTTCTTACCACAAAATTTTTCCATCAAAGGTACCTCCTGGATCGGTTCGGTCTCTAAATCATCGTCATCATCTTCTTCTACCTGAAGGCTTTCTACCTTGGACCTGCAATATCAAAAACCTTAGTATACCAAAACTCAAAAGACAAACTCAAAAGGAAAATATTTAAATCCCTTACCAAAGCTTCTCTGCAAGGCTGTACCTATATTAACAAAATTTAATATCGTTAATCTTCTGTAATGACATCAAAATTTAAAACTATTACCAATAAGTTAAGAGAAACAAATCAAGTTACTTGGGTCGGAGAGGGTACGGAGCTGTCTCAACCACGTCAAGAGTAAATTCACGTCCGTTCTTCCTTTCCAGCGCCTACAGTAAAAAAAGAACAATTAATCAGCAATCCTACTTTCAAATAAGTTTTTCTTGTGTTTTCAAAATGACTAGTCAAATACTTTTCCTCGCTACTATAAACTCATCATAAGTACTCTCACCTCCTCAGCTTGGTCAGCAGAAGCATACTCAACAAAGGCACAGCCCACATTGTCACCATTGACGTCTACAATAAGTCGAACGCGAACAACTTGTCCAATTCTACTACCGAAAAAATGGATGCTGTAAAAATGTGGAGGGTAAAATATCAGTCAATGAAACACTTGCGCAAAGAACAAATGAAGAAAATTAAAAGGTGCTACTTACATAGTATGCATTTTAGTTTCGAGAGGGAAATCGGAAACAAAGATCGTCTTTTGTTTGGCAGCAATTTCCTGAATTTAAATCACATAACAACAAAAAGTAGATTCAATCCTCGAATAAGTCATGTTTCTTCCGAATCACATATTTTGGAGATAATAAGAACACGTACCTCAAGGAAATCGGGGATTTCATCGAGTCCTTCCTCTGCCTCATCTTCTTTTATCAAAAGGTTTTCTCGTCGAAGGTAGTCTTCATACCTGGAATATTTAAAACCCTCGTCATCTCTCCAAAAACTTGCTCTTGAAAACAAACTCAAGCTGCAAATAGTTAAAATCACTTACCAAACCTTGTGATCTATGCAGTACCTAATCAACAAAAACATTTGCGTTAATAATGGCATCAAAAACTCCAGCAATAAGTTACAGAAACAAATCAACATAACATGGAAAAATTAATTTACTTGGGTCGTGGTGAGTACGGAGCCTTCTTTGCCACATCAAGAACAATCTTACAATCGAGCAAATATTCACCATTCTTCATTTCCAGCGCCTACGGTATAAGAGATTAATCAGCAATCGTACTTTCAAATAACTTATTATATGTATTTTTCCATCACAAGTATACTTTTCAAAATGACCACTTAAATACTTTTTTCATCATTACTATAAAACAACTCTCACCTTCTTTGCTCCGTCGGCAGAAGCAAACTCAACAAAGCCATAGCCCACATGCTTGCCCATGTTGTCTACAGTAAGTCGAACGTGAACAACTTCTGCAACATCTTTGAAGAAATCGATGCTGTATAAATGGAGGATAAAATATTAGTCATGGAAAACTTGCTCCAAGAACGAAAGAGGAGTATTAAAGGTGCTACTTACATATCTGATAATTCAGCTTGGCCAGAGAGACCGCTAACAAGGAGCGTCTTTTCTCTAACAGCAACTCCCTGGATTAAACGGCCAAGTAAATTAGCACGACTCTAAGGAGAAAAGAACTTAAACTATCTTTTGACTTTGTGCTAAACAGTTCTGTTATTAAAACGTCTGAGCCTGGCATATTTTAAAGATAATAAGAACATGTACCTCAACAAAAGCGGGAGTTTCATCAAATCCTTCCGCTGTCTCATCTTCTTCTCTCACAAGGTTTTGTCGTCGGAGGTAGTCTTCGTAACTGAAATTTACAAAAACCCTAGTGATCTCTCCACCCAATGTGCTTTTGATAATAAAATTTAAAAGGCAAATAGTTAAATCCTTTACCAAAGCTTCTCTGCAAGGTTGTACCTAATCAACAAAAACAGTAGCGTTAAGTCTTATGTAATGGCATCAAAATTCTGACAATAAGTCTCATAACATGGAAAACCAATTTACTTGGGCCGTGGAGGGTATGGAGCTTTCTTAGCCACATCAAGAAAGATCATATGATCGTGCAAATATTTACCATCCTTCATTTCCAGAGCCTTGTTTGCTTCGTTAGCAGAAGCAAACTCAACAAAGCCATAGCCTACATGCTTACCCTCATGGTTTACAATAAGTCGAACACTAATAACTTCTCCAACGGAATTGAAGAATTTTTTGCTATAAAAGTGAAAGGAAAAAAATATCAGTCATGAATAACTTCCAAGAATGTAAATTTGAGGTGCTACTTACATATGTAACATTTTAGTTTGGGGAGAGAGATTGGCAACAAACAGTACTCCCTGAATTTAACAGTCAAGTATGTTAGCACGACTCGGCGAGAAAGACTTAAACTGCAGAACAAGTCGCACGTACCTCACCACCATCGGATGTTTCATCAAGTCTTTCCACTGCCTGATCTTCTTCCATCATAAGGATTTCTCGTCGAAAGTAATCTTTGGAACTGAAATACCAAAAAACTTCACCCAATTGTGCTCTTGAAAAGAAAAGAAAATCAAGATGCGAATAGTTAAACCACTTACCAAACCTTGTGATCTTTGCAAAACCTAATCAACAAAAATAACAGCGTTAAACTTCTGTAATGGCATCAATAGGTTACAGAAACAAATCTCCATAACATAAATCAATTTACAACTGTATTGGTGAAGGGTATGAATATTTCCTAAGCACTTTGAGAAAAATCTCTTGACCGAGCAAGAATTCCCTATTCTTCTTTTCCAGCGCCTACCGTATAAAAGACTTAATCAGTAATCATACTTTCAAATTAACTAGTCATAAAATCGGAAATGGTATAAAATAAGTCTCACCTTCTTTGCATCTTCATCAGAAGCAAACTCAACAAAGCCATAGCACCTAGTATCACCCAGGAAGTTAACAACAATTCGAACACGAACAACTTGTACAACATCTTTGAAGAAATCAATTCTGTAAAAGTGGAGGATCAAATTATCAGTCATTGCTCCAATGTTAAAAGGGGAGAACCAAAGTGGAGTTCCAGGATCTACTTACATATCTCTTATTCCAATGTTGTTATAGAGATTGGCAATAAATAGCGTCTTTTTTGTTACAGCAACTTCCTGAATTTAACAGAGGAGAAAAGAAGATGGTTAATGAAGGCATAAACTTGTAGAAGACAGAGTAAAGAAAATTGTTATCAAAGAAAAAGAGGATTTCGATCCATCTTAGGTTACCTTCTCATCGGATGTTCCCTTATGTCTCTTCAGAAACTGTTTGGTCACAAAATCATCTCCCAGCTTTCGCTTAACTAAAAGAAGAGCAGCAAAATCAAAACATCCCCAATGTTTAGAGCAGCAAAACTTTGGCTGATTTATGGTATAAAACATTAGATTAGAGAAACAAACCCAATAAGTTAGCTTCGGCGGCGGATTTCGAGCTGGAGCTGGCCATGGAGAAGATGAAAACCGCGACGGCTTAATTTTTGGCCAAGAGTTGAGAGAAGCAATAATAAGTTATATACCCTAGAAATCCACTCATGAATAAGGAATATATATATATAAAATAAAACAATAAACTGGTTTGTTTTGGGTTGGCTTGGCTTGGGCTGGGCTTTTATTTGGTTGGGTTTATGTGCACCGTGATTTCATATTTAATCACGGTACAGTACTATCTACTAGACGTTGAAATGTTAATTTGATCGGTCGGAAACAAAAAAAAAAGAAAAAAAGGTATTTACAAGATGGGTCAATTTGCAAACAAACATTTTTTTTTTTTTTTGGGTTAGTTTATCTCTCTAAAATTTTCCTCTGACCTCTCTCCTCCAAACAGAACTCCGGTAGAAAATTGAGGTGGTTTGCCCGGTGGCCGGATTAGCTGGTGTCGTGGCTGTATATATTTTCTGTTTTAGTTTGTTTTATCCGGATATCTGGTTTCCAGCTAGTCCTTTTGTGTAAGATATTTCCGATTAGATGGAATCCTATTTCCATTTAATCGGAATCCCCCTTCCGCTTAGACGGATTTTCTTTCCGGTTCTCGGATTTTGGATTCTGGATTAAACTCAGTTTCATCTGGATTGTTTTTGTATCTTCTTCCTTCCTCTTTGTTTTAAGCATCAATTTCATTTGTTTTAGATTCAAATCCCCTTTCGTTACGGGCTTAATTTTCCAGGACATAAATCTCTATACTTTAGCCTTATGGCTAATTAGAAGTAGAGTGTCTCGATCAAGACCAAATTCGTTTGGTTGCTATTTCGAGATTTCCCTAAATCTATAAATTAACGTTAAAGGAGATTTGATTCATCTGATGAAGTTGAGGAAGGTGCAATCCTATGTTCACGATGAGCACGATGAGAACCCATAATGAAACTATGAATTGATTTTTCTCGTAATCGGATCTAATTAAAAGTTATAAACTAAAGCTCACTCATATGTGTGATAGATCGGCAAGATCGATTCATGGTGATCTTATTTGCGATGATTAGAAAAACAAAAAATAACATTATATAAAAATACCCACATGCAGATCAACTTTGGTTTCTTGAATCTCATGCGCCCTAAATAAGTTTCTTGATTAAATGGGTACATATATACACTTACGCGGGATCGCTATACTCGTAGAGCTTGTCACTTGTGGAGAAGATGATAAGTGCAACAACCTCTACATCACAGAACAGAGAGTTCCTACTTTTTTGGGCAAACTTTTTTTTTTTTCTTCCAAATCATTTAAACGCGTAGATAGCGACATTAGTTTCACTACAAGAAAACAAGTTCATTTTTGACCAAAACAAAATGATTGAAATAGTTATTGACTAATTTTTAACCAAAATTTGATGAAAATTCGAATTGGTTAAAATATGATCAAAAAATTTCGACAATTTTAAGTGGTAGGTAAATAGTCAAAATATTTTGACCAAATATTGACTACAAAAAATAATGGTCATAAATTAGTCAAAAAAGCTTGACGAATAATACTTGACATAAATTGGTCAAAACATTATCTACCAAATATCGACTATATAAGTAATTCGTTTATGAGGAATTTTGAGTTATGCCACTATTAGCATGCCACTTTTCAATTATGCCACTGTTTTAAAATTATTACCAGCGTGCCACTGTTCACTTAAATGAAAAAAAAAAACAGATATATTATTCTCTCTCATCTCTCTCACGTTCATCTCCCAGATCCAAAAATTTTTTTCTCATCCAAATTTCGTTTTTTCTATCACTGAATTCGATTCTCGTCATCTCTAATTTCACTATCTCTGATCTCTGTCTCGATTTCCGCTAAGAAGATTTGAGAAGACGAGAAGATTTGAGAAGATTTCCGCTAAGATTCGAGCAGATTTAGGAAGAAGAAGAAGAAAAAATAAGATCTCAAAGCAAATTCAAACACAAACAACTGTAAATTTTTGAGTTTGGGTTAACTATTATGCATTTAGGGTATAAATTTTGGGTGGGGGGATGGGGGAAGGGTTTTGCCTTTACTTTATAAAACTGTAAAAAAAATCTTATAAAACTGTTAAAAAAATTATAAAGTTTTTAAAAGGTTTAGTAAAACTGTTAAAAAAAACTTATAAAACTATTTAAAAACCGTGTAAAACTGTTTATAAGGTTTTTGTAAAGTTTTATAAGGGTTTTAAACAGTTTTATAAGGTTTTTAAACAATCTTATAAACCTTTTAAAAACTTTACAAACCTTATAAAAACCTTATAAACCTTTTAAAAACCTTATAAATTATCAAACTGTTTAGTTTTTAATGACATGTAAAAAAGTCTTATAAAACTGTTTAAAAACTTTATAAAAACGGGAAAACCCTAAAAATAACAAAAACCCAGATTTGACAAAAAAAAAACTAAAACCCAGATCTGACAAAAAAATAACCAAAATCCAGATCTGAACAAAAATCGAATCAAAAGCTCAAATTTGTAACCCAAATCGAATCAAAAGCTTAGATTCGTGACCAAAATCCAATCAAAAACTCAAATTTGTAACCAAAATCGAATTTTTTTAAAAAAAAATCATGGATTGAACGTCTTCTTCTTCTTCTTCTTCTTCTTCTTCTTCTTCTTCTTCTTCTTCTTCTTCTTCTTCTTCTTCTTCTTCTTCTTCTTCTTCTTCTTCTTCTTCTTCTTCTTCTTCTTCTTCTTCTTCTTCTTCTTCTTCTTCTTCTTCTTCTTCTTCTTCTTCTTCAGGAAATCAAAATCGATTGAAAGAATTTACAGAGATTTACATGGACGAAAGAGAATCGAAAATCCTAGATCCATAACCCAAATCCGATTTGCAATTTCAAAGAAGAGAATTTTGTGAGAGAAAAAAAAATTCGGATCTGGGCGTGAGAGAGATGAGAGAGAAAGAGAGATTTTTTTTTTTCATTAAGTCAGTGAACAGTGGCACGCTCGTAATGATTTTGGGAACAGTGGCATATTTGATTAATTTTTGGTAAACAGTGGCATATTTGCAATTGCCCCTTCGTTTATAAATGATCGAAGTAAGATCAAATGTTCCAACGATTTTCTCATCAACTAAAACTGTTGTTAATAAACTTAAAACATTTTTCATAATGTATTATTTCTTTCAAAATGTTATTTATTGAATACTAATGTTTAGTATTTATTTTACCAAATAAATAAGATTACACAGTTTGTTATGTAAGATATACAAAACAGTCATCATTTGGATTGTATATAGAAAATTATAATTCTTTAAAAATATACATTACATCTAAAATCAATTCGATTGTTAAAAATATCATATCACTAACTAAAAAAGGAATAAAAGAAAAAAGAAAAGTAAAAAAAGGAATTTAATATAAGAAAATATTAGCATGTATGTACACTACATGTTTACGTGATAACAAAATGCCTTTTAAAAGTCTCACATTAAGTCCCACATCGTTAGAGTAAATATCAGCACTTTTGTTATCAAGTATATAAATCCCATATTAAGTCCCACATCGTTAGAGTAAAAGGACACGTAGAATTTTTCTATATATAAATAAGGATCTTCATATTATGCTTGTATCATTAAACGGGCTCATTATAGTACAAGAAATTGAGATAAAGATAGCACATAATAATAGCGTTTTTAAATTTTCTGCTATAAAAGAGTTTGAGACAAATCTTTCATAGCGTTTGCGAATGACAAGTGCTATCTAAAGTTTGGCCGCGAAAAAATTGATCTGAAGCGGGATAAAAGTTTTGTCTAACATTGCAGATGCCAATTTTTAGTGCTATGGTAGGTGTAAGCGGGATAATTTTTTTCGAAAGCCCGGGCTAATTTTTTTAACGTGGTTAATTAAAAAAAATAACAAAAAAAAAAATTAAAACACTTAGACAAAATTCGTGCTTCATTCCTCTTTCACTCCTCTTTCTTTAGCTCTCTTGCACGAGTCTTTCACTCCTCTTACTGTAAGAAAAAATTGGGTTTTCGTTGGATCTTGACCATATTCGTCGTCGTCGGCCTTCGGATTTAAGTTTGACAGGTAAAAATTTAGGTTTTATGGTCAATTCTTGTTTCTGGGTTCGTGGGTTTGTGTCGATTTAGGGTTCTTAGATTGCAACGAGGAAATTCTGGGTTCGTGGGTTTGTGTGGATTTAGGGTTCATGGGTTTGTGTCGATTTTGGGTTTGTGGGTTTGTGTCGATTTAGGGTTCTTAGATTGCGAGGAGGAAATTTTGGGTTCGTGGGTTTGTGTCGAGTAAGGGTTCGTGGGTTTGTGTTGATTTAGTGTTCGTGGGTTTGTGTCGATTTAGGGTTTCTGGGTTTGTCTCGATTTTGGGTTCTTAGATTGCGACTAGGAAACTAACACTTCTCGATTGTATTCATGCGTAATCCAAATTTTTTTTTTCCTGATTTTGAGTGAAATCTTTGCAGATTCTTGAGTGTTAGAGTAATCCAATTGTTTTTTTCTTTTCTTGTTACAGATTCTACTCGCCCTTTTTGCAGAAGACTCTAGCTAACTGGTAATATTGTTATTCCTTTTTGTAACTGTTCTTGTGACATATTTCTTAACAAATTGCTGATTTTCTATATGTAAGTGTCTGATCAATTGTTTTTTGCTAACCTATGTATATAATTCTTTGTGGAGTTGTGTTGTGTTTGGTGTAATATGGAGAAGTCATGGGTTTGGTTACCTAGGTATGAAACTCTATGTCTTATCTTTATACTTTACATTTCAAATGAGTTTCTAAGTTATTTTGATAGTTGGAATTCATGGTTTTCTTTACAGGAATAGCCTAGAGTATACTGAAGGGGCCCAAAAGTTTGTGAATGAAGCAGAGAAGTTTCTGGGTTATCCTAGTGAGATTTTCTGCCCATGCATTGATTGCCGCAATGTTAGTCATCAGCCTACAGATACTGTATTAGATCATTTGGTGGTTCGAGGGATGGATCATAAATACAAGAGGAAAACATCGTGGAGTATCCATGGAGACACAGAGGAAACTCAGAAGGATGATGGTCAGATTTCTGGTTTGGATGCTTATGACCTGTTTAAGACTGTCTACGAGGATGATGAAGATAGTTCACAGTCACCGAATCCTAACGGATCTCAGTTTGACACAGAGGAGTCTGAGTTTCGTAAGAGGTTGAGTGAAGCTGAAGCACCACTGTATTCGACGTGTCTCAAGTACAGTAAACTATCTGCAATAATTGGTTTGTATCGGATAAAGGTGAAGAGTGGAATGTCAGAAAATTACTTCGATCAGCTTTTGAAGATGATCCATGAGATGCTACCAGCTGACAATTGATATATCATGGTTTTTACCTGTTTTTAACCATGATATAAGTTGTTTTTGTATAGTCTTTTTGGTGTTTTTGGTGTTTTTAAGAGTCTTTTAAGGTACTTGATCGTTTGGAGCTAAAAGGAGCATTTTGGAGCAATTTGGATCAATAAGGAGCAAAGAGCTGAAAAGATCAAGTCAAAGTCAAACAGAAGGACAAGCGTCGATCGACAGGGATCATTTGTGTCGATCGACACGCGTTTTGGCGAAAACAAGAATTTTCCAGTGAGTCAAGCGTCGATCGACAGGTCTTTCATGTGTCGATCGACACGGGTGTTTAATGAAGAGAATTCCTTATCGGGCCGAAGTTTCCAGACGTTTTCCCTAAAGCCCAAGCCGACTTTTACCTTTCCTATATATAGTTTTATTCCAGTTTTTCAGCCATTATGCTTTTTATTATTATTGAGACTTAGCAAGAGATTTGGATCCAGAGCTTTTAGGGAGACAAGTTCAGACTCTTTTCAGAGATTTCTTCGAACCCTTTTGTATCTCTATCTTTATCTTTTAATGCAGTATTATTCAGTTATTATGCTTGTTTCAATCATCATGTCTGAGTAATCTACTAGTTAGGTTTAGGGTTTTTCAAAGGCTGATGATAAATTGTTAGAACTTTATTACTGTTGGGATCAATCTAATTTGTGTTCTTCACCTTGATAGTTTTAATTCTATTTTAGGATTGATCACCCTGAATTAGATATGTTAGGTTGATGGATAGATGCGAGAGCATTATTAGTTAACTGGAACAACATCATTGGTGAGCAAAATAGCTATTCGCAAAGGAATTTGGCTTAGTTATTTTGTGAACATATCGAAACTGCTTGTTAATGCTTGATTAGATTTATAGAACTCCCAAAGGAATTTGGTTTGCTAGGATCTAATCATTGATAACTTCTGCAACGAGAGTTGATTAGTTTTACAATTGATTTCGAGTTTAAGAACGGTTCTTAATAAATATTCCGACAGTAATTTAGTGCTTCGATTTAAAGTCACGCCTGCGAATCACCCGATGCCTAGCGCTTCGTCTCATTGAATTAAACAACAACAATCATCATTTGTTTATTTCACTTAATTGTTTTTTCACTTAATTGCTTTTTCATTACAACTTTATTTACTTAGTTTAATTTGAATTTGGAATTTTACTTTGTGATTCTTTTCCCTGTGGATTCGATCCCTAAGTGCTATACGATCTCTTAATTTGAGAGAGTAGCTCAGGGTAAATTTGAGCATATCAAATTTTGGCGCCGTTGCTGGGGAAATTGAATTCACTATTAGAATTTCAATTATAGAATTTTGTCTAAGTTTTTCTTTTTGTTTTTAGTTTACTAACTAGTTTCTTTTTGTTTGCTTTTTGTTTTGGGTTTCAGGTGTATGCCAAAACACGTCACAAGAAGCACAACAGACAAGGAATTGGTTGGATTCGATCTTGACCAGTTAGCTCTTTTAGAACGTACGAACAGGAAAGCAGCAAGGAAATCTAAGATGGCAGAGGTACAACCAATCATCTTGATAACTGGAGCAGATGGGGTTCTACGTGACCCAGAAGGGTTCAGATACAATGCAGCTGGACAGAGGATTGATGATGATGGGAACGCAATCGTCCAGGCTGTTCAGGGTAACACGGCTGTCGCTCGACAACCAGCGCAGAACGGACGTGGCCAGACTTTGGGCGATTACAATCGTCCAGATCAGTTTTATGCTAACCGAGCTGCAATTCGCCCACCTCCGTTTCAGAGAAACGACTTTGAGTTGAAGCCTGTTTTCTTCAGTCTTGTGGCTCAGCATCCTTTCCATGGGCTTCCACACGAACACCCCATGGATCATATTGAGAAGTTCGAGGACTTGGCATCGAGCATTAAGGCTAATGGAGTGTTAAGTGACTATCTTTTCTGCAAGCTGTTTCCTTACTCACTGGGAGGAGATGCTTCGTACTGGCTAAAGCAACTCGTGCCGGGATCTTTGACTACTTGGGAGGACACCAAGAATGCATTCCTCAACAACTTCTTCGATGATGCGAGATCAGAGGACTTGAGGATGAAGATTGCTACTTTCCGTCAGCAGGATACTGAGGCATTCAAGGCTTCATGGGCACGATTCAAGTCATACCAGAGAGATTGCCCTCATCATGGATTCAGTGATATTCAGTTGCTTAGGATCTTCTTTAATGGAGTGGATTGGAGATATCAGATGACACTAGATGCTGCAAGCAGTGGGAATTTCACGACAAACTCTCTGGAAGATGCTATTGCGCTTATTGAGAACTTGGCTTCAAGCAACAGTAGTAAGAACGCCGACTTTGAGAGGAAGAAGCTCAATGGGAACCGTAGTAGTGGTCAATTTGCTCAAGAAGTTAAGTCCAAGATTGACGATGTGCATAACTTTCTAGTGGGAAAGAAGTCAGTTCACTTTGCTCAAGAGGTTGAGACATTCGAACCAGAGGTTAGAAATGAAGAAGAAGGTGTGAACTACGTTAACGGTACTGGATTTCAGAATCAGAAGTATGGGAATCAGCAAGGGAACAAAAGCTACCAGAGTAATTACAACAACAACTTTCAGAGACCTTCAAGCCCGCAGTACCAGAAGAATGACTTTCAGAAGCCATTCCAGAGTAATAACTACACAAGGACATACGGTTCTTCTTCTTATCAGACGCCTCCTGCTACGACTCCAGATAACGAGATGAAATCCATGCTTGAACAAATCTTGGAAGGTCAACAGAAGATGACCGTTAGCTTTAACGGAAAGATGGATGACATGTACTGGGATTTAAATGGGAAATTTGAATCTCTCAGCACTCATGTCAAGAAGCTCGACACACAAGTTGCTCAGACTGCAGAATCAGTGAAAAGACAGGATGGATTTCTTCCTTCAAGGACGGATACGAATCCCAAACGCAATGCTATGACTATCATGACACACAGTGGGAAGACTCTCCAGGGGCCTGAATTGAAGAAAGGGATAAGAGAAGAACAGTTGGTCGCGTTTGAGGAGCTTGAGGGTGAAGAAAATTTTCCAGAGGCTTCTCCGTCGATCGACGCAGCTGGCTGTCGATCGACACAAGATGCGAGTCGATCTCCAAAAATTCCAGAGACTCCAGTGTCGATCGACACTCCTCCACCTGTCGATCGACACGAGTCTCGCACATGCCCTGATTCTTCAAAATCTTCAGATAAGACAGAGGAACGAGTCTACAAGCCCAAACTTCCTTACCCTAAGAGCAACAAGAAGTCTAAACAGGAGCTAGAGGATGCTAGATGCAAGGCTATCATGGATAAAATCATCGTTGAGCTTCCTTTGATTGATGCGTTAAGATCAACACCAGTGATCCGACGATATGTGAAGAGGATGGTTACTAAGAGCTTGAGTCTTGAAGAGGGTTGCGCGATGATCTTAGAACAGGTTAGTGCAGTGATTCAGAATAGAATTCCAGAGAAACTAACACATCCAGGAAGCTTTGTTTTGGATTGCTTGATCTTTACGGAAAGGTTTCCTCGTTCTTTATGCGATTTGGGGTCTAGTGTCAATTTGATGCCACTTTCAGTTGCTATGAGCCTTGGGATGACTGATTTTCAACCCACTAGGATCTCTCTCATCCTAGCAGACAGAACGGTGAGAATCCCTGAAGGAGTCCTTGAAGATGTTCCAATTAAAGTTGGACAATGCATGATACCTACAGACTTTGTGGTTCTGCAATATGGTGAGGAACCAAAGGACCCTCTTATCTTGGGACGACCCTTCTTGGCTACAGCTGGAGCAATGATTGATGTCAAGGGAGGAAGGATCACACTCAATGTGGGCGAGTTAGAGATGAAGTTCGACATGGATAAGATCATGAGGAAGCCTACAATAGAGGGCCAAACTTTCTATGTTGATACCTTGGATCATCTAGCAGAGGATTACTTCCAGGAGATGCACTCTACAGATCCCTTGGAAAGGGCATTGATCAATTTTACGTCAGAGATAGAGTATCTGGATGAGACTGCTGCGGGTTATGCTTCAATGATGAATGCGAGTCAGCAGGTTATGCAAGTGGTTGCTAACAAGGAACTGGTTAAAACTCCTGTGAAAGCTGCAAGGGTTAGCGATTGGAGCGAGGAGAATGCTCCTAAAATCGATCTCAAACCACTTCCTGCAGGGCTAAGGTACGCATTTCTTGGTGCAAATTCATCTTATCCTGTCATTGTTAATGCTTCTTTGAATAACGCAGAACTCACGTGATTGCTAATGAGGCTGCGCAAGTTTCGCAAAGCTCTTGGCTATTCTCTTGATGACATTTCAGGTATTGCTCCAGATTTGTGCATGCATAGGATTAACTTAGAAGACGAGTCTAAGTCATCAATTGAGCATCAAAGGCGACTGAATCCGAATCTGATAGAGGTTGTTAAGAAGGAGATCATGAAACTCCTGGAAGCAAGGATCATCTATCCCATCTCAGACAGTGCTTGGGTCAGTCCAGTTCATGTGGTTCCTAAGAAAGGAGGTGTCACAGTGGTGAAGAATGAGAAGAACGAGCTGATTCCTACAAGGACAGTCACTGGTCACCGGATGTGCATCGATTACAGGAAGCTTAACTCAGCCACAAGGAAAGATCATTTTCCTTTGCCTTTTATTGATCAGATGTTGGAGAGGCTTGCGAATCATCCGTATTACTGCTTCTTGGATGGCTACTCAGGATTCTTCCAGATCCCTATTCATCCAGATGACCAGGAGAAGACCACTTTCACTTGTCCCTATGGCACTTTTGCATATCGCAGAATGCCTTTTGGATTGTGCAATGCTCCTGCAACTTTCCAGCGCTGTATGATGTCTATCTTCACGGATATGATAGAGGATTACATGGAGGTTTTCATGGATGATTTTTCAGTGTATGGATCCTCTTTCAAGGACTGCTTGAACAATCTAGAGAAGGTATTAGCTCGATGCGAGGAAAAGCACTTGGTTTTGAACTGGGAAAATGTCACTTTATGGTGAAAGATGGCATAGTGCTTGGACATAGAGTTTCAGAGGCTGGGATTGAAGTGGATCGCGCAAATATCGAGGTTATGACAGGTCTTCAACCGCCTAACGATGTCAAATCTGTGAGGAGTTTTCTTGGACACGCTGGTTTCTACAGAAGATTCATCAAGGATTTCAGTATGATTGCAAGGCCACTAACAGCTCTGCTCTGCAAGGATATCAAGTTCGAGTTTTCTGAGGAATGCCTATCAGCTTTTGAGCAGATTAAGAAGGCTCTAGTGAGTGCTCCTATAGTGCAACCTCCTGACTGGGATTTGCCTTTCGAGATCATGTGTGATGCTAGTGATTACGCAGTCGGAGCTGTTCTAGGACAGAAAAAGGACAAGAAGCTTCACGCCATCTACTATGCAGTCGAACACTTGACGAAACACAGAGGAATTACGCGACTACTGAGAAGGAGTTGTTAGCTGTGGTGTTCGCCTTTGAGAAATTTCGTCCTTACTTGATTGGTTCAAAGGTAATTGTGCATACGGATCATTCGGCTCTTAAGTACTTGATGCAGAAGAAGGATGCAAAACCAAGGCTGTTAAGATGGATTTTGCTTCTCCAAGAGTTTGATGTTGAAGTCAAAGACAAGAAGGGAGTTGAAAATGGCGTTGCAGATCATCTCTCTCAGATCAGAATTGAAGAGGACGTCCCTATCGATGATTTCTTGCCGGAAGAGCGAGTAAATTTCCTTGAGTGTGGTTCGCAGGATTTAGTGTCGATCGACACTAGGAGTGTGTGTCGATCGACACCCACTTCTCACGAATGTGCCAAAACCACAGAAGGTCTTGTGTCGATCGACAGCAATATTTGTGTCGATCGACATGAGGCCCAGACCTTGATGAATCTTCCGAAAATCATGAACCGGACTTTTCAGGAGTTTGTCTTTGCTGTCACAATGTCTGATCGCCCATGGTATGCTGACATCGCCAACTACTTAGCTGCAGAAGATGTGCCTACTGACCTTAAAGGGTACGAGAAGAAGAGGTTTATACGGGAGCTCAGACGGTACTATTGGGATGAGCCTTATCTATATAAGCATTGTTCAGACGGGATCTACAGGAGATGCATTGCAGAGGCTGAGATTCAGGACATACTCTTTCATTGCCATGGGTCAGAATATGCTGGTCACTTTGCTACGTTCAAGACGGTTGCTAAGGTTCTACAAGCTGGATTCTGGTGGCCTACGATGTTTAAGGACGCTAACACTTTTATCTCTAAGTGTGATGCTTATCAGCGAAGAGGGAAGATTAGCAAACGACACGAGATGCCCCAGAACTTTATCCTTGAGGTTGAAGTCTTTGATTGTTGGGGAATCGATTTCATGGGTCCTTTCCCATCGTCTTATGGGAATGAGTACATTCTTGTCGCTGTGGATTATGTCTCCAAGTGGGTTGAGGCAATTGCTAGTCCGAAGAATGATTCTGCGGTGGTTCTTAAGCTGTTTAAGACCATCATCTTCCCTTGATTTGGAGTGCCTAGGATAGTAATCAGCGATGGTGGACCTCATTTTATCAACAAAGTGTTCGCTAATCTGCTCAGCAAGTACGGTGTTCAGCATCGAGTGGCATCTCCCTATCATCCGCAGACAAGTGGTCAAGTCGAGGTTTCGAATAGACAAATCAAGGAGATCTTAGAGAAGACAGTGGGAGTTACAAGGAAGGATTGGGCAAACAAGCTGGATAACGCGATATGGGCTTACAAGACAGCTTACAAGACACCCTTGGGAACAACACCGTTCCACTTACTCTATGGGAAAGCTTGTCATCTTCCAGTGGAGCTTGAGCACAAAGCAGCATGGGCAGTCAAACAGATGAATTTCGACTACAAGCCAGCTGCAGAGAGGCGTTTGATTCAGCTGAACGAACTAGATGAGATAAGACATCACGCTTTTGAGAACTCCAAGTTATACAAGGAGAGGACTAAGGCTTATCATGATAAGAAGATCATCTCCAGGAAGTTCGAGCCAAACGACCAGGTACTCCTATATAACTCTCGTTTACATTTGTTTCCTGGAAAATTACGTTCTCGTTGGTCTGGTCCTTTCACAATCAAGGAGGTTAGGCCCCATGGAGCAATTGTTCTAATAAATCAAAAAGGCAACAAGTTCACGGTCAATGGCCAAAGGGTGAAACACTATTGGGCGAAAGCCGAGATTCCGGAAGGACACATTGTTCCTCTGGATGATGCACCAGTCGCCTAAAACCCGACACAGTCAAGCTAATGCCTGAAAACGAGCGCTGAGTGGGAGGCAACCCACTGGTAAGTATGTTTAAATTAGGATTTTCGTTTTTTTTTACTAACATTTTACTTAGTGTCTCAGTTATAAAAAATAAAAAATAAAAAAACGAAAACTGGGACAGAGAGAGGAGTGTCGATCGACGGAGATTTATGTCGATCGACACAGGAAATGAGTTTACATAAAATCGGGACAGACAGTCTTGTGTCGATCGACAGGCCTTCAATGTGTCGATCGACACGGGTTTCGGACAACACGGGGTAAGTCCTTTTCTAAACCCAAAACTTGTTCATCTTTTTAAAACAAAACCGCAACCCGATTTTTCTCCCTCAAATTCTCTCAACTTTCTCGATTCTTCACGAAATCAAACGATTTTTGAGCCTAAATCGAGTAGAATTTCATCCTCTATCCGATTCTATCAACTGTTTTTCCGATCTACAAGGTATGTATCTCGAAATTTCCTCTTTTCAATTTCGGCGCGAAGGTTTGAAATTCAAAATTCATCTACTTTCACTTGTTCATATTGTCAAATCCGGCTTTGATAGGTTGTTTGATAGTGAAATTGATGAACCCATGAGATTGAATTGAGTTGTTCAACACTTGTTTTGGAATTTTGATGATTTGTGATAAAAATTTTGATGAATCTTTGAGTTAGTATGAATTAGGTTGAATTGGGTGATAAATCGTGATTATGAATGTTGATTTGGTTGCGATATTGGGGATAATCGGTCATAATCAAATTCGGATTTGGAAATTGTGATGAACTGTGTCTGATTTTTGTGTCTGTCGATCGACATCATCTCTTCGTGTCGATCGACACGACTGGTACTGTTCCGGATTTTTGACTTATTTTTGGTTTTGTGTTTGTTTCTTTTGTGGCTTGCAGATGGCTCCTAGAACCGACAAAAGTGCAGGGAAACGACCTCGAACAGATCAGGGCTCAGGTTCTCAATCTCCTCCGTATCAAGTTCTTTGCCGTTCTCGACCGGTTTGGCCACGGAAAGAAGACACACCTTTCGCTGTGGAATTCGTCTCCAAGAGGAAGACGCTGCGCAATGTGATAATGAGTAAAGACGTTGATGAGAGGGTTCTTATGCCTCACTGGGATAACTTTAACTCGTTACTATACAACGAATGGTTGAAGGTTCCAATGGCGCCTACTAAATGTCGCCATGGTTTCACCACGCAACTATTGGGAATTGAGGATGAGGTAGAGGCATTGTTGGAAACGTCTGATTTGACAAGGCTAGTAACCTCTAACTTTGTTTCGTACCCCGATTTAGTGAGGCAATTCTTTGCTTCGGTGCGGGTGTACAATGATGCTGCATCTCCTGAGCAATAGCAGGATCCCGCCTCTTTTAAGCTGAGTTTCGTGGCCAACGGGAAACGGCACGCGATTTCTGCTAAGAGGATTTGCAGGCTTTTTGGGTTTCCTGAGGTTCCAGCTATGGATCTCCCGGCTGATATTGAGGGAGGCGTACATACACTCTGGCATCATATCGGTACAGGACCGCTCATTATGGGGAGTTCTACTCATTCAGACATCCGTCATCCTGCCGTCCGTTATCTGATTCGCCTTATCTCCACGACCATTTTGTGCAAGGTAGAACCTGGGAAGGTGAGGAAGCATGAGCTGGTTTTGCTTTCTTACATCTTGAGAG
Source organism: Draba incana (assembly GCA_963576765.1). Lineage (NCBI taxonomy): Eukaryota > Viridiplantae > Streptophyta > Magnoliopsida > Brassicales > Brassicaceae > Draba > Draba incana. Next base: position 31,613,479 of record OY755217.1, on the reverse strand, counting down.
AGCTCATTCCCAATGCGACTTGGGCCGATGGGTTTAAACCCAACTTGGCGATAGTTCTTATGGAGTATCTCCAGTCCTTGAGGCACACTCCGATCACAATGACTTCTTTTGGGAAGAAGCATTTCACCATGGGAAACATTCTTACACCGATCTTCACAACATGTAAGGTTGTTTTTACTGGATATTTGTTTGTCAATGAGCATGGATATATAGATATGGAGTACATAAAGAATGCACATTGGGTGCGGGTGGATCATCCTTTGTCTTGGATTTTCCCTGTCGCGACGGGTGAGCCCAGGATGGTAGAGGTTCGGAAGGTGAAGGACCTGATGAAGGTGACTCAGGATCCTTCCCTGCTTCATTTTGATCCATCAGCTGATTTGCTTCAACCGCCCGAGGCGACTAGGAGAGTGACTACTCGCAGACCGGGTACTTCTCGAGCTACTACTTCCGCGACCACGTCTCAGCAGCCAGAGCATCAGCATGTTTTCCCTTCAGCTCCTCGCGGTGACTTGAACAAGGAGGAACATTTTCGATGGCTGACTCGCGCTCTTCAGGCGACATGGGATGCGTTATCGTGCAGATCTGCTTGTGTTCGTCCTCGTACGCCTTCTCCGTCTCCAGCTGACTCTCCCTCTGATGAGGAAGCAGACGACTAGTTCTCTAGCTTTCTCCATTTTTATCCCGGTTTTATGTTTCTTTTTCTTCTCTTTTATTTTATTTTCTTTTGAGTCAACTATTTATTTTTGTTTTGAGTCTTGTTTCAGTACTTTGATTTACTTATGAGATTTTATTATGACGTTGCTCTTAATCGTGTGTTCTATGAATGTCTAACAGTGCTGATTTTGAGAGACTAATCTAACTTTGACGAACTCTGTTGACAATCATCAAAGAACCGAATCCATGGAAAATTTTCGGATTTCCAGAAGGTCATGTGTCGATCGACAGCATTTATGCGTGTCGATCGACAGGACGACAAGTAACATTTTCTCATTTGTTTTTCAAATACGGTTCATTTTGTTTTATTTCTTTATGCCACCTTCGGATTTGTTTAACACTAGGGACAGTGTTACTTAAGTCTGGGGGAGGTAGTCGCTAACTTTTGTTTTCTATTTTGAGTTTTTGAGTCGTTTTTCAAAAATTTTCGGGTCAAAACTCCCCCTTCCAACTTACTTTGAACAGCACTCAAGGACCATTTCCAATGCAAGTTGGCTGGTTTTACTGAGGTGGGTAACTGGAAGTGGATCAGTTTGACGGAGCGAGTTCAGATTTCTGGAGAACGCCAGAAAGGATGTCAAAGACCCCGCCCTAATGAATCTTTAAATATCTTGTCAAGGGCGTTGGTAATCGCAAGACTTGATTCAGCTTCCAAACACTTGAAAGCGAGCACGGACCGCTCTTGAAACTTCTTCCCGAATGATGAATTCAACTGTCCTAGATCAAAAAAAGAAAAAGCCTCATGACCCTGTTTCCACCATAAAGCAACAGTAATGAGCGCTGGTCTAGTGATCATAGAGATGCCAAGAAAAAAAAAAAAAAAGTCTACGGAAAAGTGTAGTTCAAGCAGAAAAGTGCAAGCCCGAGTTCAGAAAGTGGAGCCTCAAGCTCTGGTGGTAAAGGACCCTCTGCTGAGGTACCCGCCATCACAAAAAAAAAAAAATCAATCATCAAAAGGCACTGCATCTCTATGATATCCTTAATTGGATACAGTTTCAGAGGGAAGAGAGAGGGAGAAGCGCATGAAAGTGTTATGGAAGTGAAAGAATCTAGAAGGTCCAGCGATCGATATTCCCTTGATGAGACTGCACCTAATTAAACTAAAGGGGTTTGCGACTGAAAGTCTGAGATTCTCTAAGGGGTTTGGATTCAATCTGGAGGACTGCTATACTTCTAGGGAAACATCGAAGTATCACCGGATTAGCTTTGCAAAGGTATGTGGTTCCTAAAGGAGTGATTACACTGTTTTGCTCAGGGACAAGCAAAAAGCTAAGTCTGGGGGAGTTGATATATCATGGTTTTTACCTGTTTTTAACCATGATATAAGTTGTTTTTGTATAGTCTTTTTGGTGTTTTTGGTGTTTTTAAGAGTCTTTTAAGGTACTTGATCGTTTGGAGCTAAAAGGAGCATTTTGGAGCAATTTGGATCAATAAGGAGCAAAGAGCTGAAAAGATCAAGTCAGAGTCAAACAGAAGGACAAGCGTCGATCGACAGGGATCATTTGTGTCGATCGACACGCGTTTTGGCGAAAACAAGAATTTTCCAGTGAGTCAAGCGTCGATCGACAGGCCTTTCATGTGTCGATCGACACGGGTGTTTAATGAAGAGAATTCCTTATCGGGCCGAAGTTTCCAGACGTTTTCCCTAAAGCCCAAGCCGACTTTTACCTTTCCTATATATAGTTTTATTCCAGTTTTTCAGCCATTATGCTTTTTATTATTATTGAGACTTAGCAAGAGATTTGGATCCAGAGCTTTTAGGGAGACAAGTTCAGACTCTTTTCAGAGATTTCTTCGAACCCTTTTGTATCTCTATCTTTATCTTTTAATGCAGTATTATTCAGTTATTATGCTTGTTTCAATCATCATGTCTGGGTAATCTACTAGTTAGGTTTAGGGTTTTTCAAAGGCTGATGATAAATTGTTAGAACTTTATTACTGTTGGGATCAATCTAATTTGTGTTCTTCACCTTGATAGTTTTAATTCTATTTTAGGATTGATCACCCTGAATTAGATATGTTAGGTTGATGGATAGATGCGAGAGCATTATTAGTTAACTGGAACAACATCATTGGTGAGCAAAATAGCTATTCGCAAAGGAATTTGGCTTAGTTATTTTGTGAACATATTGAAACTGCTTGTTAATGCTTGATTAGATTTATAGAACTCGCAAAGGAATTTGGTTTGCTAGGATCTAATCATAGATAACTTCTGCAACGAGAGTTGATTAGTTTTACAATTGATTTCGAGTTTAAGAACGGTTTTTAATAAATATCCCGACAGTAATTTAGTGCTTCGATTTAAAGTCACGCCTGCGAATCACCCGATGCCTAGCGCTTCGTCTCATTGAATTAAACAACAACAATCATCATTTGCTTATTTCACTTAATTGCTTTTTCACTTAATTGCTTTTTCATTACAACTTTATTTACTTAGTTTAATTTGAATTTGGAATTTTACTTTGTGATTCTTTTCCCTGTGGATTCGATCCCTAAGTGCTATACGATCTCTTAATTTGAGAGAGTAGCTCAGGGTAAATTTGAGCATATCAACAATGTGCTTCCAAAGTCAACAGATGAAGTGAAGAGATTCTTGAAGGTTTTTGGATTTGGTTATGAAAGTATTCACGCATGCAAGAATGACTGCATCCTCTTTAGGAAGCAGTATGATAATCTTGAAACATGTCCAAGATGTAGTGCTTCGAGATGGGAAGTCGATAAACACAGTGGCAATGTGAAGAAAGGAATTCCTGTGAAGGTCCTTAGATATTTTCCAATCAAGGAAAGGTTCCAGATAATGTTTAGATCAAGAAGGCTTGCTGAGGAGTTGCGCTGGCATTTTAACAATGCATCTGAAGATGGTACAATGAGACACCCGATGGACTCTATAACTTGGAGTCAGGTGAATGACAAGTGGCCAGAGTTTGCTAAGGAACCTAGAAACCTACGGCTAGGTATTTCTACTGACGGTATGAACCCTTTCTCTCTTCAGAATACCAAATATAGTACTTGGCCTGTGTTGTTGGTGAATTACAATATGTCTCCTCTGCTCTGTATGAAGGCTGAGAATATCATGCTCACCATGCTAATACCTGGGCCAACTGCACCGAGCAACAATATAGATGTTTATCTACAACCATTGGTGGAAGATTTGAAAGAATTGTGGAATGATGGTTTAGAGGTATATGACGCTTTTATGAAAGAGAAATTCACACTTAAAGCGTTGTTGTTGTGGAGTATCAGTGACTATCCAGCTTTAGGGACTTTGTCTGGATGTAAGGTGAAGGGAAAGCAAGCTTGCATTGTATGTGGGAAGGACACACCACATAAATGGCTGAAGTTTAGTAGAAAGTATGTTTACTTAGGCAATAGGAAACGGCTTAGACCTGGACATCCGTATAGGCGCAAAAAAGAATGGTTTGATAACACTGTAGAGAGTGGCACTACAAGCAGAATCCAAACCGGAGTTGAAATATTTAATGCGGTCAAAGAGTTCAAGAATGACTTTGGAAAACCGTTAAGTAGAGATGGTAAAAGAAAGCGAGCCGAGGGAGCTGAAGTTGATGTGGATTCAGAGGTAGAATGTGAAGAGGACACTGATCAATGGCGGTGGAAGAAACGATCAATATTTTTCGAGTTACCTTATTGGAAGGTTAGTAGTTTTCAATTCTATTAGTTTAATATGTCTCATTGTTTGCTTATTAACCCTTCTGCTTCTTTTGACTTAGGATTTGCCGGTTCGTCATAACATCGACGTGATGCACGTGGAAAAAAACCTGTCAGATGCCCTCCTGTATGATGAATAGTGCTAAGTCAAAAGATGGAGTGAAAGCACGGAAAGACATGGAGGATATGAAAATTAGAAGATACTTGCACATTCAGGACAGAGGAAAGAAAACTTACTTACCACCAGCAGCGTATTGGTTTTCAAAGGAAGAAAAGAAAAGGTTTTGCAAGAGGTTATGCAAGTTCAGAGGGCCAGACGGTTATTGTGGCAATATTTCTAATTGTGTTTCCCTTGAACCTCCTGTTATCAGTGGCATGAAGTCGCACGATCATCACGTCTTCATGCAAAATCTACTGCCAGTTGCTCTAAGAGGATTGCTACCAAAAGGACCAAGAGTTGCTGTCACGCAATTATGTAACTACTTCAATAGGCTATGTCAGCGTGTGATAGATCCAGAGAAGTTGATTTCACTTGAGTCTGAGTTTGTTGAGACAATGTGCCAAATGGAGCGGTTCTTCCCACCTTCACTTTTCGATATTATGTTCCATCTTCCTCTTCATCTAGGAAGAGAGGCACGTTTGGGTGGACCCGTTCATTTCCGGTGGATGTATCCATTTGAGAGGTACTCTTTTATCTCTATCTGGACTACTCTTTTATTTACTTGTTTGCATTATTAATAAATATGTTAATGAGCTGTAGGTATATGAAAACACTGAAGGCATATGTTAAAAATTTTGCTCGCCCAGAAGCTTGCATGGCAGAGGGGTACTTGGCTGAAGAGTGCCTCGCCTTCTGTTTAGAGTTTTTAAAGAACTCATTACCAATACAAGAAGCTCTGAACCGTAATGAAGATGTTTCCTGTGATGAACACATCCTTGAAGGTCGTCCACTACAGAAGCCTCAAGTAGTTACACTTTCAGAGAAAGAACGAGACATAGCTCATCGGTATGTCTTGATGAATACAACAGTATTGGATCCTTATATTGAATAAGTCTAAATTTTTAATTGTTTTGTCTTGGTAGTCTGTCAATGATATGAAATATAACTTCTGAATCTTGTGAAACAGTATGCACTTACAAGAATTGCAAGCTACTGATCCTAGATGTGCAAGAAACGAGACTTTTTGTTGGAAAGTTCATACTGAAAGGTTTGCAGAATGGATAAAGTCAAAGGTTTGTGTTAATACTGATCATTTAACTTTTTTGTAGTCTTATACTTTGTTCATTGACTAATACTTGCACTTTTTTCATCTTATTTGAGTAGATACCAACAAATTCAGAGTCTCATTCAACGCAATTAAAATGGTTGGCATTTGGACCGAGTTATGATGCGAAAAGCTATAAGGGGTACGTGATTAATGGCCATCGATTCCACAGAGAGGATGTGAAGAGGCAGACTCAGAATAGTGGAGTGACATATGAAGCTTTCAGTATGTGTAGAGCTAGTGCTAGAGATATTAGACATAAGGCTAACATGGTTGTCTACTACGGCCAGATAAAGGAGATCATTATGCTTGACTATCACAAGTTCCAAGTTCCGTTATTCAAATGCCACTACAAGAAAGCAGGGTGAATTTTGACCAAATTAAAATGATCAAAATATTTATTGATCCATTTTCGACCAAAATCTGATGAAAATTGGATTGGTCGATGATTGATCGAAAATTAGTGACTATTAAAAGTGGTCGATAAAAAGTCAAAACATTTTGACCAAATATCGACTAAAACAAATTTTGGTCAAAAACTAGTCGACAATTTTTTACGAACAATAATTGACATAAATTGGTCAAAACATTATCGACCATATATCGACTATATAGGTAGTTCGTTTAGAGTGGTTAAAACATGGTGAAAATGTTTCAACCAATTTTTGACCAATTAGTAATTAAAATTAGTAATTTATTAATTCTTTACTCTATGTTATTTATTATATCCCCCAATTTATTTTGTTAACAATTACGTAGTCTTATAAATAGAAATGCTTAATATATGTAATTATAATATAATTATGGAGTGTTAATTAAATCTGTATAAAAGTTTGACCATATTTTTAAATTTTGAAAAGTTTTATAGTTGGGAAAAGATAAACATAGGTCACTACAAAAAACAAGGTGTTTAGTGTCGGTTAAAACGTATCGGAAAAATTACCAACCCAAAAGTGGAATCATTTAAAAACAAGTGATACTAATTATGCAATTTTACATCGATTTTAATAAGCGTTGTTCCTTAGTAACATTTCCTTAGAACCAATGCTAAAAAATAAGCGTTTGTGTCGTTTCATTAGAATTGATGGTAATAAATACACGTTTGTATCACTTTGTAAAATTGACACTAATAAAATGACTTTGCAACACGTAAATAATTGATGCACTTAAATGTACAATTTGCAACGATAACAATGTGATGCAAAATATCTGATGAAAGTTTTGTCTCTGAGGAGGCAAAAAATCGTGTGGTTAGTACCTTACTTAAACATATATAGCTTAAGATTCTTGTTGGTTAGAATCGTGTCTCTGAAATTATGTTTATGATATTGATGGGTATGGTTATATATTTGTTGGTTAAACATTCCAGGGTGAGTTCACACTTTTGATGAGCCAAGATTCTTCAGATGGAAGGTCAAACAACATCACTACAAGTTTGGATGATGAATATTCTAAAGTGTTTGGTCCAGAGCGATCAAAAATATTCCAAAATATTTTACCTGATTACACTTTAAAATTTGATAATCAAAGAAATAATTTATCAAACGATATGTAATTTATACTATTGTTTGATGTTAATTACACTATTATTTACCCAATATATAACTATCAGAAATATTGGTAAAGCACTCAAAAGCACTCGTAAAGTATTTTAAATTATAAAATACAGGTACAATTTTTTTTTAACATTTACTTAATCCCACATCGATTAGTTGTAAGAAAGGTGCTTGAAACTTTGCATATAAATAGAGAACGTGATTGCCACTTTTATCTCTAATGTTAATGTTAATCTTAAATGTTAGTTACCTTATTGCTCTCTGCAGGGCAACATAAATATTTAAAGTTTTAGTAAATATTCGGTTACCATATAAAAGGATTAGGAGTATATTTCTTCTAAAATAAAATCAGGAAATCACGTTTTTTGTCAAATCAAATAATAATATTTTGGTGACTTTGATCAATAATTATTGACTATTATTTTGGTGAGAAATTCCATGATGTTTTGACCGATTGTTTGGTCAAAAATATTTCCACCATTAATTTTGTCAAAAATTATTGATCGTTTATTTGATCAATAACGTTGTGACCATATTTAGACCAAGCGTCTTGGTCAAAAACATTGCAGCCATCTTTAGACCAACCGTCTTTGGTCATAATATTTTAATCATTTTTTGACGAGAAGTGATTTTCAACGAGCGTTTCTTGACGAATGCGATTTGGTCAAAAAAAACATCAAAAAGGGTTGTTATTGACCAAATATAGATCAATTTCATGGTCAAAAACCACCTTGTTTTCTTGTAGTGTGCGTCTGGGCAAACAAAGGGTATGGTGTAAAGGAAGAAGACGGCTTCACTCTTGTTAACCTACATATGAATCAATCACCCTTTGCCCAAGATCCTTACATTCTGGCATCGCAAGCAAAGCAGGTTTTTTACTCAAGAGAAGATGACTCTTCTTCTTGGTATGTAGTTATACGGGCGCCGCCGAGAGGTTATCATGAATTGGAAACAGAGGAAGAGTTTGTCAGTGGAACAGTATCAGTGTTACAGAATGAAGACATGAGTAATCAAGCTTCTGATAATGAAAGTTTTTGTGTTAGGGATGACTGTGAAGGGGTCTTAGTATGATAGGAATGTTGTTGTCTTAGGGATTAGATGTATCTGTTTTGTTCTTTATTCAAAAGGTCAGTACTAATAAGTTATATGATCAAATTGTTGATGACTAGGGCACAAACATGACCAAGATGGCATTGGAGAAAGGAGTCCGACGTAGCAAACGTCAAATAGGTGCAGATGCGAGTCCTCTTGAGTTGCCAGTGAGAAGACAACCCAGTAAAAATCTGAGTAAGAAGACTACTGATAAGGATGTAAATCAAGATCATGTGGAGGCTGTTAAGGACATTAATATGAAAGAGCAGCCAGAGAAAGAAGCTGGTATAGTTGAAGAAGAAGTTGGTTCAGAAAATGAAGTGATGGCTCGAGAAGAAGAAGTGGATGGGCAGGGGGATTAGTATGACAAAGTTAGATTACCTGAATGCTAGAGACTCGCATGTTCAAAAGCTTGAAGCTTCACAGGCAGAAATGATGACCAAGATTGAAGAATTGCAGAATCAAATTCGTGTTTTAGCTCAAAAGAAAGTAAGTTTCACCTTAGCTTCTAATGATTTTGAATGAAACAAGCTTTTAACCAATTCGTTTTCTCCTTGTTAGTCACCACGTCCAGATGGAGATGCTCAGTCTAATGTTTCGCATAAAAGCACAGAACCTGTTAAGTGTAAGATATTGGATTGGTATTCAGCAACAGATGAAGTTGTTGGGGAAGGAGAATTTTGCTCGGCGGAAGCAAGCTATAAGATTGGTCAAATTCCAATCGGTCCTAATGCAGCGGCTGTTCTTGTGACATCTGCAACAACACCAGAAGCTTATCTATGGAGGCCTACATTAACAGTTTGTTCAATTGGTGAAGCTATTGGAACAAAAATTCCTTGGCCATTTCATAGAGTTGTTTTTGAATCACCTGTCTGCAGCTCCTCTCGTGTTAAACCTGCTGGATCCACGGTAAATTTTTAGCTGTTATAATTAATGAGTGTTAGTACTGTCAAATAATGAGATGACTGAGACATTTTCATGAATCCTTAGGACATTTTTGAATCGACATGCATCATATATGATTGGAATGGTTCTGACATTGTTGCTGAGGGTAAAGTTTGTTCAACTAATCCAAGTGATAAGGTCAATGGAATTATGATGGGTCCTAATGCTGCAATTATGAAGATTGAGAAGGTAATTGATGAGAAAGCTTTTCTGTGGAGGCCAAGTCCTGAGATGGCAGAAATGGGTGATGCCAAATATATGAGCATCGCATGGCCACTGGATAAGATTAGTTTCATCAGCACATTGGTGGACTCACCTAAAACATCACATGGGGTAAAAGCTAAACTTACCTCCTCCTATTTGCTTGTTGATACATTTGAAATGTATCTCATATTTTCAACAATTTTTTATTGCCAGGGTACAAGTATAAGCACATGTAGTAGCAAAGGCGCCAACAAGAAGTGTATTTTGTATGATTGCATCGGTTCAGGAAAAATTGTGGCAGAGGGCCGTGTTTTATCAACAAATCCAGCTGAGCTTGTGCACTTTGTACCGCTTGGTCCTAATGCTTCGAAGGTACTTGTAGATTTGTCAAAGATTGGAGATGCAAAAGTGTGGAGACCAAATTCAGAAATCCAATGTATTGATGATGCTACAGGTAGTGTTGTTGCTTGGCCTAATGACAAACTCAAATCTATTGTGATGTAACTTGCTTGGAACCTAGCTTTGTATCTTTTTGGAACCTTGCTTTGTATTGTAGTTTGGAACCTAGCTTTGTATCTTTCTGGAACCATGTGTTATACAATTTAAGTTGTTTGGTTTTAATGAAATTACCATGTTTGTAATGTTTCCAAATTTAGTTTCTAGAATTTAAATTGTAAAAATATTGCAGTACAACCTCGGCAAAAACAAAATGCTATCACAATTATAAGATAGCAACAAAATAATGCAATGAATAAAACATGTATAACGGAAATAGAATGCTATTAAAACATAATATATTGCGAAAAACAAAAGCGCTATGTAAAGGTAATAATATTATAGCACTTCCTAAAAGTGCTATGAAAAGTGTCATACTTTTTATAACGGGGGCATATACAGCGGACGTAAAAGCGCTATAGAATCCAACGATAGCAGTTATCAGGCGCTATGCAAATACACTTTTCTTGTAGCGCTGCATTGTCAATCCATATACCAATATCTACGGCTCGACACTTGTGACCTAACGCGAGATACAAGCTCTCTAAAACCGGTGCCTTATTTGACAGCAAAGATCAGTAAACAAACTGCGTAGGATACTTATCATCAGCATCATCGTGACTACAATCTTCACACCCAAGTTTCGGCACTAAACTCCAAAGATGCTGCCATCTTTTCGATAAACAGCTTGTAGCCAAGACATGTTTTGTCTCGTCAAGTGACATGAGAATTCGGATGAGCAAGTCATCTGATAATTGACTGATCCTGTCCATGATGTGCTTTTACTGCCTCAAACAAAAAAAAGTAAGAATCGTAAGCAGACGAGATAACCTATAATTAAGGACTCGCTCGCTCATACAAGTGAACTAAACAGAAACGGGATACGTACGTAGTTCCTTGTTACTCAAGCTCTCTCGTCTTTGTCGATGGAATGGAAGTAGAAACACACAAAAATATTCTAGAGTTTGTTCTATAATAGGCGTCAAGCTTATTTCGTTACATGTAATGTGAAAACCCTAAGCGGTATATGTGTTTTTTTTTCCACTTTGTGCTCCAAGAGAAATTTTCCTATTATGCACTAAGATTTGTCATATATAATGGCAAACTATACGTCAGAGGCCAATTAACAAATATAATATTGGGTATTTATGCGCTAAACCATGCCAAGTTTGGGGTAAGGGTTTATGGATTTCGTCATGATTTATGATATAACAAACCAGTTAAAACAGAATCCCTTGATAGATTATGGATTTCGTCATGATTTATGATATAACAGAGTCCCGAAACAGAGGAGTTAAAACACAGTCCCTTGGTAGATTATGGTTTTGTCAACCAAATCAGTTCAAATCTTACTAAGGTAATAACGAAGCCATATAGTGATTTAACACCAAACCATTCAAAATTAAGCATATACTTTAACATACATTCATACAAAAACTTAACTAGAACCTAAGTACTAAAATCAAGGTGCATTGCATCACAAGTTAAATACACCAAAGAGCTTCATCTTCTTACCCCATAATGTGCCCATCCTAGGTACCTCCTGCCAAATCGTCTTCTTCTTCCATCAGTCGTCGTAAGAGAAGATAATCTTCTTACCACTGAATCTTTCCATCAAAGGTACCTCCAGGTACGGTTTGGTCTCTAAATCATCGTCGTCATCTTCTTCTACCTGAAGGCTTTCTACCTTCGACCTGGAATATCAAAAACTTTAGTGATCTCTCCATGTATACCAAAACTCAAAAGACAAACTTAAAAAGAAAATAATTAAATCCCTTACCAAAGCTTTTCTGCAAGGCTGTACCTATATTAACAAAATTTAATAGCGTTAATCTTCTGTAATGACATCAAAATTCAAAACTATTACCAATAAGTTAAGAGAAACAAATCAAGTTACTTGGGTCGGAGAGGGTACGGAGCTGTCTCAACCACGTCAAGGGTAAATTCACGTCCGTTCTTCTTTTCTAGCGCCTACAGTAAAAGAACGATTAATCAGCAATCCTACTTTCAAATAAGTTCTTTTTTTTACCATAAGTAACTAGTTGAATGACTAGTTAAATACTTTTCGTCCTGGATGGTGTCGTCCAGGATCAGCTAGCTCGGGAGATTCAGGAGAACCTCCGAAGAATGGAAAAAGAGTACATTCTGTCTCAGCCATCCACGGATGGAACCCCTCCCCTCACCCAAGCCCCGGACGACATCATCAACCAATTCGTCTTAAAGGTATGTAAAATTTAAAATAGTTTTCAAGTCTTTTTCATTTACAATTTAATTTGTTCCGCAGGTTGCTCCGCAGAGCAAAGGGCGGATTTATGGTCTTCCCGACGATGCATGATCATCGGGGTCTACTGGTTACTACAGCGAGTCATCCGAGCTGAGAGCCCAGATGCAGGAAAAGGACGCCGAAATTAAAGAATTGAAGACGACGGTCCAGCATATACAAGATGCACAAGCCGCCCTAAAAGTCGACCGGGAGAAGGACAGGGAGATAATGCGACGGATGATGGCGTACTTGGGGCGCAACGCGGATTTTCCTCCGCCGCCCACCGATTAGATTTTTATTTTCAATTTTTTTGTAAAACAATCTTACTTTTTATTTTAATTTAAATAATTTCATTTTAATTTAAATATTCAAATTTTAAATTAAAAATTTATATTAAATTAATTATTATTTAAATTATTATCATTTTTAATAATTTGTACGAATCCGTCGGAAAGCTGTCGGAAATAAAACCGTCGGAACTCTGTCGAAAATACATCCGCCGGAAAGTTGTCGGAAAGTTGTCGGTTTACAAGTTATCGGAACCCGTCGGCATTTTGTCGGAAAAAAAACCGACGGCTATTCTTCTGACGGGTTGCCGGACTCCGGCAGGCTGTCGGAAATAAGTCTGTCGGAAATCCGTCGGCATTTGTAACTGATTTCCGACAGACTTATCATTTCCGACAAGATAGAACTGACGAAAATATATGTCGGAAATCTGTCGGAATAAGGCTTTTCCGACATATTTCCGACAGATATTTCCGTCAGTTTCTCGCTGTTTTCTTGTAGTGATTATTGAAAAAACAAAAAATATATATGACCAAATTGATTAAGCAAAAAGAATATTTAAAAGAGAAACTTTACAATCTAGTATTTCTTCGGTGCCGTCAAATTGTTGAATCTTGGCTAGAGGAAGAGATCGACACCATCTAGTCGCGGGATTGATAACATATAAATTTTTATGAAAATCGTAGACGCAAACAAGACCATCATAGCTTCCGGTAATTGAACGACTTTTAACGGGTTCGGAGAAAAAAGGAATGGTTATCACTTGTGCATCATGTAATAACAACGTACTTAGATAAGAATATAACGGTGAACCATCTTCATCCTGCATATACATGGAACCGCCTAGAAGGACTTGTGGATTTCGTGACTTGAGTATATCTCTTTTTCTTTTCTTTCATTCTTTTAGGACTACTAATTAGGGTTTTTTTTTTTTTTAATTCCCCCTTCCCCGATAATAACACAATTTGCATTTATTTATACGTATCTCTTTTCATATCGGATGCGTCAATTTAGATAATTTATTGTTTCCTTAACAATATCGATTTTGCTCTCGCTAAAAAAAAAAGAAGTAATTACGATTTCGCCAAAAAAGAAGAACCTTATGGTCCCCAATATTGGAAATCATGGTCTTCGAAGACGTGGAATCTTCTACAGAGGTTATACATGTATGTCGAAAATAATTTCCTAATCTCATTGCTTTCTATTAAGATTATATACGGGTTTGATGAGTGATAACAAGTTAAATATATCCTAAGTGCACCCACATCCAAACAATATTGCTCCTGAGTTCTTCATCACGATTTAAGTTTGACAAGTTGGTAGATATGCTCTTTTGAATCTACCTTGACTCACGATTTGTTGGTCTTGTGCAGCGCGAAAACGAAATTGCTAATAAGTTGTTTAGTACATCAAATGTAGTGAGGACAAGCCAGTGAGGAGTGAGGACGATGTTTCCTACAGAAAACAAAACAAACATGTGTTATGAAATAATTGGCAAGTATGTTTTTTCAGCATAACTAAAACTAATATAAATAAAACAAATTGATTTATAAAAATAGTGTTTTAATTTATTTATAATAAAAGTAGATTTTACAGTTTTTTTTAGAACGATTAATTTTTTAATTAAAAAAAACATTGCAAAACATCTTTTCGTTTCAAAAAACCAAACTGAAAAAGGTCACAAAAGAAAAAACAAAACGAAAAAGTTTCAAAAAAACTGGAAAAAACAAGTGCCGATCAAAATAGATGGCACTGGAGGCTCGGAACATACTTGTTCTAAGAGCATGTTTAGCGGTGAGACTTTAAGGGCATCATAAAATATAAAATTATTAAAATTTGAGGAATAGGAAGAAAGAGAGTATGTTTGAGTAAAAAAATTGGGTGTTTCTAAATATAAAATTAATAAAATTTGAATAAAAAGAGGAGATTGTTGATATTAGTGGAGAGAGGGTATCAATGGGTTGATACTTTTCTGGATATGAATAGGAGTAAGTGGGTGTTTTTAAATATAAAATTAATAAAAGTTGAGTAAAATGAAAAGAACGAGTGTTTTTTTAAGTAAAATTAAGTAAAAAAAAAATTTTATTATTTTTTTAATCTTATGAGCCTCACGGGTAATCATGCTCTAAACATACTCCGCACCTGAAAATGCGGTTCTTATCGTAACAAGGATAAGGACGTATGTTTCATCACAGCCCCAGGGTCTAGGGTCTAGGGACATTCATTGTCAAGAGACTATGGAAACTCTCATTCCCCATATATATAAGAAAGGAAGAAGAGACAAGAAGCGTCTCTATCCGATGTGGGACAAACCATTTTGGTTTATTGCTCCAGTTATTGTTTTTTTCCAGATCAAGTTTGCATCGGTTTAGTGAAAGCCGCTTGCTTGGTACAACGAATCATCACTCACGGCCAAGAATTTACTCCTTCCTTATGAAGAATTAAACCGGAGATGAAATTTCAGGTGTAATATTCTACTGTTCCGGTGAAAATCTCTACATCTGGAATCTGGTAGATCTTGGCCACGTGGAAGACAAAGCGAAGATGCTATGGGAGATAATATTACACGTGTTTTGTTTTCCCAATTGTGCTTATCTTAAAACTGTATCAACAATTGTTGATGATCTTGTTGTACTCAGCCCATTGGGCTTTAATATAAGAAGTTGACGAAAAAAAATAAAAAAATCACATAACAACATAAAGTAGATTCATGTTTCTTCCGAATCTGACATATTTTGAAGATAAAAAGAACACGTACCTCAAGGAAATCGGGGATATTAGCCCACAATTTTTTTTAAAAAAAAAATCTCATTCACACCATATAATTATAGCACTTGGCTAGCATACAAGTCTTTTTAAAATTTTTATTTTTTAATAATTTGTTTTGTTAAACTAATTTTAGAAACTACTTATTAAACTGCTGTTTACAGTAAGTCGAACAAGAACACATTTGTGAAGAAAGCAATGCTGCAAAAGTAGAGGATAATATTATAAGTCAGGAGAGAAAAAAAAACTTGCTCCAAGTTTCTACTATTTGACCTTTAACATGTTCGTTTTTTTTCACTCTGGTGAGACAGATATGAAAGACTTAATCTACACACTCCAGTTGAGAAAATGAGAAAAAAGTAAAATTGCGTCCCTTGGTAGATTATGGTTGTGTCAACCAAATCAGTTCAAATCTTACTAAGGTAATAATGAAGCCATATAGTGATTTAACACCAAACCATTCAAAATTAAGCATATACTTTAACATACATTCATACAAAAACTTAACTAAAACCTAAGTACTAAAATCAAGGTGCATTGCATCACAAGTTAAATACACCAAAGAGCTTCATCTTCTTACCCCATAATGTAACCATCCTAGGTACCTCCTGCCAAATCATCTTCTCTTCTAGCAGTCTTCGTAAGAGAAGGTAATCTTCTTACCACTGAATCTTTCCATCAAAGGTACCTCCACCTAAGGTTTGGTCGTCGTCCTGAAGGCTTTCTACCTTCGACCTGGAATATCAAAAACCTTAGTGATCTCTCCTTGTATACCAAAACTCAAAAGACAAACTTAAAAATGAAAATATTTAAATCCCTTACCAAAGCTTCTCTGCAAGGCTGTACCTATATTAACAAAATTTAATAGCGTTAATCTTCCGTAATGACATCAAAACTCAAAACTATACCAATAGTATAAGAGAAACAAATCAAGTTACTTGGGTCGGAGAGGGTACGGAGCTGTCTCAACCACGTCAAGAGTAAATTCACGTCCGTTCTTCTTTTCCAGCGCCTACAGTTAAAGAACAATTAATCATCAATCCTACTTTCAAATAAGTATTTTTTTACCATAAGTAACAAAGTGAATGACTAGTTAAATACTTTTCGTCGCTACTATAAACTCATCATAAGTACTCTCACCTCCTCTGCTTGTCCAGCAGAACCAAACTCAACAAAGGCACAGCCCACATTCTCACACTTGTCGTCTACAATAAGTTGAACACAAACAATTTGTCCAACTCTACTGAAAAAATGGATGCTGTAAAAATGTGGAGGGTATAATATCAGTCAGTGAAACACTTGCGCAAAGAACAAAATAAGAAATGAAAAGGTGCTACTTACATAGCTGGTAGTTTAGTTTTGCGAGGGAAATCGGAAACAAAGATCGTCTTTTGTTTGGCAGCAATTTCCTGAATTTAAATCACATAACAACAAAAAGTAGTTTCAATCCTCGAATAAGTCATGTTTCTTCAGAATATGACAACATATTTTGAAGATAATAAGAACACGTACCTCAAGGAAATCGGGGATTTCATCGAGTCCTTCCTCTGCCTCATCTTCTTTTATCAGAAAGTTTTCTCGTCGAAGGTAGTCTTCATACCTGGAATATTAAAAACCCTTGTCATCTCTCCAAAAACTTGCTCTTGATAACAAACTCAAGCTGCAAATAGTTAAAATCACTTACCAAACCTTATGATCTATGCAGTACCTAATCAACAAAAACAGTTGCGTTAATAATGGCATCAAAACTCCAGCAATAAGATACAGAAACAAATCAACATAAGAAAAATTAATTTACTTGGGTCGTGGAGAGTATGGAGATTTCTTAGCCACATCAAGAACAATATTACAATTGATCAAACATTCACCATTCTTCTTTTCCAGCGCCTACGATATTAATCAGCAATCGTACTTTCAAATAACTTATTGTATGTATTTTTCTCTTAAGTATACTTTTAAATACTTTTTTTCATCATTACTATAAAATGACTCTCACCTTCTCTGCTCCGTCAGTAGAAGCAAACTCAACAAAGCCATAGCCCACATGCTTGCCCATGTTGTCTACAATAAGTCGAACATGAACAACTTCTCCAACATCCTTGAAGAAATCGATGCTGTATAAATGGAGGATAAAATATTAGTCATGAAAACTTGCTCTACGAACAAAAGAGGAAACTAAAGTTGCTACTTACATATCTGATACTTTAGCTCGTCTAGAGAGACAGGTAACAAGGAGCGTCTTTTCTCTTACAGCAACTCCCTGAATTAAACGGCCAAGTATGTTAGCACGGCACGACACGACTCTAAGGAGAGAAGGATAAATCATATTTCAACTTTGTGCTAAACAGTTCTGAGCCTGACATAGAGCATGTACCTCAACAAAAGCGGGAGTTTCCTCAAATCCTTCTGCTGTCTTATCTTCTTCTCTCACAAGGTTTTGTCGTCGGAGGTAGTCTTCGTAACTGAAATTATCAAAAACCCTAGTGATCTCTCCATGTATACCAAAAATATCACCCAATGTGCTTTTGATTATAAAATTTAAAAGGCAAATAACTAAATCCCTTACCAAAGCTTCTCTGCAAGGTTGTACCTAATCAACAAAAACAGTAGTGTTAGTAAATCAGTAGGCAATCAGTTAGGGAAACAAATCATCATAACATGGAAAATCAGTTTACTTGGGTCGTGGAGGGTATGGAGCTTTCTTAGCTACATCAAGAAAGATCTTGTGATCGTGCAAATATTTACCATCCTTCGTTTCCAGAGCCTTCTTTGCTTCGTTAGCAGAAGCAAACTCAACAAAGCCATAGCCTACATGCTTACCCTCATGGTTTACAATAAGTCGAACACTAACAACTTCTCCAACGGAACTGAAGAATTTTTTGCTATAAAAGTGAAGGAAAACAAATATCAGTCATGAATAACTTCCCCGAAGAACGAAAGTGTAAATATAAAAGTGATACTTACATATGTAGCATTCTAGTTTGGGGAGAGAGATTGGCAACAAACAGTACTCCCTGAAATTTAACAGTCAAGTATGTTAGCACGACTCGGTGAGAAAGACTTAAACTGCAGAACAAGTCGTGTTGGCTAAGCGTTTTTCTGAGCATGTACCTCAACACAATCGGAAGTTTCATCAAGTCTTTCCACTGCCTGATCTTCTTCCATCAAGTCTCTGTAACTGAAATACCAAAAAAAATTCACACAACTGTGCTCTTGAAAAGAAAATCAAGATGCAAATAGTTAAACCACTTACCAAACCTTGTGATCCATGCATAACCTAATAAACAAAAATAACAGCTTTAATCTTCTGTAATGGCTATCAATAAGTTACAGAAACAAATCTCTATAACAACATGGAAAATCAATTTACTTAGTTTGTGGAGGGTATGGAGCATTCTTGGCCACACGAAGATGAATCTCTCGACCGAGCAAGAATTCACCTTTCTTTTTCTCCACAGCCTACGGTATAAAAGATTTAATCAGCTATCATATTTTCAAACAACTAGTTTTCAAATTAAATGGTCATGAAATCGGAAATGGTATAAAACAAGTCTCACCTTTTTTGCATCTTTAGCAGAAGCAAACTCAACAAAGCCATAGCACCTAGTAACACCCATGACGGATAATACAATTCGAACACGAACAACTTGTGCAACATCTTTGAAGAAATCAATTCTGTAAAAGAGGAGGATAAAATTATCAGTCATTGCTCCAATGCTAAAAGGGGAGAACCAAAGTATAAACTTACATATTTGATATTCGAATGTTTTTATAGAGATTGGCAATAAGTAGCGTCTTTTCTCTTACGTCAACTGCCTGAATTTAGCAGAGGATAAAAGAAGATGCTTAATTGAAGCATAAACTTGGTACAATATATGCAAAAAAATTATTTTTAAAAAAATCAAAAAATGATACCTCAGCTGCGATTAAATTAGCCTCATCAGAATTCTGCTGGAGACTCTCAACTAGTCCTTTCGTTGTCTGCTATTAGAACATAGAGTAAAGAAAATTGTTGTCAAAGGAACAAGAGGATTCCGACCCATCTTAGCTTACCTTCTCATCGGATGTTTTCTTATGTTTCGTCATAAACTGTTTGGTCACATAATCATCTCCCAGCTTTCGCTTGATACCTAAAAGAAGAGCAGCAAAAATCAAGTTAAAATCAAAACATCCCCAGTGTTTAGAGCAACAAAAAATTGGCTGATTTATGGTATAAAACATTAGATTAGAGAAACAAACCCAATAAGTTAGCTTCGGCGGCGGATTTCGAGCTGGAGCTGGAGCTGGGCATGGAGAAGATGAAAACAGCGACGGCTTAATTTTGCGGCAAGAGTTTGAGAGCAGCAAAAATAATAATCTGCTTTGGGTTTGGGCTTTATTTGTTGGGTTTGGGCTTTTATTGGTTGAGTTTTTTGTTTTTCTTTTAAAAGAAATATTATATACAAACTTGCGAAATCCAATTAGAGAAATTCTTTAAAATACCACCACTTTTCAAAGGTTCCATAAATACCACTAAAAGTTCCAAAAATACCATTAATTTTCAAAAGTTCCAAAAATACCACAAACTCAAAAATTGATTTTCAAAAACTTAAAATTTAATTTTTTGGGTTTGGGTTAACTATTGTACAATTAGAGTATAGTTTTAGGAGTAGGGTTTAGGTTTGGGGTTTAGGGTTTTAGTTTTGAATATTTAAAATCAATTTTAGTTTTGTGGTATTTTTGGAACTTTTAGAAAAAATGGTATTTTTGGAACTTTTGGAAATTGGTGGTATTTTTGGAACTAAAACCTATATATTATTGAGAAGCATTTTGGGAGCAACCACAAATTTTCTCTTCTTTATTTTTATTTATTTATTTTATTTTCTTATACTTATTATTAAACATATTTATTTCCAAATATACTTATTTTGATTACTATCACTCCAATTGTCAAACACAATTAAATTTTCCTAAACTTGCCAAAATAAAAATATTTTGAAATTTTCAACTTACCAAAATTAAAATATTTCAAAATTATAGATTTAAATCATAGAATTAAATGTGAACAAAAATTTAACATATATACAAAAAATTGAACTAAAATAAAATAAAACTATGTATTATCTTTTGAAAATATATGAGCATGTAAAAATATGTTTTTACATGTGTTATTTTGTTTGACAAGTAGATGTTTTTAATTTTTCAGAAATGCACCTTTCTACAAGTAAAAAAAGTATTATTAATGAAATTTGTTGGTTTAATTATTTCACGGGTGGAACATTTGTATGCAAAGTAATCGCAAAATTCAAATATATAAATTGGGTCTTAAATTATGTATAATTATTCTTTATAATTTTTTTGTTAACTAAAAACTATTGATTTATTCGATAATTATTTTATCCCGTTTATAGAGGCGGGTAATTTTCTAGTTTTTATTTATAGCCGATGATTTTAGACCTAATCAAATGATCTCATTGCAAAAAAGATATAAACAAGAAAACTATCGAGTAACTTTAGCGTGGAAACTATGGGAGTTAGATTGACAATTTTATTTACAAACACGCATTGTGTTAAAATTAGTTCATCTATTGTAATAAACTAGTTGACGTTTTCAAAATTGGAATAAGATATTTTTATTCTAATATTATGGCTGTAAATGAACGTATATTTGTTATAAATTATCTTACCTTTTTAACTCATATATAAAATTACGATATTTAGCTTATAAAGTCTCTACTATTTGACCTTTAACATGTTCGTTTTTTTTTCACTTTGGTGAGACAGATATGAAAGACTTAATCTACACAATCCAGTTGAGAAAATGAGAAAAAGTAAAATTGCGTCCCTTGGTAGATTATGGTTTTGTCAACCAAATCAGTTCAAATCTTACTAAGGTAATAACGAAGCCACATAGTGATTTAACACCAAACCATTCAAAATTAAGCATATACTTTAACATACATTCATACAAAAACTTAACTAGAACCTAAGTACTAAAATCAAGGTGCATTGCATCACAAGTTAAATACACCAAAGAGCTTCATCTTCTTACCCCATAATGTGCCCATCCTAGGTACCTCCTGCCAAATCATCTTCTTCTTCTATCAGTCGTCGTAAGAGAAAATAATCTTCTTACCGCAGAATCTTTCCATCAAAGGTACCTCCTGGATCGGTTTGGTCTCTAAATCATCGTCGTTATCATCTTCTACCTGAAGGCTTTCTACCTTCGACCTGGATTATCAAAAACTTTAGTGATCTCTCCATGTATACCAAAACTCAAAAGACAAACTTAAAAAGAAAATATTTAAACCCCTTACCAAAGCTTCTCTGCAAGGCTGTACCTATATTTACAAAATTTAATAGAGTTAATCTTCTGTAATGCATCAAAATTCAAAACTATACCAATAAGTTAAGAGAAACAAATCAAGTTACTTGGGTCGGAGAGGGTACGGAGCTGTCTTAACCACGTCAAGGGTAAATTCACGTCTGTTCTTCTTTTCCAGCGCCTACAGTAAAAAAGAACAATTAATCAGCAATCCTACTTTCAAATAAGTTTTTCTTGTGTTTTCAAAATGAATAGTCAAATACTTTTCGTCGCTACTATAAATAAACTCATCATAAGTACTCTCACCTCCTCAGCTTGGTCAGCAGAAGCAAACTCAACAAAGGCACAGTCCACATTCTCACACTTGTCGCCTACAATAAGTTGAACACGAACAACTTCTCCAACTCTACTGAAAAAATGTGGAGGGTAAAATATCAGTCAATGAAACACTTGCGCAAAGAACAAAAGAAAAAATTAAAAGGTGCTACTCACATAGTATGCAGTTTAGTTTCGCGAGGGAAATCGGAAACAAAGATCGTCTTTTGTTTGGTAGCAATTTCCTGAATTTAAATTATATAACAACAAAAAGTAGATTCAATCCTCGAATAAGTCATGTTTCTTCAGAATATGACAACATATTTTGAAGATAATAAGAACATGTACCTCAAGGAAATCCGGGATTTCATCGAGTCCTTCCTCTGCCTCATCTTCTTTTATCAGAAGGTTTTCTCGTCGAAGGTAGTCTTCATACCTGGAATATTTAAAACCCTTGTCATCTCTCCAAATACTTGCTCTTGATAACAAACTCAAGCTGTAAATAGTTAAAATCACTTACCAAACCTTGTGATCTATGCAGTACCTAATCAACAAAAACAGTTGCGTTAATAATGGCGTCAAAACTCCAGCAATAAGTTAGAGAAACAAATCAACATAACATGGAAAATTTAATTTAATTGGGTCGTGGTGAGTACGGAGCTTTCTTAGCCACATCAAGAACAATCTTACAATCGAGCAAATATTCACCATTCTTCTTTTCCAGCGCCTACGGTATAAGAGATTAATCAGCAATCGTACTTTCAAATAACTTATTATATGTATTTTTCATCATAAGTATACTTTTCAAAATGACTGACTACTTAAATACTTTTTTCATCGTTACTATAAAACAACTCTCACCTTCTCTGCTCCGTCAGCAGAAGCAAACTCAACAAAGCCATAGCCCACATGCTTGCCCATGTTGTCTACAATAAGTCGAACGTGAACAACTTCTCCAACATCTTTGAAGAAATCGATGCTGTATAAATGGAGGATAAAATATTAGTCATGGAAAACTTGCTTCAAGATCGAAAGAGGAAATTAAAGTTGCTACTTACATATCTGATACTTTAGCTAGGCCAGAGAGACGGGTAACAAGGAGCGTCTTTTCTCTTACAGCAACTCCCTGAATCAAACAGCCAAGTATGTTAGCACGACTCGACTCTAAGGAGAGAAGGACTAAAACGGCCAAGTATGATAGCACAACACGACTCTAAGGAGAGAAGGATAAATCATCTTTCGACTTTGTGCTAAACAGTTCTGTTATTAAAGATAATAAGAACATGTACCTCAACAAAAGCGGGAGTTTCATCAAATCCGTCTGCTGTCTCATCTTCTTCTCTCACAAGGTTTTGTCGTCGGAGGTAGTCTTCGTAACTGAAATTATCAAAAACCCTAGCGATCTCTCCACCCAATGTGCTTTTGATAATAAAATTTAAAAGGCAAATAGTTAAGTCCGTTACCAAAGCTTCTCTGCAAGGTTGTACCTAATCAACAAAAACAGTAGTGTTAGTAAATCAGTAGGCATCAGAATTCTAGCAATCAGTTAGGGAAACAAATCATCATAACATGGAAAATCAATTTACTTGGGTCGTGGAGGGTATGGAGCTTTCTTAGCTATATCAAGAAAGATCTTATGATCGAGCAAATATTCACCATTCTTCATTTTCAGCGCCTTGTTTGCTTCGTTAGCAGAAGCAAACTCAACAAAGCCATAGCCTACATGCTTACCCTCATGGTTTACAATAAGTCGAACACTAATAACTTCTCCAACGGAATTGAAGAATTTTTTGCTAGAAAAGTGATGGAAAAAAAATATCAGTCATGAATAACTTCCTAGAGGAACGAGAGTGTAAGTTTAAAGGTGCTACTTACATATGTAACATTCTAGTTTGGGGAGAGAGATTGGCAACAAACAGTACCCCCTGAAGTTAACAGCCAAGTAGCACGACTCGGTGAGAAAGACTTAAACTGCAGAACAAATCGTGTTCGCTAAAGCACGCACCTCACCATCATCGGAAGTTTCATCCAGTCTTTCCACTTCCTGATCTTCTTCCATCAAAAGGCTTTCTCGTCGAAAGTAGTCTTTGGAACTGAAATACCAAAAAACTTCACCCAATTGTGCTCTTGAAAAGAAAAGAAAATCAAGATGCAAATAGTTAAACAACTTACCAAACCTTGTGATCCATGCATAACCTAATCGACAAAAATTAGTGGAGCTTTCTTGAATAAGTCACAGAAACAAATATCCATAACATGGAAAATCAATTTACTTGGTTTGTGGAGGGTATGGAGCTTTGTTTGGCCACACGAAGGGAAATCTCGTGACCGAGCAAGAATTCACCTTTCTTTTTCTCCACAGCCTACGGAATAAAAGATTTAATCAGCTATCATACTTTCAAATAACTAGTTTCCAAAATAATTAGTCAAAAAATCGGAAATGGTATAAAACAAGTCTCACCTTTTTTGCATCTTTAGCAGAAGCAAACTCAACAAAGCCATAGCACCTAGTAACACCCAGGACGTTTAAAACAATTCGAACACGAACAACTTGTGCAACATCTTTGAAGAAATCAATTCTGTAAAAGAGGAGGATAAAATTATCAGTCATTGCTCCAATGCTAAAAGGGGAGAACCAAAGTATAAACTTACATATTTGATATTCGAATGTTTTTATAGAGATTGGCAATAAGTAGCGACTTTTCTCTTACGTCAACTTCCTGAATTCAACAAAAAGTAGCCTCATGTGAAGATTTAAGAACATCTAGAACACAAATCTCCTTAATTCGTCGCAATTAGAACACAGGTACTGGTTCTTGGGTTTTGGAGTCTTAAGTCCGACCAATTTTAGGTTACCTTATCGTTGGATGTTTCCTTATGTTTCTTCGGAATCGGTTTGGTCTCAGTATCACCTTCCGGTTTTCGCTTACCCAATAATTTACCTGAAGAATTGGGCATGGAGAAGATGAAAACAGAGACGGCGAATATTCCGGGAAGAGTCGAGAGATTCAAGTCGAGGATATTTATAAAACAAAAATCTGGTTTGGTTTGGGTCGGGTTGGGCTTTTATTGGTTCGAACCGCATCATAATCAAACACTACACGATTTTCTCCGGTTCAACCTTCACCGTTCCGATCAAATGCCGGTGACTCACCTGAGATATTCGCTCTCATAATCACACCAATCAAATTTGGATACGACAGAAATTCAAAAATATATATATAAAAAAAGAAGCTTTTTCTTGGTCCAGATTTACTCGACCGGGTCGGGTTCGGATCTATGTGGATATTACTAATTACTAAACTCGTGATCATGCATGCTAAATTATTCTTTTTATATGATTAGCTGGTTCAAAATTGCAAAGTATCCAGCGGATAACGAGATGAATAATTTTTGGAGGATTAAGATCTAGAAATACATCATCAAGAAAGAAGAAATAACAACGTTTGGGTTACACTGAAAAGAATGCTTATCATCTATCGCAACTAAATAATATATATAACCTTTGTTTTTCTTATTCTAGGACAGTAATAATTTAATTAACATTTCTAAGATAGTAAGGGCATCCTTATTGGAGACCCTAGAGGGTCGAAAGACTATATAACATTATTAAAATACACATTCTCTCTTCCTTTTACTCAACTTTATACATTTTTTTTTACCTTTTACTCAACTTTTATTAATTTTATATTTAAACACACTCTCTTTCTTCCTTTTACTCAAATTTTATATTTCAATATACCCAACAAAAACACTCTCTTTCTTCCTTTTACTCAAATTTTAATAATTTTATAAACACTTTAGACCCTCTAGGGTCTCCAATAAGGATGCCCTAATAACTCGTGATCGTGACGTAATAATGAATGCAAAATTTTTGTCAAATTTCTAGGATACTGATATCGAAAATGATTTTAGCTTCTAGTGAGCTTGGTTTACCTCCATTTTCCCCTGCTATAATCTTCTTCTCTTTAAATGCATAAGCAGGCCCGACCCAACCCGTTTTGTTGCCTAAAGCAAAAAAGTAAAATGATGCATTTTCTCGCACTCGAACCCTGCACCTCCAAAACTACTAACACGTGATAAACCACCACACTATGACCGATTTTTTAAAGATTGATGCCCTTAAATTGATTTTATATTTTGATGTCTAACGCATGGGCTTCCTAGGCTTTAGCCCAGAGCCAGACATGTGCATAAGGAACATAACAAAACCGAGAGATGTAATAATAATGCGGTAGAATTTGCAAATGAAGTTAATAATGTAGATGAACAATGGAAAATAAGTAAGTCAAGGTTTAGGAAGAAAAGTACTAGTGGAAGTTCTGCAAATTGGAATCCTGCATGCCAATCGAAACCGAAGATATCAGTTGTATTGTATTTTTGATGATTCAAGATGCAGAACTCTGAATCCTGCATGCCAATCGAAACCCAAGATGGGAAGCAATAGTATTTGAATACTCTGAATCATCTTCTCGAAGCAAATTTCCCGCTCATATATGCTTCTCAAGTGAAATCTTCATCTGTTCCGGTGACTACTCCTTCGGTAATATTCTCTTCTTCTTTTCGTGTTTTTCTTTGTCGTTGCTTCTTCGTTTTGATAATTTGGTCATGAATCCTTCTAGATCTTAAAAAGGCCACTAAGTATGTTTACGAAGTTATGATGTATTGTTGTTTTTTTGTTATGAACATGAATGTTAACAATGATATAATTTCTTTTGTTGTTTCCAACAACAAATTGTAATCTCAAGAAGGTAGTGGTATCAATCATTATACATGAAAATATAAGCAATATAAAATTCATGATGAAAAACATACAAAAATTATTTTCTTTCATCTTGTGTGTAATTTTGATGACTACTTCTATTCTCAGTTGTATTGTATTTTTGTACCAAAGTTGTACGTACATTTACAAACACATAATGAGAAATATCAATATATTTGAAAGCTAAAACAAAATTCAATGTGATTTAAATTTTCATTGTGTTTTAGATTATTAATCAATTTTTTCGAATCACAGAATTGGTGGAAATCTTATATTTGGGACTTGCGGTGTTTGTTATTAGGTTAAACTAAATTTTATCATTCAGAGACTAAGAAAATGCTATCATTTCACTAGTATTATTGTTATCACTTAGCTAGTACTATCATTTCATTAATAAGCTAAAAGAGCATCAATTCACTTACGCATTTTTTTTGTTAAATCAATCAAAATTCAGCATCAATAGGTTTTTATTTACACATCAATAGGCTAAAATCCATCAAAATTCACGCACCAATAGGTTAAATTCCAGCAAAATCAATAGGGTTTCTATCTCGACCCTAGGTGTTCTTGTCTTTGAGAGAGAGAGAATTTCAGAGAGAGGAGATGACCTTTGAGAAACTCAGCGTGAAGAAGATATGACGAAACTCTATGCTTTTTATAAAAAACTTGCATTCCAAGAAAAGAAATTTCTTTTTCCTATTTACAAATAGGAATAGAAATGGGTACGTTATCTTTTGAATTTTGATATTACTTTTTTCACTTTTCTTTTTCATTGTATTTTTCTTTTTGTGTTAATTTTATTTGTTGTATTTCATTTCACAAAAAAATGGTTCGGTTCAAAAATTTTGCTCACCCCTAATCTTTTATTTACTAAAGCACAAGTAAACGAAAAACACTCTCGTTTTGACACCTAAGCTTTTTATGATGTGTCTTCACCAAAATTTCTCAAATATTTTTTTAACAAAATTTTTACCCAATTTCTACTTTCTCCCCTAAAATCGTTTCACTAAATAAATTTCCACGACCCCACGTTCCCCACTTGCTCTTAACCTCTTTTTTTTTGCGATGAATTATATGCAAGTTAGACAGACACTTCAAAAAAAATTCACCAACAAGATTCTTCCAAACTTCTTTACTATTATTTTCTATCTCTGTGTGTTCTTCTTCATTCATGTAGAAACTTTTACCGATTCGTTAAAGAAATCCATCACAAAATCTGTTCATAGGTAACAAGATCGCCATAAATTCTGGGCTTTGTTACTGATATTGTTGGGATTTTCAGAATTGGGTTTGATTTCTCTTTTCACTAGCAAATTCTCCTCACTAGCAAATTCTCACTTAACTTTTATTTGCAGTTACATGTATATAAATTTTAATTTTTTACAAAAGTTGTAACGAGAACTAGCGTTTTCATATATATTTTGGTTTATCAAACTCTTATGGCTGCAAATGGAAGTCAAAAAGATGAATAAGGTGAATGAAAGGAATAATGATAAGTGAAATAAAAAAAGTGGAATATTATTATTGAGTTGAATAAATTGTTTTTCAACCAAAAATTCTATTCTTCCGTGATTCCTTTTCTTGAAACAAGAGTAACAATTTTTACAGGAATCAATTTTTTCCCACTAATTATGTGGACCCAGTAAAATTTAGAAGTGCATATTTTCTATAAAATGGTAAAGATTTGGGAGAATAGAGAAGAATCCACGATTTTTTTCCTCTAACATGACTTCTATTTGCAGCCTATATATTAAAAGCGTATCTTATTTGAGGAATTTGCAAATCACCTACTTGATTCATTATGTTTATTCACAGACTATGAACCTAATATATTTGGGAGAAGAGCAATCTTTCGCTAGAAGTACTAAAAAGACATGCCACCAGTGCCGGCCCGACACAGTGAGCCACTTAAAGCAAACCAAAAAAAATTTTGGTCCAAAACCATATTAAAATATGAAAAAATGGATATTAGCAGATTGGTTGTTCGAACCCATGAACTGCGGCTCAAATAAGTTGATCTCAACCACTGCACTATAGGACAATTTACTGAATATGGATGCCCTGAAATATATATAATTATCAGATGCCTAAAGCCCATGCTTCATGAGCTTTAGCCCAGGGTCGGAACTGCATGCCACTCTGAAGATCTCACAGAAAAAGCTATGTGCATATGAAAGTGGTAAGATTTATCACGAAGGCAAGGCATTCAAAGATTTCTCTTTAATAGTATTCTCATGTTTAATCCTACTTTTTTTTTTGTTGTTGTCAAACTCATGTTTAATCTTACTTATAGCTAACAAATACTACCTATCTCTTCAACAACATTATTGGTATGTAATAGCAAATATTTTGTTTCTTTATAAATATATCCTGAACAAATCTTATAAAACTAGTAAACCCCATAAACCGTGAAACAAAAAAAGACCCAATTAAATATGGTTTCAACTTCTCCAAAACCGTAATTTTCCTTCGTAATTACTGTTTCTTCTTCTTAATATTCCCTTCTCCACTATTGCTCTGACTCAGTATTGTTGTAATCAAGGATACAAATCCAAACGGGCCCGCTTAACAGAACGGAGAGTACACATGAATACATGGTAGATTTAAATTAAATCCCTATATAATATAATAGCAATGATCATGTTGTTTCATCATATGAGTTGCATGTACTGTTGTAGAAGAAAACGAAGGCTAAAGATTTTTATACAAAATTTCGTGGGACTCTTTTGAATAGAGTTATCTCTTCTAAATCATGGTGGTAGTCGCCTTTTGGAAACAAGCCGTAAACAGAGAAACTGGACAAATAAGAGCCTTTTTGGAGGTAGTCTCCTCGAGTAATGACCAAAATAAATACGTTGGTGATATATTGCGACTCAAATCTGCCCATTTTATATGTCATAATATTTGAATATACGACTTATATGATAAAAGTGTACATCATTCTCAACCCTTAATCACGAGATTCACAATTTTATGAAGTAACAAATCTTGTTTCCGCCTATCCACTTCCCATTTTTAAATTCATAAAATTGTGTTTTTGGAATTCTACCTAGCATCACTGATAGTCCATGTGAATAAATTTGCAAATCTTCGTAAGGTTGCTGAATATTTTAATGAACTCTGTTTCATTACCACTTGAAGCTTAATGTACATTTTTATTGGCAATATATAAGAACGCGTGATTCGTACGGCATAGGGCTGGGCGTTTTATCCGAACCCGACCCGAAAAACCCGAACCCGATCCTGATCTTGAATGTGAAAATACCCGATCGGGTTTCAATTTCTTAAGGTTCGGTTACCCGTAACCGATCGGGTAATACCCGATACCCGATCGGGTACCTGATTTTTTTTTTTTTTACACACACATTAGTGATTAGGGTTGGATGTCATTGATTAATTGTTCAGTATTAATAATACTGTATGACAAACTCAATTCAATTTCTTATTGAAATTGAAAAGTTTTTTTTTTTTAATAACCCAGAGTGAATTGTTTAGATTTTTAAAATTTGGAGATGATTCCGGTAAAATCGTTGAACAGTTACATTTCCTTTACACTTCACTGTTTTCACATTTTTCTTAAGAATTATAACTTATTCATTCATATGTAGTTTCGATTTCTTGACTTGATTGAGCATTGTTCTGTTACACTTCATATGTTCATTTTTAAGTATGTTTTTTTTGTTGATTACAGTGCTATTTCGGATTTCGACCAAAAAAAAAAAGAAGCTATTTCGGATATAGTTCGGGTATACCCGAACCCGACCCGAATATATGTAATACTCGATCAGGTATCATATCCCTAAACTTCGGGTACCCGATACCCAAAATACCCGATCCAAACCCGATCGGGTATCTGAACGCCCAGCCCTAGTACGGCATTTGCTTAAAGATTACCATCAGTTACCAATTCCTTTCACACGTGGAAAAGTAGAAATTTCATTTTCTTACGAACGGAAAACATTTGATTTCACAGAAAGGTTATAACCAAGCATGCGAAAGTATTGCATTAGTGTTATGATAGGTGACGTACTAAAGTGATTCGGAAGATAAATATAGCCACTAAGTTGCAGAATCTATGTTTTACTTTTGTTTCTTTTTTTTGAAGAAAATATATGTTTTACTTAAATCAAAGACATGTCAAATTAAGAAAAACTAATCGTCAAAACATAACAAGATGTAATGTAAGTGGTACGTTAAGTCGTATGCATGTTTTAGATTTGATATTGTACCTCTAAACAACAAAACCACTGAATGGATTCATTCTGTAGAAAACAAAAAGAAGAGTGATAAGCTTATAATATTTTGCATGACCGACCCGTTGTGACTAGTCAATGCCAAATTTGGGCAATCGGTTTAAATGATTAATTCAGTTCGTTTTTTTCGGTTTGTTAGTTTTTCCGAAATAACCTGAACATTGAGTCTCTCTTTGGAGTGGCGTGATGTGGGAATATCTTTCTTGTATAAGAATTATCCAATGTTATATACAAGGTTTACGGTAATTATCCAATATTTAGGGTAATCATCTAATGTAAAATTTTAATATATATGCTATCAAGCACGTAGAAATAAATAAAAACCACTGACATTGTTTTATTAATTTATAATTGATAATATAAGTATATAACCAACATTATTATTAGATCTCTAGAGATTTAGCAACAGTACAACAACAAATACGTCCACCACCAATACGATTGACAATACATTTACCAATAATCCCTCGTGGGAACTCCGGCGTTTTACATCGATTTATACAGTCGCTATTGGTCTTGCACGTCCCTCTGATATTACACTCATGTGGTTTGAATGCTACTAATCACAAGAAAAAAAGAAACAATATTTCAATAATGATCATAAGTTTAGGATAAATGTATAGTTTTCTATAGAACAATGTCTACTATATTACATGTGCGTGATTTTTGTTTTATATAAAACAAATTTGTTTGGAAATATGTGTAGGAAAAAAATGAAATTGTTTTCTATATTGAAAAAGTGTGTATGAAAATATTCAACTGGAAAATGTAATTTACAAAATTATTACATATTAAAAAGAGAGAACAAATAGAAATAAAATACGTAATATTTACATGACGCTGATTGGGCAGTAAATAGGAGAGAACATATCACGAGAATGATTGCAAGTTGAAACTTTGTCAAAACCATTTTGTTTGAAGTGATACAAATTTATAAAATCAAGCTTGTGGAAAGATAAAAAGGACGAACATGCCTATATATACACACACATAGTCAAAATTCTCATATCAAAGTGACTTCTTAAGGTATTGAGATTTTGCAACAAAGTTTCCTCATAAAAAATTGCTTAGTCAAATCATTAAAAAAAACAACTTTCCATGAAAAATTAGATATGGTCCAAGTCTTCACCATAACAATGAATTTAGCTTTCTTACAATGAATCTGATTTCGTTTAAGGAAACATATCAAAAACATAAACAGATAAGAGGGAAAACAAATCTAACTATGGATATCCTTACTTCCTTAGAATTTGGAAAAGGAAAATACTTTAGATATTGACTTCTCTTTTATCATCAACTATATATTCATTATCTTTACAAGTCAAAATCCAAAACAAATTCAAATTTCTAAATACAATTGTATTTAATGTCATTGACTTGTATAACTTAATATCTGCATTCTTTTAATACCTGAGTAATTTAATCATAATAATCCAATTTTAAAAAATTTATAAACTCGTAAAATGATATTAGCATGTTTATACGCGGGTCGACACTCCACATAACTTTTCGCAATATTTAAACCCGAATAACATTCCGTACATAGTAAAAAGTTAAACTACCAAATCATTTAGAGCGAAATCTATTGTATATGGGACGATTAAACAAAATGAAATTTGTCAAGATTTAAACTGTAATTAAGCTCACAACGCAAACAAATTACTCCAATGAATCCAGTAACCAAATTTGAGAGTGGTAAGAATTAAACAAACACGAAAGAGTAAAAAAAAGTAACCGCATCGCATGATCACAAAATCTTACTGTTGTTTCGGACCATCGTTCTCTTGAATGGTATTCACAGGTGTGGAGGAGCCACTACGTTTACTGGACTGACCTGTAATTGTTCTACCCATGAATCTCCCTGCTTTGCTCAATCCGCTACCGACAGCTCCAAAACCGCTACCAACCATCCCAACACCAGAGCTCACTCCCGTCCCAACCAATCCTACTCCTGCACCAATCCCTGTCCCAACCATTCCTACACCAGTACCGATCCCACCTCCCACCATCCCAACTGCATCCATTGTGCTACCTATCACTCCTGCTTCCTTCAGTCTCTTTCTTTCTTCCAAGATTTTCTTCTCCTCTTCTAATGCAGCCATTTGCTCCTCTTTGTTGAACTCATGATAATGTACCTTCGACAAATTAGAGAAAAATGAAGTCAATCCAAGAACTGGTGAAAAACAATGTTTCTTTTCCGGTTTATACATGGGAATATCTACCTTAAGGGTAATAGTTCCTCTATCCTTCTTATCTTTTACTTTCAATGTGTCAAGTGAAGACAACAGATTTAGCTCCATTTCCTTTGTAACCCCAGCTTCCAAACTGCTCAAAGGGAGTTTCACAAGTCCTAGACGCTCATCTTGGCCTACGTCATTATCAAATACCTGTCGAGAGTTTTCATAGAATGAAGGGTATAGTTAATGTTTGAAATGACAAGGTTGAACAAGTATGACGCATAGTTGTTTCAGATTGCAAACCTCTACAGTGAGCGATTGGGTTTCTTTGTCCTCTGCAATCAATTCGAATGTTTGGTCCCAAACAGGATTCAGGTTATTATCGATCGTCTTTGTTTTATACTTGAATACAGGACGAATTTGGATGGTGGCATAAGGATCAGATTTCCCAATCAATTCCTTATTCTTCAAGTTAGTTGCTTTCACTATTGTTACTATAAGCTTTCCCTGTGGCTTAAGCTCCAAATCACTGTGAAAGGGAAAAGATATAGAGAATCGTCAAACTACAAAATGCTCGCTCAATACGTATCATGACCTCCCAAGTAAATCTAATGGCTATATCAGAAGAGGAGAAAAGACAACATATTGGCAGTGGCAAGCAGGATGTTTATAAGCGAAAAAATGCAAAATGAAAAACAAGCAGAACACAGGAGACTACCTGAGATCAACAGGAATACCACCAATGGGAACAACAATTCTATGAGGCCACTGAAGCGTGTCTTTGACGATAGTATCAACGGTGTCCTAACAGAAAGAAATGCAAGTGCAAATGAGTAAACAAATAAAACCTCTGGAAACTGCTGGACCTATCAAGACAAGAACTTACATCAATCATATCAGATAGACCAGGAATTGCCGTCAAGCTTCCACCGACAGCCTTCAGAGTGTAATCAATTCTCGGTTTTGGCTGGTTGAGATCATTGAAAAAGTTTGTCATTGTCAGATATGAGAGATGATAGAGAAAAAATGATTTTTATTCTGGATCTTTAAAGGAAAAAAATGTACATCAGCAAGTAGAGCAACAACAACAGCTGATATGCAAGGAATCTCTTCCGCAAGTTGAAAGATAACACGCGCGACTGTGAAAACTTGAAGATCCTTCAACTGTTTCAGCCGGAAACAAGTGTTAGTAGAAATAATCAATCTCCACTGGCAAGCAATACTCAGGGGTACAAATGGATGTATTAATTTTATATTATAAAATATATCTCTATTAACCTGAATGGGTATGGAAGCGACAAGTGCTGTGACACCTAAAACGATATTTGGATCACCACCCCATCGAAGATCAACGTCCATTGTGATCTGACCTTCCTTGAAACTTTGAACACGAATACCTGCAGCAATGATTCATAATACATGTGTAAAGGCTTACAGAAAAACTAGCCTATAAGACAAAATGTATGACATCTCCACGCACAAGGACTCATTAGCATTTGCCAGGTAAATTATCCAAAATAGATAACGCAAAGTAGAAGAGAAAAAGTTGCCATCACAAAAGACAATGTTTTCAACCATAATTTACCTTCAATCTTTGGTGCTACGTTACCCAGAGTCAATTTGCTGAACTTCAAGGAAGTAATTCCTGGTGGTCTGTAATCTTCCAGCAGAGGTTCAACAGAATCTCTAATCACCATAGTTGCTGCCTGAAAATTAATCAACAGAAAAACAAAAACTTAAACTCTCTGATGGCCAAGCTGCATTATGGATGGTTTGTGTACCAGACAAACAGTTAGCACTTGACAGTACAATTACTCTCCTCTTCCTAGGATATATTCAGATACCATTATTGAAGGTACAAATTCTAGTAATTTCATAAGCAATTTCCAACCAACCATCTATAATTTCAAAAGATAATTAGAATCTTACCTCTGCAATAAATGGCCACATCTTGCCCAGTAGTTTATTCATCCATTTGACCTGAAATAATAAACTATAAGAGTATGCAGTTGGAAAATTTTGGTTCATCTGCTGAGAAACTGAGTGTTTAAACTGACCTAGACTAGTTATAAAAACCAGACAAATAATATGTACAGAAAACCAAATACTGTTGAATTCAAGCCAGGACTAGGTACTTAGCCAATAAAATCATGTTGAACATCAAAGTATGCAAGATGAGCATTAACTCGAAAAGATAACATTAACGACACGTACCTGTTCAAAGGCTGGAAACGATATCCATTGTGGAAAGTTATCACCGCAAATTTTCTTCAAATCTTCTCTGCTAAGAGAGCCTAGAAGCTTCATATCAACTGCCTGCCATAAGAAAAAACTATAACGAATCAATTCCACATTAATTGCAAGCCAGGAAACACCTCTACTCATCAGAACTTCAAAAACTATCAACAGATACTAGCTAGAACGATACAACTCCTCAAAACTAAACAAGTAAAGAAAGCCATTTCGCTAAGTATAATCAATTTGGTACATTGATGTCAACAATCAGAAGTAACAGAGCAATTTTATCACAATTACAAAGGATTTCAAAATCCCAGATTTAAAAAATCTTAAATTTCTCCTCTAATGAATCAATTTCTTCAAAACCCAATCATGAATTTCACTCAATTTGAGAATAAAAACAGATTGATTTCAGAAACCCAAGTCAAATCGAACCTTCGCGACTCGCTTGGACGCACGGTGCGTCATCATACGACTCCATCCAGCCATTAAAGCTACACCGAAGATAATCCCGAACAAAATCCCAGAAATCAAACCCATTTTTCCTGCAATCAAACACACAAACGATTCGATCAGAAACCCTAGAAATCGATTCCCAGAGAAACGTAATCGGAATCCTTACCGCTACACCGGAGATCGAAAGGTTTGGGTTAATCGGAGAGAATCGTCGGTAATAAGTTTGATTATCTTCACGGGAATTGTCAAGTGGAGAGAATCAGAAGAAAAGCTTAAGAGCGCATTGAAAATTATTTTGGGTAGGCCAGAGAGAAAGAGTGATAATGAGGAAGAGAGAAACGCTTCATCTTCGAATCTAGAATTGTATTTAATTCATTTTCTGAACCAACGCATTGTAAATTTAGTCCCTTATATTTTCATGTTTTCTCAGAATTGACCCTTACAAGCATCAAGATCAATTACATGTCCAAGATTTAGTTGAATGGAAAAATGACATATAATCATAAATGACATATAATAATTTATTAGTAGTAGTTGTGATTTAGTTGATTAGTGAATGTTAAGCGGACTTTTAGATGTATCTATCCTTCTAATTAGTTGATTAGTGAATGTTAAGCGGACTTTTAGATGTATCTATCCTTCTAATTAGCTAACTCTGGATTAATTGATATAAATTCATATTTTTGTCAAGAGTTTTTTTTTTCGATAAGAGGGTATAATTATAACATGAGAAGAATATGTGGATGGAATTGGAAGGTCAGAAGGAATATGTGGACTAAGTTGAGCAATTAAAGATTCTGCCTCGTTTACGAGGCAAGCGAACGTTTTGATTATTGGATGATCCACGTGACTTGGTAAAAAAATATCTTTAGGAGAGTTTAAGACGTGCTTTACCACAAAATCACATCATCTACTAGGCTACTACTCAGACGACGTTGACCAGTCACAAACTGACTAATAAGTTTTAAATTTTGTATTTTTGTTTTCGATACGACAAAGTTGTGTGGTTAAAATGTCGCTGCTTCAATAAAAATTGAATTTTATGATTTACGTTTCAAAATTCAAAATTGAACTTCTAAAATTTTGAATCAAACAAAAAAAGTAGGTTTAGTTTCGTTTAGAATGCACCACCATACGTAAAATGTTGTGGACTGTCGAAATCAGAATTTCCCGAAGTTATACCCTTTCTATTTTTATATAGATACTTGATAAAACAATTTCATATCAGAGATTCATATTATAATTTTATCTCGTTGTTGAAAACAAAGAGAATTTCAAGAATCTCTTATTTGCCCGACTTCCACGCGTAACATTATACACATATTACAAGAATCCATGAATGGACAATGACACATGTCACATCTCCCACCTCTTTGAACCTTGTTTCATCTTCATCTAAGAACATGATTATTGGTAGTTGATAATAAATTGTTAATATGCTTAAAATAATTAAATGATAAATTGAGCACTTTAATTATCTAAAATAGTTACTTATTTTACGTTCTATAACAACTCATTTAAACATTTACGTGGCCACATGCTCTTATATTACTCCTTCTGTTCCATAAAACATACATGATGTTCTACTCTTCTCACACTTATTAAGAAACAATTAAAATTTAATAATAAATACATTGATTATCTCACAAAACTACTTTTCCATAATTATGAACCAATAGTATTCAAAACTTTTTATTTAATACACTTTAAAGTTTAAGATTTATTAATATTAAGTAATAAAAAAAGCTAGAACATCTTATTTTATGGAACAACTTTAAAAGCTAGGACATCATGTTTTATGGAACAGAAGGAGTATTAGTTCATCATCTTTTTAGTAATTAAATATTAAAAAAATTAATAAAAGTAAATTAAAAGTATTAAACTATTATAAATAGAGAATTTTGAGTTATGCCACTCTTTCCATACCACTTTTCAATTATGCCACTGTATTACAATCATGCCACTGTTTGAAAATAATTACCAGTGTGCCACTATTCACTTAAATGAAAAAAAAACAGATCTATTTTTCTCTCTCATCTCTCTCACGCTCATCTCCCAAATCCATTTTTTTCTCATCCAAATTTCGTTTTTTCTATCACTGAATTCGATTCTCGTCATCTCTAATTTCACTATCTCTGATCTTTGTCGCGATTTCCGCTAGGAAGATTTGAGAAGGTGTTGGTGACGAAGAACATGGATCTGAGATTAGATCGAGCAGATTTAAGAAGAAGAAGAAGAAGAAGAAGAAGAAGAATAGGTCTCAAAGCAAATTCAAACACAAACGACTGTAAATTTTCGAGTTTGGGTTAACTATTATGCATTTAGGGTATAGATTTTGGGGGGGGGGGGGGGATGGGAGTAGGGTTTTACCTTTACTTTATAAAACTGTAAAAAAATCTTATAAAACTGTTAAAAAAATTATAAAGTTTTTAAAAGGTTTAGTAAAACTGTTAAAAAACCTTATAAAACTATTTAAAAACCGTGTAAAACTGTTTATAAGGTTTTTGTAAAGTTTTATAAGGTTTTTAAACAGTTTTATAAGGTTTTTTTACAGTTTTATAAAGCCTTATAAAAACCTTTTAAAACCTTATAAACCTTTTAAAAACCTTATAAAACTTTACAAAAACCTTATAAATTATTAAACTGTTTAGTTTTTAAGGATATGTAAAAAAATCTTATAAAACTGTTTAAAAACCTTATAAAAACGGGAAAACCCTAAAAATATCCAAAACCCAGATCTGACCCAGAAAATCACCAAAACCCAGATCTGACAAAAAAATAACCAAAATCCAGATCTGAACAAAAATCGAATCAAAAGCTCAAATTTGTAATCCAAATCGAATCAAAAGCTTAGATTCGTGACCAAAATCCAATCAAAAACTCAAATTTGTAACCAAAATCGAATTTAAAAAAAAAACCATAGATTGAACTTCTTCTTCTTCTTCTTCTTCTTCTTCTTAGGAAATCAAAATCGATTGAAGGAATTTACCGAGATTTACATGAACGAAAGAGAATCGAAAATCCTAGATCCATAACCCAAATCCGATTTGCAATTTGAAAGAAGAGAATTTTGTGAGAGAAAAAAATTCGGATCTGGGCGTGAGAGAGATGAGAGGAAAAGTGAGATTTTTTTTTTTTCCATTAAATCAGTGAACAGTGGCACGCTAGTAATGATTTTGTGAACAGTGGCATATTTGATTAATTTTTGGTGAACAGTGGCATATTTGCAATTGCCCCTTATAAATAAGTAACCGGAGAAGAAACTCTCCGATAATAATACTCTAAAATTGTTATTTCTTAGCAAAAATCCTCATAAGCCTTAAGTATATAATCTGTTCTAACGAAACGTGGTCATTTTTGTACGTGAGATCATGTTAGCAATAATCTTGAGTTTGCTTTTACTATGTTTCTTCTTCTTCTTCTTTATCACC
The DNA here is from genome assembly GCA_963576765.1 of Draba incana. Taxonomy (NCBI): domain Eukaryota; kingdom Viridiplantae; phylum Streptophyta; class Magnoliopsida; order Brassicales; family Brassicaceae; genus Draba; species Draba incana. Next base: position 31,574,289 of record OY755217.1, on the reverse strand, counting down.
ACCGGAAAATCTTGTTCCGGCGATAAAGGAGACAAAATTCCTCCGAGTCCTCCAAGGTTACCTATTCTTGGTAACATCCTTCAAATCGGTGAAAAGCCTCACCGTTCATTCACCGATCTCTCGAGGATTTACGGAAGCGTAATGAGTCTTAAGCTTGGTTGTTTGACCATGGTGGTTGTATCTTCACCTGAAGCAGCAAAAGAAGTGTTGAAAACACATGACCATGTTTTGTGTTATCGAATTTCCAGTGACCCGGTTCGAGCCGCTGGTCATCACGAGCGTTCCTTTGTCTGCCTACCTCCGTTTGCTCGTTGGAGGTAAAATAACATGACTATAGTAGTTCTTTTGCTTTTTTCGATTTTAATTGCTCAAAGCTCAAATTAGAGCATGTACATTGGTAACCCCAATGGGTGTGGGTGTTCTTATAATATAAAATTATTAAAATGGTTATTAAAGGAAGAAATAGAGTGTTTTGTGGGGTATATTGAAATATAAAATTAATAAAAATTTGAGTAAAGAGAGTAGAGAGTGTTTAAAAGGAAGAGAGAGTGTGTTAATTGGGATCTTTTGGAGAGTGTTTTTAAAAAGAAGAGAGAGTGTTTAAATATAAAATTAATAAAAGTTGAGTAAAATGATGAAAGAGAAGGTATAAAGTTGAGTAAAAGGAAGATAAAGTGTGTGTTTTAATAATTTTATATGGTCTTAAGACTCCGCAGGGTTACCAATGTACATGCCCTTAGTTCTAGTTATGCTCGAAATAACCACACGGGCCACAAAGAAAATATATTAAAAGAGATATAGACCGATATGTGTAATTAGTGAATACCTTTGTATAATTTGATCATTTACATATTTGTAATTATTTTAGGTTATGTATATAAGGCATAGCTTGAACATTATAAAAAATAAAATAAAAATCGTTATAGAAAATTGGTTATCTTGACACACTAACAAATCTCATTGAACACTCGTGAACCCTTTAATGATTAAATGACAATGATATTATTATTTTCATACTTCATGGAAATCAGTTCGGGTTTGGCTCCATATTGAAAAAGTTGTTATAGTGAAATATTATAAATAAACAATACAAATACATGGATAACTTTACTTGATACCATGTACAGTTTATTGTTCTACTTTTTAATACAAAGTTTAGTAGAAAATTGTAAAATAAGTTTGGCTTGCTCAATTCGGTTTTGGTTTGGTTTAAACGGTAGTTAAAGTATTAATCAGTTTCACTTTCTTTGTGTATATTATATGCTTTGTCAGATTTCTAAGAAAGATAACGACGAACCAATTATTCTCAACGCATCGTTTAGAAGCAACCAAGGACTTAAGGATGAGCAAGGTACAAGAACTTATGAGCTACGTTAACAAATGCAGCGAGAGAGGCGAAGCTGTGAACATTGCTCATGCATCATTCGTCACATCGCTCAATATAATCTCGAACGCTGTGTTTTCCACAAACCTCGCAAACTTTGATGACTCCGATACAACTCATGAGTTCCAAAACGTGGTGCTCCGGATGATGGAGATCGCCGGAGAACTTAACGTAGCTGATTTTTCCCGTTTCTTGATCTGCAAGGTACTAGGAAAGAAGCGAAGCAATGGATGGACAAACTTTTTAGGGATTTTCAGGGATTCATCGATACAAAGAGATCATCAAATGCTTCAAGAAACCGCAACAACGACATGCTAGATTCTCTTTTGGATATTGCTCAAGAAGAAGAATCAGAACTCGATGATAACGATATCAAACATTTGCTTCTTGTAAGTCTTATATTTCATAGTAGATCTTTAAATTGAGACGATAAGGAAAATTGGCTTCTATATATACTGTGAAAAAACTCTATAAATTACAACTATCAGGCTAACAATATTTTATTAGTTTATAGAGTTATATCAAGTTTCTAGTACTCTATATTCTTAATTTAATTCATTAATGGTGTGATAGGACTTGTTTTTGGCGGGAACAGACACTACTTCGAGTGCAGTAGAATGGGCAATGGCGGAGTTACTTCGAAACCCTAAGATGATACTAAAAGTTCAAGAAGAGATAAGACAAGTGATAGGACAGAAGAAAGCCGTTGAAGAATCGGATACGTTCAAGTTACCGTATTTACAAGCAGTAGTGAAAGAGACTCTTCGTTTGCACCCATCAGCTCCATTTCTCATCCCTCGAAAATCCGAATCTGATGATGTCCGAATTTTCGACTTCCTCATTCCTAAGAATAATCAGGTATGTACTTGTTACATATTAAGTTTTCGATGCATTACAATTAGAGATCGGTATAGAAATCAAAACTAACCAAACCAAAATAAATAAAATATGCGCAACCGTCCCATTCGTGTAGTGTAAGATCAAAACGAAGAGTGTTTTTAATTCTCTTTCTCTAAATTTTTTCAGAATAATGTTGCAATCTATGTAAAACAAGTTTTTTTTTTGTTTGAATATAATTTAACATTCATTTAGAAAAAAAACAAAAAGAATAAAATAACTAAACTTAATCGAATAACCGGATGTCTATATTCTGAAATGATTGTTGTGTGCAGGCCCGGCCCTTGGTTCCATGAGGCTTAAAGCACAATTTCAAAATGTGGCATTTTACATGGAAATAAATATAAAATTTTTTATTTGGCCTAAAAATTATTTGTATATGTGGCCTAAAAATTTTATTTATAATTTTTGGCTTAAAAGCAAAAACTTACTTTGCATGGGTCGGGCCTGGTTGTGTGATTATTCATTTTTTTGGGTTTTGAAACAAGGTTCTGGTGAACATATGGGCGATAGGACGAGATCCGAGCGTGTAGGAGGATCCAACGCAGTTCGAGCCAGAGAGGTTTCTCAGGCGAGATATCGATGTGAAATGCAATGATTTCGAGCTGATTCCGTTTGGAGCTGGACGAAGGATTTGTCCAGGAATGCCACTTGCGTTTAGGACAATGCATCTAGTTCTTGCGTCTCTTCTACATGGCTTTGACTGGAAGTACGCGTCGTTCCAGAAAATGTGGATATGAGCGAGGCCTTCGGTGCTACCTTGCACAGAGCCGAACCACTATGTGTCGTGGCTATCAAGAAACGTCTTTGACATCATCTTTATTTATGTGTTTCTAAACTTAAAATTTTAATATTGAGGAAATAAATATCTGTTTTTAAGTAAAACTCATACTAATCCATGAAACATGTAAGGCGTCAACAACTATAATTGAAATAATGTTTTGATTGTATTTGATTGAATTCATGTTTCCAATCCAATAATAAAATTTTCAACTATTACACAACCATGAATAGGTTCAAACTTCAAAGTGGCAAACATATCACATAGTGTTGTTGAAAAACAAAAAGAAAAACATATCACATATTGTTTCACTAGCTTTATAAGTGATGGAGAAATTTATCTTTTTGACTTTTCGAGCCTAGGCATAAATGGTCTCTATCCTTATGTCAACAAATGTATTTATTTCTTGTTGTACGTATACCCTAGGGTGAATCTTTTAATTCACCTCCCTTCTACTTACCAATCAAAATGCCACATAATACCCACAATTAAAATAAATTTAAACAAATTAAATAAATTAAAATAATTAATATTATATTATCTAATTAAACAAATTAGATAGATCCTAAACCCCAAACTCAAAGCCTAAACCCCAAAGCTATACCCTAATTTGGGAATAGTTAACCCAAAATAAATTCTAAACCCCAAACTCAAACTCTAAATCCCAAAATTATACCCTAATTTGGGAATAGTTAACCCAAAATAAATTCTAAACCCCAAACTCAAATCCTAAACCCCAAAGCTATACCCTAATTTGGGAATAGTTAACCCAAAATAAATTTTAAACCCCCAACTCAAACCCTAAACTCCAAAACTATACTCTAATTTGGGAATAGTTAACCCAAACCTAAAAATTTTAACTACAAATCCATTGAAAATCAATTTTTGTAGTTTAAATTTTTGGGTTTGGGTTAACTAATTCTTAATTAGGGTATAGTTTTAGGGGTTATGGTTTGGATTTGGGGTTTAGGGTTTGAGTTTGGGGTTTAGAATTTATTTTGGGTTAACTATTCCCAAATTAGGGTATAGTTTTGAGGTTTAGGGTTTGAGTTTGGAGTTTAGGATTTATGTAATTTTTTTAGTTTGATAATATAATATTAATTATTTTAATTTATTTAATTTAGTAAATGATTTAATTAAACTAGTGGTCCCACAACTCAATTTTGATTGGTTAATAAAAAGAGGGTGAATGAGAAGGTTCACTGTAGGGGTATACGTAAGTATTGTTCTTTCTTGTTTCTATTGAAGCTGCCGCTCATACTAACCCATAACACGATAATAAACTTATGTTATATTGTAATTTTCTATAAATAAGTATGAGAATGTGGTTAGTAAAAAACAAAGCTGACGATGAAGGACACCATAGCTCCTGCTCTGTTCTTGACACTTAGCTTCCTTTCGTCATTTCTTCTTCTTGTGGCCGCCAAATCACGACGGAGATCGACCCTACTGCCTCCTACACCTCCGGAACCACCAGGACCAAGCTCACGGCCTCCGGGACCACCGGGATGGCTGCTTATTGGAAACTTTTTCCATATAATCGGAAAGGCTCCTCACCGTTCACTTGCTGATCTCTCGAGAGTTTATGGACCAGTCATGAGTCTTACACTTGGAAGGGTTACCACAGTGGTCATTTCTTCGCCAGAGACAGCAAGAGAGGTTCTAAGGACGTTTGACCATGTCTTCTCTGCACGACACTTTAGCGAGACGGCTCGAGCCATTGGTAACCAGGATGTCTCCATCCCATGGATACCTTCCACGTCGTCTCATTGGAGGTAAATTATAAATTAGTTAATTATAATCTCAGATAAAGAATTTTCCCCTTCCAACATACTTTGAAAAAGAGATACCTTCCAAAGTTTTTGATCTGAATATAATTTTACATTCTTTTCAAAAAAAAAAAAAAAAGAATCTCACATATATAGTTTGGTTTTGATTATGGTGGACAATGATTTGGTTATACAGTTTGGCTCTTGATACCAATAGTAAACAATTTTGGTTTGGGTTTAGTTTGGTTCAGGGCCGGCTAACATGGGGGGACAAGTGGTGCGCCGCCCGTGGGTCCCACCCCGTGTCCCAAGAATTAGGGGTCCAAAATATTTTTTTTTATTTTTTTAATTAAAATTAAAATTTATTTAAATTTAAAGGCCCATAAATATATTTTATAATATAAATTTTTTTATTTAATTAACTGAAATTACAAAAATTTATATTTTAAAAAAATAAATTTAGCAAAAAATCTTTAAAAATCAAATTTAAGGGTCCAAAATTTTTTTTGCCCACGGAGCCGGCCCTGGTTTGGTTTGAATGTTTTTTTTCTTTTTTCTTAACATTTTGGTTCGATTTATTTACTACTAGTGTTCTTATTAGTTAGTAATGAATTATGTTTCAATTAGTTCATGGAGGAAGCTATTGGCGACACAGCTTTTCTCAACGAAATGTATCTTATCCACGACGTCCTTACGGTATGATAAAGTGAAAGAACTTATAAAATTCATTGATGAAAGCAGCCAAAGAGGAGAAGCCGTAGAGATTGCTCGTGCTTGCTTTATCACATCGCTTAATGTACTCTCAAACCTAGTGTGTTCGACCGACTTAGGTCATTACGACCCCAGATCGAGTGCCTCCCTCGAGCTCCAGGACTCGTTGTTTAGTATTCTGAAAATTATGGGAAAACCGAACATTGCAAACTATTTTCCATTTCTTGAGTTTCTTGATTTGCAAGGTAATAAGCAAAAGATTAAGATGTGTTCGGAGAGGTTGTTTCGGGCTATTCAAGCGCTCATTGATGATAGGATCGTGGAAAGAGCATTACCTGGACCTAGAGGTGGATTTAGCATCGATCTGTTAGATTCATTAATCGATCTTGTTCGAGCAAAAAGTTCAGATGTCAACATGAACGATATCAAACACTTTCTATATGTAAGTGGTTCAAGAACTTTTTAAAACTTTACCTAAAAGCATGGAGTTTAAGAACTATTTAAGTTTTTGTTTTTGTTTTATCCTATTACTATAAAAATACTATTTAATATCTAACTAAAAGCAAATGAACTAATAATAAAAAAAAGACTGCAAAATATAAATAGTCATAATAGCTTAATTTTTGCATAGAAACTTGAAAAAGACTAGAACAAAAAAATAACTTTAAAACATATTATATAATGGGATAGAGACAGTATATGGTTTGTGGGATTTCGATTTCATTATTTTGTTAATGTATTCACCTTTGCTTTTACGTAAATATTAATGTATATAGTTTACTTGACATATTACGATTCTTGAAATATTTTAAATATAAATGAAAAAGCATATTTGTTTATTTGAAGGACTTGTTTATTGCGGGGACGGAAACGAACTCTACCATTGTGGAATGGGCACTGACCGAGCTACTTCGCAATCCAGAGGCTATGGCTAACGCTAAAGTCGAGATAAACTTTATTGTTGGCCCAAACCGTCACGTTCGTGACCACGATCTCGCAGATTTACCTTATTTTCGAGCTGTCGTAACCGAGACTCTCCGTTTACACCCACCGAGTCCATTTCTAATCCCACGTAAAGCTGAGTCAGACACACATGTTTTAGGGTTCCTCATACCCGAAAATGCTCAGATTCTAGTGAACGCTTGGGCTATAGGACGAGACCCGAGCGTTTGGGAAAACGCGGAACGGTTCGAGCCAGAGAGATTCTTAGGACGAGAGCCTGAGACTATAGGTGGAGATTTTGAGATGGTTCCGTTTGGAGCTGGACGAAAGATGTGCCCTGGAATATCATTGGCTTTGAGGATTGTGCCTCACATGCTTGCTTCACTTATCAATTCTTTTGAATGGATTAATCTTGAAAACGAGAAATACTACGTTGTTCCTGAAGGTTTGGACATGGACGAGACTTTTGGTCTTACCTTGCATAAGACCAACCCACTTTATTCCGACTACGTGAAGAAAGCACACGATTATTTGTTTTAGTCTTTTCGTAATTTCTTTTTCATGGTCTATTCTAATTGTTCCGGTGGTCTGAGAACTACGAGACCGGACATGAATCAAAAAATAAATTGGAGTTTATTTTGGACCGGTTTACATAGTAACAACAATTTTTTACATCACACAAAATACAAACCCTAGCCTATGCCGTAATTAGCCATATGCATTTTGGAGATTTATTTTAGTTTCTAAGTCATTAGACAATCATTAATGGTGATACTCTTAGAATATCATTAATGTTTCTGTCGCATGTTTCTATATTACTAGTTCGTTAATAATTTAATATTTAAAAAATTGATAAAATTAAATAAAAATTATTAAAATATTATAAGTTAGGCCATGTGCATTGGAGACACCATCGTGTTTTAAGGCCATATAAAATTATTAAAACATACACTCTCTCTTCATTTTACTCAACTTTATACTTTCTCTTTCATCCTTTTACTCAACTTTTATTAATTTTATATTTAAACACTCTCTCTTCCTTTTAAAAACACTCTCCAAAAAATCTAATTTTAAACACTCTCTCTTCCTTTTAAACACTCTCTACTCTCTTTACTCAAATTTTATTAATTTTATATTTCAATATACCCCACAAAAACACTCTCTTTCTTTCTTTTACAACCATTTTAATAATTTTATATTATAAAAACACCACATTTAGACCCCTAGGGATTACCAATGAACATGCTCTTAGAGGGTCTTACGGTCTCACCGTTATTGATGCTCTTACGATTTGGCCGTGTGATCCTTACAATAATATCTTCGCAATGTTATGACAAAATAAAATCCGTGAACTACAACATTTGTGAATACGTATAAGTATAACTAGCAAAGACTCAAATTCCATGTTTTTGTATAATGGTAAAATCATATTGAAGCAAAACTTACTCAACAAAAATGAACGAATAGAAGAAAAGTAAACCCGAATCAAATTGTTTTATTATTGATTACTCATAAAAAAAAGAAGAGTAATGAAAGAGATACAAAAGCCATGGTCAAGGTCGGCACTGACACAATAGTCGTCAAGCAACAACACAAAACCCACCACTCTAATCTCAAAAACATCAAACTCAAAAAAAGGTTGCTATATATATATAGCTAAACCTTTCATTCAAACAAAAAGAAAACAAAAACCAAAAAGAAAACGTTGCTTAGTAATGGATTCCTTATGCAACAGAGGGGGCAAGGATAGTAAGGGCATCGCCACCAGATTCATTGGAAGCTAAAGCTGCAATGTTCGGATTCGGATTCAGCTTAGACTCAATCTCGACAAAGTTTTTGTTGTCCAAACTACAACCTTCATAAATATCCCACCATTTTTTCACCAACATTTTTATGTCTTCACGGTCCATGTGTTCTTCACTCTCATCATATTTCCAAGGCTTGGAACCCTGTAAAATTGATTAAAATATACCAAAATTTAGTAACATGAATCTAGATATATGTCAAGAAAGGAATTAAACAAAATAAGTCGTACATTTGCACAGTAATGAACAACACTAATCTGGTCAAGGTTAACATGTTCAGGATGACGCAAAAGCATAGCCAATACAAGATTGTAGGTCGAAGGGATTGGCTTGTAAATATCTTTAAAGTAGTCATTCAGAAAATCCTACAAACAACAATATTAGTTAGTAAAATAAAGAAAAATCAAATCAAACAAATAATAATAAAAATAAAGAAAACTCAACCGGACCTGTTCGGCAAAATAAGTTGGAGTAGTAATGTGAACAACGCGAAGGAGATCCTCGTAAATGTTGAGATTTGGTTCGAACATCAACATACCAGCGTTGAAATATATTGGAGGTGGAGAACCAAGGGTTTCTACAGGCCACATTACTTTTTCGGGTGATTGCTGGCAGTAACCAATCTGGTATTGACGAGTATTGCACCAAGAAATCTCGCAGAAGCAATCTCTAACGGCGTACAAGTAGCCAGAAGGAGAATTGAAAAGGTGATCAATGTTACCAAACACTTGTATGTCTCCGTCTAGATATATCACCTTCTCATACTCCACAAACTACATGCATGTAAGTATGTTAATAACTCAATATTGGCAAAACATCATTTATATTATAAATAAACACAAATACAAGTAGGTTTGTAACCATGTAGTTCTCTTTGGCTATTTAAGAGAAATATAATTAAGTATGTTTTGTCCAGAAACAAAAAGGACACAAATACATATTTATTAAGGGGGTGAGATTTTTACCTCCCAAATACGAAGCTTGGAGTAGTTGAGGACGAAATAAGACATGGAATAACCGAGTTTGTTTTCAGGCGGGATGACCGGTTCAATCTCACGGAGGATGCATCCTTGAGCCAACAAGATTTGACGGTGTTCCTTTTGCTAAACCAACCACACCCATCCAGTAATCTTTGTTTCCAGCCAAAAATGTAACATAAGCCATTTTCCCACCGTACGAAGTCCTTTTGCATTTAATGTAACATAAGCTAAACCAACCACACCCATCCATTTGTAACTAACGCGTTAGAGTTCATCTTCAATGAAGCCATCTCAAATAATTACAAAGAATTAGTAGTAATTGTTTTCTTTTGCCGTAGTGAGTGTATGGAGAAGGATGAAGACGCCATTTTATTATATAGGAGAAGGGGATAGCAACATTAAATGCGAAAATTAAATTATGGATTTTATCATCCTTTTCGTTATGTAGTATTTTAATGTTTTTTGGGAATAAGAATATCTTGCATACCAAATTCAAATACAAATGGAAAGAAAATTAAATGTGGATCCACCTAAAGAAGGAAATGTGGAAATCGGCCATATATGAAACGAATCAAAATTTAATTTTAGAAGAACAAAAAGAAAACGAATCCAATATTACCATCCTTCGTATCCAAATAAATGAAATTTGGATGTTTTCAATACATTTTTTTTGGTCGGATGAGGGGCCGGAGCCCCTTCTTATTTAAAATTCAGCAAAATTACAATCGTACTTGTCGAGGGAACAAAACTCCCTCAACATCCTGAAGAAAAATACATAGTATATATTCTGTAAGTCTTTGAGTCTGTTTTGTATTTTGAAATCATAAATTGAATAACATAGGATTCTAATGAGGATTTTAAAATGATTGATTGAATAACATGAGATTTTTATGAAGATTTAAAAATGATTAATTGAATAACATTGGATTTGGATGAGGATTTTAAAATGATAAATTGAATAAATAGGATTTGGAGTGGATTTTAAAATCCACTAAAATACCAAAACCAATAAACCCCTCCTTATTAGGGGTGGACAAAAAATCTGAAACCGAAAAATCAAACCGAAACCGACCCAAAACTACCCGAACCGAACCGAATTCGATTTTCAAAAATAACCGAATGAGTTCTAAATATCTAAACCCGAACCCGAACCCGAACCGAACCGAACACTAAACGGATACCCGAAATACTCAAAACATAAAATTAACCTAAATCGAACCAAAATCGAGAAATTTTACGTAATTATGAGTATCTCAGATAACCGAAACCAAACCCGAAACCGACACTAACCGAACCAAAACCGAACCGAAATTTTAAAATACCCAAATGGATATTATGTTCCTAAAACCGAAAACCCAATAACCGAACTAATCGAACTGAAACATGAATGGTTATCCGAACGCCCATCCTAGAGTATAACATTTAACTTAGGAAACTTGAATAGTATACAGCCTAGCCCATGAAATTTGTCTGTAGGACAAGCCCAATACATAATTAATTGTCTAGCACTTCACCGTTTCCTAATTAAACAAGATTGATTAAATTTACTTCACTAGCCTGTGTTAGTTTTTGCATCAATACTGTATGTTGTATGAATTAGATGATCACCATCTACGTATTCTGTTTAGTATGTATAAATAAGTTATGAATTGGCTTAATTTGTATTTTTCATACGTGGACTATCTTTGGGAGGAATCATACATAAATAAGTTATGAATTGGCTTAATTTGTATTTTTCATACGTGGACTATCTTCGGGAGGAATCATACTCTTCATAGTATAGCAAGATAGTGCAACTTTTTTTTTTTTTTTTAAGAAAAATACAAAATCATGTAATTTTTTTTTTGTTAAAGAAAATCATGTAATTAACAAAGAGACTAAACGCTTTAGTTTACCTTTACAATCAGAAATGTTTAACCTTAAAAACAATGTTATACAGTCAAAATGTTCTATACTCTCTTTTTACTTAAAAGCCAAAAAACTATCATCAAAGAACCGATCCTCGAATATATCCACATTGGACCAGATCATGTGGTAAAAGCTTTAACGCAGGAAAATCTTTTCGCCTTTAGCACCTGCGACGAACAAAGCAAAAGGCAAGCTTATACTTGTAACACCCGCATTTTTTTTTTTTTTTAAATCCAATTCAATAATCCATTAATCCAAATAACCAATAATTCAATTCTAATAAAACACCAAGTCTAACAATTCCAAATAAAAAATCTAGCAATCTAACAGGCTACTAAAAAATCCATAAACATCAATAGACTCAAATCCTATCATCCCCCGTCCTCGCCTCGATTCCACGATCACACTTTTTCTTTACCTGCAACTCAAAAGAAACCGGGAGTTGCGTGAGTATTATCATAAATACTCAGTGGAGCGGTCATCCCGCAAAAAAGAAATACATAAACAATTATCACAATTTCAATTTAAATTTTTAATTAAAATTTCCGGTTAATTAACGGTTGAACCAAAATTTCGGTTAAGTACAATTAAACCAATTTCCGGTTAACACAATTTAAACCAAAATGCAGCAATTTACATAACAGGGTGTCGATCGACACCCATCATGGTGTCGCTCGACACCACAAAACGTTTTCAACATTTTAACACCGAGTGTCGATCGACACAACCTCTAGGTGTCGATCGACACTCGGTTTCATAAACCAGAGACCGAGCCTGTCCTCACGTGGCTCGTCTCGGTCACTCTCCAAACCGATTTCAACACAATTCAACACGATTCACACACAATTTGCATTGACAACGATCCATAACACGCCAAAAAAATCAATCACTCAATTCATCAATCAAACACATTCATTTTCTAGCATTTCCTAACGATCACGCACTCACCTCGCTAAGCGGGGATGAATGAACGGGAAAACAACGACGAAGCGATTGCTCACGGTCTCAACACTATGCTCCCACGCTGGAACCGCAAGGAGGGCACTCACGAACGATCCCCGAACACGAACGGTGAAGAAAACTCCGAGAACTCGAACTAATCACCACGAATAATCGATTTCTCACTCAAATTCTCTTCTTTCTCTCAAAGCTTCTGATTTTTCCTCCCCCTCGACGGCTCGCGATCAAAAGCATAAAAGGAACGAGCCCTAGGGGTTTCACAAATTAAACCGCGTGAAAATCGCGGTTTTAGCAAACCGAAACCGAAATTCAGGACTGGTGTCGATCGACACTGCCCAAAGGGTGTCGATCGACACCTCCAAATAATATCGAAACTTTGGACTACGGTCGTTACAATATTTTTGACTCCTATCATTCCCTAATAATGCAAAAAAAAAATCCAAATTTTAAACTAAGAACTTATACATGAGAGTTTAATAATTTTTATTTAGAAAATAAAAAAAAACAATATACTTTTTTACTACAATAATAGACAAGATAAATATACACTCTTCTTTTGTGACCAAAAAAGGAGAAGTTACATTGTTCTTTCTATATCAATACAACCTGTTGAGGTAGATGATAACCTTTATTATGTTTAGTATGTATAAATAAGTTACATTGTTCTTTCACTCTTATGATCATCCCCTATAACAGTGCAAAAAAAAAAAAAACTTAAATTAAGAGCTTATACATGAATATATACTAACATTTAAGGGGAATTATTAGCATACAACCTTTGCAAATATTTTTCCAATAAGTCACCTTTGAAAATTTATTGCAAATATATATCTTTTAAAGAAAAAAAAACAAAATCATTAAAAAAAAATTCTCTTTCTCAAAACCCATATCCTAAACTTTACCCCCAAAAATCAGCTCATCTACGGGCTTCTACTTTTTCCTATGTAAACAATCTACCACCGGTTTGGATTTCCAATCCGGAATATTTCTTTTAATTAATGTTTGGTTGATCAAAAAAAAAAAAAACTATATCCTAAATATAAAATATTTAACCCAACCCAAAACAATAAAAAAGTTAAGTTCAAAAGAAGATAACATTCTTGCAAAGAGTTTCAAACGATGGCATAATTGTAAAATAGCATGTCAAGAATGACATATCATGATAATTCTCAACATTTATCCTTTAACAAATTAAAAGACATTATAATTTGTTATTTTTTATGAAATGTTAAACTATTTATCAACAAAAAAAAAGATTTTACAATCATTTGGATCCATAATGATCTAAAATAAGCAAATACAAATAATCAGAGCAAAAATTTGAGGTACTAGTAACTATTGATGTTGATGTTGATGTTGATGTTGATTGTTACATTCTTCTTTTGCATCAATATATATACAACATATTGATGTTGTATGAATTAGATGATAATATGTATTATGTTTAGTAGTATAAATAACTTGGTTACATTTATTTGAGTTTTTTTGTCGACAAAAAGAAGAAAGACGTCGTGGTTTTCAATAAATATTATATTGTTTTTCATATTTTGTGTGAATTATAGTTTTTCAGAAGATGAATTTGCTTAATAAATCGTGAGTTTGGTGAATATGTTGCATGTGATAGAATTTTTCAACTCCTTGTTGTCTTTTATTTGTGATATTTTCATAATCCCTAACAAAAGATAATGAAAAACTGTAAAAGTACTCAGATATCATTTTAAAAAAAAATAAAAATATATATATATATACAAACCTGAAATTATGCCCCATAAAATTCATATCATGAACATCACCTTCGTCGTTTATCTTAGAATCTGGAACAATAATTTCTCCATCCAATACCATTTTATTTTCACAATGCTTAAATCTACGAGTAAAATAAATTTTGGAAGAAAGAAAGAAATGGAATCGTTTGTAAATACAAGAGAATATGGGTATTAAGGACCGAGAGAAAGAGAAAGTATAACCTAGTTGTTATGACTTTGTATTATATCATAAGAATAGAAAATGATGATGCATGATACCTTCCACTCACTTATTATATAGGCAGACTTATTAATAGTTTTTTTCTCTGTAGTTCTCTTTTTAATTGAATACGTTTTAAATATTTTGTAGTCTACTGGTTATGTTTGCCTGACCCATGAGATAATAATTACATATCGGTTTATTGTTCTTTATATTGACCAAGGACAAAATATGTCAAGATGAATCAATCGAAATGATGAAAAATCATATTATATAAGTCCCATTTCTTTATGTCTGCTCATTTAATTGAGGTTTTTCTTTCAATAATTTAATATAGAATTAGAAAATATCCAGTTTAAAATGCAAACCAGTATACATCAAAAGAAGAACAACACAAGAATTTAGATAAGCTGACTTAAAATGGACTTTCTTATGACCCCCAATCGTCAATCCTTACTATCAATAATGCATATTTCACCCAAGAAGCAAATACAAATAATCAAAGCAGAGCAAAAATTTGAGGTACTAGTAACTACTGATGTTGATGTTGATGTTGATTCTTACATTCTTCTTTTGCATCAATATATACAACATATTGATGTTGTATGAATTAGATGATAACATGTATTATGTTTAGTACGTATAAATAACTTGGTTACATTTATTGGAATTTTTTTTGTCGACAAAAAGAAGAAAGACGCCGTGGTTTTTGATAAATATTAGATTGTTTTTCATATTTTGTGTGAATTATAGTTTCTAAGAAGATGAAATTGCTTACAAAATCGTGAGTTTGGTGAATATGTTGCATGTGATAGAATTTTTCAACTCCTTGTTGTCTTTTATTTATGATATTTTCATAATCCCTAACAAAAGATAATGAAAAACTGTAAAAGTACTCAGATATCATTTTAAAAAAAAATAAAAATATATATATATACAAACCTGAAATTATGCCCCATAAAATTCATATCATGAACATCACCTTCGTCGTTTATCTTAGAATCTGGAACAATAATTTCTCCATCCAATACCATTTTATTTTCACAATGCTTAAATCTACGAGTAAAATAAATTTTGGAAGAAAGAAAGAAATAGAATCGTTTGTAAATACAAGAGAATATGGGTATTAAGGACCGAGAGAAAGAGAAAGTATAACCTAGTTGTTATGACTTAGTATTATATCATAAGAATAGAAAATGATGAGTCATGATGCCTTCCACTCACTTATTATATAGGCAGGCTTATTAATTTTTTTTTTTTCTGTAGTTCTCTTTTTAATTGAATACGTTTTAAATGTTTTGTAGTCTACTGGTTATGTTTGAATAATGCATAAACCCAAGAAGCAAATACAAATAATCAAAGCAGAGTAAAAATTTGAGGTACTAGTAACTATTGATGTTGATGTTGATTCTTACATTCTTCTTTTGCATCAATATATACAACATATTGATGTTATATGAATTAGATGATAACATGTATTATGTTTAGTAAGTATAAATAACTTGGTTACATTTATTGGAGTTTTTTTGTAGACAAAAAGAAGAAAGACGCCATGGTTTTCGATAAATATTAGATTGTTTTTCATATTTTATGTGAATTATAGTTTTTACAAGAACATAAGCTCAAAAAGGTTCAACATAGTTAAAACTTAAATGTGGCCTCCTCTCCATTCTTTGAGGCCTAATTATTTTAAAAGAAAAAAGTGTGTAAAATTCTCTGAAACTGTAAGTTTGGTGTTTTTATACTAGAGTGTGATTTCCGTGGAAAATGACCACTCGTGACGAGATCAAAATCAAAAAATAACATATGTTATGTTTGCCTGATGTGAGATAATAACTGCATATCAATTTATTGTTATTTGTTTTGACCAAGGACAAAAAATATTGAGATGAATCAATTGAAGTTATGAAACATCATGCAGTATGTTATTCCCATTTCATCTCTCTACTATTGAGATTTTTTTTTGTCACAATTGATATTTTTTTGTTAATTAGCTGTATAATAGTTTAGGGATCTTTAATTAGGTATATAACATGTCCTAATTGGAAATTAGTTGTCTACCATCCACTAAATAAAATATGACTAAAATACTCTTAATGAGCTATTTGATAAAAATTAGTTAAATTCCCTAAGAATGTATATTACTATATGTTGTTGCAGTAAAAAGATTTTCTTTTGATATCATGAACGCAGTTTTTTCTAAAGGTTCAAAGGAGGAGGATTTTTTTGGATTGATCTGAATTTTATACTAATTTATCACGAATCATGTTGATTGATATTTGATTGATTATGGGTGAATCAAAGTCGATCTCTAATATCTTCTAATTTTGTGTATATAATGGACAATACATGTTACGTTTGTCAATAAGATTCGTTTGTGAAAGATGAAGGAAAGCACGATTTTAAGGATATCAATAGCGAAGAAGATGGAGAAGGAGTATGTCGATGCATCTCGTAAGGTCATAGAGGTACACATAGTTGACTATTTTCGTTTTCATATTTTTGTTGTATATAGCTATAATTATGTAGTAACACATTTAACTACATGTTTGAGAAGTTAAAAGTGACAATCATTGTCGTGATGTTGACTATTTAGAAACTACATATTTTGTTGTCTCATATGATAGTTAGCTATCTCACAGTATTTTGTAACTATCTAAAATATAGTTAGCTATTTTTTTAGAAAATAGTTACTAATTTAACAATAAATGATATAGTTAACTATTTTTAAAACATAGATATGTACTTTATTGATTGCATGACATAGTTGACTACACGAAAATTTTGTTGTAATAGTTACTTATTTTAACAAATATAGTTAAATATGTTCATAGCTATTATAGTTACATATAGTTAACTACATTCATAGGTATAATAGTTACACATACATAGTTAACTATTATTATAAAAATAGTTACTTCTTTTAATTAATAAAATAACATGTATAGTTAACTAATATCAACATTAGCTATTTTGATTTTTGAACATAGTTAACTATATTGATCTTGATTGAATACCATTTTAATTCATGATTTAAGATTACAGTCTATGATAACGAGTTAAGATAAAAGTAAATCTACAGTTGGAAATTTAGTCCATAACAAATAGTTAAGATTGTATAATTGCAAAATTATATTTAAAAAGGAAGGATAACTAGAAGGAATAGAACAAAGAGCAAGAGAAGAAGAAAATCATCAGAGGAGAAGAAGGGAAGAAAAAGAGATGAAGAAAGCTGGCGGTTTGTAAAGATTACTATAGTAGGGTAAAAAATTTGTAACTTGTTTTTATTTTCTTTTAATGATTAAAGTTGAAAGTTAATTTAAGGGTAAAATGACCATTCTATGTAATATCAATATTAGTTATCTAATTATAATTTATGGTATGTTAGATGATTAATAATTATTGTTTTTTCAACAACACGTTCAGAGAGTGGTTGTGGGGTCACCACGCTTAATGACCACCAATCATGAAAAAAAATTATTACTTCACACGTATGTATTAGTGCTTGTAACTGTCAGCGTTATACCACTAGAAATCAGAGAATTATGAGGCATGGTAAACGGAAAAACACTAAACATTTTTTTTTGTATGTTTTATGTTTAAATATCTGATATTTGATTGGAAGTTCAACACAAAATTTCTTTTTCCTTTTTTCTACCAGTACAAAATCTATATCATCAACAAACAGAATATATATTCATATCTTAATTTATATTTTCTGATTAAAATATAAATTTCATAAAATTTCACTATAAATACGTATATCAACACGATTCGAAGATATTGACATATTGTGCACAACACGACAAATATTTTCCAACTCCACCCGAAGAAAAATATTTTCTCGGCGAATTCGATATCATCCACACCAGTGGCAAGGAGGACCACCTACAAATGAGAATGAAATGTTTAATAAACGTCATTCTTCATTGCATTCTGTAATTGAGCGAACTTTTAGAGTGTGGAGAGGAAAATTTGCTATTATCAGAAATTCAGCACGTTATGATCTACAAATGCAGTCGAAGATAGTTGTAGAGACTATAGCTTTACATAATTTCATTCGAAAATCAACAAATATTGATGAAGACTTTCAAGAGTTTGAAGAAATGGATAATGGAGTGCTTCAATTGTCTGATACTCAAACGATGATCAAGAAACTCAAAGAAGTGATTATATGCCTACAGGTGATGCATATATGGCCGGTATTCGAAACAACATTGCAGAGCAAATCTGGAGAAATCATATATAAATATATAAATATATATATATATATATTTATGTCTTAGTTATTTAGTTTCACATTTTTAAAATAATTTTTGTTTTTATTATGTTAGTAAGTGTTTTCAACTCCAAATAAATTAGTTTTTTTTTTAATTAAAAAAAAAAGTTAGTTTCCGCTACCGCTCTCAGCTAACGCTTTTAATTATCACTCTCAGCTTCCGCTCCCAGCTCCCGCTTCCGCTGTTTACTCCTACTACTTTGTGTTCTACTCTGCCAATCACACCCTCAATGGGCTACAATCACGTGGCTAGCACGCGGAGCTAGACGAAATTATAAACAACTAATATACATCTTATTATAGAAAACTGAATGTGTTTTGACGATAAAGTTTGTGTTTGTACCGAATTTATTCGAACGTAACTAAACCGAACCAAACTTTTGCTCGGGTTATTTCGTCAAAAAAATTCCCGATCCGCTTACACACCGATTAAACCGATTGCTCAAACCTTTACACATACAACTAGACAACTTTTTCTGTGAATTTGAGGTTTGGTATTAATTTTTCATTTGTTTCCTGTTTGATGCATCAGACTTTCTTGACATGATTCATCGAACTTTCTTGATAAAAGAGGTGACCAGACCTAGTTAAAGGCTCATGATCGCGTTTCATTCTAAGTTATTGCAACTTTCAATAGTACAATTAACCATGCTAGTTTATGCAATTACTTTGCAAATTAGCC
This sequence comes from Draba incana, assembly GCA_963576765.1. Taxonomy (NCBI): domain Eukaryota; kingdom Viridiplantae; phylum Streptophyta; class Magnoliopsida; order Brassicales; family Brassicaceae; genus Draba; species Draba incana. The sequence continues at coordinate 31,555,226 of OY755217.1, read as the reverse complement.
AATGGAGTATATGTCATTAGAGAATTAAAGATCCGAAATCTACCAACCTTTTTTTAGCTAAGAGCCTAACAGGTGTTTCTATTTAGCTAGCAGTTGTAGTTGCCAACTTGGCTATACAAGAACGGTTTAAGCTAATTCGAAGTTTTGTTCCACAGAAACTTTCCAAGCAGGAAATCAATAAAGAACAACTACAAAAGGATTTTCTATGGTGACTAATATATCAAAGCAAGGATGGTGAATAGACTGATCTATTACCAACTTCGAAGCTTTCTAAAGTTATAAAACGGCCAAAAAGAATCTAACTAGTAAAGACCCGAAATCCATGTTTTTGCAACTGTAAATAATGGTATAACCATATTGAAGCAAAATTGGCTCAACAAAAATGAACGAATAGGAGAAAAGTGAAGCCAAATCTTTTATTATTGATTACTCATAAAAAGAAGAGTAATAAAAAAGATACAAAAGCAATGGTAGTCAAGGTCGGCATTGACACAATAGTCGTCTAGCAACAACACAAGACCAACCACTCAAATCTCAAAAACATCAAACTCAAACAAGGTTGCTATGTATTAATATATAGCTAAACATATTATTGAAACAAAACCAAAACAAAAACAAAAAAAATTCTCAATAACGACTTCCTTATGCAGCAGAGGGGGCAAGATTTGTAATCGCATCGCCACCAGATTCATTGGAAGCTAAGGCTGCAATGTTCGGATTCTGATTCAGCTTAGACTCCATCTGGACAAAGTTTTTGAAGTCCAAGCTCGAATCTTCATAAATCTCCCACCATTTTTTCACCAACACTTTTATGTCTTCACGGTCCATGCGTTGTTCACTTTCATCATATTTCCAAGGCTTGGAACCCTATAAAATTGATTGAAAATATAAAGAGCAGTAACATGAATCTAAATATATGTAAGAAAGTAACTAAACAAAACAAGACGTACATTTGCACAGTAATGAACAACACTGATTTGGTTAAGGTCAACATGTTCAGGATGACGCCAAAGCATAGCCAGTACAAGATTGTAGGTCGAAGGGATTGGCTTGTAAATGTCTTTAAAGTAGACATTCAAAAAATCCTACAAACAATAATATCAGTGAGTATCATAATAATTAGTATAAAAAAATAAAGAAATCTCAACCAGACCTGTTCGGCAAAACAAGTTGGAGTAGTGTGTTGAACGACGCGAAGGAGATCCTCGTAAGTGTTGAGATTTGGTTCAAACATTAACATACCAGCGTTGAAATATATCGGCGGTGGAGAACCAAGGGTTTCGACAGGCCACGTCACTTTTTCAGGCGACTGTTGGCAGTAACCAATCTGGTATTGACGAGTATTGCCCCAAGATATCTCGCAGAAGCAATCTTTAACAGCGTACAAATAGCCGGGAGGAGAATCGAACAGATGATCGATGTTACTAAACACTTGAATGTCTCCATCTAGATATATCACTTTCTCATACTCCACAAACTGCATGCATGTATGTATGTTAATATTAGAACAAAAATCATCTTATAAATAAACACAAATATACATATCTATTAAGTGAGATTTATATATGAATCTACATATAATAACGTGTGAAGGTATTAATCTAACCGATAAATGACCAAAAAAAAAAACAATACATAAATAAACACAAATATACAAGTCAGATTTTACCTCCCAAATACGAAGCTTGGAGTAGTTGAGGACGAAATATGGCATGGAATAACCAAGTTTGTTCTCGGGAGGAATGACCGGTTCAATCTCACGGAGGATGCATCCCTGAGCCACCAAGATTTGACGGTGTTCCTCAGGCACGTCAGGGAGAATGGCCACCACAAGAGGATAAACCGAGTTCACCTTACGAAGTCCTTTGGCTAACCCAACTACACCCATCCAGTAATCTTTGTTTCCAGCCAGAAAAGTAACATAAGCCCTTTTCACACCATTAGAATTCATTAGAGCCATCTCAACAAATTAATAAGAATTAGTCTTTTTGGAGGAGTAGTAATTTTTTTTTTTTTGCGTTAGTGTGTTCAGAAAGATGAGACCATTTTATTACATAGGAGAAGGGAGGTAGAGCAACATTAAATGGGAAAATCAATTAGCGATTTTGTTAATCTTTTTCGTTATTTAGTATTAATGCACGTTTTGGGAATGATGATCTCTTGTATATCGGTTTCAATAAAATTAGATGGAAAGAAAATGATATGTGGATCTACCTAAAGAAGGAATGTGGAATAAAAATTTAATTTTAGAACAAAAACGAATCCAATATTACAATCCGTCATATCCAAATTTGAAGATTTGTAGTTTTGGATGTTTCTAAATATACATAGTAGTTTAGGCGAGATAGATGTAGTTTCCATATAAAAACTAATCCGATAATCAAGTAAATTAACTCTGTGAAGATTTATATTTTTGAAAGATTTATAAATAATATTATAATAATGTCTTAGAAATCGTATATCTTTTCTCTAAATAGTGATCACTAAAAGGGAAAAAAAAATAAAGAGGAACGTTGAATTCCTCCCCATTTTTCTAAAAATAAATCATTTATAAGGAAACTTTGTTACTTATGATTCTTTTTCATTCCTCCTCCATTCCTTCTCATGCAGATAATTATAGAACAAAAAAAATCCTTATCAAATTTGAGCAGGAACAAGAGGAACCAACTTTTTGGCTGCAACTGAAATGTCATTTTTATGAATGGAATTAGTCATTCATGTGAATTCCAAAAAACAATTACCAGTTAAATGGGGGAAAAAACAGTTTTTGATTCCACATATTCCTGAGGGATAATTGGAAAAAATTAAGAATGTAGTTAAAATTCATTCATGATAAAAAAGGAGAGGAATGAACGGGATACATGGAAAGGGATAAATCCTAATTCCATTTATTTTATTACTCTAACTGCTTCTTTCCCATTTCTTTTTATCCCAATTATTCCGATTCTTTAAATTCCATATATTCCTAAAAATGATTACCAGTTTCAGTTCCTTCTCGTTCCTAAAATTTTGTTTCTTTTCATTTTCTTCATTCTTTTTCCTCATATTCTTTTTGTTTTTATATTTGAATATAATCAACTTAGCCCATAAACAAATAAGATTTGAATATAATACAACTCAACCCATAAAATTTGCTTATGGGACAAGCCCAATACATAATTAAACCGCAAATTAAAGAGAAACTCAATTATGAACCGAAATTGTTGTTTGCTAGAAGAAGGGGAGCATGGATTTCCTTTCTTCAGTACTAATAAATAGAAGAGTTGTAGTTAGAAATTCAAAAATATGTATATTCACTACGTTTTTTTTATAATGCTCGACCTTATCAACCTCTAGGTGTGCAATGCTGCTGGTATGTAGTTAAAATATGCTTTCATTACTCTTAAATAAATTGAATATATTTTCATTTAAATGTTATGTAATCATAATTTTTAGTTGATATTCTTACGGTAAAACGAATGGTATATCGAATGGTAAACATTCCTTTGGAAATTGGAAGGCTTGGTTGCTCCCGTTCTCCTTAGCAACATGGTAATATATATGTTTATTAATTAAACAACCACATGTCACTCACATACGTAGTTTTGATATCATATACATGGCTATATACGGATGAAAATATCTCTATACACGGCCAAATGTTATATTGCGGGTTGACTTTGACTTCATAAGTTAACTTGCATTGTTTGTCTTTCGAAGGTAAAGTCGTAAAGGAAATTGGGTGAAATAACCATGAAAAAACTATAACTAAAAAAGTAACAAATTAACCTAGATCTAATGGTTCAAAGTTTGCTACATAAGGAAAATTTTGTTACTTTCTTAATTATAATTTTTTTGTGTGTTATTTGGTAAATTGACCCAAGTCGCAAACTCTAATCAATTGAATGTTTTTTTTTTTTGTAGAGTTAATAGTCCTTTAGTTTCCTTGGCATAAATTAGTGTTCCGTTTTCGATTTTGGTCAACAAACGTGACTTTATAGGACAGATGGAGAAAAAAAACCCAAAACGATTAGACAGAAAACTTTATATCATTTGCTTCAGAAAAACTTTATATCGTTTCCACATAAGCAATAGAATTTAATAGTATAAGTTGTACTTATCCATATATATTGTTGTACGTATTTTTGTCGATACCAATCTCTATGAGATATTTTAGGAGAGATCCTAACTGTAATGTGTATATAATGCACCTAATCAGTATTTAATAAGAAACACGATTCATAATATCTATATGGTATCAGAGCAGGATTAACTCTAAAACGATCTCTCTCTCTATCGTCCCTCTTCTTTCATCTCATCTCAAATCTATCTCTGCTTATCTCTGTTTTCCTCTGTTTTCTCTCTTAATTTCCATTTTTCTCTCATAAATCAACATGGCTATTGACTCATCTTCATCCACGGCCGAAACGAACCCTGTGTTCAATGTTACGGACCCAAAGAGCACCTTAATCTCTTTGAATATGTCCAGCATCACCAAGCTCACATCCACGAACTTTCTCACGTGGCGCCTGCAGATTCTCTATCTCCTTGAGGCACATGAGCTTCATATCTTCCTTGCCGATGAAGATCACGCTCCCGCAGCCACTGTCATGAACGCGTCGGGTTTGATCTCACCAAATCCGGATCTCGCTGCCTGGAAACGACAAGATAAGTTGCTATTCAATAACTTACTTGGCTCGCTCTCTGTCACTATCCAACCAATCGTTGCCCGTGCAACTACGTCACGAGAAATCTGGCAAATTCTCAATCGCACTTACGGGAATCCATCCCGTGGTCACATTAAGCAGATTTGTGACCATTTGAAGCACTTTAAGAAAGGAAGTCAATCCGTGAACGATTACATGAGGGAAATCATTGGAAAAGCGGATCAATTGGCTCTTCTCGGGTCACCGCTTCCACATGAAGATCTTTTGGATGCAATCACTGATGGTCTTGGTGATGACTACCGAGCTGTTATCGAAATGGTTCAAGGACGTGATACACCAATCTCCATTGATGAGCTCCATGAAAAGCTTATCAACCGAGAAAACACGCTTCTCATCATCAACAAGGAACTCGAGATTCTGGTTACTGCGAATGCAACACAATTTCGTCCTTTGTCATCTTCTGGTCGTGGCAATCCGCGTGGTGGTTATGGAGGAAGAGGAAACAATGGTCGTGGCATCTTTGGTCGTGGCTATCAAGGCAAATATCAAATTTGCGGTGTCTTTGGCCACAATGCTCGTCGTTGTCCTCAATACAGCTCCGCTGCACCATCTACACCGCGATTTAGCTCCACCTCTACTCCTTTTCAATACCGTGGTAACTCGCAACAATGGCAAGCTCCCCACCTGCCATTACCTCCACCACAATGGCAAAATCAGGCTCATCATACGACATCCAGTCCCATTGACCCCGGCCGTGGCTACTCGACAGTGGTGCTTCTCATCACATCGCCACAGACCTCAACAATCTGTCCTTACACGCACCGTACAATGGTGGTGAAGACGTCATGATCGGTAACGCACAGGTTTACAAATCACCCATACGGGTTCCACAACACTCCCTTCTAAAACTCGTGATTTGCTTCTTGACAATATATTATGTGTTCCATCAATGAAGAAAAATCTTATATCTGTGAACAAGTTATGCAAGACTAATAATGTTATGGTTCAACTTTGCCCTATGACTTTCAGGTGAAGGATCTCAACTCGGGGGCAACGGTTCTCAACGGCAAAGCCAATGAAGGGGTGTATGAGTGGCCGATGACAGACGTTTCTCATCCAATTTCAGCTTTCTCTTGTTCTAAAAATTCCTTGTCGGATTGGCACTCAGATTAGGCCATCTGAACTATCAAACTCTTCGTCATATTATTTCTAAATTTCGTTTACCAGTTTCTGATTTGTCGTCAAATCTTCTTTGCAATTCGTGTTCTAGCAATAAAAGTCACAAACAACCATTTTCTTTGTCTTCTTCTCTCGTCTCTTTTGCTCCTCTTGAGATCATATTTTCTGATGTTTGGACATCTCCGGTTATTTCGATCGATGGTTTTAAATACTATGTCATCTTTGTCGATCACTTCACACGATACACATGGCTTTATCCGCTCAAGGCAAAATCACACGTGGCATCGGTTTTCATGGAGTTTAAACAACTAGTAGAAAATCGCTTCAAGACTAAGATCGTCACTCTTTACTTTGACAATGGAGGAGAGTTCATTGCACTACGGTAATTTCTTGCTAACCATGGGATTACACATCTAACCACTCCACCTCATACTCCCGAACACAATGGGATGGCAGAACGGCGACACCGACATATCGTCGAAACCGGGCTAGCATTACTCTCCCACGCAGGCATTCCTAACAACTACTGGTCATACTCATTTACTACGGCGGTTTACCTTATCAACCGCATGACGACGCCAAATCTAAGCCATTCCTCACCGTTTCAACTTCTCTTTGGCAGTAAACCAAATTACTCAAAGCTAAAGGCGTTCGGTTGCTTGTGTTATCCCTGGATTCGACCCTATGGCACTAACAAGTTTAGCCCCAAGTCAACACCTTGTATCTTCCTAGGATACTCTCTATCACAGAGTACATTCCTCTGTCTTGATGTTCCCAAGTCTCGTGTGTATGTCTCTCGTCATGTCCAATTCCATGAATCAGTCTTTCCTTTTTCTACACTCTCCGCAAAACAGTCCTCTTCATCTTCTCTCTGTGAATCTCTTCGTTCTGATTCACCAATCGCTTCTCGTGCCCCTGTCTATCATTGGCCTCCTAACACAACCGTTCCACCAAGTTTAGAGTCTTTGCCTGCATCATCGGGACAGCCACCAACACCGGCAGTGGACCAAGACACTAGCTTATCTTCTCTTCTCACCATTCACTCACCGGTCTCTGGTTCTCCTGTTATTGAGTCTCCATCTCTGGCTTCTACTCCTCCGGTTCTTATTCATGAGACCACGCAGCCACCGCCTGCTCCAGTTCTCAACCAACATCCCATGAAAACAAGGGCAAAGAACAACATTGTTAAACCAAATCCCAAGTTTGGTTTAACGGCAATATTGAAAGAAATTGAACCGGCTAGTCATACTCAAGCACTCAAAGATGAGAAGTGGCACAAATCTATGAGTCATGAGTTTGATGCTCATAGTGAACAAGGCACTTGGGATCTTGTTGACCGGTCTCAAGCTAAAAATATTGTTGGTTGCAAGTGGGTTTATCGTATTAAACGTTTACCTAGTGGTTTTGTTGACAGGTACAAATCACGTTTGGTAGCTAAGGGTTTTCATCAACGTCCTGGTATTGACTACACCGAGACATTCAGTCCCGTTATTAAACATGCCACCATTCGTCTTATCTTAGGAGCTGCCGTCGCCAAAGGTTGGCATATTCGTCAACTTGACGTTAATAATGCTTTCCTTCAAGGGCATCTTAACGAAGAGGTTTATATGATGCAACCTCCTGGCTTCGTTGACAAAGACCGCCCTGATCATGTATGTCGTCTCCGCAAGGCCATTTATGGACTTAAACAAGCTCCTCGTGCTTGGTATAATGAGTTGCGAAATTTTCTCCTAAGTATTGGGTTTGTTAATTCTCTTGCCGATGCGTCTCTCTTTGTGCTCTGTATTGGTACATCCCTTATCTACATTCTCATATATGTTGATGACATTGTTGTTACCGGTACTGTTGCGACGTAAGTAACGCGTGTTATTCAGTTACTCGCCTCTCGATTTTCCCTCATGGACCTTGGCAACCTATCGTATTTTCTAGGCTTGGAGGTCACACGATCAACTCAAGGCTTATTACTTACGCAAACTAAGTACATTACGGATTTGCTCTGCAAGACTAACATGGCAGATGCCAAACCCGTTGCTACACCTATGTGTTCTACTCAGACATTGACCTTAGCTTCCGGCACAGTTCTCTCTGACCCAACGTCTTATCGAGCAATGGTTGGCAGCCTTCAATATCTTGGCTTAACCCGTCCTGATATTGCCTTTGTGGTGAATCGCCTATCACAGTTCATGCATCGTCCAACTACTACTCATGAAGAAGCTATGAAACGTGTCTTACGGTATCTCGCTAGCACACCGGATAAAGGTATTTTCTTCTCCGCCTCCACGTCTTTCAATCTTCATGCCTTTTCGGATGCTGATTGGGCAGGAGACAAAGATGATTATACGTCGACCGGCGCTTATATTGTGTATCTTGGGAAACAACCGATCTCATGGTCTTCTCGTAAGCAAAAGGGAGTTGCACGTTCTTCTACCAAAGCCGAGTATAGGGCTGTTTCTAAGGCTGCCTCTGAGGTCAAATGGATATTGTCTCTCATGTCTGAGCTTCATCTTCGATCGGAATCGATTCCGACTCTCTATTGTGACAATGTTGGGGCCACTTATTTATGTGCTAATCCCGTCTTTCACTCGCGTATGAAACATGTGGCCTTGGCCTATCACTCTGTTCGTGAAATGGTTCAAAGCAACGAACTTCGCGTTTCCCATGTAAGCTCTGCCGATCAGCTCGCTGACACTCTTACTAAGCCACTTCCTCGGACACGCTTCATTGAGCTTGCACACAAGATTGGACTTTCTAACGGTCGTCCATCTTGAGGGGGCGTAATAGTATAAGTTGTACTTATCCATATATATTGTTGTACGTATCTTTGTCGATACCAATCTCTATGAGATATTCTAGGAGAGATCCTAACTGTAATGTGTATATAATGCACCTAATCAGTATTCAATAAGAAACACGATTCATAATATCTATAGAATTTGTCGCTTAGAAGAGACGTGACGGACTCAAAAATTACTATGGAGCCAGTTCTGGTCCTCATCCTCATCTTTTGCATCTTATTCCCGTTCCTTCTCCTCGCCGGCGTGAGATCCCGACGGAGATCCACCGTACTTCCACCGGGACCTCCGGGATGGCCTATCATCGGAAACCTTTTCCAAATAGGAAAAGCTCCACACCGTTCACTTGCCAACCTCTCGAGAATTTATGGACCGGTCATGACTCTTAAGCTTGGAAATTTAAACACAGTCGTTTTTTCTTCACCGGAGGCAGCAAGAGAAGCGCTTCAAACACGCGACCATGTCTTTTCTGGACTAACCATCGTCGACCCGATTCGAGCCATCGACCATCACGATGTCTCCATGGCCTGGCAACCTTCGACGTCGTCTCGTTGGAGGTAGAACATTCTAGAAAAATTTATTTTTTGGTTTATAGAATTTCACATGGCTAATTAATTTGGGTTGGGTCATTTAGCAAAAAAAAAAAAAAAAAAAAAGGGTTTGATAGTCCGATTTTTTTTTTTTTTTTTTTTAGAAAATGAATAATTGTTAAATTTTATTTAAACCAACTTTTTTTTCAATGATGTTTTTGTTTCGAAAGGGATTGAGATTGTTTAGAAGAGAAAACAGATTATAAAAGTTTGCACTAGTCGATCATAGCTTCTACTAGGTACGAGGTCGTGTCGCGAACCATTTCATCAGGCCCTCAATATATCGTTATTGTTTCAAACGGTCTTAATAAAAGTTTGGTTCGTTTCACTTTGGTTGGATTCAAATACGGTCTAAACACAAAAAAGTACAAATTAAATGAACAAAAACATGGGTTGTGGTTAGGTTTTGGATTTGTTTTGACAAAAAAATGGATCGACTTATTATGTTCCACTTAGGTTATGGAGGAAGATATCGGCGACTCTGTTGTTCTCTCCGCAGCGCCTAGACGCCACGAAGTCCGTACGGTTGGAGAAAGTGAAAGAACTTGTAACATTTATGAGCGAAATATGCGAAAGAGGAGAATCCGTCGACATTGCTCGTGCTTCCTTCGTCACATCGCTCAATATTATCTCAAACGCTATGTTTTCGACCGATTTAGGTAGTTACGACCCAAAAACCTCCATAGAGCTCCAAGACTCGGTGGTTCGTATAATGGAAATCATAGGGAAACCGAACCTCGCCAACTTTTTCCCGTTTCTTGGGTTTCTTGATTTGCAAGGTATCCGAAAAGAGATGAAACTATGCTCGGATAGGTTGTTTCAGGTTTTTCAAGGGTTCATCGATGCTCGTAACAATGAGAAATCATCGCGGACTGAGAAAAATCTCTTGGATTCGCTTATGGATTTAACTAAAGAGAACGGATCTGAGCTCAACGTGAACGATATTAAACACTTTCTCTACGTAAGTGGTTCAAGAATTGAAAGGGCTTGCAGTTATATAACAATATTTTGCATTTGAAATAATAAATCGAGCGATATATATATAAATTTAGTACTTATATGTATTTGATTGTGTCAGGACTTGTTTCTTGGAGGGACAGATACGAACTCTACCACGGTGGAATGGGCAATGGCTGAGTTACTTCGAAACCCTAAGACAATGGCTAAAGCTCAAGCCGAGATAGACGATGTGGTAGGTCCAAACGGAATCGTTCAGGAGTCAGATATCTCGAATCTTCCTTATCTACAAGCATTAGTGAAAGAGACTCTACGTTTGCACCCACCAGGTCCACTCCTAGCCCCACACAAAGCCGAGTCAGACACAGAGGTTTTAGGGTTTCTCGTGCCAAAGAATGCTCAGGTCTTGGTAAACGTTTGGGCTATAGGACGAGACCCGAGCGTTTGGGAAAGCCCTGACATGTTCGAGCCAGAGAGGTTTTTATTAGGACGTGAAATTGATTTGAAAGGCAGAGATTTTGAGTTGTTACCGTTTGGAGCTGGACGAAGGATATGTCCTGGAATGTCTATGGCTATGAGGACTGTGCCACTCGTGCTTGCTTCTCTTCTTCATACGTTTCAATGGAAGCTTCAAAACGGCCTTGTTCTTGAGGATTTGGACATGGACGAGAGTTTTGGTCTTACCTTGCATAAGACCAATCCACTTTATGTTGTACCAGTCAAGAAACGTGCCAATGGTTAGTCTTGGCTCTAAATCTCTTTCTGTATTTAATGTACTAACTAAATAATTACTCTTGTACTGCCAAACGAATAATAATTATGTACTCCTTCATTTCATAATAAGTGATGTTTTTATTTGTTTATGCAAAATGTATAATTTATTTCGTCAAAATTTCTTTTAAATAAATGATATACAACGGCGTCGTTATCAGTCTTTTATACATACAGTAGATAATTACTTCAAACGGTGTCGTTTTTCATTTGACATTTTGACTGGTTAAGAGCAGAGGCAGGAAACGTTTTTTCCTTAATTACCGTCGTAATTTTTTTGTTAATTGCATTTTTTTTCTTAATCGAAAAATTGCTAAATCAAATATCAGTCCCTCTTTCTCGCGCTCTCCTTTCTCCGATCGTCACTGCTCTTCCCGCGTCGGAATTGCTCCGATTAGGTCCTCCTCGTTCGTTAATAAGCCGGCAAAAAATGGAATATTCCGTCCAAACAGGTAAGCTGTATAATCGCTTTTGCTTCATTTCTCTTTCGACATTTTCACCGATCCGTTCGTCGCCGTTGGTAACGAATCCGACCATAATCGATTCTGTTTATGATTTCTGAAAGCTTTTTCCTATGGTCGGATTTTGAAATCGTCAATTATTTAGATGTTGTAATCCTTAATTATTACTATTAGATTATTCAATTTTGGTATACATTTGCTAAATCTGTGTTTCATTTATGGATGTTGTTAAACAGGTGAATGATTTGTTTGTAAATTCTTAAAATGGAAGAAGATGAAGCGATAAAGTTATCTAAAGCTTCTGATGATATACCTAATGCCATAGAGAATAGCATAGATGCATTTGGTTTAGGGAATCCTAGTCAGGTAGGAATTGATGATGCAGTTTTACAAGGGATTAGCTCGGTCGATGCGGTTCTCAAAGCCGATAATTTTGATCGAGTTTCTTTAGGAGATCAAGATAAGCCTGTGATTGACCATAATGTACCTGAAAGGTCCTCATTTGGTGATGCGGATGCGCAAAGTATGGAACCGATGGATGATGATGTGCAAATCGACCAGTTATCTAACCCCGGGACAACGAGTTTTGACTCTTTCGATATTTCAGAATCGGGATATCCTTTGGTTCAGATGCCAAAGAGGGCTAAACCAAAGGCTACAATGCCAAATGTTTCTCCAGAGTTATTGCATTTAGTTGATTCAGCTATTATGGGTAAGCCTGAAAGCTTAGAAAAGCTTAAGAATATTGTTAGTGGCGTTGAGAGTTTTGGGTCTGGTGAAGAAGATTCAGAGACTACTGCTTTCCTTGTCATTGATTCGCTTCTCGCGACTATGGGTGGAGTTGAGAGTTTTGAAGAGGATGAAGATAGCAACCCGCCTAGCGTGATGTTGAACTCTCGTGCTGCCATTGTTTCGGGCGAGCTTATTCCTTGCCTTCCTTGTTCGGGTGATAGTTTTAATTTTATGTCCCCTAGGACCCGTATGGTACGAGGATTGCTTGCGATTTTACGTTCGTGCACGAGAAACAAAGCTATGTGTTCAATGGCAGGGTTATTAGGTGTTCTTTTACGATCAGTCGAGGAGATAATTTCCAAGGACGCCGAGATGGTATGGAACGCAACGGTTTTGTTTCACTGTATTCAAAATTTAGCTGGACACTCCCTTAGCACCGAAGATTTGCATAGATGGCTTGAGGTTATTAAAAGATCTCTTTCAACAGTGTGGTCAAGTCCGTTGATGGATGCGTTAGAGAAGGCAATGACTGGAAATGAATCAAGAGGACCTGCGTGTAGCTTTGAATTTGTCGGTGAAAGCTCGGGGTTACTTGGTCCGGGAGAAAGTCGTTGGCCTTTTACAAACGGATATGCATTTGCTACTTGGATTTATATTGAATCATTTGCTGACACATTAAACGCTTCAACCGCTGCAGATGCAATCGCTGCTGCTTCAGCGGCCAAATCAGGAAAAACGTCTGCAATGGCTGCAAATGTACACGGTGAAGGGACTTCTCATATGCCGCGTCTGTTCAGTTTCTTGACTCCGGATAATCAAGGGATCGAAGCATATTTCTATGCACAGTTTTTGGTGGTTGAGAGTTGTACTGGGAAAGGAAATAATGCTTCACTGCATTTCACTCATGCATTTAAGCCTCAGTGTTGGTACTTTATTGGTCTTGAGCATACCTACAATCAAGGACTTTTAGGGAATTCCGAGAGTGAATTACGGTTATATGTCGATGGATCGTTATACGAAACTCGTCCGTTTGAATTTCCTCGTATATCCAAACCGCTTTCTTTCTGTTGCATTGGGTCAAATCCTCCTCCTCCTCCTACAACCTCTGGTCAACAAAATCGTCGGCGTCGTCAGTGTGCTTTGTTTGCTGAGATGGGACCAGTTTATATATTTAAAGAACCGATTGGTCCCGAAAGAATGACGCGATTAGCATCTAGAGGTGTAGATGTTTTGCCTTGTTTTGGAAATGGGGCAGGTCTTCCATGGTTAGCTACAAATAACCATGTTCGTAATCGGGCAGAGGAAAGTAGTCTTTTCGATGCAGAGCTTGGATCATATATTCACTTACTTTACCACCCGTGTCTACTAAGCGGACGGTTTTGTCCAGATGCTTCTATTTCTGGAGCAGCAGGTGCCTATGATTATCCTCTCAGATTTTTTATATTTATGAGAATGCTTAATACATTTTGGAAAAATATTTGTTTTCTAGTATGTTATGTTTTGTTACTTTGTAAATATATTATTTGTTCTTGGTTAAGGCACTCTAAGACGACCAGCTGAGGTAATTGGACAAGTCCATGTTGCAACGAGAATGAAGTCAGTGGAGTCCTTCTGGGCCTTAGCTTATGGAGGACCCATGTCTTTGCTTCCTCTAACCGTAAGCAATGTGCATAAAGATAGTCTGGAGCCAACTTCTAGAAATCTACCATTGTCTTTGACAACATATTCTCTAGCTGCACCTATATTTAGAATTATTTCAGTTGCTATTCAACATCCCGGTAACAATGAAGAGTTGTCTCGTACTCGAGGGCCTGAAATTCTGGCCACGATTCTTGGTTATCTTCTTCACTCAGTTGCGTTCCTTGATCTCAAGGATAATAGAGTAGAAGATGAGGAACTAGTTGCTGCCATTGTTTTGGTTTGTCAATCTCAAAACATCAATCATGGTCTTAAAGTGCAGCTCTTCCGTACGCTATTATTGGATCTGAAGATATGGAGTGTGTGCAACTATAGACTTCAAAAGAAGCTTTTATCATCACTTCAAGATTTGGTTTTCACTGAAGCCATAGCTATGAGGGATGGTGATGCTATTCAGATACTTTTGGATGGTTGTCGTAGATGTTACTGGACGATTCAAGAGAAAGACTCCGTGAACACTTTTTCTCGAGATGGGGATGCACGTCAAGTTGGGGAAGTCAATGCATTGGTTGATGAACTTTTGGTGATTATTGAACTTCTAATGGGAGCAGCGTCTCCTTCGTTTTCCGCTGCTGATGTCCGTCGGTTACTTGGCTTCATAGTTGACAGTCCACAGCCAAATCAGGTAACATGTTTGTGTGAAGAATGTCAACTTTGTATTCTTATAATAATTTTGCTCTCACGTTGTTCATTTGTTACCTATGTTTAGGTTGCAAGGGTATTGCATCTCATGTTTAGGTTGGTTGTACAGCCAAATGCTGCAAGGGCTCAGACATTTGCAGAGTCATTTATCACATCTGGTGGGATAGAAACACTTCTTGTTCTGCTGCAAAGAGAAGCTAAAACGGGTGAGGAAAATGCCACAGAATCTGTTGCTAAGGGTGGAACAAGCGTACCGAGTGATCATAGTGAACAGAGTCAACACAAGCAGTTGGATTCAGTTCCACAAGACCCTCTTGCTCATGATAATAATGTAGAATCGCTGACGGAAACTGAGTCAATTCAACAAGAAAAAGCGGATGGATCTGCTACTGTCGTTTATGCTAATGACTCGTTTACCATATCCAATTCCGTGAATGCTGATAATAACACAAGGAATAATACAAGAAATAATGTTGACGATAGTGATCGTGTCGTGGTTGGGATCATCAGATTGATCGGTTCCTTGATTTCAAAAGGGCATTTAAAATTTTCTATTGGTACCGAATCTGATGTCATGAGTAACCTCATGGGTAATGGGATTAATGAAAGTGGTGGAACGATGTTTGACGACAAAGTCTCATTGCTTCTATTTGCTCTATTGAAAGCATTTCAAGCAGCTCCAAACAGGCTGATGACCGATAATGTCTATACAACTTTGCTTGGGGCCTCGGTATGACATGTTTTCGTTCTTTCATAAGTTTGATCTATCTTTAAGCATTGCTATTTCAATATGACTATTTCATAAGTTACTATTTCAGATTCTGGCATGAGATTAAATTTTATTGCATACCTGGACTTGTTCTTGCAGATTAATGCTTCATCAACTGAGGATGGCCTGAACTGTTATGATTCAGGTCATCGTTTTGAACATCCCCAACTCCTGTTAATCCTACTGCGTTCTCTACCATTTGCATCTAAGGCTCTACAAAATCGAGCACTTCAGGTATAAATGTCATAGTCAAAGAGAAAGAGTATGCACCAAAATGCATTTGTAAAAGTGTTTAGAATCGTCTTTAGTATGTTCTTTAGATAGCTATCTTTTAAGCGGAGTAAAGTCTTGCATTAGTGGTTTGTAACTTTATTTCGTTGACTGGTTTATAAACTTTTACTTGCCTTCTGTCTCTTTTTGAACTTACTCTTTCTGTGTCAGGATCTTTTATTTTTGGCTTGTAGCCATCCGGAAAATAGAAGCAGACTGACAAAAATGGAAGAGTGGCCTGAGTGGATCTTGGAGATTCTGATTTCAAACTACGAGGTATAATTCCAACCTTTAAGCTTTTAAAATTATCCTCCATTATGTCCGTATCATTAATTTGGCAAGTTGGATGTATGTATGCTAGTTTAATTACATTTTCTATTTGGTTATGGAAGCTTATACCAACAAGCTCTATATATGCTGACTATTGTGCGTACACACAGAAGGATGCAGGGAAACAGTCCGCTTCACCCGGTTCTGCGGAGGTGGAAGATCTGATTCATAACTGTTTGATCATAATGTTGGAACATTCAATGCGCCGGAAGGATGGCTGGAAGGTAAATTTGTATGTTTCAGTTATCTACCAGATAAATTAATGTTCACCTTTTTCAAACTCAATTTATATATTTTTTGCGACATTTCATTCCTTTTACAGGATATTGAGGCTACAATTCATTGTGCAGAGTGGCTTTCTATTGTTGGTGGATCTAGCACCGGGGAGAAACGAATTAGGTATTTTCTTGCACCACTGCGCCACATTTTTTTTTGTATGGCATTGTTTCTTCCTATGTACTTTGAGAGATACATGTTTTTGTTCAATTGTTTATACACTTTTTGTTTTCCTACTTTCGAAGGCGCGAGGAATCACTGCCAGTTTTCAAAAGAAGGCTTCTTGGTGGATTGCTAGACTTTGCCGCTAGTGAACTACAAGCTCAGGTAACTCCTGTTTTATATTACCTTATATAAGAAAAACAAACTTGAGATGCCTTTAGCCTTTCATACTGGGCGATTGCTACAGTTTGACCTACACATTGTTTTTTCCCCGAACAGACTCAAGTTATCGCTGCAGCATCAGCTTGTCTGGCGGCAGAGAGTCTAGCACCAAAAGATGCAAAGGCTGGAGTAGAAAATGCTGCTCAGCTTTCAGTGTTTCTTGTGGAAAATACAATTGTGATTTTGATGCTTGTCGAAGATCATTTGCGACTACAAAGCAAGCAAAATTGTGCTGCAAGCGCAATTGATGTCTCTCCATCTCCTCTTTCTCTTGTTTACCCCCTTCACAACCGTTCACGCACATTGCCAACGGTTGGAGAATCATCAGAGGTTTCCAGTAGCCGTGCTTCGGTGTCCAGTGATTCAGGAGGGGTCCATTTAGATGTAAGTGGAAATTACTCTCAACCACTCTTCTGGTACTTTGTCATTGTACATCTTTTTATCTTTCCATACTTCTTTTAGCTCTCGATGAATATGTCTCCTTGTTTATTGGCTTTCTCCTTTTGACATAACATCATTTAAGAAAGATAATTGCTTTTTCTTCAGATACTTGCTTCAATGGCAGATGCAACTGGCCAGATTTCAACAGCTGTTATGGAGCGTTTTGCTGCTGCAGCAGCAGCCGAGCCCTATGAATCTGTTTCGTGCGCTTTTGTTTCATACGGAAGTTGTGCAATGGATTTAGCTGAGGGTTGGAAGTACAGGAGTCGATTGTGGTACGGTGTTGGACTTCCTCCGAAAACTAGTTGTTTTGGTGGTGGTGGAAGTGGTTGGGACTCTTGGAAATCTTCTTTACAAAAAGATGCACAAGGAAACTGGATCGAACTTCCTTTGGTTAAAAAATCAGTATCCATGCTTCAAGCCTTACTGTTAGATGAGTCTGGACTCGGAGGCGGCCTAGGAATTGGCGGAGGATCTGGTACCGGGATGGGAGGGATGGCAGCTCTATACCAGTTGTTGGATAGTGATCAGCCTTTCTTATGCATGCTCCGAATGGTGCTCTTGTCGTTGAGGGAAGAAGACCATGGTGAAGATAGTTTGTTGATGAAAACTTTAAGTTCCGAAGATAGTTTGTTGACCAATGACCATGGTGGACTGCATTGCCCTGTTGGGAATTCTGCTTCATTAGATGACAGTTGTCAGATGTCTATGTCACCATCAGCTTTATTGTGGAGGTAAAGTAATACCATCTTTTGTGTTTCTTTTCCATATGTGGCTTTTGAAATTATAAACCTATCTACATTGATACAATTGTGTTTATAGTCTACTTGTGGTTCACTCAAGATGATGACCATATGCTCTAAACATTTTTAGAGTAGATTTTGTCCATGCTTAGAGAAATTAACTTTATTTTTTACCTCCAGTGTCCTCTCTCCTGTTCTAAACATGCCAATATCTGATTCAAAGAGGCAGAGAGTATTGGTTACGACATGCGTTCTCTACTCTGAGGTAAGTTCTCCCCTATATCAGTTTCCTATGCTTCTTTATGGTCTGGTCTCACATATTCATGAACATTGGAAATGCTTATAGCTTGAGAGCAATTTTTTTGTGAACTTATGCCCACTTTTTATTATTTTGTGGTCTTTCACTTTCTGATTCCAAGTCTGTTGCAGGTATGGCATGCTGTTAGCAGAGACAAAAGACCACTACGTAAGCAATATCTAGAGGCTATTTTACCACCATTCGTTGCAATTCTGCGAAGATGGCGACCTCTTTTAGCTGGCATTCACGAACTCGCCACTGGTGATGGTTTGAATCCCCTTGTCGTTGATGATCGTGCTTTGGCCGCTGATGCACTCCCCATTGAGGTTCCATTTCACATTCGCTCTAGTTGCTATCATTATTACTCGTCAAAAAATCGCCAACCATTATTTTTTTATTTTAGGCGGCTCTTTCGATGATTTCTCCAGAGTGGGCAGCTGCATTTGCATCACCTCCTTCTGCGATGGCACTAGCGATGATAGCTGCAGGTGCAGCTGGTTGGGAGGCGCCGCCACCTCCAGCACCACCGGCACCTCCATCTCTGAGCCGAGACTCTTCATTGCTCGAGCGTAAGAGTACCAAACTTCAGACCTTTTCCAGCTTCCAGAAACCATTGGAGGCTCCAAACGACGATACACCAGGTCGACCAAGAGATAAAGCTGCTGCAAAAGCGGCAGCTCTGGCAGCTGCCCGTGATCTTGAACGGAATGCCAAGATTGGTTCTGGGAGAGGTCTAAGTGCTGTGGCAATGGCTACATCTTCGCAACGGAGAACTATCAGTGATATAGAGCGGTTACAGAGATGGAATATCTCTGAAGCCATGGGAGTAGCATGGATGGAATGTCTCCAGCCAGTTGATACAAAATCGGTTTATGGAAAAGATTTTAATGCTTTGTCATACAAATTTATTGCTGTACTTGTCGCAAGCTTTGCCTTAGCACGTAACATGCAGAGATCTGAGGTTTGCTCTCTGCTCTAGTCACACTTTGTTGTTTTCTTGAGGTGTGTGTATACTCTAATCCACATTTAATGGTTCAATTAGATTGACAGGCGTATAAGAGACGATATTATAGTGAGAAATCGCTTAGGCATGGGAATTCGTGGTTGGCGCAAACTCGTACATTACTTGGTAGAGATGAGTTGCTTCTTTGGACCCTTTGGAGACCATTTATGCAGTCCCAAACACGTAAACTACAATATTTTGGTTTAAATTTGAATCATGTTGAGAACTTTTCCAGTGATGTAACGTAATCACATATGCAGGTTTTTTGGAAATTGAATTCTATGGAAAGTTCTTCAAGGATGAGACAATGTTTAAGGCGGAATTATTCTGGTACTGATCATTTTGAGGCAATAGGAAACTATGATGATCAGACAACATTGTGTTCTCCATCAACTGCACCTGTTCTTCCTGGTGAAGCAATATCAAAGGAAATAATGTTTGAAGATGATGAACATGGAGATGATGGCGATGATCTTGAAATAGAGGGTAATGTTGAAGAGTACAAAGGTGAAAATGAAGAGAGGATGTCTGGCTCAATTGAAGATGCAATAACATTGTCAACTGGAATTAACGATCATCGACCTTTGAGTGAACAAAATATGGTTCAAATTTCTACACAAGTAGCTCGTAAGGAACTCGATGAACGGATTGTTCTTGAGGTTTCATGTTCTATGGTCAAGCCACTAAGGGTTGTGAAAGGAACCTTTCAGGTATCCTCGACTAACACTAGCTTTTGATTGTAGGAATTACTAGTTTATAAATTTGTCTTCTGCCTTTCTCAGATTACTACACGGAGAATAAATTTTATTGTTGACATCAGAGAAGGCCAACATTTGGATGGTAAGTCAGATGGTTCTGAATCAGGAGACCAGGAAGGAGATCGTAGTTGGCTAATGTCTTCTCTTCATCAGATTTATACCCGACGGTAAAATTTCATCATCAATGTTGTCTATAGGTCACTACATACTTCAATTTATTATGTAAGTGATGATTGAGACCTATGTTTTGTTAATATCTATCTTCCACAGATATCTACTGAGAAAGAGTGCTCTGGAACTATTTATGGTTGATCGCTCAAACTTCTTCTTTGACTTTGGGGTATTTGACCATTTTTTATCAGCTATATTATGTTTCACTTTATTTTCTTTCTTACCTTGCAAATTTTAGTTCCCTGTCTCTTACTAATTACTTTTCTGAATTCTGATGAACACAATAGAACAATGAGGGACGAATAAATGCTTATCGGACTATAGTTCAAGCAAGGCCTCCTCACTTGAACAGCATTTACCTGGCAACTCAGGTTTGTGTTTTTTGATCCAAGCTGGGTAAATTTCCTCTCTGTGCTGTAAAACTTAATAGTTGTTTCCTTTTTAGAGGCCAGAACAACTTCTGAAAAGAAGTAAGTTAACGGATCGCTGGGCGAGATGGGAGGTACCGAAAGAATATCCTTCATTCTCGTCATGCTATTTTTCCTTTAGAATTTTACATCACGCGGAGAAGTAACCCGAGCTGGGTAATTTGCAACCTTTTTCGCAGATTAGTAATTTTGAGTACTTAATGCAACTCAACACATTATCTGGGCGTAGTTATAATGACATCACTCAGGTAAATCTTGTGCTAGTAAGAATGCTCTTCTTAGTGAAATTTTTTATGTCGTCTTATTTTTTTGGTATATCTTTGCAGTATCCTTTTTTCCCATGGATTCTGTGCGACTATATATCAGAATTTATGGACCTATCAAATCCATCTAACTACAGGGATTTTTCCAAGGTGGTATTATTTGTAATTTGTCTCTATGCCTACATATAGTGGTCCATTAAACTAGAAAACTGGTTGTAATGTGTGTATGTATATGTTCAGCCAATCGGTGCAGTGAACCCAGAGCGGCTGAAAAAATTTCAAGAACGATATTCTAGCTTCGAGGACCCAATCATCCCCAAATTCCACTATGATTCACATTACTCAAGTGCTGGATCAGTAGGTTATCTTCTCTATGATATCTGCCAAAACTGCTTCCATTTCTTCTTGTTATTCAGCATTTTGATTTGCATGAAGATAGAGTTTGGACTTATTATTATTTCTTTATCTCATGTGGTAGGTGTTGCATTATCTAGCTAGAGTCGAACCGTTTACAAGCCTTTCGATACAACTGCAAGGTGGAAAATTCGATCGTGAAAAACACATGTTTTCAGACATTGCAGCTACTTGGAAAGGAGTTCTCCAAGATATGAGTGATGTGAAGGAGTTGGTAATAATTTGTTCTCCCCAAAAACACCAAATTTAAATATCTTTAGTCATATTCTGCTTCTTTGCAAGTCATGAAGAGCGTAGCCATATTCATGCAAAAACTCATTTTGCTTTGTAGGTTCCAGAGTTGTTTTACCTTCCCGAGGTGTTGATCAACGAGAATCAGCTTGGTATGAGTTTTTATGTGTTCCCTTCTTTGTCTTATGAAAATGTAACTCCTGAAATCAGAAACCATCTTTTGTCTGATATTGTTCTTGACCCATCAGATTCTGTAAAACTTCCTGCTTGGGCTAAAAGCCCCATTGACTTTGTACACAAGCATCGAATGGCTCTTGAGAGCGAGCATGTCTCTGCACATTTGCATGAATGGATTGATCTCATTTTCGGGTAAGTTTTCTTCTTAGGCTGACACATCTACAACTTGGTTTTCCTCCTTTTGCTTTTCACAACTGTTTTCTTATGATCTTTATTCATATAGGTATAAGCAACGTGGTAAAGAAGCTATACAGGCAAATAATGTTTTCTTCTACACTACCTATGAGGGTACTGTTGATATCGATAAGATCACAGATCCAGTAAGTTAGCTATGTAGTACTATTGGAGTTACTCAATTTTTGTATGTCCTTATTTCTATACTTGCATGTGGAATGTTTGGTTAAGGTACAACAACGGGCTACTCAAAACCAGATAGTTAATTTTGGACAAACGCCGTCTCAGCTATTGACTGTGCCTCACGTTAAAAGAATGTCTCTGAAAGATGTCCTTCATATGCAGGTAAATGCTTAAAGGGTCTTATTAAGTGTTATATTCTTTGTGTTAAATTTGAACTTGACCAACACTTTGAATTCTTGTTTCAGACCATCTTTCGAAATCCGAAAGAGATAAAACCGTATCCTGTTCCAGCTCCAGAACATTGCAACTTACCTGCTTCAGCCATCAAGGCATCTTCGGATAGCATTGTGATTGTTGACATGAACGTGCCTGCGGCACATATTGCACAACACAAGTGGCAACCAAACACTCCTGATGGTCAGAATACTCCTTTCATATTTCATCACGGGAAACCGAGTTCAAATAGCGGAACATTGATACGAATGTTCAAGAATGACTGGGAATATCCCCAAGCACAGGCATTTTCCTCATCAGGAATCAGAAGTTCGTCCGTTACTGCTATTACTAACGACGGAGAAATTATCACTGGTAAGCAGTTTTATAGACTCTGTGAAAGGTATTAATAATATATTCATCGTTTAATTGAAAATCTCTGTATGGTTAATTAGGTGGACATGTGGATAATAGCATCAAGCTAGTCTCATCTGATGGAGCAAAAACACTGGAAACAGCTTTTGGTCATTGTGCTCCTGTAACATGCCTGGCTCTGTCTCCAGACAACGACTTCCTTGTGACCGGTTCACGAGATACAACTGTTTTGCTATGGAGATTTCACAATTCTCAGACAAGCGAGTCTGAGGAGACGAAAAGCTCTGAAACACCTTCCTCCACAAGCAACACCTCGGCGAACAAGTGTCGTATTGAAGGGCCAATACAAGTGTTACGTGGCCACCGAAGAGAAATAGTATGTTGTTGTGTTAGCTCGGATCAAGGAATCGTTGTTTCGTGCTCTGAGTCATCGGATGTTTTATTGCATTCGACAAGAAAAGGTCGACTAATAAAACGGCTTGTTGGAGTTCAGGCTAATGCTCTCTGCATTTCTTCTGATGGAGTTATAGTAGTTTCGAGTAGATCGGAAAATTCTATCAGTACGTTCACTGTTAACGGAGTTGTCATTTCCAAAGCGAAACTCCCTTCCTCTTGTACCGTAAGCTGCATGGAACTATCCATGGGTGGACAAAATGTTGTGATTGGCGTCAACTCATTTTCCGAAAATATCTTTACCGACGAAGAAGATTCAAATGAAATTGAAAGATTGGATATTCCATCTCCTTCAATTTGCTTCCTCAACTTATACACTCTCCAGGTATATTATTATTCGAAAATTTTATTAATGCGAAAACACCAGATTTCTCTTGGTGTTGTTTTTAGGATATTTTTCTCCTTACAATTTTGAAATTCTTTTTGTGTAGGTGTTCCATAAGCTTAAGCTTGGTGAAGGTCAGAATATAACTGCTATGGCTCTGAACACAGACAACACTAACCTCTTAGTTTCCACTGAAGATAAACAGTTGATAATCTACACTAATCCATCTGTAAGTTTTGTTACCTTGAGCTCTTTACTTTATTTTCTTCATTAGTTACGTACCATTATAATAGTAATATGGTATATAAATCAACTATTACTGATAGATGAGTGATTGAATCAGAATTTCAAAATTGCTTGCAGCTAAGCTCGAAAGTGGTTGATCAGGCGCTGAAGCTTGGCTCTGAATGAAAATGAATTTGTCGTTTACGCTAAACCAATACAGCGGAAAGTCTCACGCTTAGGATTCCGAAGTTGCAAGTAGTACCATCAGAGATGCACATAAAAAGTTTTTCTTGGTCCTACACTTCAATTTTGAAGCCATTCACTTGAAACACATTTTTGGAAACAAACACAATAACAAAGATTAGTGCTAATTGATTTGGTGAGGTTTAGTTTTAAATTTTTGTTTTGTAATCTAATGATTTTAACTTTGCAGATTTTATTTAATATTATGCTTGTTGTTTTGTTATCAAATGAACATAAATGAAAGAAATCCATTTAGACTTTGAATAAGATAAAAAGGAAGATGGTATTCGTATAAAAAGTATAAACTTTGGAGTTGATGGAAAATTCCGGCTCGGACCTATGAATTGGGATAGATCACAAGACACATACAAAATACAACAAAAGATCGGTGATGTAGATGCGGATCAAGAAGACAACCATACACAATTTTGCATCGATTTAAGCCTCCATGCCCTTCACAGACATATCACTACAAAACATCTTCCATTAATGGGTATGAAGGTACTTGAGCTACTTCTTCATCTATCTTTTTGCATATGTAAATAAAATGGGAATCAGGATCCTCCAAAACATAATCATGTGGCAACATTCCTTCATTTGTCAATGGTATAGCTTCAAGACACGATTTCGTTGACGAGCTACAATTTCCCGGCTTCTTAAATCCTGGTCTTGCTGCAAAAAAGAAAAACTCAAAGATATGAAACTAAAGAACACACTCTTGTTCTTGTAAGAAAACATATAGAAGCTTACGTATAATGTACAAGGAGATCTTCCAACTGTACGCAGAACGAGTCAAATGAGGCATTCTCACTTTGGGATCACCGTAGGTTATCTACGCAAACCCCATAACAAACACACAAGTCAGTGTTTTAAGTTTCGAGTGTCGATGGACTAAAACAGTGAAGTGAAAGTATATTACCAAAAAGTAGGTTCCACCAGGTTTAATCAACCTGCAACATACGAAACACGAGTTTTGTTTTTGGTTCAAAAGAAGAAGGAATAACATATGGTCAATGTTATAAAAGTGCATCTAATAATAGCATAATAATCTAATATGATGATCCATGAACAGCCATAATATTAGTGACCTGCTAATTTCACCCAACATTCTCGGAGCACTTAGAGGAGCATCATTGGCACACTGGAACCACACACACACCGCACCACACAAACAAGAAAACTTAAAAACGCACATAGAGATAGTCATGAAATACCGCAAAACAAAGGATGAAGAAGAAGATTCAAGTTACACTCCGTACCATCAATGAATCAAGTGTTCCTTGAAAAACAAAACACAAAAATATCACCACTAAACAAAAAAAGCCATAACATATAAACAAAAAGTAAAGTACTTGGCCACAACATACCTTTATCGATAACAGTATCAAAGGAATCATCCTCAAAATAGCTCATATCTCTAACGTCCATTTGCATATCTTTAAAGTAACCAAAAAAGGTGACACCAATAAAGCTACTAACTTTACACATATACAAAAGTCAAGTAACTGAAACAAAAAGTGTTACATTTGAGCTGAGGAACAGAAGCATATTTGGTTTGCATCATCTCAATAGCAACTGAAGAAATATCAACATTGATAATATCCTCATATCCATCCTTAACCATATCTTCCGACATGACTGCACCAAAAGTCAACTTTTTTCTAAATGGGTTTTGCTCTAAAGTCAAAATCAATCAATTGGTAGATTTGTTCAAAGAAGAGATATATTTACGGGAATTGCCACAGCCAACCATGAGGATTCGTGAAGAAGTAGGGACGAAGTTGCGAACGAAAGGACGAAGAGAAGAGTAACGTTGGTACCAGTCAAAAGAGAGTGCGTCTGCTACGTAACGAGCGTCCCAATAGAGAGCATCGCCATAATTGTAAGTGTTGAAGCTCGAAACGTCTCTCTGCATCGTTATCTCTCTCAAAAGATCCGATCTGAGTTCTGCGGCGGAGCTTCGTCGGCGTTTTTGACTTAAGCAGTTTGGGCTTTAGACAGGCCCAATATAATAAAGCTGATAAGTGACACGTGACTCACACGTGCTGACTCTTGTCCCTTACTAAATGGGCTTCTTCTTTTCTTTTTTTTCATCTTCATTATATTAAAGCCCAAACAAGGCAAATAAGCCAGGTACAAATAGCCAACTCAGGCCCAATAACTACAAATTATAAGAAGATTAGAACAAATTAGGCATAAGACACGTATACTCAAATGATTTGACTCCAATCCATCAGACTACGAACACATGTCAAACATTGAGCTAGCTTCTGGAATCATCACTGGCTCTGCTGTAACTTGTCGATCCTTCACCGCCGGCCAAATACACCACCACCACAATGCTTCCACTAAGTACCATGGCCTTATCCTTTTGCACGAATCACCGGAAGAGAAGATAAGATTTACAGCCATTCACCGGTTCTCTAAAACTAGGGAATGACATTTGATCTAGAAAACAGAATATTTGCTAAGACATCCTCCATAAGAAGACCCCAGCTTTGCTTATTCCGATCCAAATCAGCCGTACAAACCCCGAAACTTAATTCTCCACCCACCAGAAACTTCACTTCATAAATCGATGACTACATCGGACAAGCCGAAGATTATTCTTCCAGAAGAAGAATAAAACTAAACACCATAAAATCCGAACGTAGTCGGAAACCGAACTAGAGAAGAAGAAAATAAACAAAAGCACGACGCCGGCGAGAGATCTAGGTTTAGCTTCTTGGGAGTCTTAGAGAGAAGGTAGAGGAAAAACAAGAGAGAGAGTAATAAGGCTACTAAATGGGCTTCAACTAAAAAGCTAATAAAGTCTCTTTTTCAATGTAATAATGATTTTATAATCAAAACTTTATTAGTGATTTGTTGGGTAATTGAAGCTCCTTTTCCACTAAAATACCAACTATTATTGACCAAGTACTTGTAACTTGCAAGACTATGAAAAAATTAATAAAAAAGATGTAATCTAGGAAAGACAAACATAAAGGTAGATTGCACTAATTTTGGATAATTCAATGTCTAATGAGCATGGATTTTAACCTATTATGACCATTCTTTCTTATTTTAATTCTATAATGGGCCAAACAAAATAAGGCTAGTTTATGATTTATTTTTAATACCAAAAACGTTTATAATACGAAATTACTCTTACTGAATTTGCAAATTTACACTAATTACCAAACTAAAACCAAGCCAAATTGAACCAAAACCAAATCGCGAAACCTAAAAGAGAAATTCTTCTTCTCTTTCTCTTCAACGACGATTTCACGATTTGTAGAATTCTCCATCGCCATTACCTTCATTCCGGCCGTCGACGTTGTCTCCATCACCGTTAGTTTATTTGCATCTCCATCTTCGTCTATTTCAATCGATTTGAAGAAGTAAGCGTTCAATCTCTTCAAATTACTTCGAGAAAGAGTTTTTGAATGAAAAAATTTCATTTGTTTTGGAAGAGATTTCAATGCGGTTTTGATTTCCACAGAAGACTTGTCAAGATGTATTGAATTTTTTTTAAAAAATTAGGGTTTCAATTCACCGATTTTAGGGATTTTCAATTCAATTTGAAATTAGGGTTTCGGTTTTGGGGATTTTCGATTCAATTTGAAATAAGGGTTTGATTTTGGGGATTTTTAATTCAGTTTGAAATTAGGGTTTTAGATTTTGGGGATTTTTGATTCAATCTGAAATTAGGGTTTTGATTTATTTGATTTTAATTTATAGTACGATTTGGAATGATTTTGTGTCTTGTTTTGATCTATTTGCTTGTGATTTTTGCAGATATGCCTCCTAAGGTGAGGGGAGGGCGTACGAAGAGAGTGACTAGAAAAGATGCGACTTGAGAAGCTTCTAATAGTTTGGCAGTAAGACGTGGTTTGAGGAACTCAAATAGTGAGTCTGAACCTGCTATTGAGTCTTTGCCGCCGAAGGTATGTGATATGGTTATTTGCTTTTGCAACAAATGCTTTAATGGAGTACTAAATCTGTAGAGGGTAACTAGTACTACTGAATATAACTATTGATAGGAGTACTAAATATCTACTTTGATTGCAGAATGTAGAGGAATCCGCAACAGAAGAATGTGGTGTCAAGGACTCAAATAATGGGTCTGAACCTGCAATTGATGATACACCGTCGAAGGTATCTAATAGATTTAGATATGTTTATTTGCATAGGCTGACTAGGATTACTGAGTATGACTAGTGATGATAAAAGTTAGGAATACTGAACATCTACTTTGATTGCAGAATGGTGAAAGGGACTCAATCAATGGGTTTGAACCGTCCAAGGTATGTGATAGATTTAGTGTTATAGTTTTGTTGCAAAATGGCAAACTAGATTAGACTAGATAAGTTCTGCATAGGACTTTTGGTCCTACTGAGTATGACTGTTTTGATTGCATGATGCAGAGGGAACTGATGCGGAGGAATCTGATGCCCTACCGATGCAGATGGACATATACTTCAAGCCAACCGAATATAATGCGTATTGCAAGATTCAAACAAGGTGTCAACTTGAACATTTCCAGAAAATCATGAAGGAAAAGGATTTTAGTGTAGAGTCGAATTGGTTTGAAAATCATCCCCAGTTTCAGCATATTCCACATGGATCGCGAACCAAATCATAAGCTTCAAGCATTGTGGATGTTGCTACTTCGAACTGCGGTTGACGACAGGAAGATTCTATGGTGTTGGAAACCCTAAGGGGTGAATGAAATATATCTTTACAAGATTACAAAGCTTTTGAGACAACAATCAAAGTTGTGCTTTGTCTCAAGAATATACAACTGTTGAATCTATCTCATATCCGAAGTAGCGCATTTAATACTGTCTTGAACGTATTTGCTTTAACGCCCTTCACTAACTCTCCGGTATACCTCTAATCTATCATCTTTCCATGGGTAATTATGTCCTCTCCGGTTACAGCTTGTTTGACAATATCTCTTGTTGTCTCTTTCTCCCAGCTTGTTCGACAAACAATAAATGCCTTGATGCATAGATGGAGAATATCTAGTGCCGGTCCAATCATTTTGGATGCCGTATGCATATGTGTAAAAAAATGCCTTTTTCGTACGTTTTTAATACCGTAAAAATAGTAATCTAAATAAAAAAACACATGAAAACTTCATTAAACAATTTATAATTCCAAATAATTAGTAAGAAGTAAAAGAAAAACAGCAAAATATAATTTATTTTTGAAATATTGCTCTCCTTGTATTTTTGCCTACAAAATCATTAATTAAACTCACGTTGTCGAGATTTTCATCCATCTATGTTTCAATGGATGGCAAAGTAAACCTATCCAATCTCTCTTGTCATATGGTAGACCGCAAATATTTTTGTTATCAGTTTCAACTTTGAATTTTAACTAATAATTTCAAATTATTTTTTATAATGAGTAGTTAACATGTTTGATTAGAAAAGTCCATAAACATTAAAAGCATTTGAAAAACAAAATCTTACGAATATTATTATTGTAGAAAAATTTATATATATATTTTTAATTATAGCTATAACAAAAATTTAACTAAAAAAGGTCCTCTAAATTTAGGGCCCTAAGCGGTGGCTTCACTGGCTTGTCCTCTGGGCCGGGCCTCTAAATATCCGCAGCCACTCGCCGTGGATACGAGATGCAGATTGTAGCTCGGATATTTGGTGTTTGTGAGGACCAAGCTCAAAAGACAACAGAGAGGGAAGACCCTAAAGCACCAGCTCCAGTGACCTCTACTTACCAGGAACAAGCTGAAAAGACGACACTACAAGCTGGTGGAGCTGCTTCTTGTCATAAACAAGCTGCAACGACAACAGAGAGGGAGGACCCTAAAGCACCAGCTCCAGTGACCTCTACTTACCATGAACAAGCTGAAAAGATGACACAAATTGGTGGAGCTGCTTCTTGTGAGGACCAAGCTCCAAAGACAACATAGAGGGAAGACCCTAAAGCACCAGCTCTAGTGACCTCTACTCACCAGGAACAAGCTGAACAAGCTGGTGGAGCTGCTTCTTTTCAGGAACAAGGTGCAAAGAAAACAGAGAGGAAAGACCCTAAAGCACCAGCTCCAGTGACCTCTACTTACCAGGAATAAGCTGAAAAGAAGACACTACAAGCTAGTGGAGCTGCTTCTTGTCATGAACAAGCTGCAAAGACAACAGAGAGGGCTGAAAGAATAACGAGGAAGCGTACACAGCCTGACCGATTCAGCGACTGGAACCAAAAACGTTTCCACAACCTTGACTGCACGACGCAGTTTGAGTCGCAATCCAATCTCACTAGCCATCAGAATAAACATCACAGAAAGTTGCCTGAGACTCCTGCGATGATCACTAGAAGGCAATCTACCCTAAACCTGGTGGCCGAGTTCCCTCAGATGCCGAGAAGGACAAGAACACCAAGGGTAAAGATAGACTAGGACGAGGATGGCGAAGAAGAAGCAAATGAGGATGGCGAAGAAGAAGCAAGCAGGGATGGCAACGAAACCTGAATGGTTCACTGGCCATAACATGGCACTAGACTGTCACTTACTCCTCCTTAGAAGTCACCAACGAACCTTCATCTTTTCTTGTTTGTTTGGGAGTCTTGAGAATCATCATCTATTTCTTGATGAGCCTGGTTAAGCTCAACCATTGCCTTGGTCATCATCAGTAGTAGTAAATCTCGAACGTTTAGAATAGTAAATCTTGCTCCTAGAACTTTTAGTAGTAAATCTTGCTCCTAGAGCTTTTTGTAGCAACCATGCACAATTTTGTCAAGATGAGAGTCTATCTCTGGCGGCTTGTTTAGAATGGTCTCAAAATGCTATAAGACAAGCAAGCAAACTAACAAAAGGGTTTAGCCTTAATTGGAAGTTAACAGGTTTATGTTGTATAGCCAGTTCAGAAGTTGAATCACATAGTAATCTTCTATCTCTGCTTTTAATACCATAAGTGTTCAAACATCATTTAGACAACCGTTAATGAGAATGAGAATGCTTTGCTTCATCTAAAAACAAGCACACTTTTTGGATTCCCATGGCATTTACACAATCATTCAAAGTAAAATCTCAAATCTTAAATCATACAAAAAGAAAGAAAAGAGACAAGAGAGAGGGATTTGCAGTGTGAGTAGAAGTAACAAAGGCATATATACATATATGTTTTATGAAAATAAAAGACAACCAATCAAAAGATTTTTAAAGACATCCAAACAAATAACATGTCTTTTTATCTGCAAAATCGATAGTGTTAAGGAAACAATAAATTACCTAAATTGACGCATCCGATACGAAAAGAGATAAGTATAAATATATGCAAGTTATGTTATTTAGGGGTCGGCATTTTAACCGAACCGAATCGAACCGACCCGACCCAACCGAACTCAAACCGATCCAACCCGAACCAAAGTCTACACACAAACCATTTGGATGAGTTTTCCCTCAACCCAAATAGTTCGGTTTTGAACCGAACCGAACCGAAAACCCAATATGTTTATTTCACTTATTAGTTAATTATGTTTAATAGTAATATAGAAACAATACATATGATTTATGTTGATTTTTTTAGTATAATTTATGTAAGATTTATGTATTAAAAGCTAACTTACAATACATAATAAAGCTAACATACAATATGTATGACTTATGATGATTTTTTTTAAAATATAATACAATATTTATGATTTATGTTTAAATAAAACCGAACTAAACTTAACCCAAACCGAACTAAACCGAACCGAATTAAAACTGAACCGAATCAAAACCGAACCGAATTAAGTTTGGTTGGCTTTGGTTAGAGTTTTACTAAAACCAAATAAACCGAACCGAACCGAACCCGAAATTAAACCGAAACTCCCACCCCATTGTTATTATCGGGGAAGGGGAAATTTAAAAAAAAAACTAACCCTAATTAGTAGTTCTAAAAGAATGAAAGAAAAGAGAAAGAGATATACTAGATCAGACGCAAAAGAGAAGAGTAATGGTATGGAAAAACTACCCAATGATCTTCTAGAAAAGATCTTACAGAGAGTTGATGATGTATTTTATCTTCTAAGATGCAAATCTGTTTCGAAGCAATGGAACTCTTTGATCAAATCAACATGTTTTGTATCGAGACACCAAATTCGAGGGAAGTCACGAAATCCACAAGTCCTTCTAGGCGGTTCCATATATATGCAGGATGAAGATGGTTCACCATTATATTCTTATCTAAGTACGTTGTTATTACATGATACACAAGTGATAACCATTCCTTTTTTCTCTGAACCCGTTAGAAGTCGTTCAATCACTACAAGAAAATACTGATTTAGCGTCGAAATTTAGCGTCGAATTTAATCTGATGCTAAATTAGCGTCGATTTTGCGTCGTAATGGCGTCGATTAGACAATTCGACGCTAATTCGTCACTAATTAGGGACGAAACCATTCGACACTAAATCGACGCTATATCGATTTAGCATCGGAAGTCTATGGTAGATGCTAATTCGACGCTAAATTGGCGTCGAATATAACGTCGAATTTGGTAGGTAGATGACACATTTAACACGGGTTCGCCACATAAACGACGCGAATTCGATGCTACTGCGATGCTATCATTTGATGCAAAATCGTTGCTAAAATCTCTACTTTAATCTTTTACATATACAAAACTTATATGGACACAAGTGTTTGGAGCAAATCCGATTTGACAACTCATTTAAACATATATCTTCTACTATAAATACATATGATGCATGGAATGTATAACTTGTACACCTACCAAAAAAACACATAATGTCTTTTACCTCTCGTAAAGAAGACTCTAAATCAACAAACGTGACAAATTTTTTTGATATTCCAAAATACTCGTGGGAAACCGAAACTCAATGCGACAAATTCACTCAAGAGATACCCACTTACTCGTGGGAATTTGATACGTGCTCACCAATCCATAATGAAGATTCTACATCAACAATAGTGCCGGACAGCCAGTGCTTGCCAAACATCCACCAAATTCCTAAATTTTCGTGGGAAACTGAATCTCAGTGCGACGAATATACTAAAGAGATACCCACCTACTCGTGGGAAGCTGATTCATGCTCTCCTGCCATTGTTGTGAGTCCCAAATTTGAAGACGGGATCAGTTATTCAAAACACAAATATGATAAGCAGCCAGAATGTCATGACCAGAAGCGGGTTGACGACGAAGTTTTGTATAGGCAAATCGAAGACGGACAACCATCTCAATTAATTGAAAAGTCAGATACTTACCGTGGAAGTCCTTCTAATGACTGTAAGGACCACTACTACGATTATGAATTTGCCCAAAGTCCAGAAATCTCAAACTTAAGTCTAGATGTTGATGCAATCAAAAGGGAAATTTGCGACGGATTTTTAGATTCTCCACCAAATCAACGAAAGGGAAAGAAAAATTTCTGGTTCTAACTTGTAAAATATTTTCAAGTCTGTACTATATATGTTGTTGTTGTGATTGTTAGCGTTATATGTACCGGGTTTAGAATCTTCAAGTGGTATCGAATGTTTTAATATGTGTTATGATTTATTTAACCTAAATTGTGGGGAAAAAAAATTAATGATTTATCGTCGAATTAGCATCGAATCACATAAATCCGACACTAATTCGACGCTATATTACAACTTTAGCGTCGAAATGGCATCAAATTTATGTAATTCGATGCTAATCCGACGCTAAATCTTTTTTTTTTTTTAGAAGTCAATTTTGTTGTATATATGACTAATGAAATATCAATATCTTAGTTTTGTTATAATTTTTTAATGATATGTATATAGGAAAGATGTAGGAATTAGATGATAGGAATTTTGATATGGAAAAATTCATGTGATTGTTAGCGTTATATGTACCGGGTTTAGAATCTTCAAACGGTATCAAATGTTTTAATATGTGTTATGATTTATTTAACCTAAATTTTGGGGAAAAAAATTTAATGATTTAGCGTCGAATTAGCATCGAATCACATAAATTCGACGCTATATTACAACTTTAGCGTCGAAATGGCATCAAATTTATGTAATTCGATGCTAATCCGACGCTAAATCTTTTTTTTTTTTAGAAGTCAATTTTGTTGTATATATGACTAATGAAATATCAATATCTTAGTTTTGTTATAAATTTTTAATGATATGTATATAGGAAAGATGTAGGAATTAGATGATAGAAAATTTGATATGGAAAAATTCATGTGATTGTTAGCTTTATATGTACCGGGTTTAGAATCTTTAAACGGTATCGAATGTTTTAATATGTGGTATGATTTATTTAACCTAAATTTTGGAAAAAAAAAATTAATGATTTAACATCGAATTAGCATCGAATCACATAATTTCGACACTAATTCGACGCTATATTACAACTTTAGCGCCGAAATGGCATCGAATTTATGTAATTCGATGCTAATCCGACGCTAAATCATATTTAATTTTCATTTAGGGTATCGGGTGTAAGCAATAAAATCTTTAATGTCGCCGTTTTAGCGTGAAGCTACAAGATTTACTTGCCAACAAATTAGTATGTTTGTGTGGTTCGATGTTAGAAATGCATGTAAGGACTGTTATTTCAAATAACTACATAGCTTTACATATATTTTCATAACCCTTACTGAACCAAATATGTAATTTCAAATTGCAAAATTTTAAACTATTCTATTATATGAATGATTGAAAAGGGTAAGCTCGTTTTCGTACCAATGGCGGATACCCTAAGCCGTAAACCCCAAACATAATTCACGTTGCGTCGGTTTAGCATCGAATTAGCATCGATTTGACGCTAATTCGATGCTATATGACACATTTTACGTTTGGGGTTTAGGGTTTAGGGTATGGAATGGAAAAAATGATGCTAATCTGACGCAAATTCGACGTTATATTGAATTAATTTGATTTAACCAATGGCGGTAAACCGAATAAATTCAAATTTTTTTGGTTAAACCAATGGCGCTAAACCGATTTAAATTGGGTTTAGCGTCGAATTAGCGTCGAAATGTTGATCAAATCGACGCTAATTCGACGCTATTTTAGCGTCGAATTAGCGTCGGCCACTGATATGTATACAGTGACCGAAGTCTTCTTCTTCGGTCACTGCAACAACATCCTCTCCTCTCACTCTCTCCATCGCCGACCACCGCTCCTCTCTCTCTAGCGACCGCCGATCTCCCACCGCTCCTCTCTCTCCCGCGCCTCTCTCTCCACCGCTCCTCTCTCTCTCTCCCTCTCCTCTCCCTCTCCCTCTCCTCTCCTCCTCCACCGACGATCTCCCTCTCCTCTCTCTCTCCCCGCCTCTCTCTCTCCCTCTCCTCTCCCTCTCCCTCTCCCTCTCCTCCTCCACCGAAGAAGTCCCTCTCCTCTCTCTCTCTCCCGCGCCTCTCCCTCTCCTCTCCCCCTCCCTCTCCTCTCCCCCTCCACCGCCAACCTTCCTCTCCTCTCTCTCTCTCCCGCTCCTCTCCCGCTCCCTCTCCTCTCCTCCGCACCACCGCCGTCAACAACAGCCGGAAAATATGGTAATATTCCTAATTTTATTTGTTTAAAATTTTTATATATATTTGCAATTAATTATTTTTTAGTTATGGAATTTGATATGAAATTGATTTAGAAATTGGTTTTATGACATATGTAGATTTTAGGAATTTAGGAAATTGGTTTTATGAAATAGAATTTAGGAAATTATTTGGTATGAAATAGATTTTTGGAAATGAAATTAAATTTAGATTTGATAAGTTATGGAATTGAATATAGCTGTACTAAGTTATATATTTGAATTTATGTTTTAGGAATTTAGAAATTGGTTTTATGAAATAGAATTTAGGAACTTTGGTATGAAATAGATTTTAGGAAATGAAATTAAATTTAGATTTGATAAGTTATGGAATTGAATATAGATGTAATTGAATAAAATTTAGATTTGATAAGTGATAAAATTAAATTTAGATTTTATTTGAATTTAGAATTAATAAAATATATATATGTAAAGTCTAATAAATCTAATTAAGGAGTTTTTTTTTGGATGTTAAAATAATTTTTTTTTTAAAAAAACGAATTTACAAGTTAATTTACGTTATTTTAAAATTATTTCATAAATGTTAAATTTATGTGGAAAATATAAAATTTATTTCTTAATTTTTAATTGTATATTTTACATTTTTAAATTTACTAAAACTGTTTTATTTTATAGGGAGATCGACCACATACTCCTTCATACGGCGATCTATTTGGCGACGGATCCGATGGTCGTCGCCGATCCGCATCAGGCTCGGGGTCGGGTTCGCAGGCTGCGAACTATCGTCCACGAGATCCGCCACAGGCTCTGCCCCGAGCTCCGCTCCGAGCTCCGCCACGAGCTCAGCCACCGCCTCAGCCAGAGCCTCAGCCAGAGCCTCAGCCACAACCAGAAGAAGGCGAAGATGCTCATCCCGATGACCAAGATCAGCCCCCTCCACCGCCAAACGCGCCTCTGATGATGCGGATTTCTGAGCTTCTCCGCCAACCTGGACGTGAGGCACGGCTTCCGATTATCCATCCGTTGCGGCCTCGTGGTACATTATGGTATGTTTTAATTTGTTTCAATATTACTAATTAAATTTGTTTTGTTAAATTATAATTACAAGTTATAATTAGATTATTACCATTCTAATATTTTGTTTGATAGGTTTACGGACAACAAGGTTGGGCGTTCCGTCACAAAGGCAATCAAGGCCCACTTCAGTATGGCGCATCCTAATTGGAGCATGACGCCGCAGAATGTTCGGGATATTTGGTTCGAGTCATGGGCGGTAAGTCATTTTATATTATTTAATTTTATTCATTAATTTATTTTATTTTGAATATATTGATAACATTATTCGTATGTTTGTAGCAAGGGTGGCATTGGGAGGAAGCTCATACTTTCGAAGTGCGAGCGGGGTTCGAGAAGAAGGCCCTATTGCGTCTCAACGGTTACGTCGGGAACTTGAAGAAAGCGTGTGGCAAGAAAGGCGATGAGGCGAAGCCGCTCGTGATGGATCCCGATGTTTGGTCGGGTCTAGTGCAGTATTGGGTGGATCCCAAATCGGTGGTTAAAGCGGCGAAGTGTTCTGCAGCCCATCTCACGCCGGTGGCCGAAGGAGATGGACCTTCAAAGCATTGTGCGGGTCCATCATCATACGCCACAGTACGACTGGCAATGGTAATATTTGTATTAAATTAATTTATGTGATTATTTATATTTTAAATATTTATTTATTATATACTTTAATTTTATTTCTGTTTATTTTTGTTAAGGCTGATGGCGGTGAGCTTCCTCCGATGGTTAAAGTGATGGAGCAAACTCATCGGAGGAAGGATGGGACGTTTGTTACCGCTCAAGCGGAACAAACGTTCAACGCGTACAATGCACGACTGGAAGAGATAGACGAGTCTGTCCAGTCTACGATGGGTCTCGAAGATTTCGATAGACTTTACGATGAGGTAATTTTATTAGGTTTTCATTTTATATTATAATTTATTTTTAATTATAACTTATTTTTAATTATTGTTTTATTCTAATATCACTTTTATTTTTTAGGTTGCACCGAAGAAGAAAGGACGAACGATGGGTTTTGGATCCATCAAAGATGTCCCGGCAGCTTGTTCGTCTTCTCAATATTCTTCTTCATCGCCGGGTCCGTCTCCTCCGCGTTTGACCGCTGAGTTGGAAGCTGCTAATGCCAAGATTGCGGAGCTACAGGGGCATGTCTCGTCATTGAGCGGTCTCTTTGACATCATTGCAGTGGATAATCCGACATTGGCCACTGCCTTGCAAAGGATGAATCGTCCTCCACCGCCTCCTACACCTCCCGATGCAACGCAATTCCACCAAGAGTTCGAAGATATCGTGAACCTAAGGACCCAAGAACCGCGGTCGGATTAGCGTTTTATTTTCTTTTGTAACGGATAATTTTATTTTGTTTCGGATAATTTTTAATTTTATTTTGTTTCGGATAATTTTTAATTTTAATTATAATAATTTTGTAACAATAATTTTTTTTTTTAAAGTTATCATTCGCCGCTAAATAGATGTCAAATCGATGGTTAATTGCCATCGAATTAGCGTCGAGACCTCATTCATTCGACGCTACTTCGCCGCTAATTTGGCGCCGAACTAGCATCGATTGAATCGTGTGTCGACGCTAATTCGATGCCAAATAACCATCGATTTGGCATCTATTTAGCATCAGTTTAGCATCGATACATTTCGATGCTAAATCGACGCTACTGTATCGTCGATTTAGCATCGAAATATTGTGTCGAATTAGCATTGAATTTCCGACGCTAATTTAGCGTCGAATATAGCGTTGAATACCATTTCGACGCTAAAATAGCATCGAAATAGCGTCGAAAATGAAATAGCGTCGACGATTATGCGTCGAAATGTTATTCGACGCTAAGACGATTTAGCGTCGAAATATGCCGACGCTAAATCAGTGTTTTCTTGTAGTGAATTACCGGAAGCTGTGATGGTCTTGTTTACGTCTACGATTTTCATAAAAATTTATATGTTATCAATCCCGCGACTAGATAGTATCGATCTCTTCCTCTAGCCGAGATTCAACAATTTGACGGCACCGAAGAAATACTAGATTGTGAAGTTTCTCTTTTATATATTCTTTTTGCTTAATCTATTTGTTCATATATATTTTTTGTTTTTTTCAATAATATTTGCTTGATTCATTGTGTTTTTCCCTCTCTCTCTCTCTCTCCCCCATAGGTGTTAAGTCGACACAAAATTTGCTAGGATTTGGTCAAGACACTACGACCGGAGAATACAAGATGGTATGGTTATATAACTCGTTAGAACTAGGCCTAGATGGTGATACTACATGCGAGGTTTTTGAATTTACCACTAATACTTGGAGACATGTGACTGGCTCTCCACATCGGATTTGCGATGACAATTTTAACTGTGGACCGGTATATCTTGATGGATCACTTCATTGGTTCACCGTCCAAGTTGATGGAAAAACAATGATAATAGATTTCGATCTACATACAGAGGTTTTTCGAGTAATGTCGGAAATTCCGATTGCCCATGCATTTCCTCAAGACATTATCATGTGCCAGTCTCAATAATCGTCTTTGCATATCGGAGATGAAATTCAACAGTCAGGAGATATAGTCACTGAATTCACACAAGGTATGGGCGAAGATATACCGCATAAGTCTATGCATTACTTCTTCCTTTATAGAAAGTGGAACATTTATTGTTCCAATACCAATAACACCGGTCACATTTATCAACGAAACAATGTTATTACTTCACTACGGTAGGCAAGGTTCTAATAACGGTAGACAAGGTTTTGAAACAGATTATTAGTATGAGTCTTGCTTGGTGATCGTAGATAGTGGAGACGGTTCTTATCTTTTACTTCCTCCGTTTCATAATATAAGATGTTCTAGCGAAAATCGCGAATATTAATAAAGTATTTTTACTCTAAAAAGTAGCATTTAAAATATATATTAAAAATAGTTTAACCAATTATAAAAAAAAAACTGCAAAATACTATTGGTCACACAGTATTCAATAAAGTTAAAAGAACCTAGTATTGTCAAAACAGCTTATATTATGAAAAAAACAAAAACTCCAAAACAGCTTACATTATGAAACGGAGGAAGTATATGGAAAAACTGATTACATGGATACAGCTATTTCTTATACTCCAAGCTTGATCTCTATTTAGTTGGAGATTTTTAAAGTTGTTTTTTACCGTTTGTTAACGTTCTTATTTAGTTGAAAGTTTTTAAAGCATTACTCCTTCGTTTTTTTTTTTGTTTATACTTGTAACCGTTCTCAAATTTGATTTCTGGATTAATCTTTTTTGGCCAATTATAACACCTGTTGTAAATTAATAATTCAAAACCGCATTGAAATCTCTTCCAAAACAAATGAAATTTTTCATTCAAAAACTCTTTCTTGAAGTAATTTGAATTGAGATTGAACGCTTACTTCTTAAATCGGTTAAAATAGACAAAGATGGAGATGGAAATAAACAAACGGTGATGGAGACAACGTTGGCGGCCGAAATGAAGGTAACGGAGATGGAGAATTCTACAAATCGTGAAATCGCCGTTGAAGAGAAAGAGAAGAAGAATTTTTCTTTTAGGTTTCACGATTTGGTTATGGTTCAATTTCGCTCGGTTTTAGTTTGATAATTAGTGTAAATTTGCAAATTCATTAAGGATAATTTCGTATTTTAAACGTTTTTGGTATTAAAAATTAATCAGAAAACTAGCCTTATTTTGTTTGGGCCATTATAGAATTAAAATAAGAAAAAAGGGTCATAATAGGTTAAAATCCGAACTCATAAGAGCATCTCCAATGGTTTTCTATTTTTGTCTTTTTACTCTATTTTTAGAGGAAAATCATCTCCAATAGTACTCTATATCATGATCTAAAAATAGAGAAATGAATAGTAATTCTTTATATTTGGAAAAACACTATTCATTTTTTCTATTTTTAGAGTATAACTTTTTTATTTACAAAATAGTCCTACAATTTGACAATTTATTTATTTAATACCTAAATAAAATTTATCATACATATAACACCCACAAAAATAGTTTATGAACCCAACAATGTTACCATGTGACAAATTTATAGTTTGTATATGTTTTATAAAATATTTTAAATTACTTTTAATTTAAAATACAACAATTACACATTTAGTTAAAACATACAAGAACTATTAAACTCTAAATTACTAAAACATATTTAGTACCGGAAATTAAAAATAAAACAAAATTTAAAAAAACGTTATTAATTTTAATGATATTGTTATTTTTTGTTGTATTATTATTACAAATAAAATATATAGGTAGAATTAGTAAATTTGAAAAATAAATGGGTTTAAGAGAAATCAATAAGAAAATAAAAATAGAATATATATATATATATATATAATATTTTAATAACGGTTAACTTTTTTAGGCTTTAGGTCATTGCCGTTACCGTTACTTCATCGTTAATAAAGTGATAATGATGACGTCAAAGAAAGGTAATGATAATGATATAACGGTTGCTTTATGGAAGCCCAAAGCCCATTAATCGTGATTTCAGGCTTTATTAACAAAACCACGTGTTCTCTCAAATCCAACCCTAGTTAAATCATTTAACTTTTTAACATAACCATGGTTAATAACTGAATATCCTTTCCTCTTCTTTTTTTAACTTAACACAGTCCACACTTCCACTCAACAGTCAAAATCCCAATGACGAAATCACAAGTTTTCTCTCTCCTCGCCGTTACTTTCTCTCTCCTCGCCGTTATTTCCACCGTCTCCAGCCACAACATCACTCAAATCCTCTCCGAATCGCCGGAATATTCCTCATTCAACAGCTACCTCACCCAAACGAAACTCGCCGACGAAATCAACAGCCGCACAACAATCACCCTCCTCGTCCTCAACAACGGCGCAATGTCATCCCTCGCCGGAAAACACCCTCTCTTCGTCATCAAAAACGCACTCAGCCTCCTCGTCCTCGTCGATTACTACGATCCACAAAAACTCCACAAAATCTCAAACGGCACAACACTCACCACCACGCTTTACCAAACCACCGGAAACGCTCCCGGAAACCTAGGATTCGTCAACGTCACCGATCTCAAAGGCGGTAAAGTCGGATTCGGATCCGCCGCTTCCGGATCTAAACTCGATTCGTCGTACACAAAATCCGTTAAACAAATCCCTTACAACATCTCCGTTCTCGAAATCGGTTCTCCGATCATCGCTCCCGGAATCCTAACCGCTCCGGCACCATCCTCCGCCGGAATCAGCAACATCACCGGGCTTTTAGAGAAAGCCGGTTGCAAAACCTTCGCGAATCTTCTGTTAACGAGCGGCGTAATTAAAACTTACGAATCCACCGTTGAAAAAGGCTTGACTGTTTTTGCACCGTCAGATGAAGCTTTTAAATCTGAAGGTGTACTAGATCTGAAGAAGCTCA
Source organism: Draba incana (assembly GCA_963576765.1). Lineage (NCBI taxonomy): Eukaryota > Viridiplantae > Streptophyta > Magnoliopsida > Brassicales > Brassicaceae > Draba > Draba incana. Next base: position 31,513,616 of record OY755217.1, on the reverse strand, counting down.
CGCAAGCTGAGGTGGTCTCGCTCCTAGAGTATCACGCCTTGGCTGAGTATAAACCTAAAGGATCGTTAAAGACTAATAAAGAAGCGATTTCGACGTTAGCAACTAACGGTGCCGGTAAATACGATTTAACGACGTCAACTTCTGGCGACGAAGTTATTCTTCATACCGGAGTTGGTCCGTCGAGGCTTGCTGATACGGTGGTTGATGAGACACCCGTCGTGATATTCACGGTGGATAAAGTTTTACTTCCGACGGAGCTTTTTGGGAAATCTCCGTCTCCGGCGCCGGCACCGGAGCCGGTGAGTGCTCCGACGCCGAGTCCGGTTATGTCACCGTCTCCAGCGGAAGCACCGTCACCTGAAGCAGCTTCTCCGCCTGCTCCGCCGGTGGATGATTCGCCGGAAGGAGCTCCGTCAGATTCGCCGACAAGTTCAGAGAACAGTAAGGCGAAAAACGCGGCGTTTCACGTGAACGCTCCTGCGTTGTTCACTGCATTGGTCACTCTAGCCGCCACGTCGTTATTATTACTATAAAACTCTTTACAAGTTCTCGTAATTACGTAGACTGCCACTCTCTTTGTGTGTGTTATTTATGTTTGTTTTGTTAAGCAAGCTGGAGTGAAGAAAACGCTAAGCGTGCCAAAGACTCTAAATCAAACTGAGGCTTTCGATTCAAGCGTAAAAGACAACAAGGTCTCACTGGATCCACTAAGGGAAAAGTCCATAAAGTCCAAAGCTAGCTCATCTTCCCAACAGCATTATTCACAAGAGACAAGAGTCAAAGATCCGGACCACCCACAATCACTTTACCTTTATCTTCACCTTTACCGTTCAGTGAGATTGTACGATTTGGCACTATTTCGATCACAATAGGTGACCGTTGATCTCTGATATAGCTCAGATGATTGACATGTGTCTAAGGTGCTAGGGTTTATAGTCTCTAGTATAAATATCTGAACTTTGTAATGGTGAAGGTTAAGCAAGAATCAAATAATAAATCATTCAGATTTCTTTCTTCACTTGAGCAATTTGCTCTTTCTTTCATGGTATCAAAGCCATGGACAGTTCCATGGTTTCTCTTCCGTCTCTAAATATTTCAAATTGTGTTACTGTGAAACTCACTCAAGGGAATTATATTCTCTGGAAATCTCAATTTGAGGCCTTTCTTTCTGGTCAGAAACTATTGGGTTTTGTTACAGGTTCTGTTTCTAAGCCTGTATCATCTCTCATAGTGCCTAATATTGAGACTCTTGTTCCGAATCCTGATTATGAGACTTGGATTCAGTCTGACCAAGTTGTTAAAGCTTGGTTACTGGGTTCTCTTTCTGAAGAAGTTTTAAGTCTGGTGGTTGGTTGTTCTACTGCTCAAGACGTATGGTTGGCTCTAGCAACTCAGTTTAATCGGATTTCTTCTTCTCGCCTGTTTGATTTACAACGGAGACTACAAACGGTGTCCAAGCAAGATAAGAGCATGACCGAATATCTTCAAACTCTGAAGCTCATCTCTGACCAGCTTACATCTATTGGTCATCCTGTAAGTGAAAAAGGTCGTATCTTTGCAGCTATTCATGGTTTAGGACGTGATTATGAACCTATTATTACGGTTATTGAGAGTTCTATGGATGAACTGCCTGGACCTACTTATGAAAGTGTCGTAGCTAGATTGATTGGTTATGAGGATAGGCTTAAGAGTTATGTTGCTAGTTCTGCAATCACTCCTCATCTAGCTTTTACTGTGACTCAACCTAGCCAAAACACTAGATTCTACACTCATAGAGGCAGGGGAAACAATTATTCTAGAGGAAATCGAGGTAGAGGCTCATACTCAACTAGGGGCCGTGGATTTCATCAACAAAACTCCACATCTTCAGGCTCCTCATATCAAGGTTCCTCTACTGATGAAGACACTAGACCTCTTTGTCAAATCTGTGGAAAATTAGGTCATGCTGCTCTGAACTGTTGGCATCGTTTCAACAACAGCTATCAACCAGATAATGTTCCTGCTGCTTTAGCTGCTCTGAGGGTGACTGATATGGCTGGTCAGGAGTGGTATCCTGATACTGGAGCTACTGCTCATGTAACCAACTCAACTCAGGGTCTTCTTCAACTTCATCCCTACTCTGGTTCAGACTCTGTGATGGTGGGTGATGGAAGTTTCTTGCCCATTACTCATACTGGATCATCCATGCTTCCCTAAACTTCAGGTACTGCTATTCCTCTCAATGATGTGTTAGTGTGTCCTGATATAGCTAAGTCTTTGCTCTCTGTTTCCAAAATTACTTCCGATTATCCTTGTTCTTTTGAGTTTGATTGTGATGGGGTAATTGTTAAGGACAAAACAACAAAGAGAGTATTAACCCTAGGACGAAACCATGAGGGTCTTTATGTTCTGGAGGATCCACCTGTTCAAGTGTTTTTCTCTTCAAGACAGCAAACTGCAAGTGAGGACACATGGCACAGGATATTGGGTCATCCCAACACTCAAGTTCTGCATCATCTAGTTTCTAATAAAGCTATCTCAATCAGCAAGAGCTCTAACAGTATCTGTGAAGCTTGTCGCCTTGGGAAAAGCAGTAGACTTCCTTTCTCTGCATCTTCTTTCACTCCATCAAGATTACTAGATAGAATCCATTGTGATCTTTGGGGGCCAGCTCCTGTTACCTCTGGTCAAGGATTTCGTTTTTATGTAATCTTCATAGATAGTTGGTCACATTTCAGTTGGTTGTACCCCCTCAAACTCAAATCAGATTTCTTTTCAACCTTTATAAAATTTCAGAAGTTAGTTGAGAATCAATTTGGTTGCAAGATCGATCGGGTCCTTTCATTGTGATGGTGGTGGTGAGTTCATTAATCATCAGTTTTTGAATCATCTAGAGCAGTGTGGTGTTCAAGAACTTATTTCTTGTCCTTATACCCCCAGCAAAATGGTTTGGCTGAACGAAAACATAGACATATCATGGAATTGGGATTGTCTATGTTATTTGAAAGCAAGATGCCTCATAAGTTATGGGTTGAAGCCTTAAATACAGTAAATTTTCTCATCAATTTGCTTCCTTCTACTACTTTAGAAGATCATCTCAGTCCTTATCAGAAGGTATATGGTAAGCCACCTGAATATGGTTCTTTAAGGGTTTTTGGATGTGCCTGTTTTCCAACTCTTAGAGAATATGCGAATAATAAGTTTGATCCTCGCAGCCTGAAGTGTGTGTTTCTCGGTTACAATGGTAAATACAAGGGATATTGATGCTTGTATTCACCTACTGGCCGTGTTTACATATGCAGGCACGTGATCTTTGATAAAGCAATATTTCCCTTTGGAAGCTTATATCAATCCTTACATCCTGCTCCCACAACACCTCTACTTGCTGCTTGGTTACAAGGCTTTAAAACTCCAGTTATACCTTCTGAATCTACAATCAATCTGGAAAAGCTGATTCCTCTTACCCCTAATCCGTTTGCTTCTCTCCAAACTGGCTATGATAGTCCTGATGATATGGATTCTGAACCAGAGCAATCTGCCCCAGTGTCATTGTCACAGAATATTCAGTCTTCTAATGATGTTATAAGTGGAGATGGGTGTACGTCAAGTCTAGATACTTGTTATATAGGCAACATTCCACTTATCACATCAACAGGAACTGATAATTCTGTAGTGACATCAGCTCATCCGATGGTAACTAGATCTAAAGTGGGAACAGTCAAGCCGAATCCAAGGTATGTGTTGCTCACTAAAAAGGTTGCTTATCCATTACCTAGGACTATAGTTGTTGCTCTTAAAGATCCTAGATGGACTGCTGCTATAGGAGAGGAAATGGATACTTGTAAGGAAACTAATACTTGGTCCTTAGTTCCTTTAACACCAGATATCCATGTTCTTAATAATAGATGGGTTTTTACTCCTAAATTGAATGTTGATGGTGATCTAGATAGACTAAGAGCTCGTCTTGTTGCTAAAGGGTATAATCAAGAGGAAGGAATTGATTATTTGGAAACCTTTAGTCCTGTGGTTAGAACTGGAACAGTGAGATTAGTTCTTCATACAACCACTGTTATGGAATGGGATATTAAGCAATTAGATGTGAAGAATGCATTTCTTCATGGAGACTTACATGAAGAGGTGTACATGAAACAACCTACTGGTTTTGTAGATCCTAGTAAGCTTGATCATGTCTGCAAATTACATAAGGCGATTTATGGTCTTAAACAAGCACCATGAGCTTGGTTTGACAAGTTTAGTAATTTTCTTCTGGAATTTGGCTTTATTTGCAGTAAGTATGATCCTTCTCTCTTTGTCTACACAAAGAAGACTGATGTGATGATCCTACTTCTTTACGTTGATGATATGGTTCTTACTGGGAGTAGTAATGCAATGATGGATCAATTCTTAACTGCTCTAAAGGAATAGTTCCGTATGAAAGATATGGGGCAACTACATTATTTCTTGGGAATACAAGCTAAATTTCACAAAGAAGGTTTGTTTCTATCTCAGGAAAGATATGCTAAAGATTTATTGGCTGTTGCAGGAATGTTAGACTGTGTACCAGTAGCTACACCTCTTCCATTGCAGCTGAACAAGATCCCAGACCAAGATGTGTTGTTCACCGACCCTAAATACTTTAGGAGCTTAGCTGGCAAGCTTCAATACCTCACTATGACCAGACCTGATCTTCAGTATGTTGTGAATTATGTGTGCCAAAAGATGCATGCTCCTACAATGTTTGATTATAATATGCTCAAGGGAGTTCTTCGGTATGTCAAAGGTACACTGATTTTGGTATCTCTTTTTCAAAGAATACATATTTCACTCTTGCTGCTTACAGTGATAGTGATTGGGCTGGTTGTTCCACTACAAGACGATCAACTGGAGGTTTTTGTACATTCTTGGGTAATAATATCATTTCTTGGTCTGCTAAGAAGCAACAATCAGTGTCCAGGAGTTCTACTGAGGCAGAGTATCGGTCTCTAACTGATACGACTTGTGAGTTGGTATGGTTAAGCAATCTTCTGAAGGATATTGGGATTCCACAACCTTCACCGGCTACACTGTATGGAGATAATCTATCTTCTATCTACTTGACAGCTAATCCGGTGTTTCATCCAAGGTCTAAACATTTTGAAGCAGATTATCACTTTGTCCGAGAGAGAGTGGCTTTGGGAACCTTAATAGTAAAGCATATCCCTGCTCATCTTCAACTTGCAGATATCTTCACTAAGTCTCTACCTTCTGCAGCTTTCAATGAATTGAGATTCAAACTTGGTGTTCATTCTCCACCCACACCAAGTTTGAGGGGGAATGTTAAGCAAGCTGAAGTGAAGAAAACACTAAGTGTGCCAAAGACTCTAAATCAAACTGAGGCTTTCGATTCAAGTGTAAAAGACAACAAGGCCTCACTGGATCCACTAAGGGAAAAGCCCATAAAGTCCAAAGCTAGCTCATCTCCTCCAACGGCATTATTCACAAGAGACAAGAGTCAAAGATCAGAACCACCCACAATCACTTTTCCTTTATCTTCACCTTTACCGTTCAGTGAGATTGTACGATTTGGCACTATTCCGGTCACAATAGGTGACCGTTGATCTCTAATATAGCTCAGATGATTGACATGTTTCTAAGGTGCTAGGGTTTATAGTCTCTAGTATAAATATCTGAACTTTGTAATGGTGAAAGTTAAGCAAGAATCAAATAATAAATCATTCAGATTTCTTTCTTCACTTGAGCAATGCTCTTTCTTTCATGTTTAAGAGTGGGATTAGAGAGTGAGGTTTAAGTTAATCTTTTTTAGTTACTTTAGACTTCGATGATTGTATTTGTGTTTGTTTTTGTAGTACTGTTGTTGACACTTGAGTTTAATTAGTTTTCAGTGTGAGGTTTTTGTCTTGTTCTTTTTGTTACACTTACAGAAAGTAATCACGCTTATCATTGGATTATGCATCGTTATTAATAAAAATTAGTTGGGAGTTCGTGATTTTCTTTACAAGGAACAAGTGTAATGAACCGTTGGAACTTGAACTTTATAATATTCCACGTGGTGAGAGAAGAGGGAGAGTCCTTTCGGGTCCACGTCTTGTATCATATTCATTGTAACAAATAACAACAATAATTCAGGTTAGACCCAAATCAAATACTAGAAATCATGTGATTAATTAAAATATTTCGTTCTTAAGCTTTTCGTAAACCAAAAATCAAATCAGACACTCAAAAGTCTAATCTATAATAAGGTAGCTAATTTGTTGTTTTTCAAGAGCCTAGTGGGCTACATTAGGACCGTTTTGGGAAAGAAAACACAGCCTGCCGTTTTTCTATCTATTAAGACGACACACATTTCAGATGGTCAGGGCTTCAAAACTTCTCCGCCTTTTTTCTCTATTTTCGTTATTTTCTTCATTTTGTTGGAATTCATACCGATTTATAACACTTTATAAATAATTAGTTTCGAATTCAATTTTCAGGATGCGTGTAAATATTGAATCAAATCTAGTCTACAGAGTTTTGGATATATCTGGATCAACTGCAGCGGAAAAAGAGATTTTGATTGACCAAGGTTTTAGAGCACTTCAAACGCCGTGCCTCTATCGGTATCCACACGCACATAAACTAGATCGAACGGGATGCTAGTGCCGTAGAGATCTAATCTCAACTATCAAGACAAACTGTTCATCTTATTCAACTAGGGTTTTAATCGGCAGCTTAGGATTTGTGATAATCATATTATCATTACGCTAACAATATATATAATCACAAGACTTAATAGGCTTAGCCCATCTATTGTGTTTTTACGTGGAGAAGAAGAAAAGGTAATCATAATTAACTTATTTCATCTTGCTTCACGTCCACTCACATATATATATATACCATATATGTATATCTTATATACCATATATTTCAAATGCATTAATACAAATATATATACGTACATCATATATAAAATATATATATTGTATTAATATTAAAACCCAAAATATTAATGATCTAGTTTGCTTAGGTGTGTGACCCAATAGGATTGCATAATATTAGTAATGGGTTTTTAGGCCCATAAGTTATAAGCGGCTTCTAGCAAAACATTATAACCATCTAATATTATACAATTGTCAAACCTCGACATTACAACTTTAACTAGAGTAATATACAAATAATTTCAGGACATTCCCAACAATCTCCCACTTGTACTGGAATCATCTATTCCTATAATCCCTTCGTCTCTATATCTCGATCATAGCATAAGGCAAGAAACTGTGTCATCCTTATTCAGCTAGATCACGTTTATCGAACTCTGATTTATACTGATAAAACAAACGACTGACTTTCACCTCGTTTGAGCACGGCCATGCATTTCTCAGTATCAAATCTTCGATAGGCCCAGAGATATTTATCTCCTGTTATATAGGAGGGACAAATCCCATCTTGTTCTATCCCTGTTCCTTACACACTTCATAGTATGCCCAATCACTGCCTTTATAATCACCTTTTACGGTTGACGTTTGACAGAGTCAAAACAGACTAATTCATGTATAAGAAATCATGATGAACTCAGGTCAAAGGACTATACTCTATAGTTGTGATGAGAAACTCTTATGACACTCATATAACATTCTTGTAGAGTTCTCATAGCGGGTCAGTCCAATACTGTGTTCTCCAACACATATCTATGTGATTAACTTGATACAACATATCAATGACTTCACGAAACTTAGTCATCAGTCACCTCACACACTAGTCATTTATAACTATTATGTCCCATGATAATGACCTTGACTAGGGACCTCTTATAATTTATGTCATCTTTCACATATAGGGTTTCATGATCAAGTCATATACTTGATGACCTATAAGAATAATATAAATTATTTTGGGACTATTATTTAATTATCCAATAATATAATAATACTGAAACAATTTCATCATGACATAACCAAAGTATGTCTATATGAACATCATAGTATAACTAAATCCATTATAACTCCCACTAGAATCAAGATCACATCTTAATATATCCTATACCTACAGCAGAAGGATAAAACTCATGCTTAGGTCGTGGGAGAGGTTGTGGCGCTCTGCTTGGAACCCTTTCCAACAAACCGCAGGCTACAGTGCTCTGCTTGGAACCCTTTCCAACAAACCACACCGCCATATAGATACAAGACATAACCAGGTTCTGACCAGAAATTGTCTTTGTCCGTCTAACCACTCTCAACAAAAACCATTACTTCCTCAGTTCACCAAGCTCCTATCCTTAGTATTCCTCAAATACTTGAGATTATTCTTGGTAACTGTCCAGTGACTTTCACGTGGATCATCTTGGTATCTACTCGTCATGCTTAAAACACAAGCAATATCTGGGCGAGTGCAGGTCATGACATTTATTGATAGATTCCACTGCATACGCCTGGGAATCCTACTCAAACATTCTTGCTCAGCCAGCGTCCAGAGACACTGCGTCTTGCCAAGATTAATGCCATGAGACATTGGTATGAGGCCCTTCATGGAATCATGCATACTGAATCTGTTCAAGACCTTATCACCATAAGCATCTTAACACAATCCAATTAGCCTACCCAATCTATCTCTATAGATTCTTATTCCAAGAATGCACGCGGCTACACCCATGCCTTTCATTGGAAAGAAAAAAAATATAACTTCCAAGCCAAGTCTCAAAGGACTAAAGCAACGAAACGTTATTTCCGAGAAGAAGTATGTCATCTACATACATAACAAGAAATGCAACTACACTCCCACTAGTCTTCTTGTAAACACACGGTTCCTTTTTGTTCCTGATGAAGTCAAACCTTTTGACAGCTTTATCAAAACGAAGATTTCAACTCCGTGATGCTTGCTTCAATCTATAAATAGATCAATGAAGCTTGCATTCTTTTCCAGCATTTATAGGATCTGTGAAACCTCAGGTTGTGTCATGTACACATCCTCTTCCAGATTTCCATCAAAGAAAACTGTTTTTCACATCCATCTGCCAAATCTCATCACCATGATAAATGGCAGTTGCTAGGATAATCCGAATGAATTTAAGCATAGCGACTGGGGAATAGGTCTCTTCACATTCATACCATGGATTTGCTCGAAACCTTTAGCCACCAACTTAGCTTTGTATATCTGGATATATCCATCCACGTCAGTCTTCTCCTTTGAAGATCTATTTACACTCAATGGCTTTTACACCATCAGGTAAATCTACCAAGTACCATACCTGGTTTTTCTGACATGGATCCCATTTCGGATCTAGTGGCTCCAAGCCACTTTTCGGAGTCCGGGCCCAACACTGCTTCTTCAAAATTCGCAGGCTCGTCATTGTCAATAATCAACAAGTCATGACAATTGGTCACAAGAAATCCATATCTCTCGTGATCGTTACGAATCCTTTCGGATCTGCGAACTTCAGGCACCACAGGTGTAGGTTCTACAACTCTTTGCAGATCCAGCTACTGCTCTTCCTTAACAGGTCGAGTAGTCTCCTGTGATTCTCGAACATTTTTCGAGTTGTACTTCACTCCCACTGTTCTTCTTGGAAAGACAATCTCTCTCAAGAAAACATAGTTCTTAGCAACAAACACTTGGTTCTCAGAACGGTTGTAGAAGTAGTAAGCCTTGGTTTTCTTAGGATAACCAATCGAAGTAGCACTTTATCGGATTTGGGTGCAAGTTTGGTAAACGTTTTACACAAGCCTTACAATCCCAAGTTTTCAGGAAAGACAAATTGGAACATTTCCTGTCCACATCTTATGTGGTGTCTTTGCAATCGATTTTGATGGAACCCTATTTAGTGTAAACGCAGACATTTCTAGAGCGTATCCCTAACAAGGATAATGGAAGATCTGTGTGACTCATCATTGATCGAACCATATCCAATAAAGTCCGATTCCTCCTCTCGGAAACTCCATTCCATTAGGGCGTTCTAGGAGGAGTGAGCTGTGAAACAATTCCACACTCTCTAAGATGATCACTTAACTCTTGACTTAAGTATTCTCCTCCGCGATCTGATCGAATAAGTTTAATACTTTTGCCAATTTGATTATGTACTTCATTCTGGAACTCCTTGAACTTTTCAAAGGATTCTGACTTGTGACTCATTAGATAAACATAGCCATGCCTACTGAAGCCATCAGTGAAGTACTAAAAATTTCCTCTAGCACTGTTGCTCATCGGGCCGCACACATCTGTATGTATAAGGCTCAATAATTCGTTGGCCCTTTCATTTAGTTTGATAAAATGGGCCTTAGTTATTTTGTTCAACAGCATGATTCATATTTCTCACATGATTCACAATCAAGTGAGCCCAAAAGCCCATCACTATGGAATTTCTGAATCCTCTGTAGCCCAAACGACAATGCTAGAGAACCGATTGATGTTTATGTTATAGACAGGCATATATTGGTTTACGAAATAAAACCCATTCTCTAATGGGGTGCTACTATAGAACATATCATTGAGATCAAAAGAGCAACATTTGTCTTTTATCAAAATAAAATCATTCAAAATCATACAAGAAAATGAAATGACATTTCTGCTCTTAGCAGGTACATAATAGCGATTATTCAGTTTCTAAAACCAAGCCTGAAGGCGACTACAAATGGAAACTTCCTACAGCTAATGCAGTAACTCTTGCTTCATTCCTGTTGAGCATCTCCATTTGTCCCTTCTTCAACGTTCTACTGTTGCTCAGGTCCTGCATATTTCAACAAATATGAGCACCACAACCGGTATCTAATACCCATAAGATAGAACTTGAAATAACATAAATACCTGAAGAAGTCTCATACATCTTCATTATTTCCATAGAATCTTCCATGTATTTCTTGCATTTTCTCCTCCAATGCCTTGGCTCCCCACAGTAGCTGCATGGATCATCATCAGATGGGCCAGACTTGGGTTCAGAGGGAGACTTGGGCTTATCCCGATTCATAATCTGGATGGCCTTGCTCTCACCCTTGTCTTTACCAGGCTTCTCAAACCTTTTGCCCTTCTTGATGTTAATCTCAGCTATCTTGAGCATATCATACAGTTCAGTCAACGTCTTCGTCAAGCCATTCTTGATATAGTACTTGATAAACTTATCATAGCTCGACGGCAGTGACTGTAGAATGATGTCTGTCGCCAACTCTTGGCTAATAGGACAATCCAATCTCCTCAAGTTATCAATATAACCCATCATCTTCATGATATGAGGACTCACTGGAACATCCTTTGGTAGCTTGCACTCAAATAGAGATTTAACCGTCTGGTATCTCTCAATTCGAGTCTGCTCCTGAAACATAGCTTTCAGGCTAGTGACTATCTCGATAGGCGATTCCACGTTCTCATATTGCTTCTGCAAATCCGAGTTCATGGTAGCCAACATCAGACGGCGCACATCGACCACATCATAATAATGCTTATTCCAAGCATCATATATTGCATGTGAGGCATTGGACCTTAGATTCTCGGGGAGAACTTTCTCAAGGACATAGTCCTTTCTCTCCTGGTTGAGAACGATTCTCAAGTTCCGATACCATTCGAGGAAGTTCGATCCACTCAGTTTGTCCTTCTCAAGGACAGATCGCAGTGAAAATGAACTGTGAGGGTTTGACATATCTGTCAGAAAGAATAGTAAAGATTAATATGATGTTCATTCTTTCGAGAAATCTTAACAATTAAGAAAGCTCGCATTATATTCAAAAACAATATTATCCTCAAAATGAATATAATGATCCAAGATCCTTATTTTACTAGAACTCAAGTGAGCTTTGGCTCATCGCCCGAATGCTAGTTATTTAGGTAAGCAACAACTTTGCTAATTATATCCAATATAACTCTTGGTTGTTGGATGACATCTTATGCCTAATCCAACATATGCCTCTAAGCCCAAAACCGTTTTGATAGCCTAGTCAAGTAAACCAATCTCAATTCATATGGTAACTATTACCATCTGCCTCACTTATGTAGAAGTGGACACCCTGCTTGACAAGCCCATCACACAACGAAATAAGCCTTGACAGTTGAAAAGATTGGGGAGGCATCAAATATAATTGATATTAAATTGAGGAATTAAATTTTATCTAATTATATTATTAATAAATTTTATATCTTATATAAAATAATAACATATCAAATATGTATTTTAATTAGATAATTCAATAAATTAAAATTCAGCTAATTTTAATTAATTAATAAATTATAATATTTTATATCTAATATAAATATACCTCATATCTAATATGTGTATTAATTAATCATAACTAATTTAATAACTTTAATCAAATTAAAATTATCAGTTATTCTCATGATTTTATACGAGTATATATAATTACTTCAAACGTCAAACAATCATGCAAGTAATTTTATATAAACAATCGGACAGGCGAGTTGATTCCAATATGTTTTAATATTCATATAACACAACCATCATGGCTAATAATGAAAACACATTCGTACGATTCTATAAACAATCGTGCAACATGCATATATTATTTTAAAATCAAACATGTATCACGAGGCGACGTGCTGATTTAACAAGTCTATAATATGCATATAACTTAACAATACAGAAATCGAATATTTCTAACCAAATTAATATAAATATCAAATATATATATTAAATTTACTAGACCAATTTCAATATTATACACAAGCGCTCTGATACCACTGTTGGAATTCATACCGATTTATAACACTTTATAAATAATTAGTTTCGAATTCAATTTCCAGGATGCGTGTAAATATTGAATCAAATATAGTCTACAGAGTTTTGGATATACCTGGATCAACTGCAGCGGAAAAAGAGATTTTGATTGACCAAGGTTTTAGAGCACTTCAAACGCCGTGCTTCTATCGGTATCCACACGCACATAAACTAGATCGAACGGGATGCTAGTGCCGTAGAGATCTAATCTCAACTATCAAGACAAACTGTTCATCTTATTCAACTAGGGTTTTAATCGGCAGCTTAGGATTTGTGATAATCATATTATCATTACGCTAACAATATATATAGTCACAAGACTTAATGGGCTTAGCCCATCTATTGTGTTTTTACGTGGAGAAGAAGAAAAAGTAATCATAATTAACTTATTTCATCTGGCTTCACGTCCACTCACACACATATATATATATATATATATATATATATACCATATATGTATATCTTATATACCATATATTTCAAATGCATTAATACAAATATATATACGTACATCATATATAAAATATATATATATATTGTATTATTATTAAAATCCAAAATATTAATGATCTAGTTTGCTTAGGTGTGTGACCCAATAAGATTGCATAATATTAGTAATGGGTTTTTAGGCCCATAAGTTATAAGCAGCTTCTAGCAAAACATTATAACCATCTAATATTATATAATTGTCAAACCTCGACATTACAACTTTAACTAGAATAATATACAAATGATTTCAGGACATTCCCAACACATTTCGCTAGACAAGTAGAGAAGAGAACACAAATAGTGTCCCATCTAATGGAAGAAGACTAAAAATAATATATAGACGATCCTGAACATTTCTGCTCCATGCACATATTCTTTTCTTGTAAATGTTTTTTTCTTAGTTTTTATAGCTTAAGAAACATAATGAATGAGAGTGCTAAGATAGCTTAGGGTTCATATATGTTACCACCATCTTGAAATAATGGAAGAGGCGTGGTGATTTTGATTTGGACCACTCTTATGCAACAAAGCTCATCATTGTCAATGTCAAGTAGTAGTAGTACAATACCAGAAACTACCCTTAATCTATGGTAAGTCTTTTGCCATTTATGATACTTATTTTGTGCTTTTGTAAGCTTTTAGCTTTGTGATTCTTTATCTTTGATGCATGGTTTAAAGAAGACCCATCATTTCTTTGTGTTGTGGTAGAATTTTTTCACTCTACGAATAGCTAGAAATAGTAGAGAATATAGGTATAGGTATAGAATTATAACAGCTTTGATCATTTTGAAGCATGCTAATAATTCATAATGTTGACTTGCTCCTCCAATTTGCCATTTAGTCTTAGGAAGTATAGTTTTCTTCACCCTTCTTTATTCCTTTTCTTTCTGTTTGGTTGCATCTCAAACAAATATCAACACAAGAAATGAGTAAGAGTTTTTAGTGGTCCTAGTCCTTAGCCTCATCAATTATGTTTTTTTCTTCTCTATTCATATGACATGATTAGATTTTATATAGGTATCTTTGGAATCAAGGGTTGATTTTTCTTTCAAATTAGACCCCAATTATGATAGGAATCGGGTTTGAACCGGAGATGCCAATGTGCTCTACCGCGAAATCAAAGACCTCGGACCATTGTAACGCCCTAATGGGTTTGGTAGGAAACTAGAGGAGTGTTCTTTTCCTTTTTAGATGGTTGCTATGGAGAAATATAATTTTTTTAAATTCTAGTACATTCTTGGTCGGTCCAAACATCATGTGACCTTTCTCTTGTTGATTACAACACAAGAATCGATTAGCATGACACTGAATGATTTGTTATGGTCTATAATTTGGTATGTACTTCTCAACTGTTTCTACTAATAAGTTCCTCTATTAGTACCGTAACTACTCAAGCAAGAACAGAAACACAAAAACTAAGTGAGAGAGAGAGAGAGAGAGAGTATGTTTTGGTCTTGTTCTTCATCATCTTCGTTCTGAACCCATGCATTGTCTGGTCCCTCTGTAATCATGAGTTTCCTTTTGCCATCATTTCCGTCAAAAGCCTTCTCTCTCTCTCTCTCTCTCTCAATAAAACAAAAGAGCTCTATATAAAGGTAACATTTCCATTGTGTTTACTCAGTGCGGATTAAAACCATAAGAAGATGTGTCTAACTCCATCAGAGCCATTCCCATACACAAAGACACCCACGCCGAGATCAGCTTCGCACCATAACAAACGTAAATCCAAGACACAAACCCATCTCTCCAGGTTCAGTCTCATCTTCCATCATTTTTAGCCTTTATTGAATTACAATAGCTCTACTCTGAGTTTTTCCTTTCTTTCGACGCAGGAGGAGAAGATTACTGAGGGAAGAGAAGGAGATGAAGATGAGAAACTTGAAGCTTTTCGTCAAGAATCAAAACATCATACGCGAAAACGAGGCTCTAAAGAAGAAAGCTCTCCTTCTCCACCAAGAAAACAATGCTCTCTTCTCTCTGCTTCACTCAAAACTCTCCACTGTTCCCACCTCTTCCCCTTTCCTTCAGTAATCTTATTCTCTTGTTTACACTTGTTCTTGTATGGTACTAAAATAAGACGTTTCATATAACAGACACCAAACATAAGGACTAAGACAAACTATCCAGAGAGAGTAATCAAATTCCATCATATTCATAACAAAATGCAATAGACCAAACATCACAAACCAGTACATCAACTCTATGATTGATCAAGCTAAATAACCATCAAAGATAAGTATCAACGGAACTTGAAGACAATCTAGTATCTACCGATTAAAATGAAGTCGTCATCATCAAGTACCTGAACATCTCTCTCTCCTACAAAATGCTCCCTTCCGATTTCCTTCACAAGTTTAACAAACTCAATCCTTTTCGACACAGGTAACGGCACATAAGGTAACCGAAACACCGGCCTCGCAACTCCTAACTGAGCCAAAGCAGTGTTAACGCCAATCGGATTCGGTTCTTGGAATAACCAATCAATCAAAGGCAGAAGCTTTGCGTTCAACGCCGAGTTTCTACCATCAAACATTAACTTCCTCATCAAACCCGGAACTAAATTGCTAGTAACCGAGATAACTCCAGTTGCACCATGATCCCATCTAGAATCATGGCACTGATCATCATTACCACTCCACACAACAATTCCCTTCTCAGTATACTCTTCAACTCGGTTAATACCAACACATTCCTTAACCCCAGCCATATTCGGATTCTGAGAGAGTTTCAAAATAACCGAAGGAGGAATATCTTGACTCGTTCGACCAGGCACGTTGTATATAATCGTCGGTCCCATATGAAGAACGGTTTGAAAATGCACAGTCATGCCTTCGATTGAAGTTTTCCCATAGTAAGGGTTTATATGCAGAGCCGCGTGCATTCCTACAGCGAATCCTTGCTCAGTTGCATGTATAGCTTCCCTAGTCGAGTTACTCCCCGTGTTTCCAATGACTTTGATTCTTCCTCCAAAACAATTTACGGTATGTCCTATAAGCATTATGTGTTCATCCCAGCTCATCAATTGACCTTCACCGGTCGTACCACCGACAATCACACCTTCAGCGCCGTTTTCTATCTGCATGTTGACTAAATCGTCGTATGCTTCAAGGTCGAATCTCCCATCGGGTAGATACGGTGTTTTGATAGCTGTGATTACTCTAAGCGACCTTATATCATCTGTGTTTGTCCTGCAACAAACAAACAAAAACAAAAGAAAGTTGTATCATGAACCAAAACACTAGTAAAAATCAAAAGGAAACGAAGCTACGAGATGATAAAAAACTCGAATTCGACCTGTTTTTATCCTCGAGACTTCGCATTGGGAGATGGAAGTTTGGTACAACAGCTGCTTTTGGAGAGACCCATTTAGTATTCCTTCTGTGCGATATGAGCAAATAAAGCAGAGCATATTCACATAACTTGGCCACTCAGAGATTGCAAAAACACCAATTACTCTAAAACATGTAAAAGCATATTAATTTAGCTAATTGATCAACAATTACAAATACAGATCCGATTCTTTCCAGAGATTAAAAATGACTACTTTGAAACAAACCTAATTCCTGAAACTATAATTCCAATTAGATTAAAAGAGAGAGAGATTGAAAAACCTCTTGTAGCCATCGAATCGATGTGGGCGAGGGAAATGGAAAGCAGAGTCACTGGAGATCAAGCCGTAACATTTCAAAGCTGCCATTTTTCAACGCCGAAACCCTAAATTGAATTGGAACCCTAGTCGAATCAAATTCGTGTAGCGAGAGAGATGAAAGAAAAAATCAATTGGAGGAGGTGGTGGTAATAGTGGGGAGAGTGTCGATAATCGAACCGGAGAACGTTGCAACGAGGGGGAAATCAATTGAGCTCCGGTGCTGACGTCAGATTCCGGCTGGAAGAAAGCGGCCTGTGAAATTGATGAACGAAGAAGAAGAAGAGTGCAAAGGTGCTTTATTAGGGTTTTTCTATTCCTTCTATTTGCCACGTGGAATATTTTAACAGTGTTAAAAGTTAATCATTTAGATTGGGCTTGATAAGGTTGAGGTTCGGCCCACTTCGGCTTGTGTGTTAATAATTATAACTAGAGTAACGAATACTGTAAGATCAAATTATGAAAATCAGTTCCAAGAATTCACCGTTAAATTTCATAATTTTTTTTTTTTAAATATTGTTGTGATATGTAGTAGGGTGTTACTAATCGAAATTGCCGTTTTATAATACGCATTGTAAATGTTTGTGTTCACTTATATCTAAAAGGAAAAGGTTATAAGAAAATTGACTGCCAATGCAATCACATAGTTCCCAAGTCTTGCCATTGTCATGATAGTTCCCAAGTCTTGCCATTGTCATGATATGCCTCGCGCCATTTTATTACCATATTGGAACACTCATTTTGTTTTTCTTTGCATTCAAATACAGCAAAAATAAAAACATCATATATCAATAGAAATAAAAGAAGATAATAAGTAATACTAATGTCATTCAAAATGTTGACATAGTAGTCGGAATTCTTCCCATATATCAAAACAAAAATTTATATGTAAATGGTATTCTAATCTAATCATATAATCATTATTCAGCAATCAGCAACATTGGTTGCTGATTGGTTCATATCAATAATTAGCCAAAACAATGTTTGCAACCGATTTGGTCAATTGAGTAATCGGTCTTCTCACTAATAATAACTTGTTAATCATAACATATTATGCATGCAAGCTGATTATTTATCAAATTACACCTGAAAACAACATTCAAAATCAAACTATATACATTAACTAAATCGCAAGAAACTAACTTATAGCCGACTGATATTCACACGCATGCAGAAGCCGTTCACTAATTAACCCTTTATAAGATCAATCCGAGACCAGATCATTACCCGAACGAAAAACTCGCCAAAATCCTTAAGTAATAGGCAACATTAAAACCAAACCATACTAAAATCTTTAGAAAACACGAAAAGTAAAGAAAAAAGTGAATAGTATAAAAAGTAGGATAAGCTAGAAAGACGGTCGTTGCATTCCCCAATGAGTTTCACCTGGTAACGAAACAAAATTCATTAAATTCGAAGGCAAGCCTTGAATAAACGGAGTCACATCTTCCATTAACTCCTGCGTTTGCGTTTCACCCGCCTTAGCCGCGTTTCCATCTATTTCTCTTTCATTTTCCTCCTCTTCCTCTTCTAAAGGCAGCTTCTCGTAAGTTGCGTTCCCAAACGAAAATGCCATAATCACGACCGGACCAGAAGCCATAACGGGTCCCATAACTCTACCTCCGATCACTTGACCTTGACTACCGGCTAAGTAAACCGTTAAACCAGACGCAGCTGGTGGAGCCGGTGGAGGAAGAAACGAGCCCGAGAGAGAAATAATCCAAAACCTTCCGTTTAACTGAACGACGTTAGAACCGCCTCCACCACCACCAGGTTGTCTAACGGTAACGTTAGTAACGGCGCCGTTTCCGGTCAAAACGCAAACGCCACGTTGACGCTGTCTAGCGAAGACGGATAGGCTTTCCATTACATTGCAGCCGTTTGTTATCTCTATGACGTGGCATCTAAATGGGTTTGGTGATTCGCGTGTGACAATGATCGGTGGTTTTGGTTTGTTCTTGGAACCAGCTGGTCTGCCACGTGACCTTCTTTTATTGGTCTTCTCTCCGTCTCCTGATGGAGTCGCGTCTTGGTCTTCACCGGTTTGGTCGTTGGTTGGGTCAAGTTGGTGTTCTTCTCGGTCGCGTTTTAGTCCGTCGAGGATTTGGTGATTGGAGGGTTCATGATGGTGAAAATTATGGAGATGAAGAGAACGAGAGACATCATCCATTTTCTTTCTGCTTTGTTTCAAGTGCTTGAGAGTGATAATTATCAAGAAGTTTGAAAATATTTAGAATGAAGAAGCCAGAGGCGTTATTGAAAAGAGACTATAAACGATTTATTGTTTTAGTAATGGAATGGGGAGTGAAAAGGCGAGCATGTACCTAGTCATGGGAAATAGGAGTGGGACCCAAACAACACTAAATCAAGTCATATTACAAAACATAACGAGTCAGACCGTGTCTTGTGGGATGATATAAATACTCACAGTATACCATTATCTATTATTTTATTTTTCCTAATTGTAAATCATGTGTTAACATTTTGAAAATCATATGGTACAAATGTTACTAATCCCTAAGGAATTTTAGTATTAATACGAAAACCTTTGTAGGACTAAGTCCACACGTGCACTTTACCCTGACACACGCGGGGTTTAGCATTCTCTTCTCTCTCTTCTCACACTTCTTCCACAATAGTATCTTCTTCTAGTAATGCCCTCAAAAGTATATTCCGGACAAACACTTGTCAAAAGTGAAAGTGCTAATGAGTTTGACCACATAGGAAAAAGATAGGTTTTGTAGTTTGATTACGGAACCACTACGTATGGGCGTGATTCCTCACATACATCTCTGTTTCCACACCCACCCACTTACCCGACCCGAACCGTACTGGGCAGTTCAGGTTTTGTCTTTTCTTGAGATGGAACCAATTAATGGCAGGGGCATATTGCATTTGTTTTTCTTATACGAGAATGGAGTATACAATGCATACATGCGCAAGAGAGAGGAAGCTAATTTGGGTGTGACATGTATCTAATCATTCCCAAGGCTCGAGATCTTGGTGCAACCGAATGGTCAACATCAAGTGGCACATGTCATTGATGTCAAAGCATGCACGATGCCTTTTATGTAATTAGCCGTCCTTTTTTTCTTGTTAAAGGTAATTTAGCCGTCCTTTATCATTCGTTAATACATTTTCGATAATTTAACATTTAAGACTTGGCCAATGTCCTCGCAACAGGCTCTAAACACTGCGTTTTAGATAGTGTGAAAATTACCATGCAACTTTCACAAGAAGCCGTATTTTTAAATTGTTCCATGTATACAATCAGAAAGTTGAAAAAAAAACCCACTGCATTAATATTAAGGGCTAATGCGGTGTCGTATCGTTGGAAGCTAGCAAAAATGTTTAAAGAGAAGCTTGCAAATATTGGGGCTTGCGAGAACTTTATATACCCATCAAACCAATAAAACGAGTATTATATATTGAACCAATGAAATTCTCAGGGAACTCTATAAA
Organism: Draba incana; assembly: GCA_963576765.1. Classification (NCBI taxonomy): domain Eukaryota; kingdom Viridiplantae; phylum Streptophyta; class Magnoliopsida; order Brassicales; family Brassicaceae; genus Draba; species Draba incana. The sequence continues at coordinate 31,493,352 of OY755217.1, read as the reverse complement.
GGCAAGTATTAACATTACAAGCCAAAATGAAAGCTTGGAAGCCAAAAAAAAAAAGAACAAATCAGCACCATTGTAGTAAAACCGGGCCAACGGATAAGCCGAGCATGTCAGCAAGAGCGACCTGAACATCACTAGAGCCGTGTTCGCAGCAAATCAAGCTAGCCAGAAGTGAAAACAGACATTTCAGGTTCTTCTCAAATGATACATCTTCCAATGTACATATTGCTTGAAGTGTCGCAACTATAAGAGGAGCTCTTGCCGCTAATTCCCGTCGTTTCCCCGATCCCAGAGGTATTCTCCATCGGTACTCGCTGACTCGTGATGATTCCGATTGTTGCTTTTTCGCGGATGAAGAAGTTTCGATGTAGAAGTTGAGGACTTCTTGACAGGTTTTGACTAGAAGTGATTCTATTTCTTCTTCAGCATCTTTGTTTTTGTCTGTTACGAGATTCTGTAAGAATGTGAGGCAGATTTGGTAAGACTCATTTTCGAGACGAAGTAGTGGAGGATCTTGCATTTGTGTCATGGGTCCTAGCTCTTGTAGTCTTGATCGGAGTATTGAGTTGCTGTTTACGCTGTGAGCATGTAATGCTATACTGTGCAATGCGTCGAAGAGGACTAATGTGTTTTTCGCTGAAAGCTGAGGTCTGTACATGTTGTAAATCTCCATCACAGCCTGAAAAATAAACAAATCGACGAAGCTGTTATATTACAATAATAATACGAATTCATGTTTAGTTCTGATTTGATATCATTTAAACGTAGAAAGAAAGGCTTGGAACTAACCTGAATCAACAAAAGCTGAACAGCGGCTCGGCACTTAGCGTCAGAGATAGCGGCGTAAAGACGGATTGCTGTTCTCTGACTCTCTTCATTACCATCCGAGCCAATTGGAACAACAGACTCTGCGTTACTGTTGTGAGCATTTCTCTGGCTTCTCTCTACATATTCTTCGCTGAGGAAATAAGAAAAATCTGGGCAAGTCGTCTTTGCCGATTCTTTTAAAGACGATACTACTTGTAACCATTTCTCTTCAGAAAACAAGCTACCGGCATCGCTCATAAGACGAACAAACGCAGCGATACCAATCCCTGCAAGGCTCTGGTGAGGTCTCTTTATGAAACTCACAAGAAGCATTAGTACATTCTTTAGAAGTGGATTGACTGTAGTGTAGAATTTGACAAAGAGATCCACTACAAGCTGTAGTGCTAATGTGCAGGTCTCATAGAGCCACGCATCATGGTCTAGCTCATCCACATCACCGTAACTTCCTTGATCTGCAGACTCGAGATCGCCAGAAGGATCAATAGAATGCCGTACGTAATCAAATATAGGAAATAATACAGACTCGAATATTTTTTCCCATAATGGTAGAGAAAACAAGTGACCATGGTTGCGTAAGGTATCAAACAGGATCTGTAGTGCACTTTTCCTGATTTCTGGTCTTGGATCGAAACTAAGCTCTGATAAGCCTGCAATTTAGATATAGGAAGGTGAAACACATGAATAAAAAATTTCAAGGTAGTTTGAAATTACCTAATGTAGAGGATATTCAATTTAATGTTATACCTGCTAGTAAGGGAAACCAAAAGTATAGCTGATTATTGTTGTTTACAATCTCTCCGTTCTCTTGTTTCCCGCTTTTTCCTGTATGGAGAGATGACTGAGGAATCTTTCCAGAAGTTTCCTTGTCTTTGTTCGATGATGGTGATCTAATATCTCCTTCTGCAAGTTTCGTTGCACAATACCGGAGGAAAGCTATGGAACTGAGACTGATATCCTTGCTAAACCTGTTATTGGTGAATGCAACAAGGCAACTCACACAATCTGTAAAAGTGGTGGTTTCTGTCTCAGTGATGTACGGGAAATATTCTCGAATAATCTTCTCGATAATCTCAAAGGACAAAAGCACAATATTCTTGTGATCGTCATATGCAGCTGTTGTAAAAACCTGCAAAAGAAAGTAAAAACATTGTGAGGTTACATACGCATACCAAAGCTTCTTCAATAAATGTGGTTACTAGAGAAATAGAATAAATGCCTACCAAGAACATGCTTTTCCATCCGGACTTGACATTATTTACACGTGACAATACCATTTGAGAAACACATCGGATGATAAGTTCTCTGATCTCAACATCATTACTTCTACGCATAACAATGACAAAAGGTGTCATAAATTCATTCTGGAAGTTGTAATTGGCCAACTCTTCCCGTTCCAGGAATTTCATTGACAACTGGCGCAACGAATCCATTGCAAAGATTGCAATAGAAAGATTATCTGAGCATCCAATGGTCACAAAGAAGCCCGATAGCACTTGCCAGATGCTTGACCAAACAAGCCTTATGCGGTTCATGTTGTAATGCCTGTCACCAATAACAAACCGAAGATGTCAAACTATATACTTTAAAATGCAGTATATGAAAGAAAAGAAAGGAAGGAAACTAGGCGACTCTTACGCTATCTCAACAATCTTTGTGAGGCTAAAAACGCGTGGATTAGAAGGAGACCGCAACTCATCCATAGAAACTTTGCAGAGAGCTTTAACAAAGTCTATTATAGCTTCACTGTTCAGGTTTTGACTTTTCGCGAATATTTGATTCATGTCACCAACCTGCTCCAACAAGTTCAAATTAGAGACTATAATGCTCATCTGTTCTTGCCTCACGTTCCTAGAGCCTTTTCCGCCAAAACTCATGCTGTCATATGAACCCCTCAAGACACCTGTCACTGCATATTGACTTTTTCCAGGACCCTTCTTTTTCAAGACAGGAAGTACATTTTGTTTGGATTGGTTTGATTTCTCCGACTCATTTTGCCTGGAAGCAAAAAAAGCAGCATCTGGAGGAGCACCTTTTCCCAAGAGATGTAGTTGCTCAAAACGGGAAACACAAGTTAGTATATGCTCCCAGGCGTCTTGCAAATAGTTGCCCTCTTCATCAGCAAGTTTGAGAACCGCCTGGAAAATAACCAATATCAATTGGGATCCAGATAAACTTTGTAGGGTAAGACAAAGAACGAGGCAACAATGAGAGCAGGTAGGAGATATCAGTGAGATAAAAGTAAAGCACGGAAAAGACAGAGAACTAGGTAAAATGGGGAAAAGATATCCAAGATACATAGCATGAATTTGGTACAGCAAGGGAAGGGGGACTATTGAAAACAACAATTACCTAAAACTTAATAAAGTAGAAGACCAACCTTCATGGCTTCAATATTTTTCTGCTTGATATCAGCTGGGGAGTGAAGTGAAGTGAATTTCGCTAGTGAAGTCACAAAAGCATCTCTATGGGTCTTCATCGACATCAAAGAAGTGGCATGGATGGCATGGTGAAAGCCTTCTAGACATAAGCTGATTACTATCAAATCATCACTCTGGTCTAGCGGCACACTGAACGCAGCAAGCATAGGAGCCCAACAAGCCTCAATCATAAATCTGAGAATAACTACATCTGTTGCAGCATAGTAGGTTGACCTGCAAACTCAAGTAAATTCAAATACTGCATCAGTCAAAGATGCCTAAAGACGGAACAGTTCGTAGAGTAGAAACGAGTTGCAATGAATACTGTGTTACAGAGAAATGATTGTCATGATGGAAAAGATTGTTAACAACTGAACATGCAAGGAAGAGTGAGTGATCTTACTCTGATTTGCGAGCTTTTTCCTTAAATTGCTCTTGCATATGCTTCATCAGATCATCACTTGTATCCACATATGAATCTCCCCACTGCTTACGGATCACTATGTTTAATATACCATCCAAACCAAGCAGTCTGTTTGAGTTTGCAGATTGTTTCTGTTGCATAGGCAAATCATCTTCTTTCATCTTTATCTCATTCTTTGTTATCCTTTCATACAGCGATCTCATGTAGTCCGCAGGTAAATCTTTTCCGTCATCTATTCCACGATTGTTTCTAATAAATTCTTCGGCAGACATCTATATGTTTCAAAAGAAGAAAAAAATGCACAAAGAACTTCATCAACATTCTACCTAAAAGTTTCACAATAACTGTGTTTATCCTAGACAATGGATGAAACAAACCTTGTTCTTCACCATGGGGTTGTGGGCATCAGTATTGAGCATGATCACAGAATATGCAAGAACATAAGCTGTGTTTGCGCTAGTAAACACTTTAGGATTGCACTTGCAGTAACGTTCAGCAAATTTTTCCATGATCCGGTCAATCTTTTGTGCTTCTCCTGGCAGCCTAAAACCTTCAAGAAAGGTTCTTATTGCCTCATCAAATTCCATGTCTTGGAAATCAAAAGAATCCACATACGCATGCATCACCTTGAGATGTAACTCTTCTCTTTCTCCAAGATAATCACCTATCAAAGTTTTACTTAACCCTGACGCATCTTTGAGAAAAGCTGCTATTTCTTCAGGAGAGTCACCCACCTTACCCGCATTGATGAGAAACTCAATGCCTTTCGTTGGCTTCCGATTAAAAAGAGAAATACCTTCCTGGGACAAACATTTAAATTAGAATTAACAAATATAGAACAAGTATAGGATGTCATTCTTCTAAATAATCTACCAAATACCCAAACATCTTTACATTCTTACCTGAAGTTCAAGCTTGTAAGCCCGGCGCTGCTCGATGGCCAGAGCATCAGATGAACCTCCTGAAGATTCAGATTGGGTATCTGATCCGTCAACAGACTCCTCAGCATTTCCATTTGTCAGCTTGGGGCTTCCGTATCCCTGATCGATCTCCAGTTCTTCAGATTTATTCAACGAATTAGAAACTGGCAGGCGCAGCTGCTTGTTCAACCAATCTCCCATTGATTTCAATATGGCTACTAAGCATTTCATGGCTTCAAGTTTCATAGCTCCCTCCTGAGGTGGCAACAGCGTAGTAGCTGTACCAGGAGGAGCCCCTTGAGCAGTTTTAAGGAGACCATTTACCATCCTAAACATAATCATTCAGAGGAAACATAAATTACGCAAAGAACTTTCACCTCATCAAAACTAAACTTAAACAACGAAGCATCAAGGGACAAACATACCTCTCAAAAATATTTGAAGAATTGACATCACAATCATAGTTCAAGAATATATCAACTAGGATTTGTGAATCCAAACAAAGCTTGTCAAGAAACCGAAGAACAATCATCTTCTGTTGAAAGTTAGGTTGAGCAACATTCTCCACGACTCTAAGAACAATCATGGGGAAAAAAACTCCAATTTCGGCCTTTAATCCAGCCCGGAATCTCGCAACCAGGCTGATAAAAATAGAGCAAGAAAGCTGGAAGATAATCATGAGAGTAGAAGCACTGTTCTTCAACAACGACAAACACAAATACTGTTTGATAGCACCTAAAAACCTGTTCAACAGAGATGGCAATTCATTAGTAGAGTAAACATTCGCCCTTACATTCTCAAACAAGAGCAAATGAGGTATGCAACAACTTTAGTTACAGGAGCATACATACCTTTCGCTTGTCCTAAAGACAGCTCCAGCATTTTCCAACAAGATCTTCAACAGCTCAAGAGCCAGAATCTTCCCTCTCATCGACTGTGGATCTGTCGCAGACTCCTTACCAGGCGCCTTCATCGAGAGCTTACAAAGCGCCCTGAAAACCAAGAAGGCATCTCTCCGCAACTTATTCTCTATCTGAACCTCTAAATCATCATCTCTCTCAACTTCCACATCTGCTAACTCCCCCTTCCTTCCCTCTAAAGCCGACTTATACATACTAATCTCCCAATACTTAGCATCCAACATATCCTTATCAGTAGAGTCCAACAAATCCGTCGGATTCGTAGTCTCCACCGTGGTAGTCTCCAACACCCCATCTTGCCCTCCTGCTACTGGCATTGTCGGATTCAACACACCGTCGATATCCTGCATGATTTTCGTTATAAAACCCTGAACAAACTGCGTCATTGTCCCATCCGCATCTGATTTTTCGACCGGCTGCATCAACTCCGCGACTACAATCGGCTGAATCGGAACCGTTGACGAATCCGCCTCCATTCTCCGAAACACAATCACCAGTATCTGGATCAACGAAGCCTTAGCAGTCGTCTGATTCACTACGTTTTTGCTTCCTAAGTAAACATCGTAGCAAGTACGTACAATCAAGAGCAAGCAATCTCCATGGATTCTCAGTGAGATCGAGTTGATTGCAGATAACAAAGTCTTAAGCACAGGTAATTCAATAGATTCGTCTCCTAAATCATGGCATTTACAAACAGACTCGATCAATTTGAAAAGTAGGATTGACTCAACTCCACCGGACGGGTCCGATTCACCACGAATGTAGCCATGCGCGATGAGTTTCTGAATACAGTCAATCGCAGGTTCGACGATCTTCGCGAGTCCAGTGCCACAGGCATTGATCAAAGGACTGAAAATATACTCCGAATCGGCGAGAGAGTACTCGATCGAACCACCGTCGTTAAGCGGACCAGGAACGGAGGAAGAATCAGACTCGGATTCAGCTGAAGAAGACGGAGTTGGGGATTTCTGCGGCGAATTTAGCCGTTCGATAACGGATTTGCATTCGGTAGCGAGCTTTGAGTGTTTACGCCACGACGCGTTTTTGATGATCTTCTCTAAAGCTGGTGTTACGACTCGACTCAATCGGGAATCGGCTTCCGAGGAAGCCATTCCCAATTTTCACGGCGAGCTCAGCGACTCAACGTTAGACAGATCTGGAAAAACTTCTTCACCGGATTGAATCGGAGCTCCGATCTACGGCGGCGAGCTGGGTCAGCGAGTCTGACTCAAAACAGCTGCAGAAATTGAAATTGCAGGGTACAGAGCAAAGAGGTAGATGGAGACGAAGAACTTTCAGATCGCGTCGCAGTTTGATTTTTCTGCCATCGAAATGAACATTTACGTTTGACCGAAATACCCTTCAGTTGACACTGGACTTGAAGGGGCCACTTGTAATTTCAAGGAAATTAAGACACCAATTTCGACATTTTAACATCACGGCGTTACTAAGCTGTTGACCACCGGGAAATTCGTAGCTTGTTCCCGGTTTGGTGTACTTTGTATTTCCAAGCACAAAACCATACCATTGTATTGAAATTCAAAAATTTAAAATTTGAAAGGATGGCTAATTAAATTAATTAATACTTTTGGACCAAACATAATAAAATTTCAACCCTTATTAACTCCCTTAATTATGCTCTAATTGACACCCCTAACTAAAACTGTCACTGTCCACCAACATTGTAGCAACACAATTACAAATCTAATCTGAGAGGATCTTCTACTAAACCTGCATCACTGTTTTCTGAAACAAAATGATACATGCATACCAAAAATGTTCACTTACAGAAATAAAAAGGGAGAAAAACCTTGGAAGATAACAGATATGGTCAAATAAATTAACAATGTTATATATATGCAGAGAAACAATCTGAGTTTCACTTTACATAAGCACACAACAAACAAACATACAAAAAATCCCTCAAACCGTGTTATAGAATACATAAAAATATACAATCTGATTCCCAGTTATGAATTGGGGATGGATATGCATAAGGAGATGTGTGAGATAGATAGTTAGAAATTGGTAATAATGAGTGAACCTTACCGTGTTTCTACAAAATCTCCCGGTGTCTTCATAATCCGTGTTTCAATCCAAACCACAAGGAGAATCATACCATTTGGAGTTTTCTTGATAGAAGCTATCGACTTGTATACCAACTAAACCTACATCTGTTACTATACCTTCATCGTGTCTCATCGGTTTTGTTAATTTCGAATCTTCACAATTCAAAATACTCTTCTCATCAAAGTCACTGCACTTTAACCATTTCTCCGGCTTACATGTTTCAGCCGAGAGATCCTTTGGACTTCTACACTCTGACGGTGGCCGTATCTGTTCCCAAGGAACAACATCATCGAGGCTCCTACCAAAACTGTCCTCATCATCTTCAATAAGTTCTGCATCTTTCCCATCTCCGTATAAATGCTCATGGTGATGATCACTCCAATGCGCTAAATCGTTATCTCCAACAAGTATTTCATCCGAGTGAGCCTTGTCAGAAAGCAAGCTCGTTGTTCCCTTAACACTCTCATCACCGATATTCCTGATCTTATTAAGCACCTCAAACAATTCTCTAGACACTGAACTCAACATCTCATGTGGAATTTTCCCAATCTTTCCTTCTAAAGCGCCAAGCTCACTCCTCAGTTCTTGCACCTGATGCAAAACCGAAAAATGCATATCTCCACCATCATCTTTCCCAATCAACCCAATCCCTTCGGTTTCTAACTCTTCCCTCACTCCATAAACTGTCTCTTGATCCAAAAAACCCCTATGACCAACAACACGATGCATGATCCTCGCATTTCCATCCATTGCCCCGGGCTCATGTCCCGAATGAACAGCGTACAGCTTAAAAACAGCCGTTCCTTCTTCCTGATATACAAAAGTTTTCTCCTTTTCATTGTAATTAGCAATTGGCACAATAGCTCTAATCCTAAAACCACAACCACATCTCTTTGATTGATAAGGCTCTCTCTTCAAAGTACTAGACTTCTTCGAAGCAGGCTCTCCAGCTCTATGACAAGCATAGTCCTTAACCTCAGCCATAAACGGCTTCAACCGAATATACTTCTGTCTAATACAAAGCACAACCTTATGCTTAGCAGCCAATTGCTGCAACCTATCAGGAACATCCTTTGCAGGTACATCAAAAGACTCTGTATACTCAAACCGACGCCGTTTATGCCTCGAACTAGAACCCGAATCAGAATTACAGATAGCGCAAGACGCTACACAAACCCTAATAAAACTCTCAGGAATTCCATAAAACTTAGCACCAACAGTCCAAACTTGCTTAATTCTCTCAATAGTCTCTTTAGGCCCTAAGTGTTTCAAATCACCATCACCATGAAATCCCATGACAATATCTTGCCATTGGTTAAGGTGTGAGACGAATTGCTGCGAATTGTTCTTAAAGCAGAGAAATTCGTTACCGGTAGCTGGATCGAGACGAGCGGTGAGCTTATCCTGGATCCGTTTCCACGCCGTGAGGAAAGCCGTGTCTTCGTTACGATCTTTCCACACGGAACGCCATGACTTGAGTACGGACCTCGGTGTAGCGATGCGGATCTCCGCCGGAGTAGCGAGACGGCCTTCACGGAGGCAACGAATCATGAGAGAGTGAGAATCTGCGTTGAATGTGTAGAATTGAGATGAGATATGTGGCTCGGGGTTGATAAAATCGCCATTCGAAACCCTAGGGTTTGACGAATTAGCGAATTTGGGGGTTCCGGTACGGGGATGAGATTCGTCGTCGTGTTCGTCGGAGGAGTGACCTGGTGAATCACCGGATGGTGAAGAACGGAAGAGGACGAATTCCGGGAGAGAAAACGCCGGATCGTCTTCGGGATTGTGGTGGTGGTTGTGGTGGAGAATAGACGGTTGTGATTGAACGATTATGTCGGAAGGACCGAGATCATGATGGTGGAACAGATCTTCTTCGGTTTTGTGAGGATTCATTAGGAGGATGAAGAAAGAGAAGCAGAGGAAGAAAATGGAGAAGGGGAAGACGACGACGATGTGTTTTTTTGTTTTTATTTTATAAAAAAATCGAATATTTGGCATTTTAAGTCCGAAAAGCCTATACTGATAAGTCCGAAATGCGCATTATTTTGTAATAATATTTTCCACTTTATTTCTCTCTCCACATGTTTGGTCTCTTTTTTTCATCACAAGACCTCAAAATTACATAGGTTTGAAAGTTTAGACTCTAGAGTAGAACAATTACAAAACACAAACGCAGAAAAAAAGACTATACAAATCCACATATGTATCAATCTAACAAGGGTTTTAGGCTCTTAATCTTATTCTAATTATATGGTTAAATTTTTGTGTTCGAATGTATCTGTAATTCTGTATGGAATTAACAAGTTACCACATATACCTTTTAACACAAATGAATATCATTTCATTAAAAGACCTTTTAGTGTTATACATGTTGTATGAAATTTAAAATCGTATATCAAACATTTCAAAAGGTATCGTATTTGTTCTCGATTACACAAGAAACAAAATTTTAAAATCAGAAACAATATACGATAAGAAATATATAATCTCATTTGATAGATCATACAACTAGGAAAAAAGTTTAACAATGTCATAATTTAATTAAATAGATTTTATTGACTTCTTCAAAGTAAAATCCAAATAGTAACAGAGATGTCAATCAGTCAATAAAGATGGGAATATGTGACAAGATATAAAAAGATTTGATAACTTTATGTGTTATCTTAAACTGTTTTGCTAATACCATTTTCTTATTTTTAATATCAACATGGAGCCAATTATATTTCAAAAATTCGAAACAGCCCCTTTTTCAAAATTTAAAAGCTTTATCACTCCCGTACGAAATCCAGTCCGTTAAAAAAAACGAGTAAAGCACAAAAGGAAAGAAAAATTTCCCTTAACGACTCAGATCACGCCACGTCAACAAAGAAATCGTGAGCCTCGGATCGTAACGGACCCTCCTCCCGCTCCCTCTTCAAATTTAGATATTCACATCCGTTACCTTCTCCAATTCCCAAACTCTTATAAACCCTAATTCTGCTCTCTCTCTTCGCTTTTGATCATTTCTTCACAGATCTTTTCTTGTCCCTGATCTTTAATCGAAGGTAGTTTCTATTTTCTCGCTTCCTCTCTTTGTAGATGTTAACGATCTTGATTTTGTGATTCATCTCAGAAAATTTCTGTATTTGCTTCCGAATCTGAGTTTTGTATAATCGAGAATTGTAGTTTAGGCGACGAAGAGATTTCGAAAGGATAATTGTGAATTTTTGATTCGTCTGCAGATTTTGAGAGATAAGTGGATTTAAGCGTGTTCTTAAATCACCATGATGCGGAATTCAACGGAGCAGTTTTCGCGAATCGAGACTACATGTGGATTGTTGCTTCGTCAATTACAGGTTTTTCTTGATGGATATTCAGATCCTCGTTGTCAAAATTTGTTCATATTCTTGGTTTTTATGTAGAGTTTATGATTTCTCTGATATTAGGAGATTTGGAATGAAATGGGAGAAACTGATGATGAAAAAGATGCTGCTTTGGCTGATATTGAGAAAGAGTGTCTTTCGGTTTATAAGCGAAAAGTAGAAGAGGCTAGTAGGTGTAAAGCGAATTTGCTGAAAGAAATCGCTATTGGAAGAGCGGAAATTGCAGCGATTGGTTCTTCTATGGGTGGACAAGAAATTCATGTAAGCGTTTTGATAGCTTTGAATCTCTCTCTCTCTCTCTCTGAGTTGTGGCAGATAATAATAAATTGTTCCCATGTGTTTGTTTCTCGCAGTCTAACAACAGGGTTGGAGAGAACTTGAAGGAGGAACTTGAGAATGTTAATGTGCAATTAGAGGGATTGCGCAAAAAGAAAACCGAGAGAATGAATCGGTTTAAGGAAGTCATTGATCAGTTACTGAAGTTATCATTACAACTTGGAATTTCAACTGATTATCTGAAGAAGTTTGCTGCAGAAGAGACCGATCTTTCGCTTCAGAAGTTGGAGGAATTGCGTAGGCAATTAGCTGAACTCCAGAATGAAAAGGTTTGGCTTTACTTTCTTATGTTAGTTATGTTAGTATCCGAAATTCACCAAACGAAATATGGAACTTACTCTTTTTCATACTGTAGAGTAAGAGACTGGAAAAGGTAGAGCATTTGCTGGAAATGCTAAACTCATTGTGCTCGGTGCTTGGTGAAGATTTCAAAGACATGATAAGAGGGATACATCCATCTCTGGTTGATTCCAACAACAGAGATGTAAGCAGAAGTACTCTTGATAAGTTGGATATGATGATTGAGAATTTACGAAAGCCCAAGTTACAGCGAATGCATAAGGTTAGGATTCGAGTTCTTTATCAAATGTAGTGCGTAATCTTCTGCGTGCTTTATGGTTTCTGACTCTTATCACTTGTTTTTCCAGGTTCAAGATTTTGCAGTCTCACTGTTGGAGCTCTGGAATCTGCTGGACACGCCTGAGGAAGAGCAAAAGCTATTTCACAGTGTCACTTGCAGCATTACTTTGTCTGAGTCTGAACTTACTGAGGCCAACATACTTTCTGTTGCCTCCATGAAACGCGTAAGTGCACAGGAAAAAACCGTGCTGTGTTTTACTATCTGTTTATAAGAGTATAGGGACCATGTTTTCGATAATATGGGGTTTGTTTTACAGGTTGAGGATGAAGTCATTAGGCTTAGCAAGCTCAAAATAACCAAGATCAAAGAGGTGATACTTAGAAAGAAGCTTGAACTTGAGGAGATTTCAAGGAAGATGCACATGGCCACTGAAGTTCTGAAATCAGAAAACTTCTCAATCGAAGCTATAGAATCTGGTAAACCACTTTAATCAACAGTGCTGCAAAGTCATGCATAATGTTATGCTCATTATGATGGTCAAATAAACAGCACATACTAAAATGTTTCCACTCATCTTTTAGGTGTGATGGATCCTGAGCTGTTGTTAGAGCAAATTGATTCTGAGATTGCAAAGGTCAAAGAGGAAGCTTCAAGCAGGAAAGATATTCTGGAAAGGGTGGAGAAATGGATGACAGCATGTGAAGAAGAGTCTTGGCTCGAAGAATACAATCGAGTAAGACATTTTAATCTCAATCTCTTTCTTTCTCTGCTTCAACTCTTTTTCTAAAACATTATTGGATTCTCAGGATGATAATAGGTACAATGCTGGAAGAGGAGCTCATCTTACATTGAAGCGTGCGGAAAAAGCTCGTATTCTTGTCAATAAACTTTCTGGTAACATTCTTTTTCTCTAAATTGTATAACAAAACCCACAAATACCATAACTTTGATTACCTTGAAACATTGGTTTCTGATGCTATTGATGCAGGGATGGTGGAGGCTTTGACAGCTAAAGTCACTGCTTGGGAAGATGAAAGAGGCAAAGAATTCTTATACGATGGTGTAAGTGTTTTTACTGAACAATGACTCTATTCTGCATACTTACAAATCAACATCTTATACATGAAAACACACTCCATTCTTCAGGTCCGTGTTTTAACTATGCTTGAGCAGTACAAGAATCTATGGGAAGAGAAAGAGCTTGAAAAACAGAGACAAAGAGTAAGGGAAACTGGTTCTTTTGTACTACTAACCAAGTTTTTAAGCATTTGAGCCAAAAACATGATTGACATTGTTGTATTCATTTCAGGACCGGAAGAAACTCCATGGACAACTCATAACGGAACAAGAAGCTCTTTACGGGTCAAAACCAAGCCCGACTAAAAGCGGAAAGAAACCACTGAGAACTCCAGTAAATGCTGCCATGAACAGAAAACTCTCCCTTGGTGGTGCCATGCTTCATCAAAGCTTGAAGCCTGAGAAGGCAACACTCAATAGCAAAAGGTCTAACTTCTATGACCAGAACGCTAATAGTAGAAGAGAATCCACTATTCCAACTCCTTCAGGTAACAGACTTAAGTAACATAAAGAGTCTTATCTTATTTACAGATATCAAAAGAAAGAGATTTATGTCAATGTATATATGTGTAGGGAGGAGAAACTCAGAGCTTCCTGGTCGTCTCAGATCAAAGAACGTTTTGGCTACAGGAAAACCAGTGAGGAACAAAGGAATGTCTCCAATGCTAAGGAAGCCACTTTCACCTGTTACTTCCAATATCTTGAATTCCCCTGAAGATCACAAGGAGTCTTACACAACAAAGTTAGAGGAGAGAATCATGACACCTAAAGCCAATGAAGAGAACAGAAAAACCGCGGTTCCGGTCTCTGTACCTACAACTCCGGCAGCTTCAGTCGGTATGACGGAGGTGACAACGCCGTTTACTCCTGCAGTTGAGAAGAGAATGGATGAAGAAGTTGAGTATTCGTTTGAAGAGATTAGAGCCGGTTTTCGTTAAACCGTGATAAACCGCCTGGTTTTTACTCTTTAGAGAATTTGAAAGATGAATCCGGTTTGATTGCTTTTGGAGAAATTTCATTATCAGATACTTCGTTTGATGAGAGAAATCTGACAGTTAAAACACATTTTGTGTTTGTTCTCTTTACTTTTGAATACTTTTTACCACAAACCACGGTGGATGTGTGTATAACGTTTGCGTTTGGTATATACAAGACCGGATTTATGGTTTGCGGTTGATGTACTTGTTGTGTTTTATACAACGTTTGCAGTTTGTAAACAATTGCTTAAAAGTTATAAGGCCATTAGTACTTAATTTGGTCAAAATCTTCAAATCTTGTAAGCTGTTTAAAAGTAGAGAAATTGAGTGGGGAGTCTTCAACTTAACTTAAGGTTAAACTAAACAATAGAGTAGCAAAACCAATCCTCAGCTATAACAACAACTACAAACGTTTTGGTCTTTTCAGGATCAGGATTAGAAACATTTCCGGTGAACCACTGATGGTCCAGTCTCGTCGTAGTCAGCTTTAGTAACATGCTGATTCTGAGGAAACACCACTTTGGCTAGTATCGCTCCTCCAACCCAAGCCGAATACAATCCCAAATTCTCCGGCATATATTCCGGCGGTTTCACCAGTATTGGCCTAATTGCAGATGAGCACAAGCTTGCTTCTTTCTGAAACCTGTTTTCGAATCCTGCCAATAACACCATTCCACCAAAACCATTCAGTTTCTCGACCCAAATAGTATCGAAAGAAATGCGATATTGTATCAAGTTGTTATTATTACCTGTCATGGAGGTTGTACCACCACAAAGTACAGTGTTCTCCAGGAGTTGCCTATGGTTCTCAGATGAGACTGTGGAGATAATCCGGACAAGCTGCTCGACAATTCCGTGCTCCTCTAATCCCAATATTGATGGCTGAAAGAGAGATTCACCAACGGAGTATCTTTCTCGCCCGATGCTTATCACCTATAAAAGACCACGTTTTCGTTATGTATATGTTCAAGGCATCACAAGTTATAGAATTTTGATTTGTAGTCATACAAACCTGTCCATCAGGAAGAGTATGCTGCTCGATTTCACAGTTTTTGGTTTTCCCGTAAGCGATTTCGTCCTCAGCACAGTTTGCATACTGCTCTTTCAGTTTTTCAACATCAGAAATGCTCAGATTCACCGACGGGTTGGATTTCCCAAGCTCTTGAGCAAATAATTTCGTCAGCTCGATTCCACCGAGCTCAAACCGTTTTGAGGCAATGTGTTGTACAGCACCTTCAAGAACTGGCGCAATATCTGCATACAACAACAACTATTAGATCACTCACAAATTACAAAAAACATAAAGCATAACAACATCCTAATCATACTCAGCTACATACCACAAGGAACCAAATCAAATGCAACTTTTAAGTTTATAATACCTAGCTTTCCATGGCCAATATCAACAGTGCAACCAGAGATCCTCCCAACAGCATAAAGAGACAACACCGCTTGCTCCGACGCGTAAAATCCAGAGACATTGAATGTTTCAAACATCAATTGAACCAATTGCTCCCTAATAGCCTGCTCCAAAGCACAAACATTTCCAGAAACAAATCAGGTCTAAACATAAAAAATCACCATTTCACTACTTAAACCATCTAAATGTGATACTATGAGAGTAAAATTGGTTCTTTTAATGAATCAAAGTAGAGATTTTTTAACCTTTGGAGTAGAAAGTGGATCTGTGAAAAGTATATTGCCTTCATTTCCTTCTTCCCAACCAAGGCCAGTGTAAACAACATATCTCAACAAATCCTCCATAGCATCCCAATCTTTAATTAATCCTCTTTCAATAGGATCAAGAGTGATATCTTCAAAGACAGTGTTGGGATTATCAGACCCATCATCAACCATACGTTTCATTTGAGATGGAATTATCATTCCAGGTGATTGGTCAGGAATTGCTGCTCCTGCTTTAAGGAACTTAGACCCAGCATCAACAACAAGTGCTTCCATCACTAAAACCCTAAATTCCCAAAATTCCCAGATTTAATAGTACCCAGAAGAAGAGAGAATGAGAGAAGGTAATTGAACGTGAGAAATAGAGAAAGAAAGGTTTTTTCGAAGAACCCACCTTCAAAAGAAACGATTTTTGACTATCAATGGACTAGTACGAAAATGGAAGAAGCTTATGAGTGAGAGAGAGATTGATGAAGATGAACTTTTTTTCTTCTCTCAAGAATCTGAAGCCCAAACAAGGCCTATTAGAAAACCCAAAACGACATCGTTTTAGTCTCTTTCTTTCTTCTTCTCAAGAATCTAAAGCCCAAACAAGGCCCACTAGAAAACTCCAAAACGACATCGTTTTAGTCTCTTTCTTTCTTCTTCTCAAGAATCTGAAACCCAAACAAAGCCCACTAGAAAAACCCCAAAACGACATCGTTTTAGTCTCCGTCTGTTTTCCCCTTTTCTTGTTTACAAAGCCAGAAGTAAGAATAAGATCCAAAGCTCGCTTCTGACATTTTTTCCAATTCATCAAAGCCCTAGCTTTTTTCTTTACTTCTCTCTTTTCGAATCAACCATGGTTAAGCAAAACGCGAATTGGTCTCCTTACGATAACAATGGAGGGTACGGAATATTGTTAACCCTTATTCGAGCTTCGTCTAGTGTTTTGGTTTCTTCTTTCTGATTTTTGTATTGATCGGTGTTTGTTTTTTGCAGAACATGTGTGGCTATTGCTGGATCGGATTACTGTGTTATCGCCGCCGATACTCGGATGAGTACTGGTTACAGTATTCTCAGTCGCGATTACTCTAAAATCCATAAACTGTAAGTTGCAATCTCTTTTCGCACTTTTGATTCTTAATTTGGTTCTGGAAATAGTTCAATTTCAAGCTTGTTATTATGGGTTTTTTTGCAATTGATAATTAGTAGATCTCAGTTTTTGCAATTGAATTTTCTGTCAAATTCAAGACATATGAGAATGATACATAGTAATTGTAGTTCATTCTTTGGATTTCTGTAATCCGGCTCATTGCTTAGTTGATTTGTATTCTTAAAACAATGTGTCTACTTCTTTGGATTATAGATTATAAAAGAGTGTGTTGAATTGAATTCTGCTGTTGTAAGACCCTACTTAGAATTGTTGTTTGTTTTCTTTTAATCCTCCAGAGCAGACAAAGCGGTGTTGTCTTCCTCGGGCTTTCAAGCTGATGTGAAAGCATTGCAGAAGGTTCTCAAATCCAGGCACTTGGTGAGTTTTCCTTTTGATTCTTCTGTTTCTTCTTCCCTTGTATATAAGACTTGTCTAAATAGTGTTTTTCTATGCCTTGCAGATCTACCAGCATCAGCATAACAAGCAGATGAGCTGTCCTGCAATGGCGCAGCTTCTTTCCAACACGCTTTATTTCAAGCGGTTTTTCCCATATTATGCCTTCAATGTCCTCGGAGGGCTCGATGAGGAAGGTAAAATGCTCTCATTTTTGGCGGTTTTGACTATATAGCAGGAGGTAAATTGTGTGTTTGTCAATATCCAGGAAAAGGGTGTGTCTTCACTTATGACGCTGTTGGTTCATACGAGAAGGTTGGATACAGTGCACAAGGTTCTGGTTCTACACTCATCATGCCCTTCCTTGACAATCAGCTCAAGTCCCCGAGTCCTCTCCTCCTACCTGCTCAGGTTTGTGGATCTGTGCTTGGACTTTACGGATTGTAACCGCAAAATAAATCATTCAATGTCTTACTTTCCGTCTTTAGGATTCCATAACACCCCTTTCGGAAGCTGAAGCCGTAGACTTGGTCAAAACTGTGTTCGCATCTGCTACAGAGAGAGATATCTACACTGTATGTTTGAAGATAGTAGTACAATATATTCCTTACTTGTTTGCATCTCACTTATGCTTTCTGGATTGTTTGCTTGTAACAGGGAGACAGTCTCGAGATAATGATCCTTAAGGCAGACGGTATCAAGACCGAACTCATGGCCCTGAGGAAAGACTAAACGCTCCGTTGGTGCATCTACCATACTGGTTTGTTATTTCCATATCAACAATTAGGCTTCTTGAGTTGTACTACTCTTATGAAATGCTCTTGGGTTTGTTGCTTTACTGTTAAGAGTCATGACTCTTTAAGTTTTCTGCAAAACTGTTTCCTTATGTATGATTCTCAAATCCTTGGGTTATTATTACACTGTTTCTCTCATTTATGATAATGTTCTGATATAGGGCATTGCATTAGAAATTTGAAAGACAAGATAAGAATCTGGAAACTCTTCATAAAAACTTAAGGTTACAACATAAATATGAATATTTTTTATATTTAGTTGGTTGGTAATAAATGTGATTTTTTGAAAGAAAAATGTATGCTATGTGTGGTGGTGTGGTTTATTTTTGTCTTTATGCATAATGTAATGTTGTGTGTTTTTTTGCACGAACGAACGATGACTAAAAATTCATTAATTGGGTTTATATGAAAAAAGAAGACAAAAAGATTGGGACAGACATTATGGATGGATAAACGTGAAATTGTGAATGTTTTTGAGGCAAAAATAGTCTTTAGTTTCCTGTTTTTCATGGACCACCTTTCACCATTTCCATTTTTTACTTCCTCTTTGTATTTTCTTGTTTTGGAACATATATTTGTATAGATTGTTACATATGATTAGTGATGTTTTGTTCTATTCGGAAAAAATGTTGCTGTATTATTACAACCCAATTAACTTGGTCAAACTGTATTAAAAACACGAATGTAGAAGGAACAGAACCATCGCATCCACAAGGCTTCAAAACTTTCATCTTTTAGATTTTCCGATCATACTTCAACATTGGTTTATGGTTACTAATCACTAGTCTCTTCGTTAGTTTTAATATGAAGATTAGAGTTTCTTAATTTGTGTTTTCCTTAATACTGCATTCAAAAAAATTTCATTGCTAAATTGCATAAACGAAACAAAACATAAAAATATTCAATCAAAATCGACTAGATGAGAATGCACATGCTTACCAATCAGAAGCCAGAGGAATCGACAAGGGATGAGTAAGAGGCATTCTCGTCCGAAGCAGTCCTCTTATCCCCCGCGATATCTCTACTCACTGTTCTGTTTCTGGTCTTGAACACTACTCCATGGTCTAAATCAGTCAATTCACACAATTCTAACCTCTGAGATTGGGTTGATTCAACGTCAGCTTCCCAACAAGACTCCGATATTATTTCAGTCACTTTCTCAATTTTGTCCTCTGTTACTAAGATTCCGTTTTGAAGTAGCGCAAGATATACTTGGTCCGCTGCCTCCTTTCGAATCTGGAGTCATTTGAACGCACAGAAAAAGTGTAAACCAAAATGCTTTTGAGATGTAGATATAATGTCTGTTAAATCGAACCTTTGGGTATCGGTGGGCAAGGAATGCTAGAAGCTGAGAGAAGGCTTGTTTGCTGATGGTGTCTGAGACTGAAGAGATATATCCAAGTATCACAAGGCCTGCTTTTAGCTTTGTGAAATCTTTTGAAGCTCGTAGTTCCATGGCTAGAGAATCCATCACACCCAGGTAGAAACTCAACGTATAAGCCTAAAATAAAGTGACAAGTTATTAGCTTTATGTAGAATGTGTTTAGAATCGTTGGACAAGCTTTGGCAATATCTATCGAAAGAACCAACCTCTTGATTCAGAAAAATCTTGCTGCCGAAGAGGTCCCCAATGGTCTGTGTAAAAGACGAAATGTGTTAAGACAAAACGATATAGAACCTAGAGGTTAATAACTTAATATATAAGGTGGCGTATTTACTTTTAGACAGGGTACGATAACTCTGTCGCATTTCTTGTACTCTTGAAGTATCCAGAGGATGTCGTCGCACATCGCAGATTCTTTGGATTGTTGTTCTTTAGCTTCATCTTCCCTCATATACTCCAGTAATGCAGAGAGTGAAGCCTTCTTAAGTGAATCTTGTAATCCTCCAATCGATATTACTAATCCAGACATCAGTTCTTTGCTGTAACAAGGGAATTCTAATAACTGAACAAAACGTGGGAAAGAGAAAGTCGGCACCTACAAAAGAAAATAATAACTTATAGTCAGATAAACCCTTTTGAAACCAACAAAGCAAACACGTCTTCAGGATTTACTTACCGCCCATTGTAAGTTTGCTTTGTTGGGAAGAACATCTTCCAGTTTTTCTCTACAAGGTATGAAAGGGACGGTAATGGTTTTGTGATACAAAATCCTTTGAAGAACTTTGGCAGCTGTTTCTCTTAATTTATCCATTTTCTCCACTCCTTGCTTCAAAATACCTCCGATTAGACGGGTCACGAGATTTGAATCGAATAGTAATGACGTTTCATTGTTATTATCGCCAGGTGGATTTGTGCCGGATTTCTTACAGAGGATATAAGTGCATTTCTCAAGGCCATGGATTGCAGCTTCACGAACCCAAGAACCTACATCACCTCTGTTATCAACTGAATAATCATCAAGAGCTTTAAGTAAAGTATCCATCACTTCAGTCTTGATAAGCAGAAAAAGAGACAAGTCATCGTTTTCAGGATCACTAGTTTTTTTCTGAGTAAGCGTCTCACACACGGATGTGAGTCCTTTTACAGCATTCACACGTGCCTCTGCATCTCTGTCTTCAGGGTTCACCTGTGCATCCATCAAAGTCAGTTATTTCATTCTGCTTATAAAGAATTACAAACTCATGTAAAGAAGTCATATGTTGTTTTCTTTACCTACCTCTATCTTACAAGCACTGCAAAGCTTCAAAACTACATCATTCCATTTTGCAGTCAATATTTCATATGGCAGGACACCAAGTGCGAGTGCAGAACCTATTCGAACAGCTACATTTGGGTCCGTTAGATGTTTTAGGTGCTTTGATATTAAATCAACAGATTTTTTATCATTGCCAACAAGATAGGATTGCACAAGCTGTTTAACAGCACTGACAGCTGCATTCTGCATGATAAGTGAAACTCGTTAACTAATGAATTATGCTTATCGGATGAAAATAAATAACGTCACGACATTTAGAAAGATAGGTACCTGTATTTGAGAATTGGGATGTCTTAAATTCTCAGTGAGAGTATCAAGCAGGATCCGCTCAGTTCTCTCAGCTAATGTCACATGTGAAAACGAGATACACTCGATAAAACGTGAGACAGCCAGACGCATTATCTCTCCACCTTTCCCACGATAAAGGCGTGCTTTTTCGATGGCAGGTACAATCCCAGCCATACGTTTATGGCTATCTGTAAAAGCAGAGGGTATCAGGACATTAAGGGATAGTGATGCCAACCATCAAAATGTGTGAATTCCCTCCCCTGATAGAAAATCAACCTCAAACACAGTCTAAGTACATCTATGATCTATGATGATAAGGTTTAGATTCCAAGATGGTTCCTATCTTTTGATTTCTATACTAGAAATGATTTTTATGTGAATATGCAAAGATGCCACACAAGCCAAAGTTGAAAAGTATATGGTACCAACCAGAAGAAAGGACATAGCCACACTTGTGCAGAGCTAACACAACCTCTCCAGCTGCTAATGTTGCACCATGGCGCATGCACAAATCGGTGGAAAGGGTACAAGGAACTAGTTTCTCCAGCATATAGTTGGCAAAGTGCTCAGGTTCATACTTAACAAGGGCAGCAAGAGCTTCTGCAGCAAGTTCTCTCAAGCTCTTATCCTGGAACCATAAAATAGAATAGTAAACGTAAATGGAAGTTACAGTGAGGAACAACAATTCGAGTCAGTAACCAAATTGACTTTTTAACATTGAGAATAAGCAGGACCATAAAAGATAAGATTTGCAGAGACATCAGAGACGAACTAATATTAAACAGTGTCTATGGTAAGCATACCCAATGGCAGATCTTGTTGTATAGCAATTCGTCCACAAACGGATAAAGATACCCTTCATATTGAGCGATTGAAACAGCAACCTGAAGGTAAGAGTTCACCCGAGAAGAAAGGGAGAAATAGTCAGCTATATTTACTATGTCAATCCCATGAGGGTAATTTCCTTGCCTTCCAACGTTCTCTTGGAAAGCAGCGGCAGCAGCCCTTCTACAGTTCACCTGAGTTATCAAATCAATAAACTTTAAATATTGAAGAGATCTACAAAGACCACAATTCTTCAAATCAAGCAGGAAACGGCAAACAGATCATAGTCAAAAGAGGTATTAGTTAGTACCTCTCTATCAAAGCAGCCCACTATCAACAAATCTGGAGCAAGCTGATCCAGCACGTTTTTCATATCTTTGTGGGAATAGGCGCGCCCAAATGCCCAACATACATAGGCGGCTGCATCACGCACATGAGAACCAACACTGTGCGGACCTCTACGGACATCATAATGGAGTGCCTGGAAATGATAATTAGATGTAAATCCATAAGCTTCTGCATAACTGGGGTAGAGTGATGCCCTTGCTGTGTATGCTTTGATTAGATTAATAAGTAATCATGTGCATGGGATAGAGAACGACCTTCACAATAACTGGGATGACTTGTGGGAAACTTCTAGGCAACAGTAACCCTCTACGAGCCAGTTCAGCCAAGGCCAAACAACCCCCATGCCACGAACCATCTCCCTGAATACCATGAAGATCACAATAACTGTCAGCTCGACAAAGCATGCGTATAATTAAATTGTAGCATATGCAAGACATGCTAGCAGCTATCCATTATGGTACCTCTCCTTGTGAAAACAGCTCCAATACCGATGACAGCACCTCTTCAGAAAGAACAGATGTTAGTCGTGAAGTCACTCGACCTATACCCTTTGCTGCAGACCAACGAACCACAGTGTCCTACACGATTCAGAAAAAAAAAAACTAAATTTTAGAAACGGCAGTGCTTGTAGATATAGTAAGATCTGAGATTGTATGGAAGGCAACTGAAAGTTTCATGTGACAAAAAGTTCGCATCAAATTCCAACTCAGGCCTAGCAGTTTTATGAGGCGTACAGAAATTTATAGGCTTAATAGCATTCAAGAAGTAACGATCTGTTTGAGTGTTAACTGGTCACTCCAGTCTATAGCTAGGCGCAAAGCAGTGTACTGTTACACAAACTATCATGTGGTTATCTAGTCATATAAGTTGAGATGTAACCACCTCTAGTTATCAGCCTAACAGTAGTATCTCACCCTTTAAACATACCGTGTCCCTCAAACCAGAGAGTAGCATTTCAATGATCTCTTCTAAGATATCAGGAACATCCATATCTTCATCCTCTTGGTCATCTGAACTTTCTTGTTGTGAGACTGCAGTCATAGCATGATCAGGGGCCAACTTTTGGGATGAACTCGTAGATATATTCTTAGAAAGAGAGGCCATTTGAGACTGTAAGGTAAATCGAAAAACAAGTTTCAGATGATTAATTGAGAATGGCTACCAAATATTATGTCAATTAAGAGCATAAACCACAAAATCTAATATACCAAAACCCATGAAGAGGAAGTTGCTATACGGCTACTACTATAAAAGCTAAAAGGTATGTACCACATAGCGCCAGGAAGGTGAACGATGAGGAAGACAAACAAGCCCTATCCTTTGAGTTAACTTGATCAAATACTTGCGAAGCAGAGGACTTTTAGCTGCCGCATTTGATTTGCTTAGCACGGTCACATCATTCAAAACAGTAGGAAGCACATCTAGCAACACTTTCCGGCTAGCAGTCTGCCAATGATAGTAGACATATAAGATCCAGATGCAAAATGCAACAACTTAAGTAATAAAAACCAGCAATAACTCCTTCACGATTTAGACAGACGAATAATTTTGAATGTGTACTTAACTGATCTGACGTTTTCAGTATGAATAATTATTGAAACAAAAGTGAACAACTCTAGGTTACAAACAGAAACCTTAAAAATGGCAGCCAGGGCCTCCATCACACCAAGCAAGCGAAAGTGGTGTACGACACTATCTTCCTTAGAAGATAAAACTTTGTGTGTCCACTCCATAAAACTGAAAAGGAAATGCCACCAATACAAAAAAGAAACGTTAGTTCATCCATTCAAGCTGAGTAATTTAGTACAGGTTACAAGAGTAAATATATAAACAATCTTATTGGTGAAGTCAAGTGTTCAAATCTGAACAAAGTGGAAACAAATAAACGAAACTCAAAACGGAAGCACTGATGGTGACAGGAGACAGACCTTGTAAACGCCTTTCCCATATCCGGACGCGTTAAAAGCTTAGAAAGAAGCAATCCCGATATCCTACGCATCGGTCCAGCATTACACAAATAATCCTTACAGAAACCTAAAATCTTCAATACCAAAGGAGCAAGATCGTCCACACCAAAGCTCTTATCGTTTGCAATGCTTGTATCAACCGAAGAAATATCAAACGGGACCAACACAAGAATCGAAAGCCACAAAAGAGTAACACATTTGGCCTCCATTTCTCCAGTGCTTTCTTGCCTCAACGCAGAAACCGAACTCGTGCTATGGCATTTCTCCAGGAGCAACACGGCGAGTTCCAAATCGGATACTTGATGCGGAAAGAACTTAATAACAGCTTTGTATCCACATACAGTAACCAAAGCATATATAATGATGCTTATTGGCTTGATAATTCCAAGAATTTCATGAGGATTCGCTTCTAATTCAACTGTTTTCGAGCGGATGATAAACATTAATGGAGAAACTATACTCTCTAAGTAAGGTTCCACTAATTGACCTTGCTCCTGGTATTTATCCATCTACAACAATACAACCAAAATCAAAATCGGAATCTGAAAAATTTCCCAGAATCACAAGTCGATCAAGTAGAGTAAGAAGCTTACGATGGATCGGATCTTCCGAACAGAAGAAGGATCAACAACACGGCCATTTGAAACAATATCATCGAGAAGAGATTTAACGAGCTTCCATTCTAGTAAAAAGTATCTTAATAACACTCTCTCCTTCGAATCATGCTCGTCGTCTTCTTCCTCTTCGATTTTGATTTTCTCCGGCAACTTTTCCTCTTCTGCTTCTCTCGCTGCCATTACTATCACTATCAAATTTGAAATCTAGAAGCGAAAATGGGATCTTCGATGGCGGCGAATTCAAATTTTCCGTTCGCCGACAAAATCTGAAAAAGCCGGCGTTTAAGATCGATCGGTAGAGTTCGTTGGGCCGATTTAAGGCCCATTATATAATTTTGGGAATTGAGATTTAGCTTCTTTTGGTTCATGGTTGATGTAAATTACGGTAGCTTTTTGTGTATCTATGTTTACAGTTGTGTTGTGATGCAGGTCCTCTTGGACAAGGAATGGCGAATGCTGTTGGTTTGGCTCTTGCTGAGAAGCATTTAGCTGCTAGATTCAACAAACCCGATGCTGAAACGTAATATACGCCCTTACTTAATGACATCGTTCTTGGTTTGTGTATAGCTCCTGATGTGATTGATTGTTTAGATACGCGATTCTCGGAGATGGAAGGTATTTCGAATGACAATATATTCCTTACTTGTTTGCATCTGACTTATGCTTTCTGGATGGTTTGCTTGTAACAGGGAGACAGTCTCGAGATAATGATCCTTAAGGCAGACGGTATCAAGACCGAACTCATGGCCCTGAGGAAAGACTAAACGCTCCGTTGGTGCATCTACCATACTGGTTTGTTATTTCCATATCAACAATTAGGCTTCTTGAGTTGTACTACTCTTATGAAATGCTCTTGGGTTTGATGCTTTACTGTTAAGAGTCATGACTCTTTAAGTTATCTGCAAAACTGTTTCCTTATGTATGATTCTTAAATCCTTGGGTTATTATCACACTGTTTCTCTCATTTATGACAATAATTTTACATACGGCATTGCATTAAAAATTTGAAAGACAAGATTAGAATCTGGAAACTGTTCGAGTCTTAATCAGAAGCTGTTCTCGGATACCCATCCCTTCTTCTCCAGCTCTTGCCTCAATGCCTCCATAGATGAAAACAATTAACCATTAGCTATTGATCTCACACTCAAATAGATATATTCCACCTTCCATGTTCTTTACCTTTATTCGTTTTCTGTTCACATCAAAGTCGAAGTTCCCTTTACGGGATGCAGATCGATACTCCACTGTCGAGTTTTTGCCAGGAGGGAACAAGAATTCAACATCATCTACTAACTGTCAAAACCACAAATACATTTTGTTCAAAATCTTTAGCTATGAGTGTTGAGAGAGAAAGAGAGACAGTTTTACTTACTCCTAATATTGGACTTTCATATTCCACATGAACATAGTCATCCTTCTTCTCCACAATCCGCGGCGTAAATTTATCCGGTTTTGTCGCCTTAATCTACAACAACAGTGTAAAACACTACAATTCTTCACCACATTAAGAATCCTATCTTGAGAGATTGTAGTTCATGCTTACCACATTAAGAAGCTCTTTCATAGCAACTTCTCTATTCACTGGACTTTTCCTTCCTTCATTATAATTCCCATGAAAAACAACTAAGGTCACTGATTACAAAATCCTTCAATGAACACACAAAAAAAGCTCTTGATTTACCATGGAGGAGCATAATGAACTTGATCACTAATATTCTCCGAAGTAGATATACAATTTTTTGTTGCAGGACATAAAGCCAATCTCTCATTCTTCTGTACTCCCAGATAATCTGGTTTCTTCCCACTAAACCAATCACACAACATTTCATCATCATCATCATAAAACTTAAAGCCGTCGATTAAAAACGTACCTGAGCTGAAAAATGGATCCGATCATAGCTAATCCACTGCTCCTAAGAATAATCTCTCTTCCAATTTCACAAAAATTTCAAAAATTAGTTAATTGGTTCGGTGATAACCAGAGTCTTAAGCAAGAGAGCGAGAGAGTACCTTCGAGAAATTAGCTTCGGATGTTTTTCATCTGAAGAATCTGGAATCGAGGCGGTTATACGAAGATTTTTCCGGCATTGATTGTGGTTCATGCGGTACAAGCATGTGGTCGGTGACGCCATGGAAGCCATCTTCATTAAGCTTTTACTCTTTAACAAACTTTAAAACGAGGATTAATAAACAATGGGAAAAATGTCAAAAAAAGCCTATACTTTCAAAAAGTGACCATTTAAAAACTGAACTCTCGTATCACCATTTAAAGCTCATACTTTTTGTTGACTTTTACATAAAATACTGAAGTTTTGTTGACTAGACCATTTTAGGTTCGTCGTTACCAGACCGTTACGGAGTTACTGTTCCGTTCACGACATCCGTTAAAACAAAACGACGTCGTTTTGGATTGAATAATACAACGTCGTTTTGTCTGTTAAAATGGCCAAAAAAAGCTTCAACTTTCAAAAAATAGCAAAAAAAAGCCCCAACTTTCAAAAACTGGCCAAAAAAGACTCCAACTTTCAAAACGTTTATACATCTTCTTCACCATGGTAGTTGGTGTATTATTCGAAAGTGGTTCGAGGAAATCTCGAAAACGACTTCAGAATCGATCCGTTTAATTGATTCGACAAAATATTGAATTGCTTAAGAGGAATTGTGATCTCAAGGTCGGACCAGTGAGTTGATTCCTCTCTAAGTACAAAGTAAGCAACCGAGTCGATGAATTGACATTATCCAGGATCCGACCCGAGAACTTATTTTCCCCTAAATTGATTCGGATTATGTTCGGAAGCGTGAAAAAAACGACGGAATCTCGCCAAAAAAGCATTACCTTGAAGATACAAGTAACGGAGAAGCACTAAGTTTGAGAAATCTGATGGGATTGGACTGGAGAGGGAATTGAAACGGAGATAAAGAGTTTGTAGATCGGTTAAATTACCGATTCCACCGATTGGGAGAGAACCAAATAAATCCGCTATGACCCGACCCGAAGTACAATATACTTCGTGCCAATTACAAGGAGAAGAAGCAGTCATGTTCTATAGTAAAGGACGACCACGAACACTACTACGGACAACGAATAAAATTCAATAGTCTGGATTGCCAGAACTGTGATATGATGTGTGCTGGAGATTTTCGATTTCAAAATCGATTTTTAGGCCACTTTTTGAAAATTAGAGCCTTTTTTGGCCAGTTTTTTGAAAGTTAGGGCTTTTTTTTTGCCATTTTTGAAAGTTGAATTTTTTTTGCTATTGTAACAGACAAAACGACGTCGTTTTGTTTTAACCCAAAACGACGTCGTTTTGTTTTAACGGATGTCATTAACGGAACAGTAACTCCGTAACGGTCTGGTAACGACGAGCGTAAAATGGCCTAGTCAACAAAACTTCAGGATTTTATGTAAAAGTCAACAAAAAGTATGAGCTTTAAATGGCAATATGAGAGTTCAGTCTTTAAATGACCATTTTTTGAAAGTAGAGGTTTTTTTCGACATTTTTCCCAATATAACAATACTATATTTCTATTGTTGGCCCAGTGGGCCAAGAAGACTATAAAACAGCACGCAGTTCTTGACGTAAACGGCACGTTGTCTGAAAGTTCAAGAAGCTAGATCAACTTTAATTGTATATGTTTTTAATTTTAGAGAAAGTAACACAAGCCCGTCTAGCTCAGTTGGTAGAGCGCAAGGCTCTTAACCTTGTGGTCGTGGGTTCGAGCCCCACGGTGGGCGATTTAGTCTTTTAATCTTAATCTATTTGCGGACATTTTTTTGTAAGAAATATCGTTTTTGACTTTATTAATCTGTCGGAAAAACATGACCGAAATTACAATTTAACGGTAAATAGTCTTTGATAAAGTAAAAAAAAAAGAGATTATTTATATACAATTTTGGGATCGTGAAAGACTGATTGGATTGGATTCAAAAAGTCATTAAATTACAAACAAATCTTAATATCTTGGGGTCTTGTGCTCCAAAATCGGAAAAACAAATCCAACAAAAGAAGAAAAAGTCTCATTCTTCTTTAGGCTTCCCTTTTTCCCTTCATGGGGTCTTGTGCATCTGAAGAAGAATCATCACTCTCATATTATTCCTTAAACTTAAACCCCTCTTGATTTTTGGTTTCCAGATTCAAATCCCCAAAAAAAAATACTCTTGATTTTTCTCTTTTTTTTTTCCTATTTCTTTTTCAATTTCTGTAATCGATCGTTGCTTAGAGTATGCATAGATCTGGTTCAACAATGGCATGGAACGTATTCAAATTCTGTACAGCTTTACGAGGTCTTGGATCAGTCATGATCCTTTTAGTTCTTGGTGTTGTCGGTGTTACATATTACGCAGTCGTTTTGACTAATTACGGACCAGCTCTATCTCAAGGCGGCCTTGATTCTCTTACTGCTCTTACTATCTTAATCCTCTTCCATTTACTCGTAAGTGCTCAAAAGCTTCCTACTTTACTCAATTTGATCAATAAAGTTTGGATTTTTGTTGCTTTAGATGTCAAGTCATGTGAGAGGTTTTGTGAATTTAGCTAAATTAGCATTGAGAGCTCAAAATCTCCCTACTTTAGTCAATTTGATCAACAAAGTTTGAATTTTACGCTGTCCTGTTTTAGATGTGAAGTTATGTTCTGTATTAGATTGAGGTTTAAAGGATGTGTGTTTATATATATATATTTGTGTGTAGCTTGGGATGCTATTGTGGAGTTACTTCTCGGTTGTTTTTACTGATCCTGGTGTTGTGCCTACTAATTGGAGACCAAGTACTGATGAAGAAAGAGGTGAATCTGATCCGTTGAATAGTTTGGAGTTTGTCGGTTTACAGACGGATTCGAGAATTCGGTTTTGTAGAAAGTGTAATCAACCGAAACCTTCTCGGTGTCATCATTGTTCTGTTTGTAAGTCTTATGAGATTCTTTCTTCTTTACCATATATGTATGTAGGGTCTTGAAATTGAATTGTGTTAAACATCGATTTAGGTGGTCGATGTGTGCTGAAGATGGATCATCATTGTGTTTGGGTTGTGAATTGTGTTGGAGCATTGAATTATAAGTATTTTCTTCTTTTCTTGGTAAGTTTGATTTTGGACTATTTTTATAGAATCTCCAGCTTGTAATCTGATTTTTCTTTTCACAGCTTATGTGTGTGTTTTGAAATGCAGTTCTACACGTTTTTAGAGACGACGCTTGTGACTTTGGTTCTTATGCCGCATTTCATAGCGTTCTTTAGTGATGAAGAAATACCGGGAACCCCGGGAACTCTTGCTACTACTTTTCTTGCATTTGGTATGTTTGAACTTTCCTTATGCAGGTGTTTCGTATATTTAGTTTTCATTTTATTGATAAGTTTTACCTTATTTCATCATACGACAGTTTTGAACTTGGCGTTTGCTTTGAGCGTAATGGGTTTCTTGATCATGCACATTTCTTTGGTGGCTGGCAATACCACAACTATAGAGGTAATTCCTTTTCTTTTTTTTTCTCTCGAAATGAATCTTTAAAGTTACGGTCGAAGCTTGAGAACTTGGGTCTTTGGAGTTTGGTGCATCCCATAGCTAAAGCTTTCTTGGTGTTAAATTGTGAGCAGGCATATGAGAAGAAAACCAGTACAAAATGGCGGTATGACCTCGGTAGGAAGAAAAACTTTGAACAGGTTAGTTAGTATAATTCATGGCTTTGTTTCTTCTTCTATTCTTAATATATCTTTTCAAAACGTTAATGGCTTTTTCGGGGATTTGTCGTTTTAGGTATTTGGAATGGATAAGAGATACTGGTTCATCCCAGGATATACAGAAGAAGATCTAAGGCGAATGCCGGAACTACAAGGACTTGAATACCCTTTGAAACCCGACTTTGATTCCGAGTAACGACTTTGAAGATCATCAACAACATATTCCCATGTAAAACAACAATACATAGCTTACAGAAGAAAATAACAGTTGAAGGAGAATATCAACTAACTTGAAGAATGATGCTTCACTACTCGCTAAGTGTAGTTTCTTCCCGCGGAGGCCAAAATCGTCGTTTAAGTTATGTGGAGGGTTAAAGATTAGCTTTGTTTGGCTACACATATGTTCCATCTTCTTTAATAGGTCCTATACATGTTCTTCTTATGAATGTAGGAACAAATGATCGACCCTAAATCCTTAAAACCCTTTATGCCATTTATAACATTAAGCCCTTTTGAGAAAGAATGACCATTTATAACAAGGCAATAACACAGATCAGAAATAGCATTCAAATAAGGCAAAGTAAAACCAAAACATTAAAGATCACTTAGTCACATAAGTTCCTAAATATTAAAACACAAAAGAAATAGTACGAAAACTCGAAACTAACACCAACATAATTCTCTCAAAGTTATCAAGAAACCAAGCTTCATCAAAAGCACTTGATACTAAGATCTTTGATACCTAGGCTTTTAGATTGTTGCCTTAGCATGGCCATATCTGCTTGTATCTTTAACTTCTTCATTAGAGGATACCTTGACGCCTCAACCATCATCCTGCTTGTCACCAGCTTTTGGGTCACAAATTGTGAAACGAATGCAAATTCTTCTTTAATAGTACTGTCGAAGTTGTATAGCCACACGGATTCAACACGGAATGGGATCGGTTTTGTATCATTCCACAATTTGTTATGAGCTCTACCACCATTGATAGAAGATTCACCTTCTTCTATATGATCATTGTTTCTCTAAAAGACAAATATGACATATCAATGAGTGAAAATAATTAAAAGTGATTTAAATTTAATAAGATTATAATTGGTTAATTTAACAATGAAATGAGTGTTAAGTGTACCTTGAACACAATCTCCAGTACTTTCATTTCGTCAGTAGTCCACATAAGCAATACTTCCTTGAGTATCTCCACTTCTTTCGGATTTGTTAGATCAACACACACTGATAATGACCCATGACGACGTCTCTTATCGTGAAAACCACTCACCATAAGCTCATGCCAAACACTTCTTTTCTCCTAGAGAATTATTAACATCAACATGTCAAATATCTTTAACAAAAAAAAAACAATGTCAAATATGTTACTCTCTAAATATCTAATTTATGTAATTGTTTGTACCTGAGCGAGATAAGAAATGTTGTAGCTCATGTGAGGATCAGGAAACCCGCGATTATTCCAATAGTTTTTGTTAAAGCAGAGGTTGGGTGCCCCGAGGACGAAGTCATAATCTCTCTCACACTGGATAAACCTAATGTCGAGAACATCTAGACTAGCTGAAACCACTTCGAATCTATCAATCTTATCATGGAAAGTCACTTGTAAGAGCTTCAAGTTACTGTTCTCGATCTTCAACACACCACTTACATATACATTGTTATGAAGTTCCAACACAATAACCTCGAGGGAGGAGCAAGCAGCCAAAATATTCGTAACAATACTAGCTCGAGAGACGGTGATGTTAATCAGCTTGAGGGTCTTAAGATTCGAGCAATTCTCGAAGGAACGTGGACCTATTATTCTATATCCACAAAGTGTCAACGAGGTGAGGTTAGGATAAGACAATGTGTTCGGATCCATGCGGAACATATCATAATTATTGTAACGTCTCCTCGGGTAATTCACAAGTGTAAGCTCTTTGGCCTTTTTCAGACGAGTCACTACGTGGATCATGAGTTTGAGCGTATTATCACTACATTGGGATATGTAATGATGAATACTGCAACTCTCTAGGTGGCCACGATGATTGTTAATAACCTTCAAAAGTTAGAACATAAATTAGTTACAAGTTTTATAAACTACTACAAATTTAATATTTTCCTATGTACAAACATATGCTTGCAATAGATGTTGAGAATTAAAAACCTATATTGCATGATTTGAAAGTAAATATCAAACATAAACAGAAAAATATGTTGAAAAGCCATTAGAATCATATATCATTTATTATTTTTTTCTAACCGCGAAATATCGTTATCTAATACTGTTATTTTTGGCGCTTCATACCGTTATATTATCGAAAACAACCATAATTTAAAATTTTGGCATGAACTCTCGTTATCTAATACCTTTAACAACATTAAATAATGTAACTATAATCATATATCATTTAGTTTTTTTTTCTACCCGCGAAATATCGTTATCTAATACCGTTATCTTTAGCGCGTAATACCGTTATTTTATCGAAAACAACCATAATTTAAACTTTTTGCGTGAACTCTCGTTATCTAATACCTTTAACAAACATTAAATAATGTATTTAAAG
Source organism: Draba incana (assembly GCA_963576765.1). NCBI lineage: Eukaryota > Viridiplantae > Streptophyta > Magnoliopsida > Brassicales > Brassicaceae > Draba > Draba incana. The sequence continues at coordinate 31,460,464 of OY755217.1, read as the reverse complement.
GGTACATATAATCGTAAACTACATCCTAGATTTGATTTCACGATTTATGTGGATAACATTTCTTCAACTACAAAATCCAAAGGAACGATATATAACATCATCGATCTATCCAAACATCATCGATCTATCCAAACATCATTTCAAAGGCCAATCCATTTCAGTATTCATAAATTAAAGGATCTGACTAAAAAATAAGAAAATTAACGAACCTTAGTCGATGGACAAGCCAAATCTTGAGAAACTTCATGCAAAGGATAAGTTATGGTTGGTCTCTCGAACCCTAGGTCCTTTCTCAAATCCAACTCGAGAGTAGGTCTCCATTTCCATAGATCTACCCATCGTGACGATAAAACACTTGTTCTCACCGCCTCCGCGGTGGATAATCTCGAGAGGGTCATATGTAATACTTCATCGGGAAGCTTACTGATCAAATCCTTCTCATCGATGGTACATCGAACCCTCTTCTTTCTTGCATCAAGTGCAATTTGTGAACGTGTGTTCATTGTTTAAAAAGAGACAAACTAGAGCGGATGCAAGACAAACGGAGTTTAGAATGAGAGAGAGAGAGATGGAAGATGTTTGTTTCGTTAAAAGACACGAGAGTGATAATGTAACGGCTGCTTGGGTTCGGACCAAGAGGTTATAAACCCCTAATATAATAATTTAATTGTTTTTGTTTTATTTGGATTGTTTAAGATTTTCCATCTCTTGAATTTCAAAGTTTTGTACTTTGTTTAGTCCGTTTCGTTTATGGACATTATCAAGTTTATAGAAAAAAATATTTTTCTTGGTAAGGACATTATCAAGTTTATGTTCAATTGTAAATTATATTTGTCTTATTGTGTAAATTATATGTGGACTAGAAAGTTTTTGTAAGGTATGAGATGTGTGAGATTTTTGTAACGTATAAATTTTGTGCTTTCCTTTTTGTGATAATCACATAAGTTAAAAACTATCAACTCTATCTTTACCACTTTTCGAAATTCTAGAAAAATACACGAAGAAAAGGTTAAAAGATCTACTCGGCGATTTTGTGTCCATTATCCATGTTTAATTAAAAGTGAACTTAGAAATCTTCGCTTTTGATGGTCGTATAACGCCTAAATCCAAAATCGGTTCATGAACCAAAACAAGAACGCAACGAAACAAATAAAATAATATTCATATTAAGAGACATGTAAATGATCTCAAATATCACAAAGGCAACAATGGTGGTTTATTTGAATGCCTCATCGTGAAGGCATACATGCTTTGGTAATATCACAAATGTAAATCTCAAATATCACAAAGGCAACAATGTAAATCTATACTCGGTTTCTAATATAGGGTTTTCCTTGTTTTTCAACATGTTTTTGGCAAGGATCTATCTACCTCTCTGATTAAGCAACTTTTGTAAACTTTACAAACCCTCTCATTATTTAATGAAATTCAAATAATTATCCAAAAAAAAAAAAATCGAATATTAGGATCATGATGTCACAACAATTCTCAAACATTATAACACGAAACAAATTCAAAAACACAATTCTCGACATTATAATCCTCAAAGCAAAATAAAGAAGAAACTAGTAATAAATAGTTTATAATAGCAACGGATAGATTGGATCCAAATTTCATCAAAAGCATTCGATGCTAAAATCTTCGTAATCTTTAGCAATTGCCACTAGCTTGGCCACATCAGCTTCTACCTTCAACTTCTTCATTGGAGAAAACTTCGACGTCTCGATCATCATTTTCTCAGTCACTGTCTTTTGCGTCACAAAACACGAAGCTAACGCAAATTCTTCTCTGATGGAGCTGTTGAAATTATAAATCCACACAGTGTGAACGCGGAAGTCGGCATTAGGGAACGGTTTTGTACTCTCCCACAATGTTTCACTTTCTTCTTCTGGAGCGTTGTTGTTCTGAAAGTGAGAAATGTGAGTGAGAAAGTGATCGAAATATATTACCAAATTATAATTTAACCATGAAATGAATGTTTATACCTTAAACAAGATCTCAAGCTCTTTCATTTCATCAGACCACATAAGCAACACTTCCTTCAATATCTCCACTTCTATCGGATTAGTTATATCAACACTCACCGATAAAGATCCACGACGTCTCTTATCATGATACTCACTCACCATAAGCTCATGCCAAACACTTGTTTTCTCCTAAGATTATGACATCAACCGGTACCATGTCATACTATGTCTAATATTATTTTATAAATATTAAAATGTTTGTACCTGAGCGAGAGCAGAAATGTCGTAGCTCATGTGAGCATTAGGAAAACTGTGAGCAATCCAATAGTTTCTGTTAAACCGGATGTTGGGGGCATCGATGATGACGTCATCGATTCGAAGGAAGTTAAGTTTTACATGAAGTATTTTGACATTACTTTATTTTCTTCGACTGTCTCTTTCTTCAGTGCACCACATGAAACTGGATCGGCCAATTTTTTGTTATCTAATCTCTTCGTTTTGTAACCAGTTATCAAGGTATTAATTTCATTGTTGTTTTTCATTATTAATCTTCGTTTTATCTTTTTCTTTTTTTTTTGCTAAATTGTAAATATCATATAAATGAAAAAGGTAATACAGAAGTTTTACCTAGAGGAGAGTAATCTTGGCAAAAAAAGGAAAAAAAACAAGATTACAATATTGATGAAACAACTTGAGAAAAGATTCTGAAACCACTACAACATCCATAAACTCATCAGCCCACTCCATCACTTCCGATGCCTTCTGGAGCTGATAATGTTTTTAATGTCTCGGTCCGCCAAATTGAAGATCGAAAGGGGAGGAAGGTGCTGAGAGTTATGCAAAGCATTGTTCCTCTGCTTCCAAATATGGTAAACCACAACCTGAGCGACGAGGGTCCTTAGCAGAGCAGGAGCCTGACGAGAAGATAGCTTCATCCAAGAGAGAAGCTCATTCCAAGAAACAAAGTGGCGGTGTGAAGGGTCCAACCTGTTGAAAACAGAGGTCCATAAGACCTTGGCATAAGCACAAGCTAGCAACAGGTGACATCTGGATTCAGGGAAAGAAGAACACAAGCAACAATCTGTACAGGAGATAACACCCCATGTAGCAAGTCTGAGTCTTGTTGGTAGGCGATCCAAATTTGCTATCCAGAAGTGAAAAGCAAATTTAGGGACATATCCTTTGTACCAAACCAGATTTGCCCATCGCTTGACCGGTTGCCTCGACCTTAATGCTTCCCAAGTTTTAGAGGAGGAGTATCCAAGACAGTCACTGCCGTTCACTTCCCATGTCAATTTGTCTTGACCACGACTAGGGCAGGGACAAGGAGTAGTGGATAGTTGAGCATGAAGCAGAGTGGAGGGGTGAGACCTTGGTCTTCTGATCAGCCAGCCATTAGAATCACAGGCTTGAGCCACCTTTGCAGTTAAGGGTATGCCAAGCTGTCCAGGACCCTGAGGACCTAACAATTGGATCAAAGGACCCATAGGAGTCCAATTATCATACCAGAAGTGAGTTGAGAGGCCATTACCTACATCATAGTGAACAAACTTTTGAGCAATAGTCCTGAGCCTTAGCAACACTTTCCAGGACCAAGGGTCTCCCTGAGTCTCCCTTATTTCCCAAAAGGACTTGTTCTTTAAGTGCTGATGGATGTGCCATTTTGCCCAGAGAGAATCCTTGTTAGACAGGAGGATCCAAACTAGACGCAAGCAGAGAGTCTTATTCCATTCAGAGATTCGCCTTAATCCCAAACCACCCTCTGATTTTGGATAACAAACACCTTTCCAAGCCACTTTTGCACCATGTTTCACATCCACATTTCCTGCCCACAAGAACCTTGAACAAAGGGCTTCAATCTTCCTCACACAACCAGTTGGAAGCATGAAACATGAGGTCCAGAAATTGATTGAGCCATAAATTACAGAGGATATAAGTTGCAACCTTCCCGCAAAAGATAATGACTTCACAGCCCAGGCTCTAAATCTGGTAGTAATTTTGTCAAGAAGAGGTGCGTACTCAGAGATGCGAAGCTTTCTACTCATAAGAGGCAAACCTAAATACCTCACAGGGAGAGAACCACTGGGATAGCCAAACTCCGTGAAATAATTCGCCTCCTGAGGGCTCTGACCAGCAAGAAAGAGATGAGTTTTAGCACTGTTAACTTCTAAGCCAGACCAAGAAGCAAAGTCTTGTAGCACCTCTCTAATTCCATGAAGAGAAGAAGCTCCTCCATCAAAGAAAACCATAATATCATCGGCGAACATCAGATGTGAGATTTGAAGATGGAAAGTATTTGGGTGATAATAAATGACTCCAGCCTCAAATCTAGATCTCAGGACACTTGAAAATACCTCCATCCCCAGGACAAAGAGGTAGGGGGAGAGAGGATCCCCTTGCCTCAGCCCTTTAGAGCTCTTGAAAAAACCTGCACTAACTCCATTCACAGAGACCGTAAAAGTTGGGGTAGTGATACATTCCCTAATCCAATTGATAAACTTTTCAGGAATAGCAAGGGACCTAAGGGCAGAGAGCAAAAAGTCCCATCTAATAGAGTCAAAAGCTTTCCTGATATCAACCTTGAGCATACCCCGTGGAGAAATATTGGTTCTTCCATAACCTTTGACAACCTCAGTAGCCAACAAGACATTCTCAGAGAGGATACGACCTGGAAGGAAAGCAGACTGTGGAGAGGAGATAACATAAGGGAGCAGCCTCTGTAGTCTCTTTGCCAATAGCTTTGTTATGACTTTGTAGAGAGTGTTCAGGCAAGCAATGGGCCTAAAATCTGCAGGAGTAGAAGCATTAAAGTGTTTAGGAATCAAAGCAAGGGTTGTACAGTTCCATTGCTTAAGGAGTTTTCCAGAGGCAAAGAACTCCTTAACAGCATCAATCACATCTCTTCCTACTACACTCCAGGAACCAATGAAGAATTCTGAGGAGAAGCCATCCGGGCCACAAGCTTTGTTCCTAGGGAGAGAGAGGAAAACCTCTTTAATCTCCGAGTCAGAGAAATCCTTTTCCAAGGAGAGTTTCCCCACCTCAGAACATCTGAATGGGAGAAGCAAATCCATATCTGATTGTAACAAGAGAGACTGACCTTGCTCCCCACCTAAGACCTTGGAGAAATAATCCACACAGTAAGCTCTGATATCCTCCTGAGACTCAAGCCTTTCACCACTTTCACCAGTGAGGTATAGAATTCTGTTGTTTGAGAATCTAGAGTCAGCCATACAGTGGAAATATCGTGTGTTTGCATCCCCTTCTGCACACCAAGTGATGCTTGATCTCTGTCTATAGAAGTTTTCCTCTGCCTTATTAAGCATGCTCCATTTTGCTTGAGCAGCTTGCTCCTTAGATGCATTTCTGGCAGTTGGGTTTGCTAGAGTAGCATCTTGGCATTACAGAAGAAATTGGTGTGCCTCTTGAACTCTTTTCTCTATACCAGAATAGTTAGCCTTACTGAAACTCCTTATAGGGTTTTTAACCATCTTTAGCCTCCTGGATAATCTGAACATGGCAGAACCACTCACATTTGAAGAATACCAAGCTTCAGAGAGCATTTCTATAAAACCAGGGTTCTGCAAGAGCAGATTATAAAATCTAAATGGCTTCCGTCCCTCCCTCTGATACGATTCAAAGACAACCTCAACAGATGCATGGTCCGAAAAATCTGGCTGACCAAAGACAGTATAAACCAGGGGAAAAGCCTTGGTCCAGCTCTCATTAACCAATGCCCTATCAAGCTTCTTGGCCACAGGCTTAGAAGCATTCTTATTCCACCATGTAAATGTATGTCCTTTAAACACCATGTCCCTCAGGTCAGCATTTAGCAAACACTCTCTGAGTTCCCTGATCTTAACTCCAACATTTGCATTTTGTTTTGTAGAATGCTCTTCAGGATTAAGAACTTGATTGAAGTCCCCCATTACAAGCCAGGGTCTGTGTATAACTCTAGAGTCAACAGTCGTATCAACGATCTCTTTCCAAAGTTGTTTCCTCAACCCTCTATCAGTAGAAGCATATATAACCGATATAATTACCCAAAAGTCAATTCCAGGAAGTCTCACCTGACAAGTAATCTTCTGCAGAGACTTGGAGATGACAATAACCTGAACTGAGGGGTGCCAGAGCACCCATATCTTGCCCAAGCTGGAGAAGCTATAGTTCTCCTCAAAATTCCAACCAGGAAGTAGGCCACCAACAAACTTCCTATCTTTAGGTTGCTGTACATGGGTTTCTACTAGTCCTCCAAAAACTGGCATCTTGGATTTAATCCACTTTTTAAGACCATTCCTATGGCTGAGGATATTTAGGCCACGGGTATTCCAACAAAAGAGCTTTGTACACATATTAAGCTAATGGTTTGAGGCCCTTGCCTCTCATACCTTTCTTCTGCCTCTCAGACAGAAATATTGGGTTATCATCATACTCTGCATCGCTGCATCCAGTGTCTTCCTCCTCCACATCTTCGGAGTCAGGTTCAGCCTCAGAGGCTGAGGTGTGAGTCTGAAGTTGAGTTGAGGGTTTAATTGCCTGATTTGGTTTACGATGCTTAGAACTAGCTTCACCAACAACTTGATTATTAGGATTACCAAGTGAGGATTTCTGGTTTGAAGAGATCACTAGCTCCGACTCTGAGATCTCTTTTAACCTAGGCTCTGTAGATCCTGTGACTGTCCTCTGCTCCACCATTAACCCTTTGTTAGCTGGTGGCATCTGTGGCAATGTGGTGGCAGTAGGTGATCTGGACCTTCTCCTCCTAGGGCTTCTCCTTTTTGCAGAGCCTTTTTTGTTCAGATTAGGACAGTGTTCTTGGGAGTGAGCAGAGGAGGAACAGGCTTTGCACAGTATAGGAGCCTTCCTACAGTGACGCAAGTTGTGGCCTATCTCATGACAATGTGAACATACCGGAGTCATCCACGGGCTTGAGACCTGGACACGCCTGATTTCACCATTCTCAAACTGTACATTTACAGCTTCTGGGAGAGGACGCCTTGGATCAATCAGAGTTAATACTTTGGCCACCTCTAGATTTGTCTTATTTGCGGTTGTTGGATGAAGAGTCTTTGGATCGCCAACCAAACCTGCAATATGCTCGAGTCCTTCCTCATTGAAGAACTGGAGAGGGACTTGACGCAGCTCGAGCCATATTGGCGCCGAGGAGAGCTCTGGTTTCTCTGGAGTGACTCCTGGTTCCCACTTGGCAACGAACATGGTTCGACCCTCAATTTGCCAAAGTCTCTGAGAGAGCACCCTTTGTCTCGTTGAGGCATTAGGAATCCTAAATAAGAAAGCATTGCCCTCCATTTTGGAGACCGCAATATCACGCATTTGCTTGCTCCAGATGCCATTAACAATGTTGTGGATTGTACCCTGCGCCGGCGGTTCGGAGTAAAATTGGCCCAGGATGAAGTTGTCCCACGACTTTCTGTTGCGTTCAATGACAGCGTTTGGAATCATGACGCATGCTTCTCCTGAGTCAAGAGTGAAAGCCTTGCCTTTCTTCTTCAGGGGTCTTGAGCCGCTTTTAACCAAATTGGCCCATGTATTAGGCTTTGGGTCCTCATCAGCTGAAGAGGTAACCTGGGGAAGCTCTGCCTTGCCAGGAGCCGTGGAGCTTGCTGGATTGATTTTAACTTCGGCTAACACAGTGGGCGAAGGGGCCACCGTATCTTGCGAAATTAGGGCTTCCGGTTGGTGTGAGCTAACAACCAGATCTATGCTTTTAGTGGTCAGAGGCTCCTCCAATTGACCCAATTGAACACCTCCACACGGGATCTCGACTGCATCGGAGGAGATCGTCGCCGTGTCATTTTGTTTTATCGCTAGTTGTTGGTGGATCTCTACGGTCTGGCCGGAGATCGACACATCTGTCGAGATGACTTGCGTGTTGGTTTTGTTGGCCTCAACAGCAGAGCCGGAGGTCATCGAGGGTACGGAAGCGGGAACCGCGTCAATAGCCTTTTCATCTGGTTGCGATTTGGTCTCAAGATCCTTCCCTTTGGATCTCGAAATCGGAGATTTCTTGTATTTTTTCTTCCTCATGAGGAGAGGAGGGCCTGAAAAAGACGCCGGATTATGATTCCGACGTCCGGAGAGACGCCACTGAAGGACGGAGAAAGAGGTAACTTTATCTTCAATGTAGGTTTTAGTTTTTTTTTTTTTTTTGTTTAATATATGTGCTCTCTAATTCGATGTTGGTTAGTAGTTATTAATCTATTTTTTTTATGTGTGTTCAGATTGACGAGTTGGTGGATAATCTTCATGCACTTTCTGAATATTTATACATGTGTATGGAGTTAACTTGGGTATAGCTAATTACAACTAGAACCCTCTTTACATATAATTTACATATAAATCATACACTAATCGTGTGAATTGTTATCGTAAGAGGTCCCCTACCATATGTCGATGTTGTTGTTTGCTCCACTCAATTAACTTTTTATTTTTTTATGGTACTTAATTTTCTAATCGATTATGTTTTTGCTATTACTCTGTCTGATCAACAATCATACTATTTTGCATAACAATTACATTCTACACAATACACCAAATTAGTTATAATCATTAAATTGAATATAATTTTTCATTTTGATTTGGTCTATACATTGAGTTATTTTCCTTTCTGTTTTGCAGCAATGTTGGAAGAATAATATCGAGGGGCATGGTGGAAAAGTCTTCAATTTTGTCCAAGGCATGACGTGTTTTGTGGTTTCACCAGCTAAAAGAGAATGAGGAGGTTGGTGGAAGCAATGTCATAAAGATTTAATCACGGTTGGTAGTATAATCTGGTTGTTTTCATGTTCTTGAGTTTATGGCATGGTCAGTGATCCATAAGCCGAGGCATCCGAAATTTATGGAACAAGAGTTGTCTACGCTGACACAAAACTTCCCTAGAGAAAAGAAAATATTGTTGAGAAAGATGGAATTTTGTACAATTGTGCCTTCTCAGTGTGGAATTTGGAAAATGGCGTAGTGAGCATCGATTTGTGCAAGCTAAGTATTGTGCATGAGAGTAACCTACAACTGTATCTCAACTCTCAAGAGAGGAAAAGTAAGATATGATCTTAACACCTAAGCGTCTTGAGGAATGGGAGGGAAAAAGAATTGTGATCAAAGAGTTTTTTTTTTGGCTAAAATGATCAAAGAGATTAAAAGAGATAATATGGAACTAATACGAACAATGAAACTGTATAAATAAGAGCAAGAAGAAACCTCTTCTTATTCTTCTCAACTTCTCCTATGCTAGATTTCCACTCGAAGCTAGCCGAGAGCAAGAAAAGAGATGTTAGTTAATCCCTTTCCTAATTAATGATTGATTTGGGATGATAATGTTTTTTTAAATAGGGAAAATATCACTACAAGAAAACAGGCAGATTTCCGACGGACATTTTTTTCCGTCGGAATTCCGTCTGGTAACTCCTACGGAATCCCGACGGGTTCTCGAGAAAAACCAAATCCGTCTCTATTCCGTCGGTTTTTCCCGACGGACAAAAAAGCCGTCGGGAAAAACCGACGGAATAGAGACGGATTTGTTTTCTGTCGCAAAATGGCGACACCACATCGACGGAAATCGGACGGAAGTAAAAATTTCCGATGTCGGCGACGTCTGAGTGATCGGACTTATTTCCGACGGCTTATATCTGTCGGTATTTCCGACGGTATTCCGACGGTTTACGATGTCGGCAAAGTTTGAGTGGTTGAGATATCGTCTGCGGTGGCCGATGGGATGTGGCGGGGTCATATGTCGGACATATTGACGGAATTCCGACGGTGGCTTGACGGAAATCTATTATACATAAGTTTGCAGAACGGTTCATTCAATTCCATCAGAACAAAATTTCGACAAACAAAAAAAATATAAAGATGAGTTCATATTTTCGGGCATGGATGGACGAGCCAATGACGGAAGAGGGCTCGAACTTATTAAGGGACGAGTACGCTCAAGGATTATGGGAGTTCATGAATTTACCCAGTAATGTAGACGCAGCAAAAAAAGGTCAGGATATTAAATGTCCTTGTTCTAATTGCTGTAATAGAATTAGTGTTGCCGTTCATAATGTTTGGAATCACTTATATAGATATGGTTTTAGACCGGGATATAAGGTTTGGTATTTACATGGAGAAAGGAATTATGAATATGGTAGTACTAGTAGCAATCAACCTTATTTTCCTGATGTCGTAGGGGAACCTACAACGGAAGTAGATGTTAGGGTAAGTACGGTTGCGATGGTTAATGATGCGTATAGAGAGAATAATATGCAGTCGGGTGGGTATGAGGGTGATAGGGGTGAAGAGCCTAATTTAGAATCTCGAAGGTTTTTCGAGTTGTTAGACGCATCAAAGCAACCACTATACAGCGGTTGTAGGGATGGCCATTCACTGTTATCTTCTGCTACTAGGATGATGAACATAAAGACTGATTACAATTTGTCCGAAGAATGTGTGGATGCTGTCGCCGAGTTCATGAAAGATATTTTGCCAGAAGATAATCTGGCCCCCGGATCATACTACGAGATACAAAAACTTGTTGCCGGTCTTGGTTTGCCCTACCAGGTTATAGATGTCTGCATCGACAACTGTATGATATACTGGAGAGAAGACGAGAACCGAAATAAATGTAAATTTTTCCGCAAACCCCGTTTTCAGGATACAAGTGGCAGGGTGAAGATTCCATTCAAACGAATGTGGTATTTACCCTTAACGGAGAGGTTGAAGAGGCTGTACGAATCAAACCGCACAGCATCGGCTATGAGATGGCATGCAGAGCATAGTCAAGATGGAGATATCACGCATCCTTCTGACGCGGAAGCGTGGAAACACTTTCAATCAATGTATCCAGATTTTGCCGGTGAACGACGGAATGTATACATAGGCTTATCCACTGATGGTTTCAACCCGTTAGGCACAGCTTTCCAATTGCAGCACGGCAGGAAGACTTCATGGTTTGATTGCCATAGGTGTTTTTTGCCGCCCAATCATCCATATCGTAAGTCTAAACGACATTTCAAGACGGATGTACGAGTGTTTCATGGTCCACCTCCTGAGATAGATGGTCATAGCATATTAGAACAATTACGAGATTTTGGTGCAGAGCGAACTCCTGAATGTGGGGGAAATGGTCATTACCCAGTCGACGGTTGTGGGGAATATCACAATTGGCACAAGAAGAGTATTTTTTGGGATTTACCATACTGGAAAGACCATCTACTGCGGCATAATATAGATGTCATGCATGTGGAAAAGAATTTCTTTGACAACATCATGAACACCGTATTAAACGTCCCAGGAAAGACCAAAGACAATTGGAAGTCTAGAATCGACTTGCCATCGATTTGTATGAGGCCATCTCTTCATGTTTTGAACGGTAGATTGCCTATGCCTACGTACCGGTTAGACGCTAGGAAGAAAGAAGTATTTTTTGAATGGTTCAAAAATTTTGTAAAATTTCCAGACGGCTATGCATCTAACCTAGGTAACTGCGTGGATTCGACGGAAGGGAAGTTTATAGGAATGAAGAGTCATGATTGTCATGTCGTGATGCAGCGTCTTCTTCCATTTGTATTTGCATATCTTCTTCCAGAACCTATCCACCAAGCAATAGGAGGTATATTTGTTACTCCCATTAGTCTATGTCTATCATTATATTACTATATATGTACTAACTTGTTTAATTTTATTTTGCAGGAGTTGGTGCATTCTTCCGAGATTTATGTTCACGAACGCTTACCATCCACGGGATACGTAACTTGGAGGCCAATATCCCAGTACTCCTTTGTAATATTGAGAAGATATTTCCACCATCTTTTTTTGACGTTATGGAACATCTCCCAATTCACCCGGATGTGGTATTTACCCTTAACGGAGAGGTTGAAGAGGCTGTACGAATCAAACCACACAGCATCGGCTATGAGATGGCATGCAGAGCATAGTCAAGATGGAGATATCACGCATCCTTCTGACGCGGAAGCGTGGAAACACTTTCAATCAATGTATCCAGATTTTGCCGGTGAACGACGGAATGTATACATAGGCTTATCCACTGATGGTTTCAACCCGTTTGGCACACATAGCAGAAGACTTACGATATGGATGATTGGGCGGCAAAAAACACCTATGGCAATCAAACCATGAAGTCTTACTAACTTGTTTAATTTTATTTTGTAGGAGTTGGTGCATTCTTCCGAGATTTATGTTCACGAACGCTTACCATCCACGGGATACGTAACTTGGAGGCCAATATCCCAGTACTCCTTTGTAATATTGAGAAGATATTTCCACCATCTTTTTTTGACGTTATAGAACATCTCCCAATTCACCTCCCACGAGAAGCAGCCTTAGGAGGCCCTGTTCAATACCGATGGATGTATCTGTTCGAGCGTTACATGTTCCACCTCAAGAAAAAGGTCAAAAATTTGAGCAAAGTTGAGGGATCTATTGTCGCACAAAGCCTAAACGAGGAAGTCTCACAATTTTCCGAATGTTATTTTCCACAGGAAGTTAGTACTAAGGCAAGACGCCCTGCCCGACATGATGATGGAGGTGAGAAAGCAGTCTATGACGTGGTTGTTCCTGAGTTGTTTGCCCAAGTTGGTCGAGCAAGTGGAAAATGAAAGAAACGCACACTATCTGCACAGGAGGTCACACATCTGCATACGTATATCCTCAGAAACTGTGACGAAATGTTGGAGTACGAAAGGTATCTCAGTTATTAAACTAAATGTCTGGAATTATTTGCCTTCATCAACTAACGACTGTTATGTTACAGGATATACATGTCTCTCGCACGTGCTTACCATTATGGTAAGACAGATGCCGAACTTGCTGTATTGAAAGATGAAGAATTTGCGGACTGGTTGAAATGTTATGTAAGTTAATATAATTAATTACGCTTACTTTTGCATATATGTGTGCACGTTCATTTTTTACTTATTAGATATTACGAATATCATTTTTAGGTTTCCGATAGTAGATCAACTGATCAATCAGCCCCGACATGGTTAGTGGAGGTTTCTTATGGTTTACGCAGCACGGCGATTTCATATCCCAAGTTTTGCACTAGGGGATATTCGTTCAGGATCCATGAGGAAGGACGTCAAAGATCAACTTCGGACTATGGTATTTCGGCGCAATCCGGTGATACCAAGTACTATGGGATTTTAAAAGAAATCTTGGAAATCCGCTATCCTGGAATGGTGAACTTGAGGTGCATTGTGTTTATGTGCGATTGGTATGATCCATCCAATGGTCGAGGGGTTCGAGTCGACCAGCTTGGTGTTATTTCGATAAATTCAAGCCGCAGATTGCAGTATTATGATCCATTTATCCTTGCGTCTCAAGCAGACCAGGTATCAATATTTACACTAATATGTTTACCTATGTACTCATACTTAAGGTTTCTTGTTCATGTATAATAACAATATCCACTAATTATTAATAGGTTTGCTACATTCCATATCCTCGAGTTGCCTACCGTACAGATCCGTGGGTCACAGTAACTCCAATAAACCCCAGAGGCAAAATCTATGGCGTTCCAGAACAAGATGCTCTACAACCATCGAGAAGTGTACAAATGTCACCTATTGAGGAGATGAATAACATTGACCTTGTCGTTGATGTCACTTATGTCGGGGATGATCTAGTGCATTCGGACGAAGAGGAAACACGGGGAGAATTTGACGACGATTCAGACTCAATCCCCAGTGATGGTTCTACCGGAGATTCAGAATAAATATTAGTTGTGCTTATTTATGTTAGTCTCTCACATTTGTGCATGTGTTCCTTATAACATTTTACATTTCATAAACAAAACCGATTGTGGACGAAAATCTGAGTATTGCAACTCCAATAAAACATTAAATTTAATGAAACATAAATTTTTAACACAATCTTAAACAAGTACAATAAGGAATTGCAAATTTTTAACACCTAACAATTATGGTACAGATGTCTGTTTCCACTCCGAAGTTACCATTTGTTAAAACCATTTCATGATGTTCTTTCCTTTTTTTTTTCTTTCTTGGAGAATCTACAAATCCGTCGCACAATTCGCTTTTTATTGCATCAACGTCTACATTTATGTTTGGCTTTTCTGGGCTTTGGGCGAATTGGAAGTCATAGTAATGATCCGTTGTTGGAGATTCTAAAAAACCGTCCCACAAATCTTTTTTGATTGCATCAACATCTAAATTTAAGTTTGGCTGTTCCGGGCTTTGCGTGAATTCAAAGTCATACGACTGATCCTTACCTACGTTTGAAGTACTTGCACCGTAAGTATCTGACTTTTCCACCAAGTCACATGGTGGTTCACCTTCGGTATCCCGCTCTTGATGAAGACATTGTGGCTGCCTATCGTAAATGTTGTGGATGTTTGGCGCGAACTGGCTGTCAGGCACTACTGTTGCTGTGGAATCTTCTTCATCGATTGGTGAGCACGTATCAAATTCCCATGAGTAAGTGGGAATTTGCTGAGTGAATTCGTCGCATAGGGATTCGGATTCCCACGAGTATTTTGGAACAATGAAAAAATTAGCCACGCCTTTTGTGTTTGATTCTTCATTAGGAGAGTTGGAAGACATTTTTTTATAATTTGAAGCTGTACAACATAAAAAACTCGATAGGGAGTATTTATAGAAGACGTTATATGTCTAAACCGTCGATATTCCATCATATACAGTGGCCGTTACCGCCGGAATACTGACGGAATTCAGACAGCACAATGTCGGCAACGTATGATTGGTCAGTGGGTATGGACGGATTTCCGACGCATTAAATCTGTCGTAAGTAATGATGAATTTCCGACGGTATTTATACGGAATCAGATGTCGGCAAAGTATGATTGGTCAGTGGGTATGGACGGATTTCCGACGCATTAAATCTGTCGTAAGTAATGATGAATTTTCGACGGTATTTATACGGAATCAGATGTCGGCAAAGTATGATTGGTCAGTGGGTATGGACGGATTTCCGACGCATTAAATCTGTCGTAAGTAATGACGAATTTCCGACGGTATTCATACGGAATCAGATGTCGGCAAAGTTTGATTGGTCAGTGGTTATGGACGGATTTCCGACGCACTACATCTGTCAGTAGTAATGAAGAATTTCCGACGGATTACCGACGGACATAAGTAAGTTTTATATAAGCATCCCGGCTCTGCATTCATTCATAAAAAATTTGAACCCATACTCATAACATAAAATATTCTATTGCGTAATGGCTAATAATGATCTATGGAATTACTATATGCAAAACCGAGCCCCTGGTCAAAACACTCGCAACACACCTCGTGTTCCATCAAGCCCTCCTTACGATAACTTAAATGTTATTGATGGTGAACCGACAATTTCACTCCATCCAACTCAACAATCGCAGAACCAAACGCCCGTAATACCGGGACCTGGCCAAGTCGTACAGCAAGGATTGTTTCGCAAGAGGGCTCATGATGCAAAGGTGCTGCAAGGTGAAAGTTCTCAAACACGCCCAACACAAGATTTTATTTCTGAGGTGATTAACGAGGCACCACAAGCCGACCATGATTTTAGTAGTCCGCGGTGGACTTCTACTATCGATTACATAATCCGGGAAGGTATATATATATATTTAATTATCATTTTTACTTTTTCAAAAATGAATTAATGTACGTAGGTGACTAATACAAAATCTATCATTCATAAATGTAGGTTCTTATCATAATAGGATCACACCATTCTGGACCCAGGTTGCAGAAATTCAATCCCCGCGTTCACAATTTGTGAAAATAAAAAAGGTTTAGGTTTCCGTCCAATTTTATTAACATTAATTTATAGACACATTTTATCTGAGAAGCTAGTATTTATATTTTATTTAATTTTCAGATTGTTGCTATGCTCTCTTCTTTCTCCCCCAATGACCAGGGAGATCTGCTTGTAACCTTAAAAGATCCTTCGGGAAAAATCGAGGGAACCATGCACCATAACATCTTAAAAAATGACGAGTACAGACTCATGACTGGTGTAGGTGCGGTATTCATCTTGAAGAATGTTACCGTTTGCCGATTTGATAGGACCCCAAAGTACCTAAATATCACAGAGCGGAACATTGTTAAGGTAGTTACACCATACGTTTATAATGATTTTTGGGAATGGTTTTAACTATATTCAGTTACGAATCAGATAATCGGTGCTAATTCGATGATTGCTGAATACCACCCAACGGAAATATGCACCATGGAGGAGGAAGATGAAGAAACTACTGGGTACGAATATGAAACAGTGCCAGACTCCGATGAAGAATAAATAATTTAAACCTCTAAAGCTTTATGTTGCAGTAATAATAAATAATGTCCTACTATTTATTGTACGATTTTATAATGTTGTCATGTTTTTTAATTCCTATTATGGAATGAAAAATAGAGGTGTTAAATATGTGTAATACGTTTCGAAGCCGTACTAAAATATTTATGTTTCTTGACTGCGATGGTCAAATTAACAATTTAGCGACATATAATTTTGACAAAGCTTAAATTTAATTTTTAAAAATCTTTTAATCAACTTTCAAACCATATGATATACTTTTATATCAAACAACTTTATATTTTTATAAACTTTATAATCAACTTTAAATTTGTAGATAATATTTAAAAGGATTAAGGAAAGAAACCGTCGGAATCCCGTCTTAATTAGAAGACGGAATTCCGACGGTTTGGGGTTATATTATTTGTAAATTTTTTCCCCAAATTTTAAATCATAAAAACCCCAAACCGTCGGAATTCCGTCTTATATGAAAGACGGAATTCCGACGGTTTTGGAGTTATATTATTTGTAAATTTTTTCCCCAAATTTAAAATCATAAAAACCCCAAACCGTCGGAATTCCGTCTTATATGAAAGACGGAAATCCGACGGTTTTGGGATGTTTTTGATTTTAAAGTTTAAAAGTTCATTATAAGGTTTATAATCACATTATTTGTAATTTTAAAGTTCATTATAAGTTTTAAAGTTATAATCACATAATTTTAGTTTTAAAGTTGATTTTAAAGTTTTAAAGTTCATTATAAGTTGTAAAGTTAATCACCCTAATCACATAATTTTAAAATCACATATATATGTTTGATAGAAAAAATGTTTTTGTAAGAGAAAATATATAAAAAAATTTACAACTAAATATTTTAAAAGAATAACCGTCGGAATTCCGTCTTAAATGTAAGACGGAAATCCGACGGTAACCCTAATTTGCCCAGCCGCCAAAAGACTTCGTAATCTTCGTCAAAGCGGGAAAACCGTCGGAGGTACCGTCGGAATTTTTTATTACCGTCGGAAAGCCGTCTGATTTCCGTCGGACCCCCTTTTATATCCACAGTCATCGTCTTCCCCGATCTCAGATCAGAAAACGAAAAGTTTTCTTCAAACCGCCGAGTCTCCGCCGTTACTTCTCCGATTGCTCGCCGAATCTTCTCCTCCGTCGTTAAGCATCTGCATCTTTCACCAAAACCAAATCAATGTAAGTTTTCCATACTTTATTAGAAATTTTCAAAAAGTGTTCTTCATGATTTTATTCGGATCCGAAATTTGTTCGTGGATTAGTTATGAATTTGTTCGTGGATTAGTTAATCGGATCCGAAATTTGTTAGTGGATTAGTAACAAAAAATTGTTCATGAGAATGGTTAAGAAATTTTTCATTAGGAATTGTAGATTATTTTTAAAATTTTATAAAAATATTGTTAATATTTTTTTTAAACGAATTATGAATTAACAAATTAAGTAAATAAAAATTTTAGGGTTTATGAGGATGTTATAAATTTATTAGATTAGGTTTCAAATAAATTTGCAAAATTTTTGAAATTTGATAATTTTTGGAGTTTACTAATTTTAAGAATTAGATTTTCATTTGTGCTATGTGAGTTTTAGGGATTTATTATGATTTAATATGTAATTAATATATAAATTGTAATTTTCTAAATATCTTATATAGAATATTTGAAGGTAATCAATTAAATCCGTATAATTTAAAATTTTTATCACATTAATAAAAGACTTTAAACCTTAATAATTTTAACATTATATAAAAATAAGTAAATTTAAAACTTTAAATCCTCTAAATTTAAAATGTATAACGTCGAACAATTTTTCTATTAATTTAAAATGTTAAATCCTCTAAATTTATATATATCATATATATATACAAAATTTTATGAAAATGTATTAAAATCCTTACAATTTTAAATAACATTAATAAAAAAATTTAAACTTTTACAAATGTAAATTTGTACATATCAATTTCCCAACAAAACCTAATTCCATAAACTTCGATTTCTTAATAAACAATATTTTTAAAAAACCCCAACTTAATTCAATGACATAAAACCCCAACTTAATTCAATGACATAAAACCAATAAATTACATAAAACCCTAATCTCCAATATCCTTAAAAACCATAATCTAAAATTTTCAATTAACTAAATTCCAAAATCTGCAACTCACAAAATCTTATACATTCCAATTTTCATAAATCCCAAAAAATCTAAATCTTCAAAATATGGAAATCGTAGGGCAAATTATGGGGATTTTCATAACTCTAGACGTGGTGCGAGTTCTAGTAGGGGAGGTCGGTCTCCGAGTCAGACCGAGTTCTCCGAGGAGACCCCATTCCCCGAGGAGACCCCATTCCCGTCTCAGCCCATGCCTACAGCCCACTCAGCCCCCAGCTCGTTGACCATCGACCAGGTTGTGGCGCAACCTGGGCGTGATAGGTTGACGCGTCTGGATCCAGACTTGCCACCTAACACGACGTGGTAAGTCTTATTTTAATATGTTGTGGATTTAATAATTTTACATAAATATTTAATAAACAATTTAATAGGTTCCAATTCTCACAAAACGATATTACGAGTTCCATCAACGAAATGATGAACTCCATGCTCAATAAACCTTACCCCACATACAACGACATGCCTCCAGAGGACCAGGACACTTGGTTCTGACAATTTGCGGCAAGAGTTTATTTTATTTGTTTCAATTGTATTTCTTATATGACGCTTAATTTAATTACTAATGCGGGAATGTTTTTTTTTTTGCAGCAAGATTTTACATGGGACCCAGTCCTCACATCCAGGGTCCGAAAGGAGTTCGACAAAAAGGCAAAGAGGAAGTTCTCGTTGAAGATGAACGAGTGGAAAGACAAGTGGTACAAAGAGGGGAAGGTGGCAAAGGTTTTCAAATATAAACCCGCTGAGATGTGGACTGGACTTCTTCGACACTGGGAGTTAGAGGCAACCAAGACGGACTCCGAGAAACACTCGACTAACCGCAACAGCGACCGGAAAGGGAAGGGAAAAGCGACCCACAACCTCGGTGCAATTAGCAAGGCTTCAGCTGCTCTGAAAATAGTAAGTAATTAAATATTTCATAAATTTTTTGAATTCTGTAACGTAATTGTATATGGTAACAGATGGAGGAGACCGGTGTCTATCCTTCCAACCTCGATATGGTCAAGTTTTCGCACACCAACAAGAAGACCGGTGAAATTGAAGACCCGATTGCTCGTGAAATCGTGGAAGCTGTGCAGAGGCGGGAGGAGGAGTTCCTCCAATCGCAACCGATCGTGGAAGGAACTCCGGTGCCAACCGAAGTTCCAGTCGAGATGACCAACCAGTCCACCTTCGAGGTTAGTAACCGTCTCACATTTAATGGAATTTAAACATTACTTTTAATACAAGTTATGACATTTGAAAAAAACAATTTTTGTAGGCGACACCCAAGACCAGAGGCCGTGTTTACGGCCTCCCTGAGGAGAGTAGCTCGTCTGTTTCGTCGGTTCGATATGCTCGTCATAGGAGGTTGGAGGCGGAAAACCGAGAGTTGCACGACCGGCTTAGGGCAGTGGAGGAAGCGAGAGCGAGAGATAAGGAGGAGGCCGATGCAAAATTCAAAGCGATGGAAGAGAAGATGACCAACTTCTTCAGAACAGGGAGGCCGGAATAGGCCTTTTAGAGTTTTAAATTTGATTGTACAACTGTAAAACACATTTTAATTTTATTAGTTTGTAATTTTAAATTTTAATATATTTTATTTTAAATAGTTTTTATTTTTCATTATTAAAAATATTAAAATATTATATTATTAAATTAAATAATTTTTATTTAAAAAAATAAATAAATTAAACCGTCGGAATTCCGTCTGTTATAGCCAGAAAACGGAACCCGTCGGAATTCCGTCTGTTATGGCCGGAAAACGGAACCCGTCGGAATTTCGTCTTTCATCGCCGGAAAAACAAAACCCGTCGGAATTCCGTCTCCTTTGGGTCTCCGACATAAATCCGTCGGGAATCCGTCGCAAACAAGCGACGGATTCCCGACGGTTTTTGTTTTTCCGACGTGATAGAAACGACGGCCTGTTCCCGTCGGAAACCGTCGAAATACGTCCTTTTCCGACAGCTTACAGACGGTTTTGGCAGTCGGAAAAGGCCCTGTTTTAAAAAGTGAATGTGAATAATGCGTTTGTGAGGCTCGAGAAGAACGATGTGTGGTATAAGTTTGTGGTTGATGTCCAAGGAAGCAAACTCGATGCCTTTTTTATACATGATTTATATTATTTTTGTTGTTGTGAGTTTCCAATTGGTATTGTCACTGTTTTTTCATGAGAAAATAGTAAACAATATAATGATAACATGATCGAGACGTTTTTATTTGAGCATTTTCAGTCATGTTCAATTCGGACAAAATTTGAGTTCGAAATTCAAGTAAAAACATGTGAGTCGTTATTTGGTGGATGAGGAATTTTAATTTGGTTTGATTACGATCAGCTTCATCACAAACCAACGAGTACCCCCTCTTTATTTTTGAAATAAGCTTCATCAGTTTTCTGTTGTTGGTAACATAATGTATGTTATGGTAGGCATCCATATTAAAGTTTATTAGCTCTTAAAATCGACGAGCTTAGGCTGCTTAGTTAAATCGAGAATGTTAACGATCATCATCATCTTTTCTTTCGATTTGAGCTCAATGAGTGTTTCATATCATCATTATCTTCTATGAAAAATCTCTTAACTATCCTTCTAAAACGCATTCTCTTTGCGATTTCCATTTATTTTGAGATTCACATTGTTTTCTACAATCAATCTACTTGATTTCATCCATCTACATTTCTAACACCAAAGGTTTCCCTACTGGGTTTAGTGCCAAATTTTACATCGCTTATAAGGGTTTAGGCTCCCGTACTAGGGTTTAGTGTCCCTCCATCATCAATTTGGTCTCATCGAGTTTTTAAATTGTGCAATGCTTTATATTTATATGTGAAGATTTATATTCTCATATTAGGGTTTAATGTCCATCCAAATCAATCAGTTTAATCACATAGAGTGTATTAAATCATACAAATTCAATGTATGAGGATTTAGCGTCTAACTGTATACGCAGGGGTAACAGGAGGCGGATAATTATTTTTAAGAATATATACATATATTACAATGAATAAAATATGAATATATCTTATACTGAGAAATGAGAAAGTAAAAATACACTTAATAATATTAAATTTAATAAAAAATTTATGTAAAAACACATGTAGTTTTAAATATATATGATCTCATAATATAAATTTAAAAACAGTCTTATAAAATATATAAAAATAGATAAATATACAATCTAAACTTATTTTCCATAGAATTCAATTAATTGGTTTATTTTTTAGAGGTTAAACATCCGTATTTGTAAGAATCCGCATAAATCACCAAATAACATAAAATCAGACGTCCGACATCCACGTAGCGCCTAGGCCGCGTTTTAGATCACTGTACAAATTTAATATTCTTCAGTGAGGATTTAGGCTCCCGTACTAAGGTTTAGTGTTGCATTCAAAATGATAAATTTATACAAAAATATTGTTCATAAAGATGTAAGTGTTTCGTATCCATAATTATAATTTTATATATAATTTTATATAGTACACTTCAAATATATTATTTATTACAAAATACAGTACATGTATATTGATAACAATAACATCACAAAATCCTAGTTTTCTTTTAATTATCAGTTTTTAGTCAAATTTTTTGATAAAACTAATAAAATAGTAAACTTTTCCTATGTAAAATATTTTTAAATTATAAAATGCGTAAAAATTTAGACCAAAACGCTTAAATTTGCTACAATTTTGTTAGTATTTATAATTTAGTTTTATTTTGCTATTGATTTTTTTTCTTATGTTTGAAATAATTGAAATGTTTTATTTGATATTTGGATAGATTTGGACATATAAATAGAAAAAAAAATATAAATCCAAATATATATAAACTAATATTTTAAAAAAACTATTAAATTTGGTTGGATCTGGTTGGACCATATTAACCCACAACCCGAAAGCTTTTCCGATTCAGTCGCTGGTCCGGTTTTAAAAACATTGGATATAATCAAAGATTAAACAGAGAGTCAATGTTTTCAGGCCCGGACCAGACCGCCCGGTTCAACCGGTTGAATCGGGACCCGAACAATATTACGGTTTGGTTTAATGGTAAAACCGGCTACTTTAAAACCAGTAGAAATCCAGAAAAACCTGCTATTAATCCGCGAACCGGTTGGTCGAACCGGCGGTTTGGGTTTTGAAAGAGGTTTATTTGTTGGTTTCTGAATCAAAGATGAAAAAGTTTTCTTAAGCTGAAGAGTTTCATTTGTTGGTTTGTTGAATCAAGGATGAAAAAGGTTTAAAACATTTTTGTATTTTATAATTAGAGTATGATATTATCTTTTTATATCTTTACAAAACAAATATATATATTTATATATATAAAAGTTTAATAACCTATTGACTCGTGGTTGACCCATGGTTGGACCAGTGACCCGGTGATCCGATAGATAGTCCGGTTCGATGTTTGGGTCGGGTTTAAAAACATTGCAGAGAGTGTTTTTGAGTGAATAATCAATCACTAGGCCCAAACGTAATTATAGGCCTAAACTTAATTCGAGGCCCAAATTCTGTGTATAAAAGAGACGAGAAGATTGCTTTTCGTTATCTTCTCTCATTCCCAAATCCCTAAATCTGGAAAATATCTCTCCTAGGCTTATTTGCCTCTCTTTCTCCATGGCGGACGGGTACTCTAGCAACAATTCGACCACCGACATCGACTTCAACGTAATCTCTTCATCTCTCTATGGCTTGATCGTGAATTGCTGTTTCGTAGTAGTAGAATTTCTGATGATTAGATCTTTAGGAGTTGTCGTATTCCAAAGCTTTTGGGAATCGTGTGAATGCTAGGAGGGTCCTCAACGAGGCTGATTTAAGCCGGTAAATTGATGCTCGTTTTTTGGAGATTTTTGTATACGTGTGTTGAGGATTTCAGTTGCAAATTATTATTGCAGTTGCTTTAGGGTTTCGGTTGAGGGACACGACAAAAACCTTTCTGGAGATGATATCAGGGCCGTATATTCATGGTTTTTCAGTTCATGTGGAGAAATATGCGATGTAATTATCCCCACAGACCCTCAAAGCGGTCTGCTCAAGAGGTTTGTGGCTTCTTTGCTGTGATTTTTTCCCAAGTAGTTTAAAAGCTAGCTAAGAATTTAGTTGTTTTTTTGTAGACGTGGTTTCGTGTATTTCCGGGACAGAGACGCGCAAAAGGAGGCCGTGGCACTTAGTAGAAGGAACGTGGGGTTTCCATTTCCTGCAGTTGATGATGAGTTGGGAGGATGGGCTGTAGTTGTTAAGGCTGCACCGAAACTACCCTGCAAGTACACCTCTGATGAGGTGGATGCTGCTCACAGACTCACGCACTCAAGGTAAATTGTTGCTTTTTGTTATTTCCCGAAATTGATTTGGTATCTTTAGGTTTGTTACTGATATGCAATTTATTGTTATGGCAGTGATTGTGGCTTTTGCGTTAAGGGATATCCCACTGCCCTTCCTGCTGAAGATGTCAAGCGTGCATTGTTTAGACTTTTCAATTCCTGTGGAAAGATTGAATACCTGACTGTCGATGAAGATCGTAGTCAACCCGGTCATCTCAAAAGGTTAATTTGTGCCTTCTTCCTGCCTCCAATTTTCTTGTGATAATTCTCTCCCAGAAAACTAAAATACTCTCTTTTGACGAGTAGGGCCGCTTTTGTTTCTCTATTGGGACAAGGCGCATTAGAGAAGGCTGTGGCACTTAATGGAACTGAAGTGGGACTTGATGGAACTGTCTTGGGAAAGTGGAAGGTCACTGTTGTGACTTTACCGCCACCAGGAACCCCACCCTTTCCTGCTACTAATGCGCACTCGATCGTGCAGCCTCTCCGTATTGGCTGGGAAGGCCCAATTGGTACGTAAACTTGATTCTTGCTTCTTGCTTCTTGCTTCTTGATTACAAAGTAGAACTTGTCATTAACCAAAATCCCTCGTTCATTTTAGGTCATCGCTGGATCGACCTTCATCCTTCTGCTGCGACCTCAAGCTGATCGGCCCACCTATGTCGTTTTAGGTTGTCGCTGGTGGGAACTCAATACTTCTACTTCGCAGTAGAAAGGCTCCTCTCGAGGAAGCTCTTTGGTGTTTAAAATTTGTCATGCAATGCAACCCTTTTTTGTTCTTGTTTTTGTTACTACTTGTGCTACTCTGTTTATTTTTCTTTCTTGTGGACGGTAAACTATGCGATGATGATTGTGTATGACGTTTGTTTGTGTGGATGTTCAATAATCATTATCTACTGAATTGTTTTTGTTAAATAGCGTGGTAGGATTACCTTGCTAGATAAGAGTAGCTTTCCTTGAGTTTGAAATGGGTCAAATGGATGATAATTTACTAAATTTCCAGAGGCAGTGTTATTATTAGAGCTCATGTTTTTCCCTTCAAGAGGAGGAGGCATGGTGCTTGCTGAAAATTTTGTTCAAAGAGGAATGAACCTCAAGAAAAAAGTTGATCAGCCATCTTGGTTTTAGTTTGCCTTCTGTGGAGAAGGATCAGCCAGTGAATGAATGAGCTCTCTTCATATCTGAATCCACTGATACAACAAAAATCCAAAAACCCGAAGCATTGGACGCGACATGACTTGTGGGTTCTTTTGCCGTGGTGTGGTTAGCCAAACACCGATAGTCCGGTTTAGAAGTCGCTGTGAAAGAGATTGACAAGAAACTCCTTAGCCCTAAAGTCAGAGATAATCTCCTCAATGAGACTTCGATTCTCATCGATCATCCCAATATCATCTGATTCTACGAAGCAATCGAGTTTCAAATGTCTGACGGTATGGAAACTTTTTGTGGTTTGATTCGGTTTTTCTCCGACAGGCGGAAGAATATTTGAATACAACAAAGCGATTCATCTGATCACCTTCTCTTATATGATCATTGTTTCTCTAAAAGACAAATATAACACATCAATGAGTGAGAATAATTATAAGTGATTTAAATATAATAAGATTATAATTGGTTAATTTAACCATGAAATGAGTGTTAGTGTACCTTGAACACAATCTCGAGTTCTTTCATTTCGTCAGTAGTCTACATAAGCAATACTTCCTTGAGTATCTCCACTTCTTTCGGATTTGTTAGATCAACACACACTGATAATGACCCATGCCGACGTAGCTCTTATCGTGAAAACCACTCACCATTAGCTCATGCCAAACGCTTCTTTTCTCCTAGAGAATTATGTTCACCATAAGCTCATGCCAAACGATTATTTTCTCCTAGAGAATTATTAACATCAACAATATCAAATATGTTACTTTCTATATATCTAATTTATGTAATTTTTTGTACCTGAGCGAGATAAGAGATGTTATAACTCATGTCCGGATCGAGGACGAATTCATAATCTCTCTCACACTGGATAAACCTAATGTCGAGAACATCTAGACTAGCTTTAACCACTTCGAATCTATCAATCTTATCATGGAAAGTCACTTGTAAGAGCTTCAAGTTACTGTTCTCGATCTTCAACACACCACATACATATAAATTGTTATGAAGTTCCAACCCAATAACCTCAAGGGAGGAGGCAAGTAGCCAAAACATTCATAACATTACTAGCTCGAGAGATGGTGATGTTAATCAGCTGAGCAATTCTCGAAGGAACGTGGACCTACTATTCTATATCCACAAAGTGTCAATGCAGTGAGGTTAGGATAAGAAAAAGTGTTTGGATCCATGCGGAACATATCATAATTATTGTAACGTCTCCTCGGGTAATTCACAAGTGTAAGCTCTTTGGCCTTTTTCAGACGAGTCACTACGTGGATCATGAATTTGAGCGTATTATCATTACATTGGGATATGTAATGATGAATACTGCAACTGTCTGGGTCGCCACAGTGGTTGTTTATAACATAAAAATTAATTAGAAGTTTTATAAACTATTACAATTTTTATAAGTTATATCTATGTACAAACATATGCATGCAATAGATGTTGTCAATCAAAAACCTATATTGCATGATCTGTAAATAAATATCAAATATAAACAGTAAATTATGTTCAATTGAAAAGCCATTAGAATCATATATCATTTTTTCCTACCCACTAAATATGGTTATCTAATACGTTATTTTTGGCGCGTATACCGTTATGTTATCAAAAACAACCATAATTTAAATTTTTGTGTGAACTCCCGTAATCTAAGAGCACCTCCAACAAGGGGTTCTCACTAAAGTCTTCACAATAATATTAAAAATGAAATAATATTAAAATAATAGATGGGTATCTCAAATGTTGTGAACTCTATCTAAAAATATCTCAAATGAGAAACTTTTGTATGGGTTTCTCAACATTTGAGATATTCATTCAATATTTTAGTATTATTTATTTGTTTATAATATTTTGAGAATCCTTGTGAGAAACTATTGTTGAAGATGCTCTAAAACCTTTCACAAACATTAAATAATAAATAAATTATTTTTTTTCTACCCGCTAAATATCGTTATCTAATACTGTTATTTTTGGCCCGTAATACCGTTTTGTTATCGAAAACAACCATAATTTAAATCTTTTGCGTGAACTCTCGCAATCTAATACCTTTAACAAACATTAAATAATGTATGTAAATGGTACATCTTAATCATAAATTACATCCTAGATTTGGTTTCGCGATTTATGAGGATAACATTTGTTCAACCACAAAATCCAAAGGTAGGTACGATAACATCAACGATCTATCCAAACATCATTTCAAAGGCCAATCCATTTCAGTATATCATAAAGAAAAGGATTTGAGTAAATAATAAGAAAAGTAACCAACCTTAGTCGATGGACAAGCCAAATCTTGAGAAACTTCATGCAAAGGATAAGTTATGGTTGGTCTTTCGAACTCTAGGTCCTTTCTCCAATCCAATGCGAGAGTAGGTCTCCATTTCCATAGATCTACCCATCGTGACGATAAGACACTTGTTCTCACTGCCTCCGCTGTGGATAATCTCGAGAGGGTCATGTGTAATACTTCATCGGGAAGCTTAATGATCAAATCCTTCTCATCGATGGTATATCGAACCCTCTTGCTTCTTGCATCAATTGAAATTTGTGAACTTGTCTTCATTGTTATCGGATTGAAAGGAGAGTAACTAGAGGGGATGCAAGAGAAATGGAGTTTAGAATGAGATAGAGAGATGGAAGAAGCTTGTTTCGTGAAAAGACACGAGAGTGATAATGTAACGGCTTGAGTTCGGACCAAGAACTTATAAATCCCTAATAATAATTTAATTGTTTTTGTTTTATCTGGAGTGTTTAATATTTTTCTTCTCTTGAATTTCAAAGTTAAGTACCTTGTTTAGTCCGTTTCGTTTTTGGACATATATAAAGTTTATAGAAAAAAAATATTTTCTTGGTAAGAAACAAATATATATTTAGTTGTAATTATGTGGTTCTGATTATGTGGACCAGAAAGTTTTTATTAGGTATGAGATGTGTGAAATTTTGGTAACGTATAAGTTTTGTGCTTTCCTTTTTGTGATAATCCCATAGTTAAAAAACTATCAACTCTATCTTTACCACTTTTCGAAATTCCAGAAAAATACACGAATAAAAGGTTAAAAGATACACACCGGCGATTTTATGTCCATTATCCGTGTTTAATTAAAAGTGAACTTAGAAATCTTCTCCTTTGATGGTCGTATAATGCCTAAATCCAAAATCGGTTCATGAACCGAAACAAGAACGCAACGTAACAAATCAGATAATATTCATATTAAGAGACATGTAAATGTTCTCAAATATCACAAAAGGCAACAATGGTGGTTTATTTGAATGCCCCGTCGTGA
Source organism: Draba incana (assembly GCA_963576765.1). Classification (NCBI taxonomy): domain Eukaryota; kingdom Viridiplantae; phylum Streptophyta; class Magnoliopsida; order Brassicales; family Brassicaceae; genus Draba; species Draba incana. The sequence goes on along the minus strand of OY755217.1, from coordinate 31,432,299 downwards.
AGGCTGATGTATTGCGTTTTTGACGCATTCTAACCAATGTTTTCAAAGGTTTTTCGAGTCTTTTCTTTGTTTCTTGAGTCTTTTTAGGATGAAACACGTTTGGATGGAGTCTAAGGCAAGTGAGCAAGGATTGGAATAAAAGGAGCATAAAAAGGTCAAAAGTTTGGCATTCGTTGAAGGACTTTCCACCGTTGGATTGACTTAAGATTTTTACACAAGATAGATGGTTGAGTTAGCTTTCATTTGGAAGTGATTTGAAGACATTCCAACGGTTGGATCAAGAGTTATCAGAGTTTTAGTGAAGACAGGCGAATCTGCCTAAACCGACCGGTTTGCTGGAAAATAAGGAAATTGCAGAATTTTCTATTTTTGACTCGGTTTTGTTAGAGATTGAACCAAAAACGTGTTTGAACCTATTTATCTCAGTTTTTAGCCATTGTGGAGGCTACGCATTATTTTTCATTAGATTTCTTAGCTTTGGGGAGACGAATCTCTACATCTCTTGAGAAGTTTTTCTGAACCCCAGTTTTTCATACTTTAATATAATTATGCAATTTCTTTCATCTCTTTTTGTTTTCGTTTCCATCATGTCTGAGTAGATTCGTAGTTAGGTTTTAGAGTTTCAAAAGAATCATTCATTGAATCAGACACAAATAGGGATTTATCTTATGATGTTTTCATCTATTGTTGTTCTTATTGCTTATATTAAATTGATCACTTAGTCTATGATTTAGGGTTTAATCTATTCATCAAAAGTGTTATAGATTGCTAGCTAGAACATAGGTGAGCGAATTTTCCTTAGCCAACGAAAGCTGATGCTAAGGCGATTCGTGAACAAATCGAACCTGTTTGTTAATGCTTGTCTACAATTTTAGGTTCAACGACAGTTAGGATTCTAGGTTGATAGATAAAGTAACTGGAGCCACGAAAGTGGAATAGTTATACATTTATGTTTGAGTTCAAAACTGCGCTAAATTGTTCATTGAATAGTTGTCTGGTTCATGATCTCTGATTTCCTGCGAATATCCCTAAGGCTTGACCTTTTTACTTCATAAGTTTACATCGTTCAATTGCTTTCTTATTTTCATTATTGCATTTAAAACAAACAAACTTCACATTGTCATCTTAGCTTAATCACAATCCTAGGAAATCGTAGTGTAACACTTAGTCCTTGTGGATTCGATCCCTGCATTACTACAACCATTTGCTGTGCACTTGCAGTAGTTTTTATAGGGTTAAAACTCTGTGTATCAAAGGCATACATGCTTTGGGAATATCAAATATCACAAATGAAAATCTCAAACATCACGAAGGCAACAATGTAAATCGCCTATTATCACGAAGGCAACAATGAAATAGATCTTACGGGTAAGCAAGGCTGCATTGACTTGGGGATCGAGATCGACTCGTCTGAAGCTAATGCTCTCTGTCTGCAAGGACGATTGTAGGAGTCATAACTCGCACAATTGAATTTGTAAGGGTTGTAGGAGAGGTGCGAGACTTCTGAGTGAATCACAATGCAGAAAATGGAGAGATTGTTGCAGTAGCTGTTAAGAAAGCTTTATTGATGTTGTTGTCTGAAAAGTTCTGAACCCCTTTCTGGGTGATTACAATGAGCTATATATAGCATTTTTAGTCTAGGTTAAACAATAGATTTGGGCTTGGCCCATTAAGGAATAGAATGAACTTTGGCCCATATTGTTATTAAGTCCATTTTAATTATGGATTTAATAACATTATGGGCCTAATTTGAAATGGACTGCTGGAGGCCCGTTTATGATTTCTCAAGCCTTCCTGCAGAATTGTTCTTGTCGTTGCATCGATCTCTTAGGGGTGAAATCCGACCCCTACAGTTAGCCCCCCAGCTTGGTAGTATCGAGCTAGATTATGCCAAGGTATAAGCTGTTGAAGTTTGAGATCGATGCGATGGACCATGAAGCAGCCAGGCGTTGACGTCTTAATAGCGCTTTCTGGAAGTTGCAGTAATTCCATGTTGAGTTGATGCTATCGTGTTTTCCTGGACATGCTTGCGCTGTTGAAAATGAGGTTAATAGACTAAAAGACTATTGGGCTCATTTAATTGGACTTTAAAGTCCATTAGGAAAGTTTCAGGAAATTTTCCTTAAAAAACCTAGGGATTTCAGGAAATCCTTCTAGTATAAATAGACCCCCTAGGCAGTCTATTTTTTTCACCAAGTTGGCTTTTCTGCAGTAAAGAAGGTAAAAATTTCAGAATCTCTTTTTTTTTTGTCCCGTAGTGGATTAGGGTTTTGAAATTTTTTTTTTTTTTTTGTGGTTGTCTTTTCCATCTCCGGCCTCTGCTGCCGCACCAGTCGCCGGAATCATCGACCTGCTCACCACGAAGGAGGAAGCTCTGGGATTGAGACCGATCATCGCCGTCGATGTCGTGCTCCGTTCGTGGCCTTCTCCGAGATCGAGCTCCGTCCAGCCTGGTGACGGTGAGGAGTCTCTAGTTCTGGCGATCTCGGCGAGCTGTGGAGATGGCGAAGGCGAAGCTCCAATTCCAGCGACTTCCGGCGATCCTTGCTTTGGCTCCGGTGAGATGTTGATTCGGTCAACCCGGTCAACAAAAGTCAACGGTCAACTGAGATTTTTGGTCAACATTTTTTTTTCTTGTTCTTCTCCTACTTCTCCGGTCTGCTGCCGCCGGAGAGGTCACCGGAGCTCGCCGATCTCGGCAGTGGAGTCGTCGAGACCTGCTCACCGCAAGTCGTCGTGACCCGCTTACCGTTATTAGATCTAAACCTCACCGCCGATTCGCAGAGGAGGAGCTTCGAATCGCCGTGGAGCTTTGTGGCATTGTCGAGGACCGCCGCTGCATCGCTGTCGTGGAGCTTCGGGATTCACAGAAATGCCGCCCGCATCTTCATCATCGTCGTGGCTGCTATAAACGGATCTTTGATCCGGCCACGATCCAGACAGGAGAGAGCTTCGCGGTGGCTCTGCTTCATCACCATGGCCGTGGAAGCTCTGTGACGGAGAGGAAGAGCTTCACGGCAGAGGATATTCTCGGATCCTGTTCGTGGCTGCTTGTGGCGATGGCGACGGAGGACGAAGCGCCTGTTCAGATCTGCTTGCGACTCTGGCGGTGGCGACACGGCAATCAACGGTGGAGCTCCGGTGACTGGTTCCGATCTGCTTGTGATTCACGCGGTCAACGCGGTCAAAGAAGGTCAACGGAAGTTTACCCGGATTTAGGTCAACATTCCGGTTCAGTTAACATTTCGGTTCGGTCAAGAATCTGGTTTGGTCAACGTTCTGGTTTGGTCAACAAAAGTCAACTGGTCAAGACAATTTATCCGGTCAACCATTCAACTGGTCAACAAAAGTCAATAAGTCAATGTTTCAGACTTGATTTTGAATTTTGAGTTTTGACTCGGATTCTGGAGTCTATCGCAGATAAGACGTAAATTGAAGAGAATGACTTCCGGAGATTTGCGGTGTGATCGTCAAATAGATAGAAGCGGCTCGAGAATAGTCTCAGATTTAGATGATTTCGGAGAGATGTTTGCTGAGCCTTTGCTAAGCGCCAGGAGAAACGTTTCGGAGAGATGCCTTTATTCGTCGTTTTAGAGTGCATTTGTTAAATTCTTCACCAGAAATGTCGAGTAACGGGAGAAAAGTATATACGCGTGAGAGGAGAGCTGCTGACGTAAAGAATAACACTAGCGCGAGGGTGATGCAACGAACCAGATCATATCGCTATACGCAGCCGATTAAGCTTGGAGATAAAAGTCATCGTTGTACGCAGCCGACCGAGCATGGAGATCGTCTTCGTCGCTGTGCACAGCCGATTAAGCATGGAGATCGAAGTCATCGCTGTACGCAGCCGATCGAGCATGAAGATCGAAGTCATCGCTGTACGCAGCCGATCAAGCATAGAGTTCGTCATTATCAATCCTTAGAGCTGGTACTATTGCTACTCCTGTGCCTAAGCTGCTTTGTCATGAGTTTGAGCGAGATATCGCTGTCGCCACCGGTTGCTATCCTCAATTGCCGTCAAAGTATCGCGAAGATGTTGGGAACATAGATGATGCTGTGGAATCAGGTCGCGAACGTCCTCGAGGAGATAGCAAAGAAAACGCTAGTGCTACAGCGGCATCTCACTTATGGAGGATTGTCTTCCCAGAGTTCCTCCCTTGGAGATAAACAACGAAAAAGATACTTATTCGAGCGTGGCCCTCCACTGCTGGAGAATCCGAGTTTTTTGACAAATTTGCAGTATTTTCTTTTATTTCGAGCTTGACGACTTTTTTTTTTTTTTTTGCAGTTCTTTTCCTCGTTCAACAAGCTGGCCATGATTACAAGGTGTCTTTTCCATTCGCAGACTCGTCCACTTAGTAGTTTTTAAAGAGTTTATGCTGAGTTCAAGGTGCTAAAGCATGCTGCAGAGGATCAAGTTGCTATTTGCAGGGCTGCTCGTTTGGACGTTGCAGCCAAGCTTCAAGATACGGCTGCTCTTGCTCCGCGAGGAGATTGATTTGGATTCGAATTCCTCCATTTCGTCAAATGACAGGGATTCTTCAAATTCTGATACTGAAGTTATAGCCGAACAAGTTGTGGAGGCTGTTGACGAGGCTTGAGGAGAAAATGCCTTAGTGTCTTTTTTTTATATTTGGTTTTATTCAGCTTGGGTGGTGTTTACCCTTTTCATGCTTTGTTTCGCTTTGTTCTGAACCTTCGTTAGAGGTGTAATGATATACTATGCAGTTTTTACATATCGAACTTGTCTGTTCTGGAAATGAATTCTTTTCTTTACAACTACTTTGGTTTACAGAAGTGTTATCATCAACAGTTCTGCTCCAGCAACAAGTATATTTCTTTTGTTAAGACCAACGTTTCAGATAGTTGGATTTTGTAAAAAACACTGCGGTTTACAACTATGTTACATTCAACATGTCTGCTCCAGAAGTGAATATTGTTCAGAGAAGGTACCAACGCTTATGTTAGTTGGGTTTTGACATGAACATTTGGGTTTACAGATGTGTTTTCCTCTAACACTCATGCTCCTGTAATAAACATGTTATCGCGTTATGACCCACAATTCAGTGAGTTGGGTTTAGAGTGAACATTTGGGTTTACAGATTTTTTCCCGAGAACACATCCGCTCCTATAATGACCACTTTTAGCGATGGAACCAACGTTTTTGTCTGTTGGGTTTCGAAATGAACATTTGGGTTTACGCATACGTTTTCCTCTAACGCACACGCTCCTATAATAAACATTGTACATTTGTATAGCGCGCTGTTTAATCCTGCTAAGGATGTAATAGTCAGATCTGAAGTTTTTTTTTTTTTTGAAGTAGACCATCGTTGTGGCCAGCAGCGAGGTTGAATGTCTGTTTTTATTAAGACTTAGATTTATCCATGAAGGATGTAGATGCAAATTGTTTTGATAGAGATCTGCTTTTGTTAAGACAGATTTATCCACGGAGGATATAAATGCAAATTGTAAGGAAGTCTGCTTTCGTAAAGACTTAAATATTACAAGCGAAACTGTTTCAGATAAGTTTGCTTTGTTTGATTTTTGCGAGAAAGTCGAGTAAGAGAGATGGGAGTATACGTAGCCCACTCCCCCCCCCCCCCTTTAAAGGAGGGGGCAGTTGAACCCATCCAAAGATGAGTTACCTACGTACCCTTTGCAGGGATCAAGCCGCCTCGTAGTTCAAGTGATGCTTCCTTAGCGATTGTTTGATAGCCTGTCCTCGTGTTGCTGGTTCAGCTTGGACTTCTTTTTCGTTTTTTTGTTAAGCTCTGGAATGGGGTTCCTAAGCTTGTGCGCAGCCAACAAAGCAAGTGCGAGATTCCTTCTAGTCTCCCCGAATAGTCTTTACACCATTTGAGGTTGGAAATTTGAGGCAGAGATGGTAGGTGGATGTCACAGCGCGCATCGAATTTATCCACGGAGTCCCTAAGATGATGTTGTAGATAGCTGGATGATCTGCTACAGCGAATTTCACGATTTTGGTCACACCGCCGGCTTGGATGGGAAGTTGGATAGTTCCCATTGTTGTAGTTGTCCTAGAGAAACCGGTTACTAGAGTTGGTCGTCCCTTGAGGTTGCTGAGGTTGATTTTCATTTCCTCGAGCGTTTCGCAGAAAACGATATCTAAAGAGCTCCTTGTATCAATGAGGATCCGGGATACGTTGAAGTCATTGACGATGAGCTTGAGTACTAGAGGGTCGTTATGGGGGCGGTTAATGCCAGCTGTCTCTTCTTATTCAAAGGAAATTATACTATTCGGCAACTTAGATGACTTAGCCAGATTTTTGCTAACTTCGGTTCTCCGCTGGTACGCTTTGATGGAAGCCACTGTATCTGAGCAGTAAAGAGATCTTCCTATTATCATAAGTATCTCGGGACGACTGTCGTCTGCTGCTTGCTCGTCGTTTCGCCTTCAGGGTGTAGGGAGTTCATCATGCGCATGTTGTTGTTCATTTTATTCCATCTCAAAGTCCTTGATTTCAATGTTTTCCTTAAGCTTTCCAGCAGCTAACGCAGCAGCAAGTTTCAAGCCAAGGGTACGACACTTTGCTGTAGAGTGCCCAATGTATTTATGGTACTCGCAGTATGCTTCTTCGTCGTAGTTGTTCTCATCTCTTGTCCATGTATTTGACCAGCTATCGCGGCCTCGACCACAGCCGCGGCCTCGACCTCGTCCTGCACTGTAACCTTGGGACTCCACTTGGTAATTGTGAGCGCCTTCAAACTCTTTGTGTGCGAATCCTTGTGATTTGTTACTCTTCTTAGAGTGTGGTTTATTCTGAGTAGGAGGAGGGTGAGGTGTGGACTTTGTCTTTCCTTGAGCTAGAGCGAAAATCTCTTTCTCGTCTTCGACTGTTGCGAAGTCAGTTGCTCGATGCAAAGCGTCTTGAATTGTTAAGGGTTTATTGAAGATCATCTCTCTCTAAAACTCAAAGTCATGCCGTAATGACTTCTTGAGTGCCTCGAGCGCATTTTTGTTACTTATGCCTTCCACCTTAGATAGCACTGTCTTGAAACGCTCCCTGAAACTCCTTAAATTTTTGTTCAGACCTTGCTGTAGATTCCAGAGATCCGCATCCGATGTTTCAGGCTCAATAAAGATGGCGTAGTGCTTCAGGAATGCGGCAGACAACTGCCTAATGTTATCAATAGAGTTCCTCTCCAGCTTGGAAAACCATTGAAGAGCTGCACCCTTAAGATGTTCCACGAAGAGAAGACAGCGCCCGGCGTCTTCTTCGTCTTCCTTGAAGTTAGCTCATCCTAGCTCAATCATGAATGTCGTTAAGTGTTCTGATGGATCTCTCTTGCCTTCGTAGAAAGGTACTTTGAGTCGTCCCGGATCGGAGAACTTGACTTGCTTGATGCGATTTGTGAAAGGGGTATTGTGCGAGCTGGAATTTCACACAATAGAATTTGTGAAGATTCTTCGAAATAGAGCTTCTTTAGGTTTTCAAACACTTAGAAAGAAAAAGAATTAGGGTTCTTAGAAACTGTTCTTATTTATCAAGATCAGAGCTGTTTTTTTGTCTTATTATAACTCAGAAATCCCCCCCCCCCCCCCTCAAATGAGGGGGTACATGCTTATTTACAGAGAAATACAATTTGGTTGAGACAAACAATGATGGGTCGTTAACGGGCCTCTGTCTTCTAGGCTTTGACCGCTGGGCCAGTTTGGTGTATACGACGTCGTTTTAGGCTTATCGATTCTTCTAGGGGAGATTTGAACCCGACAGTTAGCCCCCAGTTCAACAGTTTTATAAATAAAAGTGTTGAAGTAAGGGTGTCCGAGTGAGGAATCGATTTTCGTTTAGAGGGATTACGTATTGATGATGATGTTTCCGAGCCCAGATGACTTGATTTGTACCCAATTTTGGCAATTTGACCAAGTGTGACGTTATGAGCGCGTCGATTTCGATCCTGCAAAGTCGCGAGCTGATCGAGCTCGTAATACGCGAGGTGCGAGTTGACGAGACGATCAGTAGATGAAGTTGCGAGCTGATCGTTCTCGTGATCTGCGAGTTGTTGCTGACGCGAGGTGATTCGAGAGATTAACCGCGAGATGGCGAAGTGAAGTCACAAATTGGTTTTGGCGAGATGACAAGATTGTTTCCAACTTTGGCGAACTGGCCGATACTGTGCTAGGCGGCGAGACGAAGACGTATAATTGTGTGAACAAGCCTCGGTAAAAACCTTGTCTAGAAAACCCGGTGGGAAAAAACCAGACCAAGGGGAAAAGAGCACAAGTCACACACTCGTTCAAGTCGCCATTCTCGCCGACCCCCAAATTCGGCGAGCCGATCGATACTAGTTATCTGCGAGTCGATCTCGAATTTGCGAAGTGGCGAAACGAGCTTGTCCAAAACCTGTGAGCCGTTCGGAGATGCGAGACGACTCGAGTGATTGGCCGTGAGATGGCGGTGTCTAAGTCGCGAGTTGATCTGACGAAGTCGCGATTCGATTTGACCAAGATGAAGTCGCGAGTTGATCTGATGAAGATGAAGTTGCGAGTTGATCTGATGAATTGCGAGTCGATTTGATGAAGATGAAGTCGCGAGCTGATCTGATAAAGTCGCGAGCTGATCTGATAAAGATGAAGTCACGAGTTGATTTGACGAAGATGAATCCGCGAGTCGATCTGACGAAGATGAAGCCGCGAGTTTATCTGATAAAGATGAAGTCGCGAGTTGATCTGATGAAGTCGCGAGTTGATTTGACGAAGATGAAGTCGCGAGTCGATCTGACGAAGATGAAGTCGTGAGTTGATCTGATGAAGTCGCGAGTTTATCGAATGCGACGCCGCGAGCTGATCTGATGAAGATGAAGTCGCGAGTTGATCTGATGAAGATGAAGTCGCGAGTTGATTTGACGAAGATGAAGTCGCGAGTTGATCTGATGAAGATGAAGTCACGAGTTGATCTGATGAAGTCGCGAGTTGATTTGATGAAGATGAAGTCGGGAGTCGATCTGACAAAGATGAAGTCGCGAGTTGATCGAATGCGACGCTATGAGCGAGTCGATTTAAATCTTGTGAAGTAACAAGATGAAAATGTTCCGAACCTGCAAACTGCTCGAAGATGCGAGGCGGCGAGACGAACTACTCCAAAACCTGTGAGCCGTTCGGAGATGCGAGACGACTCGAGTGATTGGCCGTGAGATGGCGGTGTCTAAGTCGCGAGCTGATCTGACGAAGTCGCGAGTCGATTTGACAAAGATGAAGTCGCGAGTTGATATGATGAAGATGAAGTCGCGAGTTGATCTGATGAAGTTAAGAGTCGATTTGATGAAGATGAAGTCGCGAGCTGATCTGATAAAGTCTCGAGTTGATCGAGTGTGACGTCGCAAGCTAATCTGATGAAGATGAAGTCGCGAGTTGATCTGATAAAGATGAAGTCGCGAGTTGATTTGACGAAGATGAAGTCGCGAGTCGATCTGACGAAGATGAAGTCGTGAGTTGATCTGATGAAGATGAAGTCGCTAGTTGATCTGATGAAGTTACTGCGAGGTCATGGTAATCACTGGGAATCGAAGTCTTGAGAAAGTGAAATCCTGAAGTCGCGAATTAAGTCAGAGGTGAACTTGTGAAGTCGCGTTTCGAGCTAATACGAAATCGCGGGGTTGCAAATCGATCCTTCAAGCCCAGAATCTCGGGCCCATTATGAAATGAGGCCCACCTCGGAATTCGATCCACAAAAGATGCCTTTATAAGGAGCGATGCTCCTCAGATACTTCTCACAATTTTCATTTCTCTGAAAACAGGTTTGCTCTCTCTCCCTTTTCTCTCGTTTTTCTTTCAAGTTTTCGTTAAGTTTTTTGCCGTCCCATCACTTCACTGCCGCCGTGTTCTTCATAGCCGTCGTCGTGTTATTGAGAAGAAAACTGATTCTCCAATTTTTGATCCAAAAATAATGTCGTCAACAAATTCGATTAATTCTGCCGAGCTTGCCGAGAAGGAAAAGTTGATCTGGGTGTACTCGGAAAATAGCGAGTCGATCGTTGACGCGAGTTCAAGTTGTGGCCGATTTCGTGGTCATGAGGAGAAGAGCACCTCTGGTCTCGAGGAGGCGAGTCCTTTTAGTCAAGAGGATCGAGGTGGAGGTCATTCTCCTCTTGCCGAATTGTTCTCCTATCCCTCCCCTGTCTTAAGGCAAAGTCGCGAGACTAAGGAAAGTGTCTCACCGATGCGAGCTCCAAGAGTGGGTTTCCAAGAGGATGTTGGGACCTCGCGTCCTTCACAGAGTGGCGAGCCTCCTGCTGCGAATGAGAAAAGATTGGTTGTCGAAATTCCTCATCTTCGTGACGAGTCGCTAAGTTCTGTCGAGCCGATTCCCAAAGTAAAGATCGAAGAATGCAACAGGGAGTACAATCCTCTCATAGAAGCAGAGAGATTGCAAGCCTGGATCGAATCCGGACTGGCCAAAGTCGTTAAGAAAAAGAAGAAGTCGAGGCGAAAGCAAAGCCCGCCTCCAGGCTCTTCATGGTGCGACGGGGAGTCGCTGGATATCCTTCGCGCAGAATGCGGAATCTCCGAAGCGGTCGAGATGATTGTGCCGACTGTCGAGCAGCGAGAAGACGACCCGCCAGTCAGCACGTTTACTGCATATGAATGTTGGTTTAGGGGTTGCTACCTTACGTTCCCCATTCCTGCGTTGATTCTGCGGTACATGTTGGTTCATAGAATCGTGCTTGCGCAGATCAACACAAGAGGAGTTCGTCAATTGTTCGGGCTTCTGACTCGAGCTGCCGAATGTGGCGAGCCCATCGGAGTTCGTTATCTTCATAATTTTCTCGAGTTCCGTAAGCACGCCGACCCGAGCGGCAAGAGGTTGTATAATCTGGCGAGTCACTCCTTGTACAAAGTTTTGGATGACTTTCCAAACAAAGACCACAGTTGGCGCAAATATTTTTTCTTTGTGCCGATGTCAAGCGCGTCTGTTGATGAAGAATACCCGGCGGTGGCGAAGTGGGGAAAACTTGGTAGATTTTCTTGATTTTTATCGTGCAAGTCTTCTCCTTATGCTTTATCTTAACTTTCTGCTCAATTGTTTTTACAGCTCCCAGTTCCCGGAATCGACGATCTGTTCAACAAGTTAAACGCTAGGAAGTATCTTTGGGAGCGTCATTTTCATCTTCAGAGAGTCATACGAGCTCGCGAGTTCGCTCTAATCGACAAAGAAGATTTCCATAATCGAAGCGAGTCCGGCGACCTCGATATCATGCCAGAAAGACCAACTTTCCGTGATATCGCCAAGAAGAAGGCTGCAAAGAAGGCCAAGAGAAAGGCCGAGCCGGAACCAGCTGCTCCCGTTGCTGAGACGTCAGAGCGGAGAGTAGCCAAAGAAGATATCCCTGCCGCGAAGGATGACAAAGCGGTGGCAGTAGGTACGAGTGGTACATTGGCTGTTTTTTCTTGACAGCCAATTACCGTTACGGACGAGCTCGCCGGGTCTGAGCCCCAGTTGACTCGCAAAAGAAAAGCAAGGGAAAAGCCGGCGATAAGAAGAAGACTCGTCGCGAGTTGCCGACTATGCCTCAAGGCGCGCGATCTAGAAAGTCTGTCGAGCTTTACGACGATCCCTTAGCCGTAGCTGCCTTAATGGCTAAGGTCACATATCCGGGTGATAACATGCCGATCCCGGAAATGCTGGTAAAGAGCGAGCTCTACAAGGAATTCGCGTCTCGCCAGGCTAAGGTAAATTTTCATTATTCTCTGTTCCGCCTTGCTTCATTTATCATACTTCCAACTCTTCTGCAGGCTATCGCTCACTGCAACAGGATGGTCATAGCGTATGACTAAGAGGCGAGGTCTAGGCAGGCCTTTATTGACGAGGCCAGGAGGAAGGAAGAAGTCGAGATGAAGCGGCTCGCAGAGGAAATAAGCAAACTCGCTGCTGAGCGAGATGCCTACAAGAAGAGCAATGACGACTTGGGCATTCATCTTTATAGAGTCGGTTCTGTGAAGAAGAAAGACGGGGAGAAAACTGCCGAGCTGGAGGCAGAATTGTATGTTCCGAAAGCGAGTCGCGAGAGGGATCGCGAAACGGCAGCTTCATCTGCGAGGCGATCCGCGGCTGCAGAAGTTCAAGCTAAACTGGACCGTGCTAACGAGCTTTTTTGACGAATGATGAAAAAGCCGATAAGGAAGATGGTCCTTCTCTCGCAAGCGGACTCCAACCTTCAGCTCTTCGACCACCTAGAGAATGCTGAAGAACCTTTCGATCCCATCGCCGAACGCGCTCTTCAAGTCGAGAACAAGGAAATGATGGGTTCTGCCTACGATGTCTTTGACGAGATGTTCGACGAGTTGCGGAAGATTCTAGGTATGAACTACGTCGTCCCCATTAATGTAGCGGATATTGTTGCTTCTCCGCGAGTTGAGACCCTTGATGTAGTGGAGATTCTAGGTATTAGTGTAGCTTCGGGATCCAACGACGGCTCTTTGGGTATGCGGTTGCGGAGCGCTAGCGAAGAGCTAAGCGATAGCGAGTCGGGCGAGACGGACAAGACTGTTGATCCCGACCAAATTGTAGCAACTGAACTTCAGCGCGAACCGATTCCCCTAGAAAAGGATCCCAAGACTGGTGATGTTGCGAGTTTGGCTGGACCTTCCGTACCAGCTGACGGGGAAATGGAAAAGGAAGGAGGTGAGTTGGAGGGTTCGGCTGGCGCTGATGCTCAAGCCGAAGATAAAGGAGTCGAAGAGGGCGAGATGGTCGCCTAATCCAAACTTTGTAATAGTCTTTTTTAGGATTTCCTTTGTTTTGCCTAAGGTTTTAAGACTTGTTTTTTGTTTTGATGCATGGATGGCTTTATCCAACCTGTGACATTTTATCTGCCGGTTGGTCGAACCCAAATATTTTATGAAAATTTTTGATTTCTGTGACATGTTTTATCGTTTTTAGATTCACCGTTTTTGGCGAGACCTGTTAGGGCTTGCTTAGCGAGGCAGTTTTAAGACGCTTAGAAGCGATGCGGTTTTAAGACGCTTAGGGGCGATGCGGTTTTAAGACGCTTAGGGGCGATGCGGTTTTAAGACGCTTTAGAGGCGATGCGGTTTTAAGACGCTTTAGAGGCAATGCGTTTTTTAGACGCTTAGAGGCGATGCGGTTTTAAGACGCTTTGGAGGCGATGCGGTTTTAAGACGCTTAGAGGCGATGCGGTTTTAAGACGCTTTAGAGGCGATGCGGTTTTAAGACGCTTTAGAGGCGATACACTAATAGTGTCGCCGCAAAATTCGCCATGTTTGGCGAGGCCTGTTAGAGCTCGTCAGCTAGGCCTGTTATAGTTTGTTACTTAAAGCAAATTTCGGAGTATAGAATTCCAAAGAATATGTTACCCGATTATAATCTCTGGCCAGATTATATTTGCCAAGTTCGACCAGTGTTAAGTATAACCGGGTTTGCGAGACGAACACCCTGGTTTACGGTCGTATTCCACTGAATACATCCGCTCCAGTGATGAACTCTAAATTTATATAACGCGCTTTATCAACTTTGGATGTATAGGTAAACTTCGCGATGAAGTGTAATAGATCACCATTATGGTCACTAATGATGACGAGTTGTCGCGTGTAGACACTTAAGTCGTTTGCGAGCTATCGCGTTTAGAGAGTTAAGTCGTTTGCGGATTTTCGCGTTTAGACAGTTAAGTCGTTTGCGGATTGTCGCGTTTAGACAGTTAAGTCGTTTGCGAATTGTCGCGTTTAGATAGTTAAGTCGTTTTGCGAGTTGATCGAGTCGCGTGTAAACAGTTAAGTCGTTTTGCGAGTTGATCGAGTTCTAACAACTGTCGCGTGTAGACATTTAAGTCGTTTTGCGAGTTGATCGAGTCGCGTGTAGACAGTTAAGTCGTTTTGCGAGCTGATCGAGTTGTAACAACCTTAGTTTATTACACCGGGTTTGGGAGTATGGATATACGGACCCATTCCCCCCCCCCCCTTTTTGAGTAGGCAACTGAACTCGTCAGAAAACGACCAGCTTATGCACACTATGAAGGGATCGAGGCGACCCTTAGTTCAAGAGTTAAATTCGATAATAAAAGAGTATAGATTTTATAGCTGTGCCTTATGAAAAGGCTGCCTACGTACCCTCGAAAGGGATCAAGCCATTTGTAGTTCTTATTACCTCGAGTAGGGATCGTGGTCGGCGAGATGCTGCGAGGCCGCGAGCTCATTTGATGGAGAGAGCGGCGAGGCCGCGAGCTCATTTGATGGAGAGCGACGAGGCCGCGAGCTCATTTGAGAGGATCCGAAATATAGAACTGTAATAAGACAAAAACAGCTCTCAGTTAGTTAATTAATAAAAACAGTTCAATAACGGAGAGAGCGACGAGGCCGCGAGCTCATTAGATGGAGAGAGCGGTGAGGCTGCGAGCTTATTGGACGAAGAGCGACGAGGCTGCGAGCTCGTTTGATGGAGAGAGCGACGAGGCCGCGAGCTCATTTGACGAAGAGCGACGAGGCTGCGAGCTCGTTTGAATTGACATCATAAGTCAGATTAACATCTCTCCAACCGCAACTCCAAATGATATGAATCAAACGGTGTAGGAAAGCTGACTCAATTTTCTAACTGCTGGAGAAAATTCAGCTCGCAATGATTTCTCCTCGCATCTCAGCGAGCTGATTGTTTCGTCTCGGCGAGACGGCCAAAATGGAAATCATTCTTCTGGCGAGTCGGGCGAGCCGATGTTCGTTGCTTCTCTCTGCGAACTCCGGCGAGCTGCCTAGGTTTGTCACGATCAATTTTCTCAGCGAGCTGACTGACTGTGGACATGGGAGCTCGAGCTGTCTGAACAATCAACATTCTTCCTGAAAGCTGGTCGAGCTGATCAACGATAGTTTTCCAGCGAGAAGGCTGACAATGACTTGAGGCACACAACCGACGAGCCGATAGGCAATGTTGTTGAAGATAACGACGAGCCGACCGAGTACGCTTAGCGGCGAGCCGGTTTGAAAACTCCAGCAATCGTCCAAGTAGATAGCGAGGCGAGGAGTAAGTCGACGAGGCGAGCTTCTAGACTGCGTGGCGAGAAGTGCCAGGCGACGAGGCGAGCTTCTAGACAGCGAGGCGAGGAGCCAGTCGACAAGGCGAGAAGTGACGGGCGACAAGGCGAGGAGCCAGGCGACGAGGCGAGCTCCTCCTCCGAAGCGAACTGGCTGTTTGCATTGGTTTGCCCATCCATAGTTGGCTCTCTCGGATCGGCCGAGTCTGTCGCAAGAGTTTGCGAGTTCGTTATTGACATCTTGCGAATTTGTCTAAGTGTTTGTTTTGTGTATGAAGCTAGTGTGGAAGTAGCCCCCTCCTTCTAGCGCCAAATTGTGCGAGCTGGAATTTCACACAATAGAATTTGTGAAGATTCTTCGAAATAGAGCTTCTTTAGGTTTTCAAACACTTAGAAAGAAAAAGAATTAGGGTTCTTAGAAATTGTTCTTATTTATCAAGATCAGAGCTATTTTTTGTCTTATTATAACTCAGAAATCCCCCCCCCCCCTCAAGTGAGGGGGTACATGCTTATTTATAGAGAAATACAATTTGGTTGAGACAAACAGTGATGGGCCGTTAATGGGCCTCTGTCTTCTGGGCTTTGACCGCTGGGCCGGTTTGGCGTATACGACTTTCTATTTAAGCTTATCGATTTTTCTAGGGGAGATTTGACCCCTACAGGTATTCTGGACCTCCGCGAGTACTCGATCAAGCTCAGGTGCCTTGCTGACTGCCTTGTGTAGCTCGGACCGAACGTCTCTCGTTTTAGCAGCCGCTCGCTCTATGTTTCGTCGCATCTCATCCAGCTCAGCCTTCTGAGCCCAGAAAACTGCATGTCACTCCTCTTCGACCTCGGATTGCTCACACCAGGTTACGTCGTCTTCTTCATCGTCGAAGCCTTGCTCTTGCTCTGCGTTGGTGTTGCTTTGTTCAGTGTTTATTGTTGCTCTTCCAGTAGCAATGTTCCTTGTGTTGCGTTCAGCTCTTAGATTCTCCGAATTATTTATCACAGTTGCTGTGACATTCGGTCACTCAATTTCAGTTTGGGCAGTCGCGCCTTGCTCGCGTTGCGGGGTTAGCAGAGGAATAGGTTGACGTTGCCCTCTGGGTGGCCTGATTGAAGTTGTAAAATCCAGAGACGTCGGAATTATGCGTGCTGCAGGTTGTCTGAACATACCTGCTCTTCTCTTGCCGACCTGATTTGCTGTTGCGAGAACGCGTAGTTCTTGATTGGTCTTTTCTTGCTTCCATGTCTTCTTGAGTAGCGTCTCTAGCATCGTCTTCATACCAGTGAGGAACTCAGACGTCACTGTTGTGACTGTTGTTGCTGGAGTGTCAGGAACAATCAGTGTGTTGTTTGTTGTTTCCCCAGTTCCAGTGTTGTCGTCTCCAGATTCGTCGTTGCTGTTGTTGCGATGCTACTGATTGGCGATGTATCTCTGTTTAGCGATGCGTTGTTCCTCAGCGATGCGTTGCTGCTCAGTGACGCGTTGTTCCTCAGCGATGCGTAGCTGCTTGGCGGTGAGTTGGTTATTGTCGTCTCTGGGCATTGTTGCTTACGTAGTTTGCACTGTGATCTTCTTGTGTAAGAATGTCTTGCTGTTCCCCTTAGTCGGCGCTAAATTGTAGGAGTCATAACTCGCACAATTGAATTTGTAAGGGTTATAGGAGAGGTACGAGACTTCTGAGTGAATCACAATGCAGAAAATGTAGAGATTGTTGCAGTAGCTGTTAAGAAAGCTTTATTGATGTTGTTGTCTGAAAAGTTCTAAACCCCTTTCTGGGTGATTACAATGAGCTATATATAGCATTTTTAGTCTAGGTTAAACAATAGATTTGGGCTTGACCCATTAAGGAATAAAATGAACTTTGGCCCATATTGTTATTAAGTCCATTTTAATTATGGATTTAATAACATTATGGACCTAATTTGAAATGGACTGTTGGAGGCCCGTTTATGATTTCTCAAGCCTTCCTGCAGAATTGTTCTTGTCGTTGCATCGATCTCTTAGGGGTGAAATCCGACCCCTACAACGACGATGACGTAATAGGACAGAGATCTTGGGAAACATTGAAAAGGCGATCCAACATCAGCAACAGCGAGGTATTTCTCTTGAAGAGGATGTGTTCTTATGGAGGCAAAAACAAGACACATTCAAACCGCACTTCAACACAAAAAAGACTTGGGAACAGATTCGAGTGGCACAACCTACTAAGGATTGATACAAAGGTGTGTAGTTTTCAAATGCCACACCTAAATACTCATTCATAGTATGGCTAACAATGAATAACCGGCTCACGACAGAGATGGAATATAGGAGCCCATGTTTCATGTGTATTTTGTCATGATCTTCTTGAAACAAGAGATCATCTATTCTTCAGTTGCAGCATCACGAGGGATATATGGTCGGGCCTCACCTGAAACATTCTACCCTTGAACCACACGACACAATGGGATGAGATTGTTCAGCTTCTTACAGTCGAGGGACATGATTTCACCTGTATGTTCCTCTTTCGATACACATTTCAAGCAGCGGTATATACAATTTGGCGAGAAAGAAATGGTAGAAGACATAGTGACTCTCTGATCCCCTACTCGCCTCATTCCACAAATCGATAAGCAAGTGCGAAACAGACTCTCCTCCATTCGTTCCTACTATCCAAAATATGCCGACGGTATGACGGTTTGGTTTATCACGCTATGAAGCTCCACGTTTCTTTCACTCTTTTAACAATATTTAGCTCTAAAATTTCCGAAGTTTAAAACAATGTTACAATCATTGTAAAAACGTTTTTTGTGTTTGAATAAATTTTACATTCAATTCAAAAAACAATGTAAATCGCCTACTAGGGTTTTCCTTGGTTTTCAAGTGTTTTTCAAGGATCTATATACCTCTCTGGTTAAGCAACTTTTGTAAACTTTACAAACCCTCTCATTATTTAATAAAAATTCAAATTATTATCCAAAAAAAAAAAAACTCAAATATCAGGATCATGATGTCACAACAATTCTCAAACATTACACAAAACAAATTCGAAAACACAGTTCTCCACATTATAATCCTCAAAGCAAAATAAAGAAAAAGCTAGTAATAAATACTAGTTTATATAGCAACGGATAGGTAAAGCTCATCAAAAGCATTCGATGCTAAAATCTTCGTTATCTTTAGCAATTGCCACTAGCTTGGCCACATTTGCTTCTACCTTCAACTTCTTTATTGGAGAAAACTTCGACGTCTCGATCATCATTTTCTCAGTCACTGTCTTTTGCGTCACAAAACACGAAGCTAACGCAAATTCTTCTCTGATGGAGCTGTTGAAATTATAAATCCACACAGTGTGAACGCGGAAGGCGGCATTAGGGAACGGTTTTGTACTCTCCCACAATGTTTCATTTTCTTCTCCTGGGGAGTTGTTGTTCTGAAAGTGAGAAATGTGAGTGAGAAAGTGATCGAAATATATAACCAGATTAGAATGTATAACCATGAAATGAATATATATACCTTGAACAAGATCTCAAGCTCTTTCATTTCATCAGACCACATAAGCAACACTTCCTTCAATATCTCCACTTCTATCGGATTAGTTATATCAACACTCACCGATAGAGATCCACGACGTCTCTTATCATGATACTCACTCACCATAAGCTCATGCCAAAAGCTTGTTTTCTCCTAAGATCATGACATCAACCATGTCATACTATGTCTAATATTATTTTATAAATATTAAAATGTTTGTACCTGAGCGAGAGCAGAAATATCGTAGCTTATGTGAGCATTAGGAAAACTGCGAGCAATCCAGTAGTTTATGTTAAACCGGATGTTGGGGGCATCGATGATGATGTTATCTCTCTCAAATCTGTTAAATCCAACGTCAAGAACATGTAGACAAGTTGCATGCACTTCCATCTTATCAATCCTATAATGTGAAGTCACTTTCAAGAACTTTAAATTGTTGTTCACAATTTTCAACACCCCATGCCGAAAAAGGCACTCGATTTCAAATACAATCACCTCGAGAGAGGAACAAGCTGAGAACACTCTTGTAAGGACATCAGCTTCAATGATTAAGATGTTTAACAACTTGAGGATCTTCAGGTTCGAGCAATTGGTTAAGGCATGTGTTTTAAATAGACAGAATCCACCAAGTGACAGTGAAGTGAGGCTCCGATGTGAAAATGTGTTTTGTCTCAAGTAAAGATCATGATGCTCATTGTAACGTCTGGTGCAACTAACTGGATATGTTACGAGTGTGAGATTCTTTGTGTGTTTCACGCAAATCACTGTGTCGATCCAACTTTGGAGCATCCTATCTAGACATTGGAGTGAGAAAGAATGGATAACGCAACTCTCTAGGTCGCCAAGATGGTCTTTTATAACCTTCATAAAGTCAGAACACAAAATGTTTAGAAATTTAATTATATACATGTACAAACATGAATATGCGTGTAAGAGACGTTGTTAATCAAAGATATCTTGTAACTTTGTCATGTGTGTATTGATTCTATGCGCTGGGTAAACGCAACAACACATCACTTGTTTCTAGATTATTATTCACTACGATTTTATACATTGAATAATTCACAATTTCTAGAAGAAGAAAAAACCCGTAATTAATACTATACATCGAAATGTCGCTATCTAACACCTTCAACAAACATTAAAAATGCAGTAACTGTTATTTTTTATCACAGATTTGGTTTCAAACATTTAATTTAATATTTTAGAAATGTAAAATACTTTTGGGGCGGAATACTGTTATCATACACCATATTTAAAAAAGAAAAATCTGGGTGCGAAGTCTCGTAATCTAATATTTTCAATGGACATTAAAAAAATGTGTTTATATTTTATTTTATTATTGCTTCATCATATATTTGATTTCAAATATTAATTTAAAAATTTCGATGAATAAAGTTTTTAGTGTGTAATATCGTTATCTGATATTGTATATCATAATTTAAAAGTTAGGCATGAAATCTTATAATCTATTACCTTCGACAAACATTAAAAATATGTTTACGTGTTATTTATCATAGATTTCATCTTAGATTTAATTTCAAACATTTATTTAACTTTTAGTTAAAATACATTTTGGCGCGGAATACCGTTATCTAATTTCATATATATTAATTTAAAACTTTCGCGCTTAATCTCGTTATCGAACACTATATTATTTTTTTTTATCATATGTTTCATCATAGATCTGGTATCCCATTTACGTGTATACAATTTCTCCCACAACAAATCCAACGTAGACTCATTTGTGTATTCTTTTTAAAAAAACAAAATCTGCATAAACAATATGCTTAAAATGAAACTCTCTAAGAATTGAGAAAATGAAAAATCAACGAACCTTAGTCATTGAATTAGCGAACTGAAAAGAAGCATCGTGCAAAAGCATAGCAGGGGTTGTGTGTATGAGCTTTCTCATATCCAATTCGAGAGTTGGCCTACACTTCCATAGATTCACCCATCGTCTCGCCACGAGACTTGTCTTCACCGCTTCTTCGGTAGACAGTCTCGATAGGATAGTGTGCAATATATCGTCATGGAGTTTACTGATACAATCATTTTTATTGATCAAGTATTTGACCTTCTTGCTTTTTGCATCATGATGCTGATGATGAAAATTTCGATTTTTCCTCCATTGTTATTGATCGAAAAGTAGAAGAATGAATGACAAGGAAGAGAAGATTTATAAACTATATATATATTATTTTTTTTTATCATTTCGTTTGTTCGGTCAATATAATTAATTATCTTTTCTTGAGTCTTTCATATTCAAAGTTTTTAATGTGTTTCCTATTTTGACATATATGAAATTGTATATTATTTCTATGTGAAAGAAAGTATTTCTTTTTCAATTGCAATAGTAATTTGTTTTAATGTGCATACAAAATAAATACACAAAATTATGAGGTTCTGGTTATTATTAGACATACCAACAGAAACAATTATTAGTGCATCCGCATTGGTGACCCTTTGGAGTCTAATGTGGTGTTTTTATAATATAAAATTATTAAAATAGTTGTAAAAGGAAGAAAGAGTGTTTTTGTGGGGTATATTAAAATATAAAATTAATAAAATTTAAGTAAAAAGAGTAGATAGTGAGTGTGTTTAGGAAAAGGAAGAGAGAAAATGTCTAATATTGGATATTTTGGAGAGTGTTTTTAAAAAGAAGAGAGAGTGTTTAAATATAAAATTAATAAAAGTTGAGTAAAAGGATGAAAGAGAAAGTATAAAATTGAGTAAAAAGAAGAAAGAGGGTGTGTTTTAATAATTTTATATGGCCTTAAGACACGCAGCAATAGTGTGAGATTTTGTGACATTTCTAAAACGTATACATTATGTGTTTTTCTTTTTGGGATAATTCAATCCCATAAAAGACTAACAACAAAACTTTCCGAAATATACACGAAAATACAACACCGGAGATTTGATGTCCACTCACCATATTTGAAAAGGAACTTAAAAATCTTATTCCTTTTGTGTTCTTAATACCCAAATTTTGTTTCATGAACGTTTGAACAAATGTTCCTCTCCAGATCGAGGATCAATGTGTTTAATTCTTCTTCGAATCACTACAGCCACTAGCATCCACGTGTGCGATATCTAACCCTCTTCCAGCGGGTAAAAACACCGATCTCACCACACGTGTGCCACGTCTCAAAACACCGTGCCATTTAAACCCAGGGATAGATTTCTGTGTGGCGTTTTTACAAACCAAAACGGCACCCATTTTGCTCGTGTTCGCTAATCCTAACGCCTTAACAAACTCACGGCGTTTCGAGTCAACCACCATGAAGTCAACGCCGGAAAGTCTCTCCACCACTTCCTCCGGCGATTCTCCGACCATAACCTCCGTCGCTTCACTCGTGAAGGCTCTTCTCATCACGTCCTCGTACTCCGATCTCGACTCTTCGTCCGGAACTATGCACACGTGTCTTCCGCACGTGTGGATCGCCGCCACGGCGAGCCCAACACTGGTGGCGATCGGATCACCACGTGTCCATGTTTCGACGATCAGTCTTGTGTTCCATCCAGCCGCCGTAGCCGATAAATACTCCGCCACACTCGATTCTTTGTAACTTTTACACTTCAAGAAACGTAACAAATATATAAAAAAATAAGATCAAGATTAAAATTCATATACATCAAGATCGCCATTTAAATAATCAGATACAAAAAAGAGCGCTCAAACAACAAAAGTATTGTAACAACTATATAGTTACAACAATTCATATACATCAAGATCGTCGGTAAATAATCACATACAAAAAAATCGTTCGAACAACAAAAGTCTTGTAAATTTTTTATAGTTATAATAATCCATATACAAATTCAATAATTTCTTATACGAAGACTAACTCAGAAATTGTATATGTATCAAGAATACATCAAGATCGTCTTAAACAACAATCACATATAAAAAGAGGTCGTTTTAAACAACAAAATATCGTAATAAACTATATTGAATTCTAAGTCATATACAAATTCAAGAAGTTGGAAATCATAAGAAAAATAGGTTAGATATTGAAGATGATATAACAAATATGCATCTATTTGGGGTATTCTTACGGTTCTAACGGTGTGGATGTAAGCGTTAGAGGCAGTTTCCGGCGACCAAACGAGCTTCATGATCGTAAATTTTCTCTTTCTTTCTCTATATATTTAGATAAAATCTGAAATGTGTTTTCTTTAAGGAGAAGAAATGTTTGTATAGAAAGAGGAGGTGCCAAGACGGTTAGGCAGTTAGGTTAATAAATGGGTGAGGTTTGGCTTTAAGGATTAGACGACTTAGCGTTGACATTTGTTTAACCAATCATCACGTGTCTTTCATTCTCTTTTCTCTCATTTATTACTTCTTCTTTGGGATTCTCAACTTTGTTTTTGATATAGCCTAGCTTCGACGTTTTATTTCTTTAGTCTAGGGTTTTTATGATTCTATAGAGTGTTAAATGTTCTTGATTCGATTTTCAATTGGAACCTGATTTTGTGTGTAACCGTTAAACTTTTATGGGTCAAGGGCTAATAGTCGTTTGTGAGGTTAATGTGTATGTGAATTGTGTGAAGTTGAAATATTGGTTGATTAATAATTATCAATATTTTGTGTCTAGATACATTGTCACTCCGTATCGTATAAAATGATACTGATTTATTTTTGGCTTGTTTAAGAATCCGGTTTGCGTCAAGTCGGTTCTTATATACAACAAAACAATATATAATGTAAACACTTTATAAAATCAAGAGATTAGTTTTCAGTCTATGCTCTCTTTAAACAAGGTTCATAGTTACATTAATTAAACCAAAATCTCTGGATGTTATTGTTCTATACATCCAATATTCAACAAACATATGTAAGGCATACGTTTCAATCTATAACTCAAGCTTATGTCTCTTTGCATATATAAAGTCTTGAATAATACCATATGACTCAAGCTTAATTATGTTCTCTTTGAATATAAACTCTTGACTAATACCATCGGGTATAAAGTGATACCGATTTCTTCTTCTCTTTTTTGGTTTGTGAAATAATCTGGTATACGTCAACTGTTTTTTTTTTTTTTTAAATAAGGGTTATTCGTCAAGTAGTTTATATACAACAAGACAGTGTAACACATTTTTTATAATCAAAAGAAATTATTTTTCAATATGCACCTCTCATTGAACAAGGTTCATCACACTCAAATCAAAATCTTTTGTTGTCATTGTTATCCAATATATTCAACAAACACATATTAAGAAACTCAAGCTTGTGTTCTTGTAAGTATAATTTTATATACTCTTGACTAATCCCGTCTTAAAATCATAATATCTTCTGCAACGATGTCGTTTTATTGGTGGGTTTATAAACGGGCCTCTTTTTATTTATTGCAGCATTTTCTCATGTAATGGGCCTGTTAAAAAAGAAGGCACGACCATAAGAGACTATATAAATAAAGAGCAATTAGGGTTTTGGTTACTCTTTAGCGCAGTCGCAGTCGCAGTCGCAGCCGGAGAAAACCCAACAGAGAGAAGAATCTCAGAGAGAGGAAGCTCCGTTCACAGTCGCAGTCATGGGGCGTATGCATTCGAGAGGGTTCGTATACTTCCATTTCTTCCTCGTATCTGATTTTGGATTTCTGATTCAAAAACTACTTCTCTTATCGTTTCCGTATCTGTTTTTGTTTTCTGCAGTAAGGGAATCTCAGCTTCTGCTTTGCCGTATAAGCGTTCTTCTCCGAGTTGGCTCAAAACCACTGCCCAGGATGTAAGTTTCGTTGCACAAATCTAGATTTCTGTTTTGTTTTCAGTTCTCATAGTTGGATTTGTTTGAAATGTAATGCTGCATTTAGAAATGGTTATCGTAGGCTTAATCTTTGATTAGGTTATGAAATTTGAAATTTGGAATTATTAAGTGTTGGTTATTGGCTAGATCTATTGAAATTACTAGCTCAATTTGGATAGTTCATTTTGGTGATTTTATTATAGAGGAATAGTATTTGATTAGTGTTAATTGATTCTGATTTGAGAGTAAATTGTTTAATTTGATTGTTGTTGATGAACAATTAGGTTGATGATTCCATTTGCAAGTTTGCGAAGAAGGGTTTGACTCCATCGCAGATCGGTGTCATTCTTCGTGACTCTCACGGTATTCCACAGGTGAAGAGTGTTACCGGAAACAAGATTCTGAGAATTCTCAAAGCTCATGGTACATTTTCATTTCCTATCTTCGAGTCTTTTATTCTTTCTTTGGTTATAGACTTAACATTTTGAGGAAACTAAGAGTTGGTTTTTATTTTATGTAAGGTCTTGCACCTGAGATCCCTGAGGATCTGTACCACCTGATCAAGAAAGCAGTTGCTATCCGCAAGCATCTTGAGAGGAACAGGAAAGACAAGGATTCCAAATTCAGGTTGATTCTTGTTGAGAGCAGAATCCACCGTCTTGCTCGTTACTACAAGAAGACCAAGAAGCTCCCACCAGTCTGGAAATAGTAAGTAATTCTAGACAATGAAATAGTGTTTCTCGGGCGTAATCTTTGCTTTTGAATGTTAATCGTGTTATCTCGTTCTTACTTTTGCAGCGAGTCCACTACCGCAAGCACTCTTGTGGCTTAAGAAGAAGCATAGAGGTGTTTAAAGTTCTTCAAGAACCGATCAGTTCATTTGCTGCTTTGCCCAACTCATGTTCTGGATCTTTATATCTGTTTTTTTTTCATGTTTTGATGGGTTACAATTTACAATGAGATTTTGAATTTAGGTAACAACGAACTTGTTTATGTAAAACCTTTCAGATTGGTTAGCGTTTCATTTATCTTTCTTAAAAGTGGAGTTCGAGAACTACGTGGTTTACTGTTTCGCTTATATGTTGGCTTTAAGGCCTCTCCTTTGATCTCTTACTAATCGAATTCTAATTAGCTTGTTTACAAAAAGACGGTGAGGACATTTTGTGATCCAAACTAACACGTACAGTGGTATGGGCAAATTAACCTAGTAAATCTCAACCAAATATAACCAAACCAATACAATTTCATGCTCTCGGATTGCTTACCAAAACCAAATTTCAAGATTACATGTCTCTCAAATTTGACAGAAGATACTACGAGGAAAGAAAAATAAAGCCATATAAATTGGTTTCACATTATAGTCATTGATAGTGTCTTTGTTTCCTCTTCAGTATCGTCTAACATTATTCCATATAATAGTCATATTTAAGGCCATGATAACTTTCAAGCCACGAACGATTCGACACCGAGTTATACCAAAGCAAGCCTAAACGAGAGTACGTAAATTTAAGCTATAGTGCATCTATGCGTACACTTTTGTATTATTTTATAGATTTTCTACTGTACTGTAAAACTTTTCTTTTTTCTTTTTTTTTGAAAATTTTACTGTTAAACTTTATAGTGCATCTGTAATTTTCCAAATTCATATTATCATATCCCATTAACAAAACTCTTCACATTTGACTTGTCTCTCTCGGTAACACTACCGCTGAAGGGAATGAACCTTTGCATCGATGGAATGAAGGTGATACACCAAACTGATCTTTTGTTTTCACAAAATGTAATATTTTCCTATTCTTCACAAAATTTTTATTAGTTATTGGACCAAATTAGTTGTAAGGTTTTTTTTTTTTTTTTTTGTCGATAAATAAAATTACGTTTCAACAAAAAAAAAAAAAAAAAAAAAAAAAACTCTTCACATTTTGTTGAGGTGTTGGTTCACAATCTTCTTTGATCGTTTGCAATATCCGAATATGCTTCGTAATTATATTCATGGCTCTCTAGGGATATTCGAAACTAGTGGGTCTCTCTCATTTTGTCGTCATGAAGACATTGACAACGTAGCTTTTCTCTCTTAGGATATGGATATGTTAAAGTAGAAAGCTAACCATTCCTTCAATATCTCCTTATGATACATATGGGTCCCAAATGTAGATATACCTCTACAAGAACCAAACCCAAACTACTCTTGTCCACCAATATTCTCACCACTGCATGTGTTGCGTCTGTTTATGTAATTCATTTTTGTCTATACCCAAGAAAAAAAATGGTGGAAAGTTTGCTAAAATTCAAGCATTTTAACATTATACGAATCATTATAAGAGTCTTACATTGTCTTTCTAAATCGTTTCTCTTCTCAAACCCAAAACCTATGTTGACCCGAAATTACAAGAAACAAAAAAAAAAAAAAAAGGTGAAAGTCTTTGCGTCTTGTTGCACTTTATTTTGAGATATGAGATAATGTTTGTGAATAGTTTCAGACAAACCCTTCAGAGAGGATGGTCTAATCTTAAATCTCTTAGAATAATGACTTAGCCGCATCAACAACAGCTTCAACGGTGATACCGAACTCCTTGTAGAGTAAAGGCGCTGGTGCACTGGCCCCGAACGAGTTAATACCAATGGACTTACCTTTGCTTCCAACAATCTTTCCCCATCCAAATGTTGAACCTGCTTCGATACTAACTCTAGCTGATACATCAGATGGCAAAACACTCTCCTTGTATTCATCTGATTGTTCGTCAAAGAGTTCCCAACAGACGAAAGAAACAACTCTAACAGTTTTGCCTTCTTTCCTAAGCACCTCAGCGGCTTTAGCGGCAATCTCTAGCTCAGATCCAGTTCCGATCAAGATCACATCGGGTTTGTTACCCGAAGAGTCATCAGAAATTGTGTATCCACCTTTCTCGACGGCTTCGATGGATGTACCTGGAAGCTGAGGCAGCTTTTGTCTAGACAGAGCTAAGATAGATGGTGTCTTGCGTTTGGTGACAGCGATCTTGTATGCACCGGCTGTTTCGTTTCCATCAGCAGGACGAAACATAAGCATGTTGGGCATTGCACGGAAACTGGCAAGGTGCTCAATAGGCTGATGGGTTGGTCCATCCTCTCCAAGACCAATGGAGTCATGGGTCATAACATAGATAACACCAGCTTCAGACAAAGCCGAGATTCTCATGGCACCTCTCATGTAGTCAGTGAAGACAAAGAAAGTTGCACAGTAAGGGATAAGACCAGGGCTGTGAAGGGCAATGCCGTTGCAGATGCCTCCCATTCCGTGCTCCCTAACTCCAAACCTAAGATTTCTTTCTTCAGG
This sequence comes from Draba incana, assembly GCA_963576765.1. Lineage (NCBI taxonomy): Eukaryota > Viridiplantae > Streptophyta > Magnoliopsida > Brassicales > Brassicaceae > Draba > Draba incana. The sequence continues at coordinate 31,404,726 of OY755217.1, read as the reverse complement.
TGTGGCCTTTTGGAAGTCACCAAATGCTTTCAGCAATGTCATGTTGGAAGATGCAAGATCAGCACTTCCACCGAGGAAACCGGGAACAACTTTAGCAAGTGCGTTAAGACATTGCTGTGACAGGTTTCTGGTGGCATCACCTGGAGACTCTGGTGTGTATGTCTAAAAATGGAAAAAAGGAAGATATTTTTTAAAACCCGTATCGTTAATACCAAATGGATTATACAGACTACTGTACAAAGAGAATTATACTTACAGGTAGAGCCTTCTCCCAGCCAGCAGGTAATTCACCAGAGATAATAGATTTCAACTCTGCAGCTTCCTCTGGGTACTTCTTCTCGTATGCTGCAAACTTTGCAGTCCAGTCGGTTTCAAGAGCAGCGCCTTCGGGTGTATGACGGCTCCAGTGGCTAGAAAAGTGCAAAGCAGACAGTGAGTCATCAAAGCAGATCCCATAGCACAAAAAGTAAACAGATGCCTTTACTTCAGTTTACTTACCTTCTAACTTCATCAGGCACCTGGAATGGCGCATACGGCCATCCGAGGTTACTTCTGGTAGCCTCAACTTCTTTCTCGCCAAGTGCAGCTCCGTGGACACTGTATGAGTTTGCCTTGTTGGGAGACCCATAACCAATGGTAGTAGTGACCTGCATGGGATAAAAGAAAAATGGTAAATGACTACCAAAGTTCTTTAGACCAACTAGAGGGCTAAGAAAATGTGTAGTTACCTTGATCAATGTAGGCTTGTCTGTAACAGCTTTAGCTTCCTTAATGGCAGCACGGATCTCATCATACCCAGTGTTTCCATTCTTCACCCAGATAACATGCCATCCAAGGGCTTCGAAACGCTGGTCCACGTTCTCAGTAAAGGCAATTTCTGTATCTCCATCAATGGAAATGTGATTGTCATCGTAGAAAGCAATGAGCTTTCCAAGTCCCCAATGACCAGCTAGAGAACAAGCTTCATTCGAAATACCCTCCATCTGACAACCATCTCCGAGAATCGCGTATCTAAACAATCAATCACATCAGGAGCTATACACAAACCAAGAACGATGTCATTAAGTAAGGGCGTATATTACGTGTAGTGGTCGACAACTTCAGCATCGGGTTTGTTGAATCTAGCAGCTAAATGCTTCTCAGCAAGAGCTAAACCAACAGCATTCGCAATTCCTTGTCCAAGAGGACCTGCACCACAACACAACTATAAACATAGATACACAAAAAGCTACTGAAATTTACATGAAGATGCAAAATCTCATACCAGTAGTGACTTCAATTCCAGGAGTTTCGAAATTCTCAGGATGTCCTGGTGTTTTGCTTCCCCATTGACGGAACTGCTTCAAATCTTCCTCCTAATACACAAAATCCAACACCTTTTCAGTGACTTAAAACTCTTAAATCTATGAATTTCTACAAAGTAAATCATTCACTAGAGTTACTACATTCTTCAATTATGATCAGATCAGTAAAGCTAAAAGGTTTAAAAATCACGTACCTGGACACTATCGTAGCCAGCAAGATGAAGCAACGCGTAAAGCAACATACATCCATGACCAGCAGATAAAACGAATCGGTCACGGTTAAACCAGTAAGGGTTCTTCGGGTTATACCTCATAACCTCATCATACAAAATGTGAGCCATCGGAGCACAACCCATAGGTAAACCAGGATGACCAGATTTCGCCTTCTCCACCGCATCAATCGCCAAAAACCTAATCGAGTTGACCGATTTGTCAACAATCGACGAATCAGTAGTCGGCTCCACCGTCTCAACAGCTGTAGCACGAACCAGAGGACGCAGAGATCGGATTTTGCTCATTGATGCAGCGTTACGTCTCCGAGACGAAGCGGAGGCGCGTGAACTGGTGGATTTGAGTCCGGAGAAAGCTGGTAACGAAACACCGCGCTGGTCAGAGCCATGATGAGAGATGGCACGAGCTAAGAGAGCTTGAGAGAGAGCGAGAGAAGAAGTTGAAGCCATTTTTTTGGATTTTCGCTCTCTTGAGGAAGAAGAAGAAGATGGTGAAGAAGAAATGAGAGACTCTCTGTTAACTTATTTTATGAGTGTGTGAAGATTTTTAGCCAATCAAACAAAATTTCGCCATCTCTTCGTTTACACTAAGGGACAAGTTGGCTCAAATCTGACCGTTGGATTGTATTAAAGGATTATCATCGTGACCGCTCATTGAGGCTAAGAGTTTAGTGATCCTCTATGACTTTCGCTATTTTTATTACATTTTTTCCTTTCCTTTCAAATAGTCTTTGGATATTCCGCCATTATAAAATATCTTTTTTCCTTTTATTAATAGGGAAAAAATGTGAAAAATAGTAAGAAAGAGATTCAACTAATATGGAAAAATTGCTGATTTTAGAATTTCTCATTTATTAATTCCGAAAGCAACGATTCAAGGAAAATATATACTGTTATCCACACGGACCACACCTACCAACCAATTGTTCGTAATTGATTGGTTAATCCGGTTTTAAAAAGTCCGGTTAAGTCAAGACGGGCCTAAAATGAATGGGTTTATATAGGCCCAAATATATATATAGTGGGCCTTAAATCGACCTAACGAATTCATCGTCTTCACCGATCGATCTTGAACGCCGGATTTGTCAGTTCAGACTCAGAAAATTTTGTCGGCGAACGGAAAATTTGAATTCGCCGCCATCGAAGATCCCATTTTCGCTTCTAGATTTCAAATTTGATAGTGATAGTAATGGCAGCGAGAGAAGCAGAAGAGGAAAAGTTGCCGGAGAAAATCAAAATCGAAGAGGAAGAAGACGACGAGCATGATTCGAAGGAGAGAGTGTTATTAAGATACTTTTTACTAGAATGGAAGCTCGTTAAATCTCTTCTCGATGATATTGTTTCAAATGGCCGTGTTGTTGATCCTTCTTCTGTTCGGAAGATCCGATCCATCGTAAGCTTCTTACTCTACTTGATCGACTTGTGATTCTGGGAAATTTTTCAGATTCCGATTTTGATTTTGGTTGTATTGTTGTAGATGGATAAATACCAGGAGCAAGGTCAATTAGTGGAACCTTACTTAGAGAGTATAGTTTCTCCATTAATGTTTATCATCCGCTCGAAAACAGTTGAATTAGAAGCGAATCCTCATGAAATTCTTGGAATTATCAAGCCAATAAGCATCATTATATATGCTTTGGTTACTGTATGTGGATACAAAGCTGTTATTAAGTTCTTTCCGCATCAAGTATCCGATTTGGAACTCGCCGTGTTGCTCCTGGAGAAATGCCATAGCACGAGTTCGGTTTCTGCGTTGAGGCAAGAAAGCACTGGAGAAATGGAGGCCAAATGTGTTACTCTTTTGTGGCTTTCGATTCTTGTGTTGGTCCCGTTTGATATTTCTTCGGTTGATACAAGCATTGCAAACGATAAGAGCTTTGGTGTGGACGATCTTGCTCCTTTGGTATTGAAGATTTTAGGTTTCTGTAAGGATTATTTGTGTAATGCTGGACCGATGCGTAGGATATCGGGATTGCTTCTTTCTAAGCTTTTAACGCGTCCGGATATGGGAAAGGCGTTTACAAGGTCTGTCTCCTGTCACCATCAGTGCTTCCGTTTTGAGTTTCGTTTATTTGTTTCCACTTTGTTCAGATTTGAACACTTGACTTCACCAATAAGATTGTTTATATATTTACTCTTGTAACCTGTACTAAATTACTCAGCTTGAATGGATGAACTAACGTTTCTTTTTTGTATTGGTGGCATTTCCTTTTCAGTTTTATGGAGTGGACACACAAAGTTTTATCTTCTAAGGAAGATAGTGTCGTACACCACTTTCGCTTGCTTGGTGTGATGGAGGCCCTGGCTGCCATTTTTAAGGTTTCTGTTTGTAACCTAGAGTTGTTCACTTTTGTTTCAATAATTATTCATACTGAAAACGTCAGATCAGTTAAGTACACATTCAAAATTATTCGTCTGTCTAAATCGTGAAGGAGTTATTGCTGGTTTTTATTACTTAAGTTGTTGCATTTTGCATCTGGATCTTATATGTCTACTATCATTGGCAGACTGCTAGCCGGAAAGTGTTGCTAGATGTGCTTCCTACTGTTTTGAATGATGTGACCGTGCTAAGCAAATCAAATGCGGCAGCTAAAAGTCCTCTGCTTCGCAAGTATTTGATCAAGTTAACTCAAAGGATAGGGCTTGTTTGTCTTCCTCATCGTTCACCTTCCTGGCGCTATGTGGTACATACCTTTTAGCTTTTATAGTAGTAGCCGTATAGCAACTTCCTCTTCATGGGTTTTGGTATATTAGATTTTGTGGTTTATGCTCTTAATTGACATAATATTTGGTAGCCATTCTCAATTAATCATCTGAAACTTGTTTTTCGATTTACCTTACAGTCTCAAATGGCCTCTCTTTCTAAGAATATATCTACGAGTTCATCCCAAAAGTTGGCCCCTGATCATGCTATGACTGCAGTCTCACAACAAGAAAGTTCAGATGACCAAGAGGATGAAGATATGGATGTTCCTGATATCTTAGAAGAGATCATTGAAATGCTACTCTCTGGTTTGAGGGACACGGTATGTTTAAAGGGTGAGATACTACTGTTAGGCTGATAACTAGAGGTGGTTACATCTCAACTTATATGACTAGATAACCACATGATAGTTTGTGTAACAGTACACTGCTTTGCGCCTAGCTATAGACTGGAGTGACCAGTTAACACTCAAACAGATCGTTACTTCTTGAATGCTATTAAGCCTATAAATTTCTGTACGCCTCATAAAACTGCTAGGCCTGAGTTGGAATTTGATGCGAACTTTTTGTCACATGAAACTTTCAGTTGCCTTCCATACAATCTCAGATCTTACTATATCTACAAGCACTGCCGTTTCTAAAATTTAGTTTTTTTTTTTCTGAATCGTGTAGGACACTGTGGTTCGTTGGTCTGCAGCAAAGGGTATAGGTCGAGTGACTTCACGACTAACATCTGTTCTTTCTGAAGAGGTGCTGTCATCGGTATTGGAGCTGTTTTCACAAGGAGAGGTACCATAATGGATAGCTGCTAGCATGTCTTGCATATGCTACAATTTAATTATACGCATGCTTTGTCGAGCTGACAGTTATTGTGATCTTCATGGTATTCAGGGAGATGGTTCGTGGCATGGGGGTTGTTTGGCCTTGGCTGAACTGGCTCGTAGAGGGTTACTGTTGCCTAGAAGTTTCCCACAAGTCATCCCAGTTATTGTGAAGGTCGTTCTCTATCCCATGCACATGATTACTTATTAATCTAATCAAAGCATACACAGCAAGGGCATCACTCTACCCCAGTTATGCAGAAGCTTATGGATTTACATCTAATTATCATTTCCAGGCACTCCATTATGATGTCCGTAGAGGTCCGCACAGTGTTGGTTCTCATGTGCGTGATGCAGCCGCCTATGTATGTTGGGCATTTGGGCGCGCCTATTCCCACAAAGATATGAAAAACGTGCTGGATCAGCTTGCTCCAGATTTGTTGATAGTGGGCTGCTTTGATAGAGAGGTACTAACTAATACCTCTTTTGACTATGATCTGTTTGCCGTTTCCTGCTTGATTTGAAGAATTGTGGTCTTTGTAGATCTCTTCAATATTTAAAGTTTATTGATTTGATAACTCAGGTGAACTGTAGAAGGGCTGCTGCCGCTGCTTTCCAAGAGAACGTTGGAAGGCAAGGAAATTACCCTCATGGGATTGACATAGTAAATATAGCTGACTATTTCTCCCTTTCTTCTCGGGTGAACTCTTACCTTCAGGTTGCTGTTTCAATCGCTCAATATGAAGGGTATCTTTATCCGTTTGTGGACGAATTGCTATACAACAAGATCTGCCATTGGGTATGCTTACCATAGACACTGTTTAATATTAGTTCGTCTCTGATGTCTCTGCAAATCTTATCTTTTATGGTCCTGCTTATTCTCAATGTTAAAAAGTCAATTTGGTTACTGACTCGAATTGTTGTTCCTCACTGTAACTTCCATTTACGTTTACTATTCTATTTTATGGTTCCAGGATAAGAGCTTGAGAGAACTTGCTGCAGAAGCTCTTGCTGCCCTTGTTAAGTATGAACCTGAGCACTTTGCCAACTATATGCTGGAGAAACTAGTTCCTTGTACCCTTTCCACCGATTTGTGCATGCGCCATGGTGCAACATTAGCAGCTGGAGAGGTTGTGTTAGCTCTGCACAAGTGTGGCTATGTCCTTTCTTCTGGTTGGTACCATATACTTTTCAACTTTGGCTTGTGTGGCATCTTTGCATATTCACATAAAAATCATTTCTAGTATAGAAATCAAAAGATAGGAACCATCTTGGAATCTAAACCTTATCATCATAGATCATAGATGTACTTAGACTGTGTTTGAGGTTGATTTTCTATCAGGGGAGGGAATTCACACATTTTGATGGTTGGCATCACTATCCCTTAATGTCCTGATACCCTCTGCTTTTACAGATAGCCATAAACGTATGGCTGGGATTGTACCTGCCATCGAAAAAGCACGCCTTTATCGTGGGAAAGGTGGAGAGATAATGCGTCTGGCTGTCTCACGTTTTATCGAGTGTATCTCGTTTTCACATGTGACATTAGCTGAGAGAACTGAGCGGATCCTGCTTGATACTCTCACTGAGAATTTAAGACATCCCAATTCTCAAATACAGGTACCTATCTTTCTAAATGTCGTGACGTTATTTATTTTCATCCGATAAGCATAATTCATTAGTTAACGAGTTTCACTTATCATGCAGAATGCAGCTGTCAGTGCTGTTAAACAGCTTGTGCAATCCTATCTTGTTGGCAATGATAAAAAATCTGTTGATTTAATATCAAAGCACCTAAAACATCTAACGGACCCAAATGTAGCTGTTCGAAGAGGTTCTGCACTCGCACTTGGTGTCCTGCCATATGAAATATTGACTGCAAAATGGAATGATGTAGTTTTGAAGCTTTGCAGTGCTTGTAAGATAGAGGTAGGTAAAGAAAACAACATATGACTTCTTTACATGAGTTTGTAATTCTTTATAAGCAGAATGAAATAACTGACTTTGATGGATGCACAGGTGAACCCTGAAGACAGAGATGCAGAGGCACGTGTGAATGCTGTAAAAGGACTCACATCCGTGTGTGAGACGCTTACTCAGAAAAAAACTAGTGATCCTGAAAACGATGACTTGTCTCTTTTTCTGCTTATCAAGACTGAAGTGATGGATACTTTACTTAAAGCTCTTGATGATTATTCAGTTGATAACAGAGGTGATGTAGGTTCTTGGGTTCGTGAAGCTGCAATCCATGGCCTTGAGAAATGCACTTATATCCTCTGTAAGAAATCCGGCACAAATCCACCTGGCGATAATAACAATGAAACGTCATTACTATTCGATTCAAATCTCGTGACCCGTCTAATCGGAGGTATTTTGAAGCAAGGAGTGGAGAAAATGGATAAATTAAGAGAAACAGCTGCCAAAGTTCTTCAAAGGATTTTGTATCACAAAACCATTACCGTCCCTTTCATACCTTGTAGAGAAAAACTGGAAGATGTTCTTCCCAACAAAGCAAACTTACAATGGGCGGTAAGTAAATCCTGAAGACGTGTTTGCTTTGTTGGTTTCAAAAGGGTTTATCTGACTATAAGTTATTATTTTCTTTTGTAGGTGCCGACTTTCTCTTTCCCACGTTTTGTTCAGTTATTAGAATTCCCTTGTTACAGCAAAGAACTGATGTCTGGATTAGTAATATCGATTGGAGGATTACAAGATTCACTTAAGAAGGCTTCACTCTCTGCATTACTGGAGTATATGAGGGAAGATGAAGCTAAAGAACAACAATCCAAAGAATCTGCGATGTGCGACGACATCCTCTGGATACTTCAAGAGTACAAGAAATGCGACAGAGTTATCGTACCCTGTCTAAAAGTAAATACGCCACCTTATATATTAAGTTATTAACCTCTAGGTTCTATATCGTTTTGTCTTAACACATTTCGTCTTTTACACAGACCATTGGGGACCTCTTCGGCAGCAAGATTTTTCTGAATCAAGAGGTTGGTTCTTTCGATAGATATTGCCAAAGCTTGTCCAACGATTCTAAACACATTCTACATAAAGCTAATAACTTGTCACTTTATTTTAGGCTTATACGTTGAGTTTCTACCTGGGTGTGATGGATTCTCTAGCCATGGAACTACGAGCTTCAAAAGATTTCACAAAGCTAAAAGCAGGCCTTGTGATACTTGGATATATCTCTTCAGTCTCAGACACCATCAGCAAACAAGCCTTCTCTCAGCTTCTAGCATTCCTTGCCCACCGATACCCAAAGGTTCGATTTAACAGACATTATATCTACATCTCAAAAGCATTTTGGTTTACACTTTTTCTGTGCGTTCAAATGACTCCAGATTCGAAAGGAGGCAGCGGACCAAGTATATCTTGCGCTACTTCAAAACGGAATCTTAGTAACAGAGGACAAAATTGAGAAAGTGACTGAAATAATATCGGAGTCTTGTTGGGAAGCTGACGTTGAATCAACCCAATCTCAGAGGTTAGAATTGTGTGAATTGACTGATTTAGACCATGGAGTAGTGTTCAAGACCAGAAACAGAACAGTGAGTAGAGATATCGCGGGGGATAAGAGGACTGCTTCGGACGAGAATGCCTCTTACTCATCCCTTGTCGATTCCTCTGGCTTCTGATTGGTAAGCATGTGCATTCTCATCTAGTCGATTTTGATTGAATATTTTTATGTTTTGTTTCGTTTATGCAATTTAGCAATGAAATTTTTTTGAATGCAATATTCAAAAGTTCAGAAGGATAACACAAATTAAGAAACTTTAATCTTCATATTAAAACTAACAAAGAGATTTAGTGATTGTCATTGCGGCAGGTAGGATTCCCAAACATAGTTGTAGTAAAATCATGAGATCTCGAATCAAAACGCAACTCGGCTTCATCACAAGTATATGTCATCAGTCCTCTCGCGTTTAATCTGCAATCCGGAAAAAACAATTGCGATCCAAACCCCACTTCTCTTCTTTATATATCATCCATGATGCTTTTTTCCAATCGCACCGCGGATATCTTCTTCAGAGACAACTCCTGAAATCTTAAGGAGATGAGGCCAACTGTGTCGGAGATGCTTGATCTCTTCTCTCAAAAATATAAGAATCGCAAAGAAAATGATGGTCCAAACAACACATTCACATCATGGCTTTTGTTTTAGAGTATTTTCTTTGATGTCCATTCTGTTATCGTTGACCCGAAGAGATCAAGAAAGAAAGCGTCAGAATTTGAAAGTATTGAAAAAAGGTTTTCTGAGTTTCTTCATGAGTCCCAAAAAGACCTTATTATATACACATGAGCTAGAGATTTACCCTAATAACCTAGAAGACTTTACATAACGAGTAAAGGAAAATGTACAATTGTACGAGAAAAGGAAAGACTGTGATTTCCTTACTTATGACTTATGAGAGAAACGATTTTTGGACTATAAAAGGAAAAAATGGTAGGTTTTTTAATTAAACAGATGTATTCTTTTGTTGTTTTTTAAATCGAAGTTGATATTTTACATTTTTCATAATTTTAAGGGTTTTTAACATTTTTTCCTATATAAAAAGATGAGAGAGTGTCCAAAAAAAAAAAAAAAAACACAATGCGTTAATTATAAATATTCTTTTTATTTTGTTGTTTTAAGAAACATAAATATTCTAGAACAATGGTCACGTTGAAATTACTATATCTTGAATTACTAGTCAAAACCAACTCAAACACCGGACAAAAACGGCACACCGGTGACAGGGATCCAAGAATCTCCTTGAATAAACCGACTGACGCTGAACGGAGAAGCCTCATCCTCGCCGTGAAGAATGTGATACCCCGGCCAGTTTACCCTTCTACTAGTCCCCGCTCCACTTCCGGTGTTCATAAACTCGCCATAATACAAAGTCGATAGAGCGAAATCGCCTCTCAATTCTCTCCATCCGTTCGGGTCAATCAAACCGTCGAGATCCGTCTTGAGAAACACTGTTCGAGCGTACTTCTTCCATGGTCTCCCCAAGTAGCTCTTAAACCGGCCTTTAACCGCCTCGAATTCTGGTGCTGCCCTGACCCGTGAGTGTTGGATCGAAATGCCTATATTCAAAATATTACAAAACAAAGGCATCAAGAACCGGTTAACGTTAACCATGAATATATATACTATCGGTCAACCCCGGTTCGGATTGGTAACCCAAAGTAATATTTTAGCATGGATTGGTTTTATACTTTTATAAGATTTTAGTTTTGATAGTTTTGGTCAAACAAAAGATTAGTACCTGTATTTTCATGTGGGTCTTCTCTTCCTTGAGCTGTGATCATATTGCCTTGATGGTCCATAGGTCGTCTCACAAATATATCACAGTTTTGAAAAACAGCAGCCGCATCGCCAAATATAAAATCAATCGTACCTAACAAAAATCTCCCCAACTTCTTAATACCTATATATGATTACTCATGACTAGCTTTGTTAACAAATAATCATATTAAATTAATCAAATATATAATACCATAAATATGGCAATCGCGGTAGAATTGACGAAGTGAATGCGTGAAAAGAGTATCTTGATATCCTTTGAAACTACACCGATAAAATAAAGACAAATCCGAGCTCACTCGCAATGCCACGGCTTGATGTTTATGTGGTCCTGCCGTGTTCTCAAACGTCACATCCCGTGCCCAAAATCCATCTCCGGACACACCTAGATATATATCGACTAGTTGATAAATATCAACATGCAAAACATAAATGACATAAAATCTGAAGTTTATTAAAAATGTTTTTATATGATTTATGATATACCGAACGTGGCAGATCCATAAGTCGTGGAACCATCAGGAACATTTCTGTTATTGGTGATTATTGTACGGTCCATACCATCACCAACTAGCATGATGTTTTTCATGTCTTTATCTATTTCGATTTTCTCGTTATAAACACCCGCTTTTATGTATATTATCACTCTATGCGACCGGCTTTTACCCATTCTTGAAACGGCGGCTATGGCTTCTTTTATCGACCGATGAGTCGCGGAACCGTCCTTAGACACCACGAAATCCGCCCTTGATTTAGTCGGATTCCATGACACTAACATTCCTCTACTCTGATTTGGTATTTCTGGCCCATGGTGTGGTCTCATCGGTCTATGGTTTGGTCTTGTCGGTCCATTGTGTGGTCTCGTAGGTTCATGCATCCCTACACAATAGTAGTAGAGATTTTTTTTTTCAAATAGTAAATCTTGAGATTTTTTTCTTTAAATGTATCTATAATATAGAGAGAAAATAATGCGTCTAGTGGAAACCAAATCACTCGGTAATTCGAGATATTGAGTTATGCATATGCTATTTTTGGTGAATGACATGCATTTTATCTAATATGAATTCTAGTGGTAATTAAACAAACAAGGCTAGCACAAAATCTTAAACTGTTTTTTTATCATTTGATTTAAATACGTATGCATGATTTTGTATATGTTCTTACTCTTTTTCATATGACCTCTAGAGTTTTTGTACAAAGCCAAAGCTTCGCCAACCATGACCGTCACATTACTATCGACCAAAGGCTTGTTGTGAGTCCCTTGACGTGGCTGAACTAAACCATCTAAACAAGTGTGATGGTTCGCGAGCACAGCGCTTAGCCACGTTCGAACATCTTCAACGGTAAAATTCTCATGAGCCATGACCAGTTTCGATAGTCTAGCCTCACTTTCATCGTAAAGCTTCTCACAGTCACTTAATCCCAAATTATAATAATCACTAGCAACTTCACTTGTTGCCTCAACCATGCTCATTGACCCAAACCTAGCTCTAGCTTCAACCACTGCAGCTCGAGCCGTCTCAAGCACATCCAGTTCTAATGTGTTTGAGGCGGTTGCAACGAGTGCAGTGGCTAGAAACAAAACAGTGAAAAAGTTGGTGGTTTTGAAAAACGTGTACATTTTCACTAGATTTTATAAGATTGTTGTTTGTGTGTTTTAAGTGATTTTCTTGAAGTGCGTTTAAATAAATGATTGTTGTTGTATTCAACAGCAAACGAGGAAAGGAACTTATCGTAGAACGTAGATGAACATGGTGGCGAGGAATCTAACACATGGAGAGAGATCCAAGGCACGTGTGAGACTATGTGTAAGCTTTTGTTTCTATGATTATTCATGGCCCATGCATATCAAGACTAATTTCATTAATTACGTTGTACATTTCAGGTTGCAAACTATGCGACGCCGTATCAAAAGTGCATGTGTCCGTACGTTGATTAAAAGTTGAAAGATTACTAGATTCAAACTAAATTCTTATTGATGTAAAATAATTAATTACACTTTTTTTGGTAAAGTAAAATAAATTACATGAAAGAAAAATCATAATCTCGTTATTACACTCGATATGATAACATATTAACATATCCAGGCCCATTACAGAGTCTTTGGAAATGTATAAATAATCTATCAATAATAATGAATACTTAAATAAATTATTTTATCATAAAAAAGGATATTTATTTTTTTGTGTGAAGTAATACTTTGTAAAATCAGTGAAACTATTATTATCTTTGAGTCCTTCATCAAACTAACTAGTATTTATGTAATGATATAAAATAAGAAAATATTAGGGGAAATTATTATAAACTATTTTTTGTTGAACGAAAAATGTTTTAGATGCAAAATGATATTACGATAGGTTTAGATTTCAAGCTGGCCTGGTATGACGGTAGGAGCCTAGTAGGCTATAGTAGGGGTGGGCATAATTCCCGTCTCGTTCGTCCCGTCCCGATCCGTTCCGTACCCGTTTCCAAATTCCCGTCCCATATATTTCCCGTATTTTCATATGAGACAAGTTTTCAATTCCCAATTAGGACCGGGACGGGACGGGACGGGAACGGGATATCCCAAAGTCCCGTTTGAAAATCCCGTTTGATATAACTATATATATACTATATATATATATATATATATTTTAATGGGATAATATGAAATTAAAAGAATAATATGAAATATGGTTTAATGTGGTTTAATATGGGATATGAGATATATGATTCAATTTGAAGATTATGGTTTTTATATGGTTTAATATGGGATATGGAATATATGAAATTATAAGGATAATATGAAATATGGTTTAATATGGGATATATACATATATCTATTTTTTAATGGGATATTATGAAATATGGTTTAATGTGGTTTAAGTTTGATTCAATTTGAAGATTATAGTTTTTTATTTTATTTTAAATTTTTAACTTTTATGAAATACAATTGAATTTTCTTTAATTCAAACATGTTTTTCATAAATTGAAAAAACTTGTTGTATACATATTTACAATTTGAAGCATTGTTTAATCTAATTTTTGAGTCCAATTATTTTATGGGATTTCCCGTACCGTCCCGTTTTATCCCGTTCCCGTCCCGAATTTGAAATGGGACATAATGGGACATATTTTTCTAGTTCCATAAGTCATGTTCCCGTCCCGTTCCCGTTAGATCCCGTCCCGTTCCCGTTAGATCCCGTCCCATATTTCCATTTGTCCACCCCTAGGCTATAGGCCTGAGGTCGGTCCATTTAATGGAACATGTGGTGCGATCCATGAGAACTGGGTAGACCCGGATCGTCTCAACACGAACCAAATGTTGAATACACCTCTAAAGTCTAAAGACACTCCAATCGAATCACGTTTGTTCTTCGAAATTAAAATATATTGGAAATATTGTAATACTTAAGTATGAGTATCGAATAATTGCGCCTGCTAAGGAAAGTGGGTATAAGCCTATAACAGTATTTAATGGAATAAAGTTAATTATCATCTTTTGAAGGCAGACATTACGGGTCACTATTCAAATATTTAATTATACCTCAAAGCTAAATCATATATCATAATTTTTTTTTTTTTTTACACGAACACACTTCTATATTAGTTAAACAAATACATTATTTGTATCAGCAAACCAATATGGAACAGAAGTGTTAACTAAAAAAAAAATATTATTTCGCGTGCGTCCATTCATTGCTAACAAATCCGCTCTCGTATTATTCTCTCGTTGCCGGTAGATGAGATCGAATTCGGGGAAAGACTCCCGTAGAAATACCAAATCACGCAACTCCAGTTCAAAACCGGGCCACTCATGTGGGGCATCCACCATCTTCACCAGATCTCTTGAATCAATGACGAATGTCGCAAAAACGTTGTTGTTGTAGTAAAAACCGCATGACCAGAGAAGACCGTGTAATTATGTATGTAAAGGAGAAATACTCTGATGGTATCTTTGTAGTCCCAGCAAATCATAATCTAAGTGATTACGAATTCTCATTTTAATAAACCAAAAATAATCAATAAGGAACGGTAATAGATGTGTTCCTACAAAAATAAAAGGAAAAATAAGAGAATTCAAACAAATTCGGTCCCTAAAATATTTATCTTGAATGATGCCTTCTTTATATCAATCTGCAAATCAGCATAATAAAAATATGAGGTTAAGAGAATTCCAAAAGACTCGATAAATTTCGAATATTAATAATTTAATGTTAGCCAAGTAAGTATACTTACGCATGGAGTTTCTGCAAAGGGAAAGGAGAACAACAAGAATTGCGAATCCAGCAATAACTCCTACGATGATCGCAATTGATTTTCCCACGTGATCTCCATTCGTTGGATCTTAATTACGGAAATAAGATTAAATTTAGAAAGAAATTATAGTATGTGACAAAGTACATAAGATAAGACGATAGTATCAAGCTAAGAATTTAGATTTTTGAAGATGAACTAGACTTTTGGACCGTGTGATATTTGATCAAACTATAAAGAATATATAAAATAAAGTTGGAAATGGGGACATGGGTGGCTATGCCTATAAAGAAAAGAATATTATATTGCAAATAACATTCTTTTCTGACCAATCATATTCTATTCATGATACTCGAATTTTCCAACGAATAATTCCAAAGATTAATACTAGTTTATTCAATACTTAATAGTGTCAAAAAAAAAACAAAAAAGGGAAAAAATTATGATTTCTTCAGCT
Organism: Draba incana; assembly: GCA_963576765.1. Taxonomy (NCBI): domain Eukaryota; kingdom Viridiplantae; phylum Streptophyta; class Magnoliopsida; order Brassicales; family Brassicaceae; genus Draba; species Draba incana. The sequence continues at coordinate 31,389,673 of OY755217.1, read as the reverse complement.
TTCTCGTGCTACCAAGAAGCTTTTAAGTCTCGTGATTTTTCTAATGTATAAACGACGGAAATTTAAACCAAGTCAAATTCTCACACATTTCTAAATAAAACTCACTAAAGTTTTAAATTATATAATCATGTTACAAAGCATATTTCAGAAAGATGATTAACAAATCCTAATGTAACGTAATTGAAGTAATACAATTGAAACTCAATAAATTAATATTTCGATAAATCATTAAAAATATTAGTTTTAAATTGATTTTTCGGTATAATTAACATTTTTATAAATTCTATAAGTTAATAAAATACTGATGATAAGTGGATTTATGGACTAACCCGAAGAGAAGTCGTAGTAACCAGAACCCCAATAACGAGCATAACACTGAGCCAAGTAAACCTCAGCTGCAACCGCCGAACCACAAAGATTCTTCAACTTTCCAACAGATTCCGCAAGACAAGCCGTACAATCACTAGCCATCAAGTCACCAACACACTGAGCATAACCTTCCACTAAACCGGACCGGCTAACTTTATACCCAAGTAGAGTCGACTCAAGATCCGACAAAACATCATCTCTTCGTTTAACGAAATCATAATCATTCTCAACACTCTTGGAACTACACTTCTTGTACCTAAGACTCGTGTCTTGTTTCCCAAGAAAATCATTAGTCTCGTAACGTAGGAAACAACCTTCGAGTTGGAGAGAAGCACCATAAGAGTAAGGACATATGAGAGTGATTTGATCGACGGTGTTTTGGATACATTTTGAGCAGTCCGATGGTTGGAGATCGTCACGGCATTGGTAAAGACCGAATACCGCGGTGGAGGAGGAAGAGGAGGAGGAGTTTCCGACCGCGAAGCTGTTGAATAAGGAGGAGGAGGAGGAAGTGACGACGGAGGAGAGAAAAGTGTCGCGGTTTGATTCGAAAGGAGTGTTTGGTGTGTATTTTTCCGGTGAACATCCACCGTAGACGAAGATGTGAGATTCTGATGAAGATCTTGAGGAAGATGATGAGTGGAAAAAGAGGAGGAAGAAGAAGAGAGAAAAGAGAAAGAGTCTTCTCATTCTTCTTTTTTTTGGTCTTTTTGATGTTCTTTGGGATTGTTATCAAATGATTTTGGTTTTCTGATTTTATCGTATATTCGTAGTGTTTAATTTTATTTAAAGTGATTAGGTTCCTTAATGTAGGTCGGTCCATGAGATATGTGGATATATCGAGAAACGAATAATGCCAATCCAAGATAAGCTTAAAAGTTAAAATTCGATAAATCTTAATTATAATTTTGGCATACAAACATTCGCTTGTTGTAACGAATCAATACAAAAAGCTCAACAAATTGGATGATGAAATTGGTTTTATTATTTGAATAGACAAATAGAGTGCGTAAATGATTTAGCATGATTAAAGAAGATTTGGTTTTGGGAGCTATTTTTTTCTTGAGACTTGTTTTGTGCAAAGAAGGGTCCCATTTTAATAATGTCCTTTTGATTAGTATATGTGCGCTAGATTGATACCATCATCACACATAGTGGAGAATTTTTCAACTAAAAGAAGAATTATAAAAAAAAAAAAAAAAACTAAAACTAACCCGAAAATATCAAAGAAATCTCCTATATAAATAAAATAAGGCGGTTGGATCAAAGACTGGCTTAAATTCGAATCCATAACCTGGCTGAAATTTTGCTGGTCTTTGATTCATCTTCACCTCAACAAAAGAGCGTTTCCGATTTGGAAACGTGAGAAATCGCTGAAGGACGCTGCGAGACTCGTCTTCATTTCCAGCTAACCATAGAGTGAGCTTCTTGAGAATTGCTGCATTCTCTAAGATGTATCGCGCAAACTTGATTTCAGCTCTCCCGCTTCTCATTTGGCCAGCCCCGGGCGTCATTTTCACATCAATATACTTTATAGATGTTAGAAAACATCGAAGCACAGGCGAGCTTGCGATTATCTTCATTTTTGGATAACCATAAAGCCACTACAAATCAAACAGTACATAGTCACTAACACTCATTAAGCAGTAAAACCAAAAACAAGGAAAGCAAAGACAAGTAACCATCATGATTACCAAGTCAAGAGATTTTAGGTTGGGACAGCTCATGAGAAGCATAGGCAACATCTCTGAAAAACCGGAATGGAAACAAGCGTTGAGATGAGTCAAGTTCTCGAAATGAGGCAGTTGTTGCGGTGGGCAGTCAGGATAGAGTCCCTGTCAAGAACAAAAACACTTTGTATGAAAACGAATGTACGTACCAAAAAAAAAAAAAAAATGTACGTACCAAGATATTGAGTTCTCATACATACATTTATATATGCATACCGCTAGCGTATTGGCAGAGATTGTAAGATCTGTAACCCCCGAGATGAACCCTACAAAGAAATTATGAAACGCCTGCATCCTCGACAGATTGTTATGTTTTGCACCAACGGAGACATCGAGACAAATCTTGATAGAAGAACTCACGCTCTCCACTCTGAAATTATCTAACAGATCATCTTTTATACTCAGAATCTCTAAGCTGGGAATATCAATCACAAATCCACCATCACTACTCGAGGAAGAGGAACATCTCCTTAAGCTCAACCTCTTTACTGTCTGAGACCGCAATGTCAAATGTCCCAATGTTATAATAGTATTATGAATGTTCAAGACTTGGAGAACTGGGGAGCACAATATAAGCTCCTCTAGAACCACCTCGTTATATAACAAAACATGCTCTAAATGCATAGTCTTAAGGCGAGGTAGATTGATAAACTCACAATCATTAAGCTTCACAAATTCCAACCACAAGTATACCAATGTCTCACACTTATACAAGCTTACAGGCACATTAATTACTCTATACGTAGTATAACTACCGTCAATCGCGAGAGTAATCACTTTGTCGATCAACCACTTGAGCGAAAATCCATCAACATCCTTATAATCCTTGTTGTCATTACACATTAAAGTGAATTGGTAAATAGATGATTCCTTATGCAAATTTAGAAATCTGTCTAGAAATTCTTTAACATCAATATTACTAAACATACCACCTATTAAGTGTAATCCAGGAACACCTTTCCAAAGATTTCTCCATCTAGTTGATAAAACACTAGTCCTCACAGAATCTCTAGTGGAAACATTCAAAAGTATCACTTGCAGTAACTCATCTGGTAATTGGCTTATCAAATCCTCCATTGTTTTTTTCCACATGAATCATTATATTCAACAAAGAAACAGAATCCAGTCAAGTCCAAGTATAGAGACAAAATATGAAAAAGAAAGAACCAAGCTAATTTCAACAAAACCGTGTTATGCTACAAAAATGCAATTTCCAGACCAATTAACACTAGAAGATGCAGAGAATAGCATTCACAAGAAACAAATCTATTTTAGATCGTGGTATTTTACCAAATCAAATTAAGAGAGAAGAAAACGAAGCCAAAACAATTTTTAGGGTTCGTCGAGTGCAATAGGAGATGAGAGCAAGAACAATGGAGACACTTCAGTGTCTAAAGACACTATTCTTATAATATAAAATTATTAAAACACACACTCTCTCTTCCTTTTACTCAACTTTAAACCTTCTCTTTTATCCTTTAACTCAATTTTTATTAATTTTATATTTAAACACTCTCTTTTCTTTTTCCTAACACTCTCAAAAATATCCAATATTAGACATTCTCTCTCTTCCTTTTCCTAAACACACTCACTATCTACTCTCTTTACTCAAATTTTATTAATTTTATATTTCAAAATACCTCACAAAAACACTCTCTTTCTTCATTTTACTCAAATTTTATTAATTTTATATTTCAAAATACCTCACAAAAACACTCTCTTTCTTCCTTTTACTCAAATTTTAATAATTTTATATTTTAAGAACACACCAAAATGTCTCCATTGTACATGCTCTGAGAGGGAGGGGAAGGAAGAAGTTTCTTCATATGCTTTTACGTGGAAAGACTCTAAACGAAGCAGAGTCTCTTAATATATAATACTGTGGTTTTGGAGACTCTAGCTTAAAATGAGTCTTTACTCTTAGTTTTTTTTTTTTTTTTTGTAATAACGAGATTTTGAGACATTTGAGTTGAGATATTAATTAGAGATGAAGTTATCTTCTATGAAGTTATGCATCAATCTTTCTAATTTTATTATGTAAACAAAATCAGTCTGGATTGAAAATGTGTTTGGAGTTCGATCTTGGATATATATCTACATACTAGAGTTGGTGTAATAGCTTGTGAACCCATAAACATGTACTAGTTTTAAACATTTTTAATGACAAATATATAGTATATTTTTATGAGATTTTCATTATTAATAGAAGAATCCACATAAATCTTAATTATGTCTTCTTGTTGTTACGAAACAACACCAAAAATTCAAGATTGGTTTTATTGTTTGAATTAAAGAAGATTTGGTTTTTGGATTTTCTTGAGGCTTCTTTTGTGTAAAGGTCCCATTTTAATCATCACACATAGTGGAGAATTTTTAACTTTTGGTAGAAACCAACCACGACCAAAATAATTTATCTACAACACAAACCAGATCAATTATATGAAGAAGAAAGAAAAAAGACTACAACTACCCGAAATTTCAAAGAAATCTAATGATTGATGAATAAAATAAGGCGATCGGATCAAAAACTGGCTTAAATTCGAATCCATAACCTATCTGGAATTTTGCTGGTCTTTGATTCATCTTCACCTCGACCAAAGAGCGATTTGGAAACGTGAGAATTCGCTGAAAGACGCTGCTAGACTCGTCTTCTTCTCCGTCTAACCATAGAGTGAGCTTCTTGAGAACTGTTGCATTCCCTAAAATGTATTTCGCAAACTCGATTTCAACTTTCCGGCTTCTCTCTTGTAAAACATGGGGGGTCATTTTTACATCGATATACTTTATAGATCTTAGAAAACATTGGGGCACATGCGAGCTTACGATTTACTCCACATTTGGATAACCATGAAGCAGTAAAACCAAAAACAATGAAAGCAAAGAGAAGTAATCATGATTACCAAGTCAAGAGATTTTAGGTTGGGACAGCTGGAGAGAAACACAGGCAACATCTCTGAAAAACCGGAATAGAAACAAGTCTTGAGATGAGTCAAGTTCTCTAAATTAGGCAGTTGTTGCGGTGGCGAGTGAAGATAGAGTCCCTGTCAAGAACCAAAACACTTTGTAAGGAAACGAAAATATGAAGACATTGCATTCTCATACATATATGTATAGATATATATGTGCATACCTCGAGAGTATTGCCAGAGATACTAAGATCTGTAACCCCCGAGAACCCTGCAAAGAAATTATGCATCCCCGCACAAGCGCTGACATCAAGACACATCTTGATAGAAGAACTCACGCTCTCCAATCTGAATTTTTCCAACGGATCATCTCTGATACACAGAATCTCTAAGTTGGGAATATCAATCACTACTACTCGAGGAGAAGGAAGATCTTCGTAAGCTCAACCTCTTTACTGTCTGAGACCGCAATGTAAAATGTCCCAACGTAGTATAGTGAATGCTCAAGGCTTGGAGAACTGGGGAGCACAATATAAGCTCCTCTAGAACCAACTCACTATGGAATAAAACACAATCTAAATGCATAGTCTCAAGGCGAGGTAGATAGAAAACCTCACAATCATTAAGCTTCACAGATTCCAACCACAAGTGTACCAATGTCTCACACTTATACAAGCTTACAGGCAACCTAATCATACCAAAACCCGCATTTATATACATAGAACCATCAATCGCCAAACATTGAACACCGCGGGTAATCACTTCGCCGATCAACCACAAGAGCGAAAAATCATGATCATCATTATAATCCTTGTTCTTACACATTAAAGTGAACTGGTGGATAGGTGTTTCCTTGTGCAAAGCTAGAAATCTGTTGAGAAAATCAATGACATCAAGATTTGTGTACATATTACCTACTAAGTGTAATCCAGGAACACCTTTCCAAAGATTTCTCCATATCTAGTCGATAAGAAACTCATGCTCACGGAATCTCTCGTGGAAACATTCAAAAGTATTTGTTGCAGTAACTCATCTGGTAACTTTCTTACCAAATCTTCCATTGTCAATTCAACAAAGAAACAGAATCTAGTCAAGTCAAAACAATGGCTTTCGCTCAATTTTTAGGGTTCGTCGAGAGGAAATGAGAGGGAAGGAAGAGAATTTGTTTTATACTTCTATTACTTGAAAAGACTCTAAACGAAACAGAGTCTCTGAATTTATGGTTTACTAAAAGACTCTAGCTTGACAAGAGTCTCTATTCTAAATTGTTATGTAGACAAAACCAATGTGGTGTTCACATATTTAGTTATTTGCTCGTACCGAACGTATTAAATCGCCTACGGAAAAAAGTGGATACTCGGCCCAAACTCAAGACTTAAAATTTTGGGTTAATTAGCAAGGTAACCAAAAAAAAATTATAATCAAGAGAATAGCCAAAATTGTCCTATGTGGCATGATGTTAGCCATTGAATTTAGGTCAATTGGTTAGATTTATAATTATAGATTTTTTGTTGGTTATTTATGCTAATTTCCCTAAAATTTTTACCCAAAAAAAAAAAAAAACTCAAGACTTAAAAAATGTGATTCGAGTTCGATCTTGGATATATGCATATACTGGTCTAATAGCATGTTAATCCATATAAACATGGTCATTAAGAGAAGAATCCACATTAGTCTTAGTTATGATTTGTTGTTGTAAGGAATCAACCCCTAAACGACGTAGAGATTTTCGGATAGAAACTCAAGATTTGATAAGAATATTCCAAATTTGACCACAATTTTGCATGAAAAGAAGGATCTTGATAAGAATATCAATACAAAAAAAACTCGACAAATTGGATGATAAGATTGGTTTTTATTATTTGAATAGACAATAGAGTGCGTAAATGATTTAGACATGATTAAAGAAGATTTGGTTTTTGGAAGCTAATTTTCTTGAGACTTCTTTTGTGCAAAGGGTCCCATTTTAATCATGTCCTTTTGATTAGTATATGTTCGCTAGATCGATTCCATCATCACACATAGAGGAGAATTTCTAACTTTTGGTAGAAACAACTAAGAGTTCCAAAGGAATTGATCCACAATATAAATCCGATCAATACTAAAAGAAGAATTATAAGAAAAGACTATACGACTAACCCAAAATCTCAAAGATATCTGATCAAAGACTAGCTTTAATTCGAATCCATAACCTCTCAGGAATTTTGCTGGTCTTTGATTCATCTTCACCTCGACCAAAGAGCGATTTGGAAACGTGAGAATCCGCTGAAGAACGCTGCTAGACTCGTCTTCTGCTCCATCTAACCATAGAGTGAGCTTCTTGAGAACTGTTGCATTCTCTAAAATGTATTTCACAAACTCGATTTCAGCTTTCTGGCTTCTCTCTTGGCTAGCATGGGGGGTCATTATTAGATCGATATATTCTACAGATGTTTGCAAACATTGAGGCACGGGTGAGCTTGCGATTTCCTTCATATTTGGATAACAATAAAGCATCTACAAAGCAAACAGTACATAGTCACTAACACTCCTAAAGCAGCTAAGCCAAACACAAGGTAAGCAAAGAGAAGTAATAATCATGATTACCAAGTCAAGAGATTTTAGGTTGGGACAGCACGAGAAAAACATAGGCAACATCTCTGAAAACCGGAATGGAAACAAGCGTTGAGATGAGTCAAGTTCTCAAAATTAGGCAGTTGATGCGGTGGGCAGTGAGGATAGATTCCCTGTCAAGAACCAAAACACTTTGTAAGGAAATAAAAATATGAAGATATTGCATTCTCATACATATATATGAAGATACTGCATTCTCATACATATATATATGGAGATATGTGCATACCTCTAGAAAATTTCCAGAGATACTAAGATCTGTAACCCCCGAGAACCCTGCATAGAAATTATGAAATGCCTGCATCCCCGCACCAGCGCTGACATCAAGACACATCTTGATAGAAGAACTCGCGCTCTCCAATCTAAAGTTTTCTAAAAAATCCTCTCTGATACACAGAATCTCTAAGTTGGGAATATCAATCACAACTCCTCCATCTTTACTCAAGGAGGAACATCTCCGTAAGCTCAACCTCTTTACCGTCTGAGACCGCAATGTCAAATGTCCAATTTAGTATCGCGAATGCTCAAGGCTTGGAGAACTGGGGAGCACAATATAAGCTCCTGTAGAACCACATCGCTATATAACGAAACAGAATCTAAATGCATAGTCTCAAGGCGAGGTAGATAGAAAACCTCACAATCATCCAGCATCACAGATTCCAACCACAAGTGTACCAATGTCTCACACTTATACAAGCTTACAGGCACCTTAACTACTCTGGGATAACATCTATACGAAATAGAACCAATTCAGCGAATATCCATCAGCATCCGTAAATTCCTTGTCTTTATTACACATTAAAGTGAATTGGTAAATAGGTGATTCCTTATGTAGATTTAGGAATCTGTCGACAAAGTTTTTAACACCGATATTTGAAAACACATGACCTATTAAATGTAATCTAGGAACACCTTTCCAGAGATTTCTCCATCTAGTCGATAAGAGGCTAGTCCTCACGGAGTCTCTCGTGGAAACATTCAAGAGTATCACTTGCAGTAACTCATCTGGTAATTGGCTTATCAAATCCTTCATTGTGTTTTTTTCCCCTGAATTGATCAAGAAACCAGAATATAAACCAAATCATGTGAAAACCACAGACAAAATCTAGTAGAAAAGTCTACGAAGAATTAATGGAGCAATTTGATTATGGCTCAAGGATAGAAAAACATGAACAATTGAACATATGAGAATTAGTGCAACTGAAATCGAATCAATATTTAAAAAAAAAAAAAAAATCACTTACCTAACCAAACTAATTCAAAATCGTGTTCTGCAACAAGAGAAGTAGCAATTTCCAAGACCAACTAACACTAGGGTTCGTCGAGAGCCAAGAGGACTAAGGTCGATGGAAGGAAGAATTTTTTTTTTTTAAATAGTTTTACGTTTATAAAGACTCTAACCAAAATAGTCTTTTAATCTATAGGACGGTTTAGTAAAGACTCTAAGCTATAAAGAGTTACTACTTACTAGAGATCTCTTGAAAACCCTCGATTAACTACAGACCAAAAGAGCTTCCACAGCGCATTTGCATTTATAAATTAAGAGTTATGAATCATAATATTATAAAAATTAACACACATGTACCACAAATAAATATACTAGATAAATATTTTAAACACTAAAGATACATTTTATAAAATGTTTTGCATGTGGGGGCCAAACATGTTCTATATTAGATTAATGTTTTACAACATGATACGTTTCATATTCTAAATCAATACGTTTAGGAGTGCTCTTCCAAATTGTAATGTATAAAATCAAAACAGTCACAAATAGAAGTTTGGATAGTTTGTCTAAATGTACAAATTAATTGAGCTGTGAATGATTCAAATGCCCATGTTTTGATGGTTTTATTTGTCCAATATTATATTTGTTACTCTTCATCTCCTCATTAGAAACCGCTTTGTTAAATAACCAATCGAGCTATTATTAAACTGATTTAGACATGATTAAAGACAGATTTGGTTTTGGGTTTTCTTGAGACTTGTTTTGTGCAAAGAAGGGTCCCATTTTAGTCATGTCCTTTGGATTAGTATATGTTCGCTAGATCGATTCCATTATCACACATGGTGGAGAATTTTTAACTTTGTGTAGAAACAACCACGACCAAAGAAATTTATCTACAATACAAATCAGATCAATTATACGAAGAAGAAGAAAGAAAAAAGACTACGACCAAAAATATTTTAAAAAAGGTAAATAAAATGAGGCGATCGGATCAAAGAATGGCTTAGCTTCAAATCCATAACCCATCTGGAATTTTGCTGGACTTTGATTCATCTTCACCTCTACAAAAGAGCGATTTTGAAACGTGAGAATTCGCTGAAGGACGGTGCTAGACTCTTCTTCTTCTCCATCTAGCCATAGAGTGAGCTTCTTGAGAATTGTTGCATTCTTTAAAATATATTTTGCAAAGTTGATTTCAGCTCTCCGGCTTCTCTCTTGGCCAGCCCCGGGCGTCATTTTTACCTCAACATACTCTATCGATGTGTGAAAACATCGAGGCACGGGTGAGTTTGCAATTTTCTTCGTGTTCGGATAACCATGAAGCCACTACAAAGCAATAGTGTATAATTACTAACACTCATTCAGCAAAAAAAACAAGGAAGGCAAAGAGAAGTAACAATCATTACCAAGTCAAGAGATTTTAGATTGGGACAGCTAGAGAGAAACATAGGCAACATATCCGAGAAGCCGGAATAGAAACAAGCGTTGAGATGAGTCAAGTTCTTGAAATTAGGCAGTTGTTGCGGTTGGGAATGATCGAGATAGAGTCCCTATCAAGAAACCAAACCACTTTGTAAGGAAAGAGTATATGAAGAAGATATTGCGTTTATACATTACATACCTCTAGAGTATAGCCCGAGAGAGTAAGCTCTGTGACATCCGAGAACCTTGCAAAGAAATTACGAAACGCCTGCATCCTCGACATGTTATCTTTCACAATCGTCCATATGTTTTTTTCTTTCGCAAAAGAGCGGACATCGATACACATCTTGATAGAAGAACTCACGCTCTCCAATCTAAAGTTTTCCAACAGATCATTTCTGATACACAGAATCTCTAAGCTGGGAATATCAATCACAACTTCAAACTCTCCACCATCACTACTACGCCAGAATGCTCGAGGATGAAAACATCTCCTTACGCTCAAACTCTTTATCGTCTGAGACCGCAACGTCAAATGTCCCAATGTAGTATCATAAATTTTCAAAACTTGAAGAACCGGGGAGCACAAGATAAGCTTCTCTAGAACAACCTCACTCGAGAACGAAACAGAAACTAAATGCATCGTCTCGAGGCGAGGTAGATAGAAAAACTCAAAACCATCCATATCCACATGGTTCAAGAACAAGTGTACCAATGTCTCACACTTATACAATCTTACAGGCAACTTAATCATACATAGAACAGCACGTTTATACATACACCCGTCAATCGCGAAACATTGAACTCCGCGGGTAATTACTTTGTCGATCAACCACTCGAACCAATATTCATCAAAAAAATCATGATCCTTGTCACTACACCATAAAGTGAATTGGTATATGGGGGGTGGTGATTCCTTATGCAGATTTAGGAATCTTTCGAGAAAATCCTTGAAACCAAGCTTTGTCCACACATGATGACCTACTAAGTGCAATCCAGGAACACCTTTCCAAAGATTTCTCCATCTAGACGATAAGACACTAGTCCTCACAGAATCTCTCATGGAAACATTCAAGAGTATAACTTGCAATAACTCATCTGGTAATTGGCTTATCAAATCTTCCATTATTTTCTTTCCCCTGAATGGATCAAGAAACCAAATCATGTGAAAATCACAGACAAATTCTAATCGAAAAATCTGTGAAAAATTATTGAAGTAATTTGATTATGGCTCAAGGATAGAAAGACATGAACAGTAACTGAAATCGAAACAATAATTAATTTTAAAAAAATTTACTTACCTAACCAAACTAATTCAAAATCGTGTTCTGCAACAAGAATCGTACCAATTTCCAAGACCAAGTAACACTAGGGTTCGTCGACAGCCAAGAGGACTAATTAAGGTTGATGTAAGGAAGATTTTATTTTATTTATACTTTTACGTTTATAAAGACTCTAACCAAGACAGTCTTTCAATCAATAAGACGGTTTAGTAAAGACTCTTACTTATAAAGAGTCTCTTTACACTATCTAAGGTTAATATTGTTAATTCAGGTAAATATCCCACATAAAATCGGAATTTTGGTAGATTTCGCGACATGTTTCTTATTTAATGATAAGCATTATTCAAGATAAAGCATACAATAGTCCTAATCAACTTCACATAAATCTGAACAAGAAACTAGCAATCAACATAAATGCAAGTAGGATTCCCAACTATAGTTGTTGTAATCTTACGAAAACCCGACTGAAATAGCAACTTGGCTTCATCACAAACAAATTCTATCGTCCCTGTCGTATTTTTACGGCAATCCGGAAGAAATATCCGCGATCCGAAGCGCACTTCGTTTGTTTTCTTAATATCATTCATAATATTTTTTCCAATCACACTCTTGATATCCTCTTCGGAGACAACCCCTGAAACCTTAAACAACTGAGCCCAGTGGGGCTGAAGGTTGTTGTAACTGATCAAACACAAGAATTATGTTAAATCAATATTTTAGAAAGAAACAAAAAAAAAAAATAGAGAGAAGAGATTATTAACTTTTTTGTTGGTGAAGTAGCAATGGTAATATTCTTGTAAAGTAAAGAAGCTTGAAAGTCTCCTTGGAGACATATATAGGAACCAGGAAGATCTTCATGGATTCTGATCAATAAATTCCATATTGCACTGAGACGAGTACTTATATTTAACACCGTAAAGTTCATAAAAGCTATTGTAATATCTGGCACATCAATTCTTTCGAGTTCTGATTGGACAAACGAATGTATCGCAGCAATGATAAATCCCAAGATTACCAAGAAGAGGAAAATACTCATCGCAATTCCTATTGGTGTCATTTCCCTAATTATATAGTCATAGTTTGGAACTTTTTCTTCGAGTTTCATTTTGTATATTAGACCGAAGAGATAAAAAAAAATGTAGAAAAAACGAAATTTGGAGTGTACAAAGAAGATGAATACTTGTTCTAGAAAACGTATACCATGAAACATGTTTATATATGCAGCTATACGCTAGGTTTTTTGGTGCACCCCTTCTTTTGTTTTTTCTATCCAAAGAGATTTTGATGAGTGTATATCTATCTCTCCTTTAGGTGTTTCAATTTATTTACATTAAATTTCCTTGAATCTCATAAATTATGCTTTAACGTTTTAAAAGTGTAAAATATTAAATTAAAATCTAACTAACATTTCAAAAAATATGACCGCTAGTGAAGTCTTTATTACTAGATCATATATTGTTATTGCATGTCGTTTCTTTTTCGAAACAACTTTTACATATATGGTTTTATCTACTTTGTATTCTTTCACGTATTTATCCTTTTTGCATATATAAAAGTTGAACATGTGTACAAGAAAAATAAGTATTAGACAAATATTTCAAAACTTGGAGATCTGTTTACTATATGGGAGCTAACATGTGGTAGAATTCTTAATTATTAAAAACGTCAATTTCTTCGGATTCACTAGCACATGTTTGAGCACGCGGGAGCTTGACTCCATCTCCCGCAAAGAGTTTCGAAATAGGCCAATGAGCATCGTTGACCCAAAGAAACGTCACTTTTTAATCATAGTGTACTTTTATGAAATAATTTATCCGGTTTTGTTCGGTTTGGTTCGGTTGTAAAGTCAAATAAGATTTAGGTTAATAGTTAGTAGGTCTAACCTTGTTTTCTCAAGTTGGTAAATGCCTTTGGAGAAGATCAATCATTGATGTTCACTACATACATATGCACATTAATTTCAACTTAACAGAAATTGGACCAATCTATGAATCAACTTGGCGATGTCACTTCAACAACCAATCCACACCCAAAGGAAATATGAATAATTATCCCACTAAATTGGGTACATATTATGTTAACTATTCCACATGAGTATGTTTTTTTGGCTAATTTAAAAAATAACGCATTTTTCAGACTAAACTCATATGTTGAATATGTTTCTCATCTGTGAAATACAAATCTAGTGGGGTAAGAGTTCCGGTCTTCTTGTGCATGTTCACGTAAGTTTGCTATATATCAAATGTTTATGCGTTAAGAGTCCAACAATAAATTTACAAACGTTATATCGTTTGTTTAAACAAGCAAAACTGTTTCGTTTCTTGATCCAAAGTATAAACGGGACAAGTACGATCACGAACTTCCAGATACAAGAACATGTGATAGTACTTGTTTATTGTTCCATGACTAAATAAATACTACTAAACTATATATATATATATATATATATATATCTTAAATAATTGAATTTTGTGTTGGTATCATTATCCGCGTCTCTAAATAGTTCCGATAAATTGGACTAAAACACAAATCAAGTCGTAAAGGAAACCTACGCTATAGCCACGCGTGACTATTCTACTTGAAGCAGCTTAAGTAGTTAGTTGTTCAAATATATAAATAAAAAACATATGAATGTACTTTTTTCTTCTATAACGTTTTTTTTGGCTTGCCATGAAAATCATTGAATTTTCGTGGATTCTCCACTAACTAATTATCGCTACGTATAGAGATATCGAAAGGGACTCTAATGGCAACGATCACTTCAGTGCTAGAATATCTCCTTTTGGCAATATTGTCCCCATATTTTTCCCAGCCATATATTCAACAATTTAACACTTGCACGAAATTAGATTGAATAACAATCATAAACCCAAATTCTAGAGTAGAAAAACTAGCAAGATAAAAAGAAAACATTATTAAAAATTATTTCGTAGGAAAATCAAATTTGGAAGTCAATAAATTTTATTTCTGCCGACTAAATTAGTAGTCCATGCACTTTTTATCTGTTGGGAAAAAAAAAACTAATATAAAAAATATATGCTCAATCATTTCCCAATATAAAATTAGTGGGATTAACAATGAATCATTGTGATTGATAGCAAAATCTTATGTAGGTCCAAAAATGAACAGAATCGTGTTAAACTTTTTTCTTTGAGTTTTCATAATTCACCTTTAAAAAATCACTATCTTAATCATAATTTCTCAATCATAATCCTATTAAAACACTCATGGAATTACTTGAAAGTTAAAAAATCTATAATTATATACAATATCGTCCTAATTTAATTGGAACTTTTTAAAAATCTCACTTCCACATATACATATCTAACAAACAAAGGGGTATAAAAAGAGTAACAAAAAGTGAAAAAGGTCACAAAAGGTAAAAGTAAATAGTAAAAAGAGTTAAAAACAACTAATTTTTCATCATTATCATTTTCAATCGTCTACTTCCGACTTCCGTCGTCGTTATTGCCGGCGCCGGCACCAAGGAAGTTTACCAAATCCTGACCCGGATTCGATACGGGTTTGAACCCGTTTAAAATCTGAATAAGGACAAGGAATAGTAATTCCACCTTCTTGACAAAACCCAAACTCTTCTTCTGCTTCTCTTAAAAGCTCACCAAACAGAGGATGGTTAAAGTAAACAATAGGCACCAAAACTCTATGAAAGTCGCCGTCTTTTTTACCGACGTAAACCGCCGAATGACCTTTCGGAACCGGGTTTGGTTTATCTTGAACCGGATCTTCACCAATCGGTATGTACCCGGAGCTGAATCTTTTACTAGACCCGAGTAATCTTGCGCTGTGTGATGTTAAACTACGACCCCAACTTATGAGTTTCGTGATTGCTCTTGGTTTGCAACAAACCGGTCGGTTTGAGGTCAACCGGGTGTATCTTGTTCGGTTGAATCTGGTTTTACGAAAGATCCATCTTGAGATCATTTGAAATGGTCTTCTGATTTTGATTCCTCGTAACTTCCTCATCTCTCAAAAAAATAAACAGAACACAACTAATTACTCTGTTTTCAAAAGCTCTGTTTTTTTTTAATCTTGTTTCAATTGTGGAGATTGGTTTTTTGAGGATTTTGTGGCTGTGTAAAGGCTAAAGAGGAAGAGGGAAGTAAGAAGCAAATGCTTTAAATAGAGAAGAAGCCAAGGAAGATGATGAAGACTCAGTCAGCTCAATGAACGATTGGATAAGGAAAAATAATCTCAACCGTTGGATTAAATTTTGGAAAAGAAAAATAAACGTTCCCTTTTTGCTTTTCTCACCTAGAGAATTCTTCATTAACTCCATAAATTAATTAAACGACTTTAGTTAAGCATTAACACGCAATTTCTTGATATTCACATCTAATTCAATTTCTTTTCGTGATGTTTAACCTGTGAATTAAAATCTTACATTAGCTCATTTTTGTTTAAATGTAGACAAGTCAATCACTCTTACAACTTTTGGTTTTTTTTTTTTTTTGGGGCGAGTATTTACCTTTCTCTTCATTAGATACGAATTATTTTGTTATTAACAAATTTTGGTGTAAATGCAGAGAATATGATGAGTCACTAGACCGTATGTACAAATGTGTTTGATGACAATTATGATGCAATCACACGTGTAGTATCCACGTGGCAAACATTTTTCTGCCCTGGTAACGCACCACAAAAAGATCAAACCGCATCTTCTATACTTTTTTTTTTTCATCTAAAAGATTAATTAGAACGAATTGTTCAAAATTACAAGCCTAATTTGCAAAAACAAATTAGAGAAGGACAATGCAACAAGACAATTCATCGATCCAAAAATGATTACAGAACAAAAGACAAACAAATCAACCTTTCTTGCAATCAAAGAGCTCACTTAGCCACTCGGGATGGCCTTGAGCAACATATGATTGCCAACGATTCTCAAGAGTAACACTCTGAGCTATCACAAAGGCACCTCTGTTCGCACTTCTACTCTCAAAAATCAGTTTCCAATCCTCAATGTTGATGAGGACTCGATTCATCTCGGAAACATGATACCAAAAGGCCGGCCAACTAGACGGTTTACTAATAGCCTTAACCAACATCGAAGCCTCAGAGGCAAAGATGATCTTGTTTAACCTGAGAGAAACCATACTCTCCATCACCCATAAAAGACCTTTGAGCTGAACATCATCAAAGGATTTTAAACCCGCAAAAGACCGTCTACTGTGCATTAGAACAACACCATTTCCATCCCTTAAAACCCAAGAGAAACCCCCAACACTATTTCTCTTGGACCATGACATGCCTATATTACATTTAAGCCAAGGATCCGGTGGTCTCCTCCATTTTACCTCCTTTCTACCCGGTAAAATAACTTGGCCAGACTCAACACCATTCTCAACCACCTGAGCCAAAGCCCATTTATCTGTCTCATCCCTAATCTTAGAAATAGAATCAGTAGGGATAAACACTTTTCCTTCAAAACAAAAGGCGTTTCTATTCTTCCATAAGTACCAAAGGATCCAGGGAAAACTATGTCTGATTTCCTTCCTAACCAAGCTCAACTTTTCAACCAAAAAAAGGTAGTGAAAGTTAGAAAAGAGAGAAACCTGGTCAAAGCCTCCAGGGGGGTTTGGAAAATCAGACATTGCCCAAGTCAGTCTAGCCACAGGGCAAGTAAATAACACATGATTTATAGTCTCACAATCAGCACCACAAGCTTGACACCTCAGATCTAAATCCATACCTCTACGTGCCAAGTTATCAGCTACTGCCACTGCATTGGACATAACTCTCCACAAGAATAACTTTATCTTGTAAGTAGTTTTCAAACTCCAAACCTGAGCTTTAATCCCATTCAAGGAGGGATTCATACTGGCTTCTCTTATCTCATCAGCATTTTTAATTTGGTTAGCCAACCAATAGCCAGAGCTAACAGTATACTCTCCAGTCTTTGTATGCATCCAACATTGATAATCATCAACCGAAATGACTGGCTTCTTTGCAACAATCAGATTCACATCTGCTGGATAAAACAAATCCTTCAAAACCGTCATATTCCAATCCCTTCTATCCATATCAATGAGAGCATAAACTCTGAGATCAATATCAATAAAAGTATTCTTCATCAGAGGAAGTCTTCTAGTCCCATCAAAAAGCCACTGATCTGCCCATACTTTTGTGCTTTTCCCATTTCCAATCATTACCTTCAAACCTTTTTCCAGTAAATCTCTACCAAAGACAATGCTTCTCCATCCAAAAGAAGGACCAGCACCAAGAGAGGCATCCAAGAAAACAGAATTTGGGAAGTACCTGCTCTTAATGACCTTAGCAAACAAACAGTCTGGGTTGACAAGTAATCTCCAAGCTTGCTTGGCCAGCATAGCTTGATTGAAACCCTGCAGGTCACGAAAACCCAAACCACCTAAATCTTTTGAAAGACAGAGTCTATCCCAACTCAACCAGTGGGTTTTCCTCTTGTTCTCAACTGAATTCCACCAAAAAGCAGCCATAGCCGATGTAAGACTTTTGCAAGTAGTCTTAGGCAATTTAAAACATGACATCGCATACACAGGGAGTGCCATGGCCACTGATTTCATCAAAATTTCCTTACCACCCAGTGAAAGGTACTTAGCAAACCACCCACTAAGACGAGAACTCAATTTCTCTTTTAAGAAATCCAGCATCTTCACTTTAGATCCACTAAAACACTCTGGCAAACCAAGATAAGTTCCAACTCCACCTTCATTTAAAATTCCAGTAATGCCTTTAATCCTGGTCTGAATACTACTCTCCACTTTAGAACCAAAAGTGATTGAGGATTTATTCAAGTTCACTCTCTGACCAGTAGCATCTCCATAGCACTTTAGAATCTTAGTCAAATGATTAGCCTGATCCTCATTTGCTTTGCATAAAAACAGGCTGTCATCTGCAAAAAGCAAATGATGAACTGAAGGGCCAGCAGCCTCAAACTGAATACCATTTATCACACCTGCCTGCTCAGCTTGATTTAATAGATGAGTAAGCCCTTCTGAACACAAAACAAAGAGAAAGGGGGATAAAGGATCACCCTGTCTCAACCCTCTCTCCGGAATGATCAAACCATGAGGCTGATCATTAACTAGAACTGAGTAGGAGACAGAAGAAACACAAAGCATCACCCATGAAATCCATCTTGCATGAAAACCCATTGCTTTCAATAACTCACTCAAATAACACCACTCCACCCTATCATAAGCCTTTGACATATCCGATTTGATTGCCATGAACTCATAGGAAATATCCTTATGAGAACTCAGAGCATGAATTAGCTCATGAGCCACCAAGATATTATCCGAAATTAGTCTCTCAGACACAAAAGCAGACTGGTTAGGAGAGACTATATCAGGGAGAAGAGGTTGCAACCTGAAAACCATGATCTTCGATATAATCTTGTAGAGCACAGAACAAAGACTGATTGGCCTCAAATCAGTCATGACACTTGGTTGTTCAGACTTTGGAAGAAGAAATAGATGTGTAAAATTCCATTCTTTTGGCAGCACACCATCTTCAAAGAAATTCTTAACTTCCACAGAAACCTGTTCACCCACAATATCCCAATATTTCTGAAAGAAGAGAGCATTCATCCCATCTGGCCCAGGAGCACTAGATGGTTTGATTGAAAAAAACGCCTCTTTGATTTCAGTGTTGGAGACAGGACTGACCAACACCTCATTAACACTATTGGGAACCCTTCTTTGAAAATCTTGAAAAAAGGCACTGAAATCATCTGGATTAGATGATTTGAATAACTGGGAGAAATAAGCAGTAGCAATCTCCCCTTTATACACTTCATCAGTATGGGGATTTCCATTAACATCCATAAGCATCTCAATCCTCTTTCTTACTCTAGATGCTTTAACTGATTCATGAAAGAATTTGGTATTGAGATCCCCATCCTTTAGCCATTTCTCTCTACTTCTCTGCCTCCAAAAGTTCTCTTCCTCTCTATAAGCATCAATCAAACTTCTTTTGAGACACAAAACATAAGCAGTAGATGGAAAATCAGAGGATTGCTCCAACTCTAAAGCATCTTGAATCTGTACAATCCTATCCAGAGAATTCAAGTTATTCTCCTTCTTCCATTTGCTAAGAGCTTGTCTACACTTTCTAATCCTATCTGACACAGAACCAGCCAAAAAACGAGATCCAAAAGACCAAGCTTCAAAAATTGCTTCTTTCACATTAGGCTTGTTCAAAAACCGCTTATCAAATCTGAAGTTGCCTCTGTAGGATTGTGAGGTAGCCATGAGCCTGACTAAGACAGGCCTGTGATCAGAGCCCCTTTTAGCAAGAAAACATTAATTTGAAGCTGGGAACAACTTAAACCACTCAACATTTCCAAAACATCTGTCTAGCTTGCTCTGGATATATAACTTACACCTCATTCCTCCCCATGTAAAACTATTTCCGGAAGAGGGCAGTTCCACCATTCCATTAGCAATCACCATATCACCAAACGGAATAAAAGTTGAATCCCTTCTTGTTGGTCCACCAATCTTTTCTCCATTGTGCAAAATTTCATTAAAATCACCCACCATAGCCCAACTTTCCTTCCTACTGATACCAATCCGAGTGAGTCTTTCCCAAACTTTTGGTCTATCCTCCACAGAAGGAGCACCATATACACAGGAGAGAAAATAACTCAAAGCACCGAACTGAACATGAAAATCCATAATATTCTTATCCACATACTTAAAGTCAATTTGTACACTATTCTTCCAAAAAACAGCTAAACCACCACTCCTACCTATTGGGTTGACAGTGTAGACTCTATCATACCCCAACCATACTTGCAAATCAACCAAAACATCTCTACAGTGCATAGTTTCCATCAGAAACAGTATTTCAGGGAAATGATTCTTTCTCATTTCCTTGAGTCTAGGAATTGTCAAGTCCTCCAAAGATCCCAAACCTTGACAATTCCAACTTAAAAAACTCATTGGAGAGTGGTGTGTCCCTCCATTGGGACCACCACTTGTTCAACTGACCTTGCACTTTTGGCAGAACCTTCCTTGTCCAAACCATCAGCGCCTTTTCGTTTAGCTACTCTTTCTTTCTGAACTTCTGTAACATCCCCATGCCAACCAGGTTCCACAGCATGCTTGGAACCTTTTACTTTAAGCTTAAGAGGAGATTTCTTAATAACCACTTCATGAAACTGACCATCAGCTATCTTCTGCTGATTTCTTTTCTTCTTAGATGGTCTCCCTCTAGGCTTTCTGGTTCTCAAGCTTATTCCGGATGAGCTAGCATCTGAGATACCAACTGTAAAACCCGTAGAGTAAGCTTGATTACCAGACTCAGTATCAATAAAGTTTCCCGCCAACTGCTCAGATTGAGTATGGTCTTCCAAAGGGCCCATACCCATTGCCATTCCAGACCTAATGGCATCCCCCATCAACCTTTGACCACCCTTCATCATCTTTTCCTTTAAGTTGATCTGAGCTTGCTCTTCAAAGCTGAAGATTAAACCTTTCCCTTTATCAACATCCGGAGAGAAAACAGGAGTAGGTTCAAGCCTTAGAGCCACCTTCTGACCAAGAATATCATTCTCCAACTCCTGAATAGAAACCTTCACTTTTTCTTCTCTGATTAGTCTGCTAGTTCCATCATCGTGAAGGATATATCTTCTCATTTCATTAAGCATTTCATCCGCAATTCTAGGACGACCAGTTTGGGGATCAATCCCTACTTGATCCTCTCTTAAGACTCCAAAAAGAGGATCCTCTGCACCTAAAACCTTCTTGTGCATCTCCGAACCAGGCTTCATTCTTCTAACACCACTCTCTATCCCCTTTTTTTCCTGAGCAAGTAAGAGGGGACAATTGCTCTGGTCATGTGTAAGACGCTGACACGAGAAGCATCTTTTCTGCAGTCTTTCATAATCATATCTAATCGTGACCGATTCTCCACCTGGAATGATAATCACCTTAGTTCTCCTCAAAGGTTTAGAAATATCAATCCTTACCTTTACCCTTTCATAATCTCTGCTTCTTGTTTTTTGTGGGTCAAAAGCCACTTCGGTCACTCTTCCCGCAAACTCACCGAAAGTAGTTATCGAAGACTCAGTCGTATGATTCACCGGTAAATCCCTCATCTGAACCCATACTTCTAAGAATTGTAAGTAGTCAGGAGGCGGCCTAGCCACCCATCTCTCAAGAGCCAAAGCCCACTGATTGAAACAATGAACTCCTTTCCTTAATACTTCTTCAAGGTCGACTTCATGCTTAAAAATAAACTGAAAACGATCCTTAGATAGGACGACACCACGAACTCTGTCTTTGATTTGCCATTTCCTTGGCATATCGAAAACCACATCAGACACTTTCTGATAATCTGGATTTAAAATTCTACCCATGATACTCAAACTGTTACGCTCACTTGAACTGAACTCAGGAATATCCGGAAGGGCGAAAGGAACATCCTCGTCTTCTAACCGCATCGAGACCATAGCCGAGTTTAAATTAGTAGCCATACCTCCAAGACTTTTGAAACTGAAAAGATTCGCAGATTTGATATGAAAGATGAAAAGATCCGATCAATTTTGATGAACAAATTTTAGATCTCCACCGCACAATCAAGCCGACAAACACTCAAAACGATTTTAGTCAAAGAAATTATCGATCAAAGCCCTAATTGAGATGGAAAGCAAAGCTTCTATCTTAAAAAGAGAGTCTTAAGCCCATAAAAGGGAAACGTGTCTAGATTTGTTTTTTTCTTATTATGTTTCTCCCGCATCTTCTATACATATATTGTTATATAGATGGAATTACATATTTTTGTTATTATAAAAAAGTTAAAGAGTCATCGATCAATTTAGATGCACGTTATGTTAGGAACAATGTCATTAAAAATTTAATTGTGTCCGTACGGTAGTGTGTCCTTGAGATGCATCCCATATAGGTTAGGTTTGTTCATATAGAGACAAGAAGTGCATAAAAATAAAATAAAATGAAGATAGACCTGACTTTGGGTTCTATTTTACCAACTTAATTAATGCCAATTTGTGTTAATCTAATCAAACCTGAGTTTTTGGAGTACTCATTTATATATTTTTGGATTGTATTTAGACTAAAAGACAATTCTCGTGACTAATTGATACGAGCTTGATAGATTCGTCTTTATAACGATGAGATGATCCCAAAATTGATCTTTTAATAATAGATTAATAATCATAGCCCTGTTGCAAAGTTTATAAACTGGCAGGTTAATATGCATACATGAATATATGTATATTGCTTTATTAAACAAAATTGGAAATACTATATAGTTACGCCATATGGTTTACGTGTGAGAATAATGGTTTTTATTTCATTTTGAAAACGATACTTTATAGTAACAATATACTAGTATATTCAACTATTTATTGCTCCGTGACGCCGTACAAGTCCATTAGGCCATGTTCAAAGGAGATCCCAAGGTGTCTTATGGGGTGTTCTTAAAATATAAAATTATTAAAACACACACTCTCTCTTCTTTTTACTCAACTTTATACCTTCTCTTTCATCCTTTTATTCAACTTTATACATTTTCTTTCATTATTTTACTCAACTTTAATTAAGAACACTCTCCAAAAGTGTCTAATTTTAGACACTCTCTCTCCTCTTTAAGAACATTTCATCATCATTTACTCAACTTTTATTAATTTTATATTTCAATATACCCCACAAAAACACTCTCTTTCTTCCTTTTACTCAAATTTTAATAATTTTATATTTTAAGAACACCCCATAAGACACCTTGGATCTCCTTTGAACATGCCTTACGTACACGAATGTGTCACTCTAGCTCCAAATGCGTGGGGCCCATTTGACTCCCGTATGTCCATATTCCAACCAAATCATTATACAATCACGTAAAATGAAATGAATCGAATTGAAAACATAATGGAGTTTTCTTTTATATAGGTAAATATATGTTCAAATGGAGATTTGGAGATAAAACCAATCTCTTAGGATAAAAGATAACGACAACTTCAATAAAAATAGAATCCGTGGCTTTCGGGGAAAAACATCTACGTCATTAAAATTAAAATAATATTGCCTTTCAACGAATAAGATATCTCCCATTGTTGTACAAAGAGTTAAAATAAGCATTATGATCCTCGCATAATAGTATATATACAATATTATCAAATTGTGAGCTTCTTCGAAGTATCGAACAAACATGCGATTGACTTTCGAACAAAACGCTTTGAGTTTCAACTTTCAACATTTCGGGTTAGAACAAAATTTCGTCTTTTACTTTGTCTTGCTATAAAGGAAAATTCAAATTGAAACTCAATGAAAGGACAGAGACAACCATAGAAAACCCTTATGGAATATTAATGAAACTTATGTCCAAATATATATTTCAATTTGTTGACAAAAAATATATATATTTCAATTTGAAGTTTCCTCTCTCCAACTGAGAATGGTATGATACCAATTTGCAATAGCGGAAAAAACAACCAGTAGGATTTGAAAAAAAAAAGAAGAGGAAGTCAGCTCAAAACAGAAATTGTAAAATAATTTTAGATTGGTATTTAAAAAACTAAACATTGATCACCTAATTATTCGGGTACGTTTGAGTTGGTTTATAGTTGTTCATATATAATTAATACTATATGATTAGTATATTTCAATATGAAACAATTCATTACCTACTTTCGGTATATTAAATTTCTAATAATGGTTACTCTTCAAACAACATCATTGTTGATTGTGATAAGCTTTCCTGCATATTTAACAAAATATATACAATAGATAGGCAAACTTTCCCTGCATGATTTATTTTTTGTCCTAACTCGTACTGTATAATAGTATGTGCTGAAATATTTGACAAATTGAGACATTTTGCGAAGTATTTTTATGTTAATGATATAATAATAATAAAATGAAACATGGATCGATCCTCTTACATATGGTATTCTTGCAAATGAATATATTTGAATAATGCCTGTTTTTTTTTTTGTAAAAAGATTACTTGAATGCTGAAAATATGTATCTAATGTGCAACATACAATACGTAATAAATATGTGAAGATCAGTAGATCACTGAACAACACAAAAAATAAACGTATCGAAGTTACTTGTTGTTGTGTTTTTCTCAAAAAAAAAAGTTACTTGTTGTTTTACGAATAAAAAGTTAAAGTGTGTTAGACTTTTCAAAAAAATATATATAAGAAATGGAAGTTTGTCTTCTATGAAATCCATTCGAATATTAAAACAATAACAATTTAACATCATTTTAACAAGGGAAAACAATCTATTTCCCCACGAGAACTATCATATCTAAGTATATATCCACCAAACTATGACCTCTATCTAATTCCACACCAAATGAAAGTTTTATACCTATATCCACACAGATCGAAAGTTTCACACCCAAATACACACAAATTCAAATGTTCAAATCAATTTACACAGAAATATCGGTAATGGTGGTTTACTGTTTTGGGATGATTACTTAACCAACAGTAAACCGGTTTTAGACCCGATTAAACTCCGAAAACCCGATTAGAATCTTAACCAAAAACCTAACCGAAATCAAATCCCTAAATCGTTAAACTACCAAAAATCCCCAATTTTCCTTCATCTCAGAACCCTAAAAAATCAAATTCCCCCCTCAAATCAGAAGTCTCTCAAATCAGAAGTGAACGAGCCAGATCGGTTTCGATGGAGGAGAATGCGACGAAGGTGAATGCGACGGAGGTGGATGCGGCGGAGGTGAATGCGGCGGAGGCGAATGCGGCGGAGGCGAATGCGACGGAGGTGAATGTGACGGAGGTGAATGCGGCGGAGATGGAACTTATGGTCTTAGATGTGCAAGAACAACAAAAAGGATTTGACGAAGAGGCTGAGGAACGAGATGAGTTTCGCATCCAACAGCTTTTACTCGAATTCGAGGATGAAACACCGATCAATCACGATGAAATCCCTGATAGTGAGAGTGACGATGATGAAGAGGCCAGAGAGAGAGCTCGCACACACATGAGACGTGGTGATGGGAGTTTGTACAAGAAGCAGAAATTCATCAGTGGAGTTGCCTTCAAGGAAACTGTTATTGACTACGCACTACGAACCGGACATAATCTGTGGCAATACAGGTACGATAAGCTGAAACTTGGGTTCAAATGTGCTGGTGGTGGTTATGATGCAAAGGGAAAATGTAAATGTAAATGGCAAGTCTATGCTTCTCTTCTGCTCAAAAATTCATGCTGGAAGATTAGTAAGTTTATAGACAACCATACTTGCATCCCTAATGGTGAGTGTAAACTGTTAAGGGAACCTGTCATAACTAGGTTGTTCATAGATAAGATTCGTGAAGATCCTGCCTATTATATGCCTAAGAAGATTGAAGAAATGATCTTAGACAAATGGGGAATCACTGTGACTAGGCATCAATGTCAAAATGCTAGAGGTACGGCTCTAAAGTGGATTGAAGCTGAGTATGATCAGCAATTCTCACGCCTCCAAGACTATGCTTCTGAGATACTAAAAGCAAATCCTGGTTCAAGTGTTCAGGTAGATACATTGAAGAATGATGTTGGTGAAGACATGTTTAATCGGTTTTACGTATGTCTTGATGTCTTAAGAACCACTTGGAAACAGACTTGTAGGCCACTAATAGGATTAGATGGTACATTCATGAAACATAAGATCAAGGGACAACTTCTGGTAGCTTTAGGCAGAGATGCAGATAATGCTATCTACCCAATTGCATGGGCTGCAGTACAAGTGGAGAACAAGGACAATTGGTTATGGTTTGTGAAGAAGCTAAAGACTGACTTGGAACTCAAAGATGGTGATGGATATGTTATGATATCTGATCGTCAAAAGGTACATTATCCTTACTGTTTTAGTTATATTTAGGGTGTATATGATGTATTTAGGGACTGAT
Source organism: Draba incana (assembly GCA_963576765.1). Classification (NCBI taxonomy): domain Eukaryota; kingdom Viridiplantae; phylum Streptophyta; class Magnoliopsida; order Brassicales; family Brassicaceae; genus Draba; species Draba incana. Next base: position 31,363,236 of record OY755217.1, on the reverse strand, counting down.
ATATGTGTTTCTGTATTTGTTTAGGGACTGATAAAAGCTGTAGAGCTAGAATTACCTGAGATTGAGCATAGATCATGTGTTAAACACATATATGAGAATCTAAAGAAGAATCATCCTGGAAAGAAACGGATGAAGCCACTGTTATGGAGCTTGGCATGGAGCTACAACGAACCTGAATATCTTACAAACCTAGATAAGATAAGGTGTTATGATGTGAAAGTATGGGATGATGTCTTGAAGGCAAAGCCAAAGACTTGGTGCAGGGCTTACTTCAAGGAAGGGAGTTTTTGTGAAGATGTTGACAACAATTTCACCGAGTCATTCAATGGTACTTTAAGCAATGCAAGAGAGCTGCCTTTTGTTCCTATGCTCACCATGATAAGCAGGCTTGCAATGGCAAGGATTGCTAAAAGGTCTGCTATATCCCACACTCACAATGGTTAGTTGTCTTTCCTCTTTTTGTTATATTTACTATATGTTATCTTTTGTTGTTATATTTACTGTGCATTGTGTTGTATCAGGTATATGTACACCGTATGTTGCTAAATTTCTGGCCAAAGAATATGACATGGCTAAAGAATGCACTGTCACTCGAAGCACAAATAGTGTGTATGAATCAAAGCTCAGTGGATGTGGTCACAGGGTTAATTTGGAGAAACAGACATGTACCTGCAAGAAGTGGGAGATTACTGGGATTCCATGTGAGCATGCATATGGAGTGATTTTCACAAAGAAACTTGTAGTTGAGGACTATGTGTGTAAGTGGTTCAAGACAGCCATGTGGAAGAGGAACTACACAGAGGGTGTTGCTCCCACCAGAGGTAAGCCATTCTGGCCAAAGACTCAGGAACCTGATATTGTAGCTCCTCCTGAGCCTGCCCAACCAGGAAGAAACAAGATCACTAAGGCCGACAAAACAAGGAAGAGAGGTGCCAATGAATCTCCAACCAAAAAGCAGCCAAAAGTAAAGGATCATGCATTGTGGCATTTGTGGTTGTGATGAGCACAACTGCAGGTTCCATAAGAAGAAAGATAAAAACAAAGAGGTTTGTTTCTTGAGCACAATTGTGGTGTTATCTATTTTTACTATCTTTGTAGCTTGCTTATTCTCTGAATGTGTATTTTATAGGCTCCTCAAGGCAGTGTAAATGGTGAGTCTTCTCAAGGGATCACTCAGGCTTGTGAGTCTTCTCAAGGGATCACTCAGGCTTCATAGTCTCTCTCTTTTAGTAGTCATTAGCTTGTACTAAACCTATGTGTTTGTTTCTTCTCTTTTGGTAACCGTATGGTTAAACATGTATTCACATTGTGTACTTTGTTTTAAGTAAACCTATGTGTTTGTTTCTTCTCTTTTATGCTCTGTTTTATGAGTTTGTTTCTCCTCTTTTGTTTCACCTTCTCATTCATGTTCTTAAATCCAATAATTAAAATCAACAAACTGAAATGCCAGATGTTTACTCAAGAACAAACATACACCGAATACACATACAAAGAAATGTTCCACAATATTCAACCCAATAGCTTACTCAATCCGATCATGACCATGCATCCAATGAGTAGAAGAATCATCATTTTCTTTGTATTGCATGATGACTCTAGCAAGACATCTTCAACCCTATCGAATATCTCTTTCTCAATCTTCACAAGCACCTTCTCAAACACCATTTGTTCAAACTCCTCTCTCTCTTTTGAAATCTCTTTAAGCTCCTTCTCAAGTTGCACATTTTTCACTTGCAGGGACTCAATCTCATCTAACAAAGCCGCATCTACCCACTTGAATACATGGTTATCATTGATAAGCTACAAAATCATTCAACAATTAAAATCAGTCAAGATAACTTCAAAATCAGTGAAGATAACTTTGATTCTTAATTTAAAGCGATGAAAGTGTTTGACAAACCTTATGAGATACGGCATAAGAACATCGGTAGTATCTTCTGTAAGGATTCTGGTCGGATTTAGAGATTAAGGCTTCAATCAAGCTTCCACATGAACATCTCTTAGGAACTCCAACTACTCTTCCCCTCGAACGACCACAAGACATTGACGACGACGACCCAGAATTACTCATTCCTATCACTTCTCTTCACGATTTTAAGAAACTGATTTCACGGAATTGAACAATTTCACGATTTAGGGTTCTAAATAGATCCATTTCACGATTTGGGATTTATTACCGTTGGAGCATGTCGGGTCGGGTTACGGATATGGGTTTATACGAGTCGGATTCTAATTGGGTTAAAATTTGGTTTATTCGGTTAGGTGTTGTATAACCGATCTGGTATACGGAAAACCAACACGGTATTATATTTGTGTGTATTTGGGTGTGAAACTTTCGATCTGTGTGGATATAGGTATAAAACTTTCATTTGGTGTAGAATTAGATAGAGATCATAGTTTGGTGGATATATACTTAGATATGATAGTTCTCGTGGGGAAATAGATCGTTTTCCCCTTTAACAACCCATTAAGTTGGGTGATGACTCTGGAGTCTTGAGACAAAAAGGATGTATAA